>CM053408.1:90761279-90887507 GCA_028644305.1 Xerus rutilus
ACAACAATAAGTGTTGGCGACGTTGTAGGGGAAAAGGCACACTCATACATTGCTGGTGGGACTGCAAATTGGTACAACCAATCTGGAAAGCAGTATGGAGATTCCTTAGAAAACTTGGAATGGAACCACCATTTGAGCCTGCTATCCCACTCCTCAGTCTATACCCAGAAGGCTTAAAAACAGCATACTACAGTGACGCAGCCACTTCAATGTTTATAGCAGCTTAATTCACAATAGCTAAACTGTGGAACCAACCTAGATGCCCTTCGATAGATGAGTGGATAAAGAAATCGTGGTATATATACACAATGGAATATTACTCAGCAATAAAAAAGAACAAAATTATGGCATTTGCAGGTAAATGGATGGAGTTGGAGAATATCATGCTAAGTGAAGTAAGTCAATCTCAAAAAACCAAATAAGTGATAAGTGAATGCTGATAAGTGAATGCTGATCCATATTGTGGGGGAGGACATGGGAAGAATGGAGCAACTTTGGTCACGGGGGGTTAGGGGGTAGGGGGAAAGTAAAGATGGTGGAATATGATGGACATCATAGCCCTAGCTTTATGTATGACTGCATGTATGTTGTGATTCTACATCACATAAACCAGAAAAATGAAAAGTTGTGCTCCATCTGTGTACAATGAATCAAAATGCACGCTGCTATCATATATACCTAAGTAGAATAAATAAATAAATAAAATTTTTAAACCATGTGGTATTTAGAATGCTATATTGGATGCTATTGTTTAGGAAGATCAGGAAACAATAGATCACCTTTGCCCAGATTAGATCGTATGGAATGGTGATCCCTAAGGACATTAATACTTTCAACCATGATTGTTGTGGAGAGTACAGATGCAGACATAGCAAAACACATGGATTGTTATCTATGCAGCTGTTTATATTCCTTCTATAAATTCAGATTAACACCATTTTGTTCTTTTTAAAGAGACAATCTATCTCATTCATTAATTTTACAATCACAATTCCCCACTCTGTGACAATTGCTGGAGATACAACAATAAATAATTTCTCCAACTAGCCAGGAGACAAATACATAAATAAATCATTTTTGAGGTGGGGGTTTCATTATGTTGCCCAGACAGGCCTCACACTCCTGGGCTTCAGCAAACCTCCTTCCTTAGCCTCCTGAGTAGCTAGGGCTATAGGCACATGCCACAATACATGGTTTAAGTAAATAATTTAAAGAGAGATTATGAACACTTACAACTTGGTTCCTTCACATCTAGAATAAATACTGGATTGCTGAACCCTACCTGACCACAGCTGCCAAGATTCTAGTGGCCAGATGGTCAAGGCCAGCTAAGAACTATGGCTAGACTTGTCTGCCCATTCATACTGTCCATGTCTCCAGACACTCTCCTGGTTTAAAAAAAAAAAAAAAAAAAAGCAGGTGGATGTTGGCAAGGCAAAGAGGAAAAGATTAGGACAACTATGGAAGATTATTTACAACTCCTTACTTGAACAGGCAGAGTAAAATTGCCTTGTGTAAATAGCTAAGCTATGGAACCAACCTAAGTGCCCTTCAACAGATAAATGGATAAAGAAAATGTGGTACATATACACAATGGGATATTCCTCAGCCATAAAGAAGAACGAAATTATGGCATTTGCCAGTAAATGGATGGGACTGGAGACCATCATGCTAAGTAAAATAAGCCAGTCCCCCAAAATCAAAGGCCAATGTTCTCTCTGATGTGCAGATGCTAACACACAGTAAGGGTGGGGGAATAGAAGTTCACTGGATTAGACAGAGGGGAATGAAGGGAAGGGTGAGAGGATGGGAATAGAAAAGACAGTAGAATGAATCAAACATAAGTTTCCTATGTTCATATATGAACACATGACCAGTGAGACACTACATCATTTACAAACACAAGAATGGAATACTAATTAGCATAAGTCATTATACACATTGTACATACATATGTATAATTAGCAATTATACACTGCATTGTCATGTATATCTAAAAAGTATTTAAAAAACTTAAACTTAAAAACTGCCTTGTATAAATACAAAGATGACTGAAATAAATGAATTTTAATTCATCCTATCAGATTCATTTTTCCTGGCAAACACAAAATGATAGAAAGAATTCATCTATCTTCTTGTGGACGTTCTGCCCCAGATGAAACTATTGATTCACCTGTTATCCTTCAGATCCAAAGGTGGAGCCTTATCGAAAAAACAAAAGCTATGGGTGCCAGTGCCATAGCCCAGAATCAGCATCTCTGGGAGAGGGAATTTGACTTTTTCCCCCTAAGTTCACAGGAGTTTTTGTAGAAAAGTTGACACTAAGGATTGGACTAGAAGAAGGTGCTTCTCAAACTTGCATGGTTAGGAGAAGCAGCTAGGTGCTTGTTAAATTTACTGAGTGCTGCCCCATCCTTGAGATCCTGATAAACAGGTCTGGGTGGGATCTTGGGATTTAGAAACTTAACAGAGAGCCCCTGGTGACTCATAACTTATCAAGTTTGGGAAATACTATGGCAGGCTTGGTTTCCCAAACTTCTCTTGGGATAAGAATTCCCTGGGGCTCTTAAAAAAAAGTTAGTTGATCTTTCCTCAACTACACCAAAAGCAAAGAGAATTTTACTAACATGTTTCTTCATTCCTTCAAATATGTCTAGACTATCTTTTCCCCATCCTATTGCCTCCAAAATAGACAGTTTAGAACATGTGCAATAGTTATTTCTGTTTAATATCGTTTCTACTTTTATAAATGCATATATGTGTTAATACTGCTTTAAATCTGAGTAGTATATACTATGGCCATTGAACTTAACCTCTTGGTTAGAAATTTATTTTATAAAATTGTGCTAAGACATTTGGAAAACAAAATGAAACTGCTGTGGTGAAAACTAAGTTCATTCCAAAAAAGTGTATTTAGCTATTATTGGACTGTTACATATTCTTTGAAAACTTCAATATTTATACATTTGTATTGCTCTGCATTTGAACCCTATATGTGCTTGTCCACTATTTTTAATTTTACAAAAATTTAACTTTTTTTTTTTTTTTAAACAAGGAATGACCTGAGGGTGCCCCATTGAGACCAAGGAAATTGGAATTTCTGAGGTCTGGCTATCTATTTATTTTAAAGACCTCTGGCTGATTCTTATTATCTGAGAATAGTACTAGGGCTCATTGGTTCTCTTCTTTGGCTTATCATTAGAATCATCTGTGAACTGTGTGTGTGCGCGCACATGCGCACGTGTATGTGTGCTACAACATACAAACATAAAATTGCCACTAGAGACATTTAGTACATTTGCAATGCTGTGCAACCATCCCCACCATGCAGTTCCAGAACATTGGAATCACTCACTGGGGGGCTTTTAAAACGTCCAGAGGCCCAGGCTGTTCCCCCAACTAAATCGACCCAAGACACCCATCTTCTCTGAAGCATTCCAGGTGATTACAACGTGAATGCCCACCAAGCGCCAGGCACAATCCTTAGTCCTGGGGCGATAAGTAAAAGTACAGGACGTTCTGCTTCTTGTTCTCCAGCAGGGTTCAGCAAAAGCAAAGATCAGGGCCTCTGCCCTTTTTGGAGCACTGTGGACTCTGCCCTTAACGTATTACGGAATTCGCCTCTCCTGCTCTGCCCCAGCCTGGCTTGCATTACCAGAGAAGTCGCCCCGGCTGTAAACGCCAGTTGGGAAGGGCAATGGCGCCAGCTCTGATTAGGTAATTTTGATTCCAAGTTGCCCCTTAATAGAAAAGGCAAGTGGGAGACAGCCCCCTCTGTTAACAGAAGTTACACAGAAAATAAGGGGGCTCCTTCCTCTGCTTAAAACCCACCCATGCCTCCCCTCCGCCTGAGCACCGGCTTCTAGCTCTTGTGCTGCATCCCCTGCCTGACTCTGCAGTGCCCCCTTCATTACTGTCCCCTAGGCCAGGTGCATCCTCTCCCTGATTTCTGAGTGACAAAGACTTACCTTCTTTTGTGCCTTTGTACTGGGGCTCTGCCCTGCCTGGCCCACCACCCACTTTCCCTGACAGCCTACTTCTCAAGTCCTTCCTCTGCCCACTGTCCCCTATGAGGCATCACCTGTGCCTTACCTGTCCCCTCCCTACACACACAGCTAGAGACCTTGCCTTTCCCCTCTCAAAGCAGCCAGTTGCTTGCCAGACACCATATGAACAACTGGGTCACATCACGGTTGTGCTTCAGCTTGCCTGTCTCCCTCTGCTGGGGAGGGATTAGGCACTGCTATTTTGTGTCCCCGGGGACCAATATCAGTAGTTCATCAGGCTTTTGTTGGAGAGTAGAAATAAGAACTGAAAGGGTAGGCCACCTATCACAAGGCCAACGACACGCTACCACTGCCATCTGCAGGCCTGGGTGGGTGTGTGGGGTGTGCGTGTGTGTGTGTGTGTGTGTGTGTGTGTGTGTGTGTGTCTGAGTGAAGAAAGGTAGGGAAAAGAACCAGATGTGAGAGCGAAGTGGACAGGTGAAGTACAGGGAAGCTCTCCATTTTCATGTCATTCAGACCTGGACTTTATTAATCTTCTGGCTGTTCCCTCTGCTTTCTCACTTATTTCCCTACAATCTCTTTTCTACCCAGTAGCCACAGTTGAAAACCAAGATCATACACAGAACTCCTTTGAAATACTGCAGTGGTTTCCCATCCATCATCTCACACAGAACACAAAGTTTTTGCAGTGGTCTGCAAGGTCCTAGATGACCGGCCCCCACCTCATTACCTTGCAAACCCTCACTTAGTACAGGTTTGAGAATCCCTTACCAAAATGCTTGAGATCAGAAGTGTTTGGGATTTCAGAATGTTTGGGATTTGGGGAAATTTTGCATATACTTAATAAGATATCTTGGGGATAGAACCCAAATCTAAACTAAATTTGTTTCATATATACCTTGTATGTATATAGCTTGAAGGTAATTTTGTACAACATATTTAATAATTTTGTGCATTAAACAAAGTTTCATTTTCCACTTGTAGCGTTCTGCTGGCACTCAAAAAGTTTCAGATTTTGTAGCATTTCAGGTTTGGGATTTTCAGATTAGGGATTCTCAAATTGTACTACTCTCCCCTTCATTTGCTCTGCCCTACAGGCCTCCTGGCACCACCTCCTCTCAAATGCATCAATTTGGCTCAGATGTCATTTCTCTCTCTTCTTAAATTTATTTATTTGTTTATTTATTTATTTATTTATTTATTCAATACTGGGGATTACACCTAGGGGTGCTCTCTACCACTGAGCCACATTTCCAGCTCTTTTTTTTTTTTTTTTATTCTGAGACAGGGCCTTGCTAAGGTACCTGGACTGTCCTGGAACTTGTGATCCTCTGGCCTCAGCCTGAGTAGCTGGGATTACAGGTGTGGGCCACTGTGCCCCAGATGTCATTTTCTCAATGAAGTCTTCCTGGACCACACATTCAACATTCTAATCTGAGCCAGGCGCAGTGGCTCAAGCCTGTAATCCCAGCACTTAGGGAGGCTGAGACAGGAGAATCGTAAGTTCAAAGCCAGCCTCAGCAACAGTGAGGTGCTAAGCAACTCAGTGAGATCCTGTCTCTACATAAAACACAAAATAGGGCTGGGGATGTGGCTCAGTGGTCGAGTGCCCCTGAGTTCAATCCCCAGTACCACAAAAAAAACCAAAAAAACAAAAAAAAAAAACATTCTAATCTGCTCTTTCCTTCCCTCCATGAGCTTGCTCTGTTCTCTCTTGTTGCGGTGGCTGTTTGTGCAGTGCTGGGGCATGAACCCGGGGCCTCGCACATGCTAGGAAAGCACTGTATCATCGAGCTACCTCCCAGGCCTATTTCATCCATCACCTTCTACCAGTCACAACAGTTCCCATACTTGCCGTTATGTTCATGATTTGCTGTCTGTCTTGGCCCACCCTCCACAACACCTCTTCCATGTAGCACTGTTCCTTTGTTCACTACCATAATATTGGGAAGAACAACATCTCAGTACATGGATTTTCACACAGATGCGTGCTCATTTCTAAGAATTGGAATTACTTGATCAGATGGTACATGTTAGTATTGTTGATACAGATTATAGAATTGATGTCATGTTTTTGAGTGGTATGTACTTGTTGAGAAGAAATTATTGAAAATGTATTGTATTGAAAATGGTTTATAAACTTAAACTGGTTCTATGGCAATTCTCCTTTGAAGTTACCCAAGAGAATTAAAAGTAGCTACATACAAACACATGCATATATGAATGTTCAGAGAAGCATTATTCACAATAGGCCCAAACTGGAAACAATCTAGATACCCATCAACTAGCAATCTAGATACATATTTGTCAACAATGAATAGATAAATAAGATGTAATACTTTCATACAATGGAATACTATTCAGCAATGAAAAGGAAAGAACTATTGATATGTGCTACAACACTAATGAACTTGTGATAAGTGAGAGAAATCAGGTGCAAAAGACTACATGTATTATTCCATTTATATGAAGTACCTAAATTGAAATTGAAAGAGATTGAAAGAAGATCAGTGGTTGTCTGAGGCTGGAAGTGGGAGCAGGAATTAACAGTAAACAGAACTAGGGAACTAATAAATTACACATTTACAATGAGTATATTTTATAGTATGAAAAGCATGCCTTAATAAAGCTATTAAGAAAATGGGGAAGATATGTTATAGGGAAAGACTAGGAAAAGATAAATAAAAATGCATGGTATGATTTTAAAGGTTTGAAAAATAAAGAGTGTAGCGTAAAGCAAAAGATAAAGAAAGAACCAAGTGTGGTAACATATACCTGTAATCCCAATGATCCAGAGACTTGGATGGAGGATCTCAAGCTCAAGACCAGCCTCAGCAACTTAGTGAGACCCTGTCTCAAAATAAAAAATAAAAAGGTCTGAGGAAGTAGCTCAGTGGTAGAATGTTCCTGGGTTCGATACTCAGTATAGTAATAATAAACAAATAGAATATTACTTACATTGAAATTTCCTTTTGTGAAGGAAGAAATCCTACTATAAATTCACAAAATAAGTCTATTTGAGCAAGTGACAACAAACTTACAGTCTCCATGCGGACACCAGGTGGCTTTATAAGAAGGGCTGTGGGTCCACAGCATCCCTCAGAAGCAAATCCAGAGTTAGACCAGGACTGGTCTCAGAGCCAATTGTTATTCTTTATTTCAAAGACAACTTTTTGGTCTTTACATGTTAAAATAATAATTATCATAAAGTTCTCAAATGTTGCTTTTGTTTTCAAAAAAATTTTTTAATAAAAGGAGAACCTTCCAGATTGGAACGGCTCCGTTGGTGGCATTTGTGAATGGTGTGGTTGAGGGAATGGGTACAGAAAAAATAATCCCAGAGAGGAGCAGGTGTGAGGTCAGACTTGGCCCAGAATTCTTACCACACGCAAAACATGAAGTATTAGAATCCCATGTATAGGAAGAACTTTGTCCTCCATTTTATTCATACAGATTGGATTTATGGGTTCTGTAGCAATGATCAGAATGTATAGGTTAGATTTTAGTAAATAATTAAGGCTCCACTCTACCTTTCCTGTTTATGTCTCGCCAGTCCGGTGCCTGATGATGGAAAGCATCTACAGAGGTTGTGATGTGTCCCTGAGACAGACACAAGTTGGGAGATGGACCAGAGAACTTGAGAGACCTCGGACATCTCCAGGGAGGATCTAGAATCTGGGAGTGTGGTCAGTTCCTGCAATTTCAGCATGCTATTTGTGCTGCAATATTCAGGGAGACAGAGAGGGCAAGGAACAGGGAAGGATCAATGGCTCAATAGGGCTTCTTCCGGTTCCATCCATAAGAGAGTGGAAGGACAGCACATGGCTGGAGAGGATGAGGGAAATGCCCAGGGCCTCAATCAACACGTCACATTGCTTCATTAAATTCTGTGTGTTTTATACCCCTACATGATAAAGGATCCCAAACATAGAGGTTTGAATCAACAGTTGTTTATAAGCACATAATTCTTCAGGTTAGAAGACCAGCATGGTGTGGCTGGGTTCTCTGCTCAGTCTTATAGGCTGAAATTAGGGAGTTGGCTGGGTTGTGTTCCTTTCTGGAGACTCTGGAGAAGAATCACCTTCAGAGCTCATGCAAGTTGTTGACCAAATTTCATTCCTTGTGGTTGGATATCTTAGACCCTTGCTCCTTTGCTGACACTCAACTGGGGGCTACTCTCAGTTCCTGTGTTCCTCTGCCAGGAAGAGCACAGTCCTTTTCAAGCACTAGGTCAGGCCAACCAAGCATAATCTTTTGCATCTTACTGTCAATTATGTGGGATCTTCTTTACACTTTCAAAATCTCTTTGAAGCAGTATCTAGATTAGTGTTGCATTGAATACCTGAGAGAATGTGTCTGTGAACCAGGTGATGGGAATCTTGGCCATCATTTTGGAATTCTGCCAATGACAAATCACTTAAAAAAGATTCTCCAGTATAGCTAAGATAAACTGGGGGGGGGGGGTAATACCAACCTCTAAGGGATATTTTGGAAATCTGTGGGCAAATATTTTGTTGTAATCACAGAGAGTAGGCTCCACTGACATTTGGTGCTCACGGTCAGGGCTGCCTGAAGACAGTCTCCCTCAATGAGGAATTTAAGCAGTATCTTACTTGGCTTTCCAATGTCCCTTTAGGCAAAATCTAAAGGTATAGATGGAAAATCTGTGTGTAATTTTCTGAACCTATATATATATATATTTTTTAAAATATTTTTTAGTTATAGATGGACACAATGTCTTTATTTTATTTTTTTTACGTGGTGCTGAGGATTGAACCCAGTACCTCACATGTGTGAGGCAGGCGCTCTGCCACTGAGCCACAGCCCCAGCCCTGAACCTATATATTAAGTATTTTTTTGCAAATTCCATGACCCTGATTTGATTATTCCACAATGTATGCAAATATCAGATTATTATATTATACCCCATACATGTCAATAAAACATAAAATAAAAAATAAAAGCAGAGAAGATTCAGGCATAAAATGAAGAATTTAGTCACCACTGCTATCCTCTTTCTATTCCCATCATTATCTTCCAGAAAAAGCCTGAAAATAATATAGATGAAGGACAATTTCTTTTTTGCTATATGTTTCAAACAAACTCACATATGGCCAGTAATTAAAAAGTGCTGCTAAGTAAAAAAAAAAAAAAAAAAGCCTGAAAATTCTAGGGGGAAAATGTAGTCAGATATGGGAATGAGAGGGACTGTGAGCGGTATATTTTGGGAGGTGTAGCCCCAAGAGTAAAGCATAGAGTATTGACTTTTGCACACTCTAGTATTTTATGTACTCTATCACAGAAGGTCCCCAAAGCAAAGGGGTGGGGGTGGGGGGGAGTGTGGGGCCAGGAACAGTGTGCAGAGTCCTGCCACCAGGCCTCCTCTGTATGCAGTTGGCCTAAGGGTATCCGCTTGCCCTGATAGTTGACAATAGTCTGAGCCCTGTCACTTTTGTTAGAGGATGAGAAATAAAAGAAAAACCATTCATTAATCACTCAATAATACTCTGCTCCCTGTTGTGAAAGGAGAGTCAGAGGGAAAGAATTCCTCTCACAAACAATTTCAAGATTAAGAGGGACCTTTCAGGAACATATTTTGTATTCTCAGGAGGACATAGGGAGTTGTGATGTTTGAAAGAAAGGATAAATCATAAGAAGGATCAGGCTGAGATGAAAAGACAGCTGAATTAGATAAAAAGAAAGATGAGAAATAAAAGCAAAAAGAGTCCCTCAACCTGTGATGAACTATATAGAAGTTCATCACTTTTCCAACATCAATTCATCCTTGCCTTTTTGAAATCAATCCTTCTTGTCCATAATGTGTTATTCTTTTGTTATGCAACATTTTATAATAAAATTTCTGGTGTTTTCTTGTGGTTTTTGCAATTAAATTATTTTCCTTTGATTAGAAGAAAAAAAATGTGGTCACAAACTCCAAGAATGATTCCAGTTTCTGAGTCTAGAATCTAAATCCTCCTCCTTCCCACTTGTCTTTTACTAATTCTAATCCTTATTCCATAACCTTTCTCATAAAGCACCCATTTAAAAGGAACATCTATTATATTTTAAGAACACCAAAAAAAGAGCACTAAAAGGAGGATAATGAAAAAAATTACATTAAATTAAAAAATAACCTTAGAAAAACTCTCGAGCTGATGATCCATTCCCATTCCAAATCCATTTTTTCAAAATAGATACCTGTGGTATATAAAGCAAAGCCCATGGTATATAAACTAATTGAAATATGAGAGACTTTAGTGAGCTTCAAGTCTGCTTAATTCTTTTATCCAAAAATGAGAAAACTGAAACCAAAAAAAAGAGGAACTATTTAATGTCACTCAACTAATTAATGTCAATGTTGGAAACAAACCCAGTTTTCTTAAAGGAAGAATCAAACCAGTTGATGTGAAACTACTTAAAAAAGTTAACTTTTGCTTAATTGAAACTTTGAGGACAATATTTTCCAAAAGAACTGACAATTTAATATTATGCAATTAATCCCACCATTTCCTAAAGTTCAGATGGATTCAAAAGGAAGATTTTTAGATGAAGAATTGATTATGTAATTGATTGTATAAAATCAGTGATATTTGGGATAAGATCTAACTCAACATCAGCAGAAGACACATAATGAGCAGCAATGTGAAATTATTACTGCTTATTTCTAAATATTTTAAATAGAAAAGGATAATGAGATAATAAAGAACCTGGCCAGAATTGTAAATGGACCAATAAGCAATTCCAAACTCACAAAGCTAACTTTGGCCAATATATATCTGGACAAGGTCATTCAGTCCAAACTATCAGATGAAAATGAAGGCCCAGGTGCCACCATACTACTCCATCTTGCCTCAGAAGGGCAGAGGCAACCATTGCTACAGCATTTCTGGTGGAGTCTACCTAGCTACAAAATTGCCATACATTTTCCTATGCTGCCACCTACTGGATATTATGAGTATAGCCTTGACTAGATCTGTCTGCATTAGTGTGAATGGACGTGAATAAGGAGCTCAGGTATAAACCAGTTCCTATTTAGATATCCAAATACTGAACGTTGAAAGGTTGCTTAGTTTAACTAATAGATATGCCTTAATTTCTTTTTTTAGTAATAATAACATTTAAGTTTTTAAAATTTTTTATTTATTTATTTATTTGTTTATTTATTCTACTTAGGTATGCATGATAGCAGAATGCATTTTGATTCACTGTATACAGAGCATAACTTTTCATTTCTCTGGCTGTACATGATGTAGAATCACAACATATATGCAGTCATACATGAAGCTAGGGCTATGATGTCCATCTCATTCCACCATCTTTACTGTCCCCATACCCCCTCCTCGCTCCCTCCCCTTTGGCCAGAGTTCCTCCATTCTTCCCATGTCCCCTCCCCCATCATGGATCAGCATCCACTTATCAGAGAGAACATTCTGCCTTTGGTTTTTGGGGATTGGCTTACTTAGCTTAGCATGATATTCTCCAACTCCATCCATTTACCTGCAAATGCCATAATTTTATTCTCTTTTATTGCTGAGTAATATTCCATTGTATATATACCACAGTTTCTTTACCCATTCATCCATCGAAGGGCATCTAGGTTGGTTCCACAGTTTATCTATTGTGAATTGAGCAGCTATAAACATTGAAGTGGCTGCGTCACTGCAGTATGCTGTTTCTAAGTCCTTTGGGTGTAGACCAAGGAGTGGGAAGAATATGTACCTTGGAGACGGGGCATCATCCTGGGAAGTGAGGTTGGGTTTGGCGCTGAGCAGAAGAGGAGAGCACTTTGTACCTTGGAATTGAGGCTGGAAAAAAGGAGAGAGAGAGACAACACAGGTGGTGACAAAAATTAAAAAAAAAAAAAAACAGTACTTACTATTATACTCCAGGCATGTCTCCAAGAACTTCACAGGTGTCCTGGGGCTTCTCAGAACAAGCCCAGGAGACACTGAGCTCACTGTGGATGCCATGTAGGGGTTGAGTCTGCCAAGGCTGCCAGCTGCTGGAGGCGCTGAGGGCACAGCCCATGCTCTCAGCCAGAGTTCTGCTACCTGAAGGTGTGTCCTCAGGAGGCCAGAGACAAGCAGAACCGACAGGAGACAAGACCAAGGCAGTGCCTGCGTCCACAGAATCAGTTTTAGTTAAATCACAGTCAAGAGGAGCCCAAGCAGATGGGAAAGCTATGTGACTAAATGGTGGCCTGGAGGAGATGCCGTAAAAGAAAAGGGACATTAGGTGATAAATAAAGAATTATGGATAAAACATAGACTGCTGTTAATCATCATACCTGGATGAGTTCATTAATTTCTTTTCTTTTCTTTTTTTTTTTTTTTTGGTACTGGGGATTGAACTCAGGGGCACGCGACCACTGAGCCACATCCCCAGCCCTATTTTGTGTTTTATGTAGAGACAGGGTCTCACTGAGTTGCTTAGCGCCTCGCCATTGCTGAGGCTGGCTTTGAACTCGCGATTCTCCTGTCTCAGCCTCCCAAAGTGCTGGGATTACAGGCTTGCACCATCGCGCCCGGATGAGTTCATTAATTTCTGATGTATGTATCATACTAATGTATGATCATAATTTAAAAGAAAAAAAACTTGCCTTTGAGAGAATGATTAACACTGTGGAGAATATCTGTTTCCTAGAGTTAGGAGACACGTTAATATATTAGCTGATTTTGAGTCAGTTTAATATTGAAGGGGAACATGACCAATGCAACTGAGTTCCTTAAGTCATCCAAAGCCACGTATGTTGTACTAGAAGGGAACTTTATCCATACTATTTCCTCTGCTGAGACTTCTCTACATTTCTTTCCCTTGTTTTCATGAAGACACAGACACAGATATTCCTCAGTGTGTCCCCCCCCACCTCTCTTCTGAGATGGGGCTCACTGTGTTTCCCAGACTTCTCAAACTCTGGGCTCAAGTGATCCTCCCACCTCAGTGTCCCCAAGTAGCTGAGACTACATGTGCCATCATGCCTGGCTCTCAACCATCTTTTACCAGTGTTTGTCAAACTGGGATTCTTGAGGCATGCTATGCACTAAGCTGTGTGCTTTTCTAGTTCAGGCCTAAGCCCCTGGGAGAATCCTCATCCCCATCCTATAAGGCTGTAGGGTAAGTGCTGAAGCCAGGACTGACACATGGCAGTCCGACCACACAGGCCATTCACAGTGGCTAAACTGCAGCTGTTCCTTAATGAATGCCAACCCCAGTTGAGAAATCAAACACATAAACATATGGATGAATTAAAAAGATCGCTTCATTTAAGGGGGACAAAGAAAGTAACTGCCAAATTAGCCTGTCAAGTCATTGTTTAACATGGCAGGGTATGCAGGAGACAACATGTTCCAAACAGACGAAGGTTTTAGACAACATTAAAAGAAGTAAATTACTTATTTAAAAAAAGACAACATAAATATGATTATTTTAAGTGCTATCGTTGCCCTACCATGGAGCCTGTTAAAAAATGTATTAGAATGTAGAAGACAAGTAAGCTGTGCTGGCTTCAGTATTAAATTGAAGGAACTTGAGGGCTGAGGTTATGGCTCAGTGGCAGAGCGCTTGCCTTGCACATGTGAGGCACTGGGTTCAATCCTCAGCACCACGTAAATAAAATGAATAAACAAAATAAAAATAAATAAATAAATAGATTGAAGGAACTTGAAAGTAAGCTAGAAATTACCAGCAGGAACTGATAGAAGAATTCTGTCCTGGGGGAAAGCTTCAGCTTTTCTTTCTTTTTTTTTTTTTTAATTTTTTGGTACTGGGGATTGAACTCAAGAGTACTCAACCACTGAGCCACATCCTCAGCCCTTTTTTGTTTTATTTAGAGACAGGGTCTCACTGAGTTGCTTAGTGCCTCGTCATTGCTGAGGCTGGCTTTGAACCCGTGATTCTCCAGTCTCAGCCTCCCAAAGTGCTGGGATTACAGGTGTGCGCTACCGTGCCCACCTCCGCTTTTCTTTTTTTTTTTAAATTTGTTTTAGTTCTTGATTGACTTTTATGTATTCATTTATTTATATGTGGTGCTGAGGATCGAACCCAGTGCCTCTCATATGCGAGGCAAGCGCTCTACCGCTGAGCCACCATCCCAGCCCTTCCGCTTTTCTTATTACAGAAGTAATGACTAATTTTATAATAAAGTGAGGATATAGAATAAACCACCCACCATCCCAACACCCACAGGCAGAGCCATGATTTTTTGTTTTTGTGGAACTAGGGATTGAACTCAGGCCCTCACACCTGGGAAGCAAATGTCTACCACTGAGCTGTGATCCCAGCCCAAGTCATGTTTTGGGGAATAAAGACACAAAAATATCATATTGCTGTTAATTTAGTAAGGACACAAAAGCCAGAGTATTGGAAGAAGTCATTGAAGTTTGGGACCATAAAGCTTAAACTTCGCATGTTTTAAGATAGATCCATTTCTGCCTAGGAAATTCATTAATTATTACAGGCTCTTAGAACCAATACCAATTTGCTTGGGTCTGAATCTCAGCAACATCACTTGTTAACCAAAGGACCTCAAGCAAGTTTGCTAAGCTTCACCATGTCTTCATTTTCTAACTGCAAAGTGGAAATAATATCAACATCAAATGATGACTATGTAAAATGTGTAACACTTGGAATATAGTTAATGCTCAGCTATTTATAGTCTTGTCTTTTCTAGATATTATATATGCATTTTACAAAACCATCTCACTAGTTTACATGTGAACATTTTTCTGATTGTGGGTGTCTGAGTCAGTCAAAGCATTATGCTGAATAGACGCATAGCCTCAAGACTCAATTAGACATTTGGGGTATTAGTCAATGTGAAGAGCAAGCATGTCTTGCTCTGAGTTACTCCACAAACAGTAGCTTTTAGGCTGTTCCTAACCCTGAGTTACTCCATTTTATAAAGCAGTAGTTTGCCATGAGTTACTCCATTTTGAGTACAAGTGCCAAGGTAGAATGACTATACACTTTGTTTATACAACTAAACGACCACCACCTGCCCAACACAACCATGAAGCAAAAATTCATGACTAACTCCTGCCAACTTGATTCAATCAGGATCACCTGGACACATGGTCATCCCACATTATAGCAGAAATACAGGAGCTTATCAACCTCACCAGATGCAACCCCCTCACCTAAGACCTATAAAAGGAGGAACCACGCCCCCAAGACTGGACATGTCACTTAGTTAAGAAAATCGCCAGAGAGGAACCTCCAGTTCTGTCCCCTAGGCAGTTTTCCCTGTCCCTGACAATGATGCACAGCCCACTCTAAGCTGATATCTTGACCTGACACTAAAAACTTCCATCCATTGAGCTTCTGCCTTGACAACTCTGCAGAACCACGTGGTTTACCAAAATCCCCATCTGACCACCTGCAATGGTTCCTTGACTCTGCATTTGTGTCTGATCTCTGCCTGTGCTCTTGGCACAGCATCCTGTAAACCCGTGGCCACCTTAACCTTTGCTTTCTTTGACCTGTATCTATCACTGTGTAAAGCATGATGTGTGACTTTAGTGTTATAGATATTACAAATTAAGATTGGCATGGAATAAAAGAACTTGTGATTGCCTGGTTTACAACTATCAAGTGACCCATGAGTATTCAATGACTTGGAACCACTGAAAGTGATGTTAGTTTGTAAATTTGTTATTCAATAAATTCTGACATTGTGGAAAGACACAAACATGTCTGTTCTGTTAATGGTGTAGCTTGCTCATGATAGTTTAACAGCATCAGATGGCTTTACCTATTAAAAACTCTATGGGGTGGGGCACAGTGGTGTACACCTGTAATCCCAGGAACTTGGGAGGCTGAGGGAGGAGGTTCACAAATTCAGGCTAGCCCCAGCAACTTAAGTGAGACTGTCTCAAAATAAAAATAAAAAGGGTTGGGGATACAGCTCAGTGGTAGAGTAGCCCTGGGTTCAATCCCCAAGATGGGGTTCATGGGTGCTCTACAGACACCTTCATTACCAAACACTAGTAACATTTTAGGGAATAATGAATTTCAGGGAATATGCCAATCATATACAGCTCTTTGACAAACCCAAGATGTCAATTAAGTGTGCTTGTTGGAGACAAGGTCTTGAGTCACACAATCCCAGCAGGATCTGTCTGCCTTTACACAGAATTCAAAGTGGATGATACTATGTGTATGGCTGAGGGCTCAGGAAAGATGGTTGCAACACGGAACCTTCTAGAAACCAGGTCCTTCTGAGGTGGCACACACCTGTAATCCCAGCAACCTGGGTAAGGTAGGAGGATTGCATGTATAAGGCCAGCCTTGGCGACTTAGCCAGACTGTCTCAGAAAATAAAAAGAGCTAAGGATGTAGCTCAGTGGTAAATTGTTCCTGGGTTCAATTCCTGACACCAAAATAATCATCTACAACATGAAATAAGGAAGATGTAGTAGAGGGCAATTATTTTTCCTAAAATGACTGAGGCTGAAAGAGCACAGAGGCTTCCTTCCAACTAGTTTGGGAAGGGAGGTGAACTACAGTGGAGAAACCTGGCTAGCATGACCTCAGCGAAGGTCAGTACCCAGAATGATTAAATTGGCTGACAGTACAGACCTTTTATATGATGAAATGGCACTTTACCTCTGTGGTTTTCACCCCAAAACTATAACCTCAGTCTAATTATCAAACTGACAAACTCCAATCAAGGGGCATCCTATAAACTACTTGACCAGTTCTCCTCAAATCTGTCTAGGTCTGTAACTGGCATGGCCCAAAGCCTAGTAAGATACAACACCTTAACATAATGTAGCACCCTAGATGGGATCCTGGAACAGAAAGAGGATGTTCTGTATAATCCATGGAAATATGAACAAGCTACAGTCTTGTTAATAGCAGAGTGTCAGTACTGGTTCATAAATTATAAACCAAAGTACCACAATAATATAAAAGATTAATACAGAGAAATGGACAATTTTTGAGAACTCTAGGATCTAATTTTTCTATGAATCTAAAATCGTCCCTAAAATAGTTCATTTAAAAAATTTCTAGTTTCTGGAGGGATGCATAGGAATATAAATGCATAGGAAAAAGTCTAGCCTAAACACACTAAACCAGGAGTATATTTAAAAAATATATTTTTAGTTGTAGATGGACACAAACCTACCTTTATTTTTATGTGGTGCCGAGGACTGAACTCAGTGCCTTACACGTGCTAGGCAAGCACTCTGTCTGAGCCAAACCCCAGCCCCCTAAACCAGTAGTAGTTTTATGGTAATCTTCTTGCCTGTGTTGTAGGACCTGCATTATAAGAAAGACATTCATATTTTCCTGTCAAAATAATTTGAGAGATATGGGGGGGAGTAAAAAAAATGAGAACAAATTTTAGGCTTATTTCTTGTCAGCAGAAAAGTTTTATTTCTTTTAAGGACAAACAATTAAACCACATCCAAGGCCTTCACTTACAGACACAAACCAAAGTTGTCATTGAAAGCGTTAGATAGTAAGGAACAAGACACACAGTGAGGGAGACGCTTGGCCTCTGAAGCTCACACCAACTTGCTCAAAAGCTCCGCTAGTGCTTGGGCGTGGTGGAGGGAGGAGCGTGTCTGTAGAACAGAAGGGGACAGCCGTGTTTTACAAGCACTGAAGTACTGAAGACTGCTTGGGCAGGGATGTATCTTCACGATGAAGGAAGAAGGGGAGAACAGCCAGGTCCCTTCCGTGGGGCACTAGGCTGCCTTGCAGAGGGCCACTGCGGAGAAACGCACTTCTCCCTGCTCGCGCTCGGTGAACTCTCGGCAGACCTTGGCAGCATCCTAGAAAGGAAGGCAGACATTAATATCCCAGCAGAAACAGCTTGAAATGGAAGTCTCAAAAGACAAGGCTTATTCTTGACTAAGGCTTAACCTGGTCAACCTGAAATCCCTCGCTAACCTTGAAAGTCAGGGGTGACAAAGCTCTAACCACTCATCACTTCCACCAAGTGGCTCTGGGCTTCCCTAGCCTTGTGCCTGGTCTCGCCAACCTTGAAAGTCAAGGGTGACAAAGCTCTAACCACTCATCCCTTCCACCAAGTGGCTCTGGGCTTCCCTAGCCTTGTGCCTGGGTCTGGGCACCAAAACTGATCCCTCAGTCTGGGGTTGTAGCTCGGTGGTCGAGCACTTGCCTAGCACATGTGAGGCACTGCACTCAATCCTCAAGACCACATAAAGAAAAATAAAATAAAGGTATTGTGTCCATCTACAACTAAGAACATTTTAAACAAAAAACCTGATCTCTCTTTCCTAAAGGCACATTAAGAAAATAGTTCTCCTAACTCGAACTCCTGGAAAAGACAAATTTCTTCCAAGTAAACATTTTATAAAACAGCCTTAAAGTTTACCTGGGGTAATTCCAGGTACAGATATGTGGTGAATTCTTAAAATCTTTCTGGTGCTATAAAACATGTTCCTATTTCTAATTACAAAAACTGGTAACAGAAAATTGACCCCAATGTAATTATTTGCCAAACTGTAGGGTTTATCTGTTCAATTTGTAAAAAGTGTGGAAAGATTGACCCATAAACCATACAGAATCTTTAGGAAGGAAGAGAATCCTCAATGACAGAATAGAAATGACATTTAGAAATCACTAACTGAAAAATGAGTTTAACCCTAAAAAAGCATCAACTACAATGGAGTTTTGTTCCTGCACTGGAGATACATTTAAAAGGGAGCTGGGCATAGTGGCACACGCCTGTAATCCCAGCAATTTAGGAGATTAAGGCAGGGGGACTCAAGTCCAGCCTCAGTAATTTAGCATGGCCCTAAGCAATTTAGTGAGACCCTGTCTCAAAACTTAAACAACAAACTGGGGTTGTGGATCAGTGGTTAAGCACTTCTGGTTTCAATCCCCAGTACCAAAATAAAAATAAAAATAAAACCCTAAAAGGGATTTATTTAGATTCACATCTAATGTTATCATTTAGATAATATTCTCTATCAGAATTTTTAATATATTCATTTCCAAACCTTCATTTTCCAAACTTACTTTCAATAGGACACACAATGTTGACCTCAATATTAAGGGTGTACATTTAAAGAGAATAAGCAGTCTTCTATATAGACAACTTTGTCTCCTACTCAATGAATAGTGACCCAATTCATTCAAATTTAGGATACATGGGGGTTTAAGTTTATGCATTTTTTTGGGGGGGGAGGGATACTAGGATTTTTTTTTTATTGCTGATTATTTTTCACCTTTATTTTTATGTGGTGCTGAGGACTGAACCCAGTGCCTCACACGTGCTAGGCAAGCGCTCTACCACTGAGCCACAATCCCAGCCTGATACTAGGAATTTAACCCAGAGGTGTTCTACCTCTGAGCTACATCCCCAGCCCTTTTATATTATGTTTAATTTTATTTTTGAGACAGGATCTCACTAAATTGCCAGGGCTGGACTTGAACTTACAATTCTCCTGCCACAGCCTCCTCAGTAGCTGGGATTATAGGCATGCACCACTATCAGCTTAGTTCATATACTTTCTCACCAGTTTAACAATTGATGTAGCTGCAGTTTATACAACCTAAAATATCTTTAATGGTACAGCACTGGCCTTAGAGTAACAACTTTCACTAACAAGATGCTGGTTTATATTCATTTAATATTAAATGAGATTCCAAAAAATCAGTTTTTATTTATTTCAACAAAGTTTACACTCCCTATAATTCATGTAAGGCTGTCCCACACAGGACACATTTTTATAGTTTTAGTATGAAGTTAGAGATGAATTAACATGAATCTTAAAAAGCCTTATTAGAAGGACTACAATCTCCCCTTTTTGTGTCAGACCAGAAATTCTGCCTCTGTTCTCATTCCCACCAAAAGTAAAGTCTTATTCTCCCACTAAAAACCCATCTGGCTCCTCTAGATCTACTTCTCTTTCCACAATGCTATTCCTATTTACCAAGAATTGGCTTAATTCACCTCAGGGAAATACATGTATGACAGTAGAATAGATAAAGTGACCCTTCCTCCTGGAGTGGCATAATTTGGTTCACAAGTATCCTGAGTTACCACTGACCTTGGGCATTACTTAATTTCTCTGCTCCTGCTTCGTCATCTGTGAGATGGGGACAGTGAGTCCCACCTCACTGCATCGTTAATGAGACTTAACAAATATATAAATCACTTAGGATAGCATTTAGCCCAGAAGCCAGCAAACTTCAGCTATGACACCCATTTAGATATTGTCTATGGTCTATGGGCTGCTCAGGAAGTGTAACAGCAGAACTGAATATTTGCTACATATTCCACATAAAGTCTAAAGTATTTTTTTAAAATATCTTTAGTTGTAGATGGACACAGTACTTTTTTTATTTTTATGTGGGGCTGAGGATCGAACCCAGTGCCTCACACGTGCTAGGCAAGTGCTCCACCACTGAGATACGACCCTAAACCAAAGCCTATTTTCTATCTTGCTCTTTACAGAAAATTTGCTGACCCCCACTGTGCACATACCAAGTGCTCAAAAAAGGAGTGATTATTACTATTAGAAATAAAGTAGTTATACCTTAATAGTATTATTTTTTCATATTAAGCAATTTTTCTTTATAGTAGCAAATTTTTCAGTTGAAAAGGCCTAGAAACTGCCTACTAACTCAAGGTTTCTATACTTTTTAAATAATATTTTAGTTGTCAATGGACCTTTATTTTATTCATTTATTTATGCAGTGCTGAGAATCGAACATAGGGCCTCATACATGCCAGATAAGCAAACGCTCTACCACTAAGCTCCAGCCCCATCTACAGTCACTTTTTAAAAAAATATTTTTAGTTATAGATGGACACAATAGCCTTTTTTAAATTTATTTTTATGTGGTACTAATGATCAAATCCAGTGCCTCACATGTGCTAGGCAGGCACTCTACCACTGAGCTACAGCTACAGCCCTCTATAGTCACTTCTGCCAGAATGATTTCACGGGATCCTGTATCTAAATTATTTTTATTAGACATCTTTTCAATCTGCTTCATTCCTTCTGTAACAGTGGAACACATGGTAATAAAAACCCCAAATTTACCTACCCAGAATCCACAGTGCTCTACCTATAGGAGCAACCAGAATCCAGCAGTCTTAGAGGATTAGGGAAGGCTCAGGATGCTGTTACTCAAGTCTTTAGCAATCATATAACCTGGCAGGAGGACAATGGTCACCCTAATCCTACAAGGGAGCAAAGCCATAACTTTCAGACTAATTCCAACTGTGGTCTAAAGATAGCACGTGAAACGGATTAGTTAGGGCTCTTTTGAAGGATCCCATTTAAAACACCTGCTATAAAATGAGGTAGGTGCAATTACTGAGATGATCTTTAAACCCTGAAGACTGCTATTAACCAAGACAACTGATGTTGGCAGAACAAAATGTATGTCAGTACTTTAGACAGCAATGGCTGGAGAGGCAGCCATAGTACAGAGAGGCACTCTGAAGATTACCTGTAGCAGTGAGCCCTCAGAGCTGGTACCATGGTTCACTGGAAATGGCATTCGCCCATCTAGAACAAAGAAGCCAGGCATGTCAGCTTTCTCTGCATGCTTTCTGGCAAAGTGCCTACCCAGCCCAGAGGAAGTTTTGGATTCTTCCGAATACCACTGCCACTCCCACAAAGAGAAGTGCGGTTATGAAGTGAGAAGCTGCAGCTCCTAGGTATCCACCCCAGGCAATTCTAACCTACAATTAAACCACCAAATCCCAAGTTTTCAATTCTTGAAATACTGCAATAAGGTTAACACAGGAGCACTAAAATAGGCTGGAAATCATAATTCAGAATCTATATATCATTTATATATTTTTCATACATATTTTTTCAAATGCTATAATCATTCATCTTATCGTTTTCCTCAAAAGAACAGAACTCTCAAGACATTTATTTCAGAAGTTGCCATAAGTGGTGTATTAAGTTTTCCATAGGTCTCCCACATCTGAGATGATGGAACTTAATGAGTTAACTTGTTAAGAGATAATATAAACCCAATCCAGCTACCACTACTAGAGGGGACTGTGCCCCCAACTCTTGGGAAGGACCAGAGTTGCAATCTCTGAGGTCCAGGAAAGGGAGACCAAGAAGAGCCCCTTGAGATTTGTCTTTCAATGACTGCTGACTGCCTCCAAGTCTCCTTTGCCCTTTTCAGTCCATAAGTAGTGTTGCCCCATGAGACGATACATCTGCAAGTCTTTCTCCATTAATAAAAAGAGGGTAAGTCCAGCAAGATGCAAATTCCTTTTTGTTGCCATAAACCATCTAATACAAAAACCCCAACATATTCAAATTATTTTTATATAAACAAGGTCACATTTAGGCATTAATCCTCTTCTAAAAGTACTGCTTGTCTGAAAATGATACTAGGGGTTGTCATCAGGAAGGTGGGAAAGGAAAGTCTGCACACGTATGCCTTGGACTGGTGCCAACCTGACCTGTCCTCCTCACTGGTTTTAACTGAAGCCATTCACTGGGTATACCAGATGCCTGAGAAGGGTACTTGGGTTTGATAAAGGGTTAAACGTCCCCATGAGAATATTCTGTCTGGCTTCATAATCAACGATACATCAGGGGGCCATAAAGTCATACTTCAATAGTGTAAGAAAAATTGTCTGAAAAGAACATATGAAATTATACTGGCTTCCCCAAAATGGAGTGACACATACCAAGTTCATAGAGGTGGCCATCCACGTTGTTAAACAGAATAAAATGAAAATTCACTTTGTCATCTACCTGGAGAGTCAAGAAATTGTTTTGAAAATGAGTATAAGATGAACTTGTTGAAAATAAATTCTCTCACAATTCAAGTGAAACATACTTGAACCAGCTTGTTGATATTTTAAAATTACAAAGCTGATATTCACATATTTCCTACATTCAAGGCCCTATTCTAAGTCAGTTAAGGCAGAAATATTAGAATTGTTAAGACAGCTCTGAGGGAGCTACTATCACATGCTTTTTACTGAGACCAAAATTCAGGCTTAGGGAGATTAAGTATCTCACTCAAAGTTAAACCTAGAAAGTGGCAGAGCCAACCATGGTTAGGAGACACTACCATCTAACAAAAATCAGCAGTTGACTTGGATGTTCTGTTCTCATTATGGCATCTTTAAACCTTCTAGAACTAGTCAGTCTTGTTAATATACTTTATTCTCCTCAGCAGTCTGAGTAGAATATTTGAAATGCTCAATTACCAGGAGAGCTGTTACTCTGCAAGATTCATTTAGATCAAAACATAGTATTATACTACTATAATTTGAAGTGTAAAAGACAATTTCAACTGCGAATTAGATTCTTGAAGAGCCATTTTTGTGAACAGATCCAGTCACAGCATTATTCAGGTAGAATTTTCTGCTAGAATTGGCCTTCAGTGGATAATATTGATCATTTTCTATATTCCAGAAAGAGATTCCTGCAAATATTCCAGTGGAAACACAGACAGCACCTGAGCAACCTGGCTTGGATTTGTATTTGCATTTACCCGACATTGGCCTTCCTGTGCCACGGCATCATGGGCTGCCTGGATGGCCTGCAGAAAAGAGAAAAGAATTAGCACAAACCTCTCTGGAATTATTTAAAAGCAAAGCTTTCAGAAGTTCTCTTTGTACCTCATTCTTTTCAAAGCATTTTGCTCTGTCTTCAGGAGACATCTTCTCCGTTTCAGAAAGAAACTGTTTCAGGACTGATCCATCCTCTTTAAAAAAGAAAATGCATGCATTAGAATAGAAAAAACTATTGCAAATGAGTGCACATTTATTGCCAATATAAGCCCTCACACAGCTAGTCATATAGAAACGACCTGAATCTTTTTTTTTTTTGGGCACTGGGTACTAAACCCAAAGGCACTCTACCACTGACCTACACAACTAGCCCTTTTATCTTTTGAGATATGGTCTCACTAAATTGCTGAGGCTGGCTTCAAACTTGCTATCCTCCCAACTGAGGCTCTTGAGCAGCTAGGATTCCAGGCAAAACACCACACCTGTTATCACCTGAGTCTTTAATATGGCCTCTAACAGCCAGGAGCAGTGGTGCATGCCTAAAATCCCAGAGGCTTGGGAGGCTGAGATAGGAGGATGGCAAGTTCAAAGCCAGCCTCAGCAAAAGCAAGGTGCTAAGCAACTCAGTGAGACCCTGTCTCTAAATAAAATACAAAATAGGACTGGGGATGTGGCTCAGTGGTTGAGTGCCCTTGAGTTCAATCCCTGGTACCCCCACCCCAAAACAAATATGGCCTCCAACAATGTGGACAAGCTGTCCCTTTTTCTCTAGCCTCCTTTCCTAACCACTCGCTACTCCTGCATTCAAGCCAGAAAGGCCTCTCCATTCCTCCAGGGCACCAAGTTCTTGACTCTGATCTCTGCCAGCCCAGCTTCTTTCCCTTCCCATCTTGCACTCACTGTTCCAATCTCTTATCATCGTGCTATAGTACTTATTCATTTGGAACACATATTTGTGAGACTTTAGTGCCGTAATGGGCTGCTTTGTCCATTGCTATATCTATACACTTAATCTATAATTAACATCTATTATTTATATGATACTATATAACAGCACAATCTAATAATTGTCAAACCAAGATTTTTATTTTAGGGTAGAAAACTCAATCTTAATTATCCAGATAGACATTAACATAAAGATCTTAAGCAGAGGATTGGAGATGTGGCTTGGTGGAATGCTTCCCTAGCACGTGCAGCATGTGTGAGGCCCTAGTTATCATCCCCAGCACCGCCCCCCCCCCGCCCTCCCCCTGCCCCAAATGATCTCAAATAGAAACACAAAGACCCCACACAGTCTGGCTTAGAGACAACTGACTAGCTAACTCTTGGTAAAAGAACTGTGTTCCTGCTCAGTGTGGATAAGCCTAGGAGACGCTGATCACATAACTATAGCAAAAGCAACTTATATTTCAAAAAGCCTTTAACTTTCAGATCTAAATATAACAAATTTGTTAAATGGGAACCATATCAAAGTCTGGAGAGTCTGGGGTATATATAGCTCAGTGGAATGCTTGCCTACCATGTGCAAGACCTGGGTTCAATCTCCAGTATGGCAAAAAAGAAAAAAAAAAGCCTCTATCTCTAGAAGGGCCGTGAGACAAATTAACTCCTGACTTTAGCATTACACGGTTACAAAATCACATCATCCGAGTTCGGGAACACAGGACTCTAAATATAGGGAGATTTTACAGAATAAATAAAGGACCAAGCTACAACTTTTTAATAAAGCTTAAACAAGTCAATATTTAAAAAGGCAATTTCCAGAAGCTCTGGATACTTATGGTCAGAAAAGCCATCTTAATTTCAGAAGTATACCAAGAGTAGAGTCTTGGCCCCATTTCCCTCATTAAAAATGAGTTAAGCCTGGCATGATGGCACATGCCTGTAACCCCAGATTCTAAGGAAACTGAGGCATGAGGATTCCAAGTTCGAGGGCAGTCTGGGTAACTTAGACTCTATCCTAAAATAAATAAAATGGGCTAGGGGTGTAGCTGAGTGGTAGAAATCCCCTGGGTTTAACACCCAATATTGCAAATAACAACAACAACTAAAATATATGTACATATATTGCAGTACTGAGGATCAAACCCAGGGCCTTGTGCATACTAGACAAGTGCTCTACCGCTAAGGTACACCTTCGAGTCCAAATTTTTTTTTTTTTTTTTGAGCTATGTTATCCAGACTGGCCTTAAATTCCTGGGCTCAAATCCTTCTGCCTTAGTCTTCTGGGATTTTAGGTATACATCCCCACCCAGCTCTGTATTTGAACTGTGACAAGCAACAGCATGAACTATTAGTTTAAGTTATTCAGTTTCTAGCTGTTCTTGGCCATTGTCTAAATCGAGTCAATCAACCACTGTCACTTCTTTTTGTAAATAAAGTTTTGGAACACAGACATGTCCACTGATCTACATCTATGGCTGCTTCTGAGCTACAAAGACAGACCCTGTGGCCATCAAAGCCTAAAAGATTTATTCTGTCAAGAAAGCCTGCTGACCCTTGGCCTAAGCCATACATAACGTCTATGTTATTTTAACTTTTTTTTTCTATTCATTGAACCTGAGAAACTTAAGGGCTCAGACTCACTTCTCTCTATCCTCCATAGCATTTACTGCATGTGGCTAAAACCTATGACCTGATTTTGCTCATACCTGCACCCCAAGGTTTTTTCCTGCTGCTCCACCTCCCTGAGGAACCTCCATACATCTATGTCAGCCACTCTGAGCTGTTTTGGTTCTCCCATTGCTTATGAGATACTAAACTACTCAAGACAGGTCCTAACTGTGGATAGTTTTCTGGCTTAGCATCATCTAATTCTCTAGAATTATTGAAAATTGAATAGGAGAAGCATGGGAGAATCACTACACCAATCAGCCCTCAGGGTTTTTTGTTTCACCTGAGACCCATGAAAATGGTAGCAGATAGCTCCTCCTCTCAGTGGAGGCAACCCAATCACACTTTCTAGAAAATGAGTTTCCTCCCTTCAAAAGAAACAATAAGAATCCACTCACAGATGGTATCTGTTTAACTAACAGTCCTGACTGAACAGGTTTTGAGACCATTTTAAGACAGTGATTTTGTTGAATCGACCCTGGAGATGTTTGGAATGAAGTGATACAGTTAAATGTGCCTTCTGAACTCCATGTTTTGAGTTTAAATAGAGAGTGAGTGGCCACACGTACCAAATTCCAGCTTGTCCTGATTATTGGCCACTGCATGTATCAGTCCGATTGTGCCACAGGAGTTCCCGATGGTCTGCTTCATGAAGTACACTTTAGGACTAACTTCTTGTCCCTTCAGTTCTTCAATCTGTTTTTTCCTGAAGTTCTCATGCTGTGAATGGAAGCAATTTTTTACATCTTAAAATGAAAATGAAAAGAACAGATGGCAGCACAGTGAGTTCTGCTACCTAAATGGAAACACAAGTGGGATGTGTGAGTAGGGGCCTTGGTTCTAGATGCTGGCCACGCCCAGACAGTGGCCTGACTGCCTCCCATCCCACGCTGGCCAGTGGGGCTCCAGGAGGTTCTCAGACTCCACCCTGATGCTGCAGTGCAGTCACCGTCTTGGATGTTGCCCAAGGCTCTGTCTAGACACCACTGCAACCTTTTAGCTTGAGATGGAGAGTGCCATGAAGTCAGAACAGAGATGTGTTCATTATTTTCTTTCTTTAACACTAACGCCGACTGTATTTCACAGAGACATCCTAATCAAGCTTTGATCAATTTAATGCCTAACAATAACACCAGCTGGTTTACATTGCACTATTCTTTAACACTCTATTCTGTCCAAGTAGATGTTTTCAAACACAAAACCAAAATCAAGTGTAATTGTTGAAAGGAACAAGTGAAAGAAATGACCTATTTCTTTGTCCCCGTTTTTCAGGAAGGAAAGACAACTAACTGGTTGAGGTGTTGAGCTGTGATTTTACAAAAACTCCTCTCACTATACAAGAGGAAGATGCGACAGCAGGTTGTCTTTGCCAGTTATACAGCTTAATCTGAGGACAGATTATCAATCTGGAGTACAGAATCCGGTATATGAATGGGACTTCCCCAAAGATCTGCTAGCTTCTTGCACAGTAATTCAACGAGACTGTCTACATCTTTCCCTAATAAGTTTTAAAGACCTTAAAAGTTATGACTTCTATTAACAGCAAGGTACTAATGCTATGAAACACTAATTTCCCATGATCAGGAAAATTCAGACAGAACACAAGAAATATTTCCAACTCTAAATGTCTTGCATTACTGTACATGAAAATGAAGTCTGAGCTTGCCCCAACCTAGTAGGAAGTTCTTGCTTCCTAGCTACCAGATTCTTGAACTGCTACTCACAGACCGTTTATGCTTTTTACCTTTTTACACCAATTAGATAAAATTTCAAAACAGGATAGCAGCACCACCCACTGGGGTCGTTTGAGCTCTTGTATGAAGATACCTCTGCAAATATTTCACCATCACTTAAAATTAATGTTTTAGAGAAAGTTCATTTAGGATTTCATAATATTCCCTTAGTTAAAAGTAGAGACTTTCTAGGGGCTGGGATTGTAGCTCAGCGGTAGAGCGCTTGCCTCGCAGGCATGAGGCCCTGGGTTCGATTCTCAGCACCACATACAAAGCAATAAAATAAAGACATTGTGTCCATCTACAACTAAAAAAATACTAAAAAAAAAAAGTAGATACTTTCTAATGTAGCATTACCTTGTCATAAATGCAACCCATAAGCCTGACTTTTCATTAAATTTGCTTCCGTGTTTTGCTCAGTAGGAATTTTGTGTATGTAGAATAGGTGCCCAATAAATTACACAGGCTGAAGAACAAAACATAGCCTTTCAAACTAGAATGTTCTCTAGAAAGATCACTGGAGCCAGCAAAAGGAGACCTGGGAGCTTTAGAAGGCAAGTGTGCTGCACCACTGCCTCCCAGAGGCCTTGCTCAAAACCCCGAGTCATCATGGTTCTCCCAATAAAAACCAGTGAGATGCTCAAATGGGGGCCGGAGATTACTTTGCATTTGGTCAAGGAAGCTAATTTGACTTGCAATGATTTGAAACCTTACCCAAGTAAAGACTTTGGCTAGAAAAACATGTCAGTAGGATTATCCTCATAGCCACAATCATTTTTTTTTAAAACAATACTTAATCCATGTACTAGGAGGAAGGTCTGGAACTTCCACATAGAGTTTTGTTTAGGCCAAGGATGCTTCTAGGGTATCTAGCCTAAGGATGGTGCTTCAGTTGGCTTTACCATTTGGAATGGTGCCCCAAATGCTAATGCCCCAAATCTTACCAAATACAACCACTCCCAAATCAGCAGTCATGTGACAGCAATAGGAACCAGACATTGTAACAATTACCAGGACTCCATACATTGCAAGAAAACAAATATCCCAGCTATGTTTTTTTTATCTGATACTCAATCTTTGAGGTACACATATCCTCGCTCCACTGTAGAAGAGCATTTAAAGAAAATAAAAGGTATTTTCCAGATACAAATAACCACCTATTATGTTTAGCTACAAGGTCAGAGAGACAAGAGAGTCATGAGAGTGAAAAGAGTCTCAGCACAGGAACCATACACAAATGATTCCACTGTAAGGGGCGCACCAAGAGGTGTATGCTGTGGGGTGTGGAGGGGTGGGAAGAACCCCCTAAAGCCACCAGAAACTCAGACAATGGAGGTGAATTAGAGAACCTTTTGTGTCCTTGTGATTTAGACAGGCCCAGCCATATTAGCTCTAGGTGGGAGTCCGAGAAGCAAATAATGAGCTGACAGGTTACACCCTTAAAGGGAAATAATCAGCAGTGCCCCAAGTGGAAGGCTCGGAAAGGCCTAAATTCAACTCATGCGTAGGATTTCCCTGGATAACTGGATGGTAGATTGGGGATAATCGGGCCCCTTCTATTCCCAATTTAAAGCAACTCTGGTCGGATGAGCAAAGAGGCACTATTACAAGAGGCGCCCCAGTGAGTAGATACCATGGAAAGTACAGGCACTTCCCTTGGGAGGAGATGCGACCCTTATCCCATACCCAAGGGAGCCAGTGGAGAGGCCAGGCCAGGTGGGCAGCCCTCAATGCTTCGCTGGGATTTGGAAGCACCGTGCACCACTGGGGACCTGCCCATCCCCGACCTCACTCCCTACCTGGGCAGTGAGGGGAAACAGCAGCAGCAGCGCGCAGGCAGGCGCTGGCACCGAGCCTAGAGCGTCCTCCTCCAACCCCAGCACGTCTGCGAAACGCCACTGGCCGGCGACCCCCAGGCGGGCCAGCACCTGCAGAGAGGAGATCATGCGGCCAGGCGCACTGGGACGGACAAATCACCCGCACCTGCCAGGGGGCGGGGCCAGCACGCGCGCCCTCACGCCCAAGCCCGAGTCCAGGAGCAGGCTCCGCCCCGCCCCGCCCCACCCCACCCATCGCCAGTGCAATGACACAGCACAAAGCGCAGCCCACACGTGGCTGGGGCGAAGCTCGGGTACCAGAGCCTGCGCCGTTCGCGCCACGCCCTCAGAAGCTCTTCCCAGCGCTTGCTCCCATCAGCGCGCATCCTCCTCCACCTCCCCCGGACTCGTTTCGCAGAGTCACCCCCTCAAATGCAGGGGCAGAAAGCGGGCCCACTGTACCCCAACCCGGCCGCCTCCGGAGCGTGCAGGGAGCGGCTCGGTGGGCGCCTTCGTCTCCACGCTCCCGGGGGGGAGAGGGACAGAGGCAGTGCGACTCACTTTGTTCAGCATCTGAAAGGCAAATGCAAAGGAAAAAAAAATTAAAAGTCACCGATACCACTCCCTTGCCACCGCTGACCCTAAATCCTCCGATCCCCGGGCCACGGAGTACCCGGCGCTCACCTCGGGGTTAATCTCCATCGGTTTGAGCTGCATCTTCGCGAACAGCAGAACAAACCACAACCTACAGAAGAAAAACAGCGAGCGGAGCCGCCCAGGCTGCCGCTATAAAGCGCCGGCCTGACGCACTGTGGATGCCTGTGCAGGGGGAGCAGGGGCAAAACCAAGCGAAGGGGAAACGTCCAGTTGCAGGCAAATGGGCATGTACCCCCCCTATGCGCACCGCAGAGTGGTACAGTCGGGCCCCCAAACCTTGCAGTCTCACTCGCCGGTGAGATAATCTAGCGGTTGTGAAGATGGATTTTGTTGGTGGGTGTTCCTTGAGTGTGTGGAGCAGTCCTTTTGATGGAGTCTTGAATTTTTGGCGAAATTTTTGGAAACCCATCTTCTCTACCATGCCAATCCCTCAAAAGCTCGGGGTCTCTGAAGCATTGAGAAAAAGCACAAATTCAACAGGTATATATTTAATATGAATATACATTTATGTCCCCAAATCTCGCAGGAGTTTGCATTTAACCTCAGACAATCTATCCTCCATGTTAAGCCTTATACCAGTACCGAGGTTCGTTTTAAATTGATTGCCTAGAATTTTTAAAAAATGGTATATAACAGATATTGCATTAGTAATGCTGATGTAATGTGACTCCCAGGGAAGAATTGGTTGGTGGGGAAGCAGTAGAAACCCCGGGGATGTGGCGGTAATACAAGACACAGAGAAGGCAGGCAGTTGGAGACTTGAAGTAGCAGAGCCAAGGAAAAGATAGGTATGATTTTGAGAAGCTGCAAAAGGAACTTAGGAGAACAGGAGGCTTTGAAAAATAAAATTCTGAGTTCACAATACTCCCAATGAAGAAGAAAGGGAATAGCAACTAAAGAAATTAATGTCCTCTAGTGATCTCAGGTGGGTTTTTTTTTTCTCCCCTTTTTAACTAGCAAATTCAAAAGATGGAGAGAAGAACAATATGTTGGAGAACGAATAAAAGGGGAGACCCAAATCTGTAAGAATTTTGCCCGGAAAGCTAACTAGCAGAATGAAGTGGGGCTCGCAGAAATACCAAGGAAGTAAGAAGATTGGGTATTTTTAAAAATATGCTCAGAACAAAATAATGATGATGGTGAAAGAGTAGGCCTCCTGCTTATGGGGACCAAGGTTACCATGACAGGGAAGGGAGGAAATCTGCAGTTTTTTGAATTATTTCCTCTTCAGTGGATCCTTCACGTGTGTCATCTCATTTAATGCTTAGAGGATCCAATGAGGACTCCTGATTAGTGCAGTTTTACAAATCAGAATCCTGAGGTTTAGAGAAGTCGATTTGCTTAAGGTCACAATTGAGAAGTAAAGCCAGGAAATGCACCCTGGTAAATTGGGCTCTCAGAGCCCATTCTCCAGCCAAGATGCCACAACATTCAACCTCCATTTTCTTTCCATTTTTTACCATCAGAAAGATGACTTTCACACACAAAATGAGAGAGAAGAAACATCAGCAAGAAGTAAATGAGTGAATTTTTATATAAATTATACCTCAATAAATTGTTAAGAAAACACAAGACAGATGAATAGGTGGCACAAGAATACTTGGTTACTTTACATGAATTCTGGCCTGACACAGACAAATTACATTCCCAGTTCATTCATTTAACAAGTATTGATTGAGCATGTACTGTGTGCTGGGCAGCGAAGTTGGAACTGGAGATACAAAGGTGAACACAGCAAATAAATACGGAAATGTCCCTTGTGCAGCTTTTATCAGTAATGAGTGTGTGAAATGGAGCTGAGCTCAGGAGTGTCTTACTTAGTGGAAGGGTTCAGAAAGGCTCCCTGAAGGAAGTGACATTTAAGATAAGAGCTGATGGGGAAGCCGAAGTTAGCAGTTGCTAATTATTACCAAAATAACTAGTAAGAGCAGTCGTGAAGTCACTATCAGAAATCTTTGTTGAAGGCATTCATTTATTAACTCAATAAATATCCATATTGAGGGCCCACTATGTGCTAGGAAACGTGAGAGCAGTGATTCAAACAATTCACTATTTACAAGGAGATGCTAGAGACTGGACACAAACAAATGTTATCCCAATCTTTTTTTTTTAAAATTTTTTTGTAGTTGTAGATGGACACAATACTTCTATTTTATTTTCATGTGGTGCTGAGGATCGAACCCAGTGCCTCATGTGTGCGAGGCAAGCGCTCTACCACTGAGCTACAACCCCAGCCTTATCCTGATCTTAAAAAAAAAGGGGGGAGGGAGTTGATGAGTGAAAATGTGATGCTGCAGCTGCAGGCCAGGAAAGTTTATGTCAGTCTTTAGCCAAATTCTGGGACTCATGATTTGTGACTCAGATAAAATAGGATGTATGCATATAGAACAAGTCATGCCTGCTGGCACTTACCTTCTTTTCTTTTGGGATAACCAGCTGAATCAACAGACACTGTCCTTTATTATATTCCTCTTGCTTCCAGGGCTGGTATTGGTTGGTATTGCAGTGAAGGTGGTTTTATAACTTATTTAATTGATTCTCCTTGGGGAAAAAAATGACGTTTTGCTAAATGGAGTTATCACAACCTATAGCCACCCAACAGGGTTCATATTTTAACCCTATCCTGTGTCATTTTATGAGAGCAGAGAGAGAGAGAATACATGCATGCAAGAGAGAATTAGCAATCTAAATGTCAGAATTATGAGATTTAGAAAAATGAGTTAAAAATAAAATGATGAAATTTAATAGAGATCTTTGGTGATGGTCACATACCTCTGTGAATATGCTAAAATACTTTAAATGGGTTAATGTATCTCAATAAAGCTGTTAAAATTTAATAGGGATATGTGCAGAGCTCTGTCAATTATAGTACAGTTGATCTTTATGTTAACTTTTTTCCTGATTCTGTGGTTACTAAAGTGTGTAATATGGAAAAATATCAAGTAAAAGCAAATCACACCATTTTTACTATAGTTATTTAAAATTACACAAAGATCAGAAATAAAAATTTTTTGAAAAATCAAACGTGTATTAATGAGGTTTAAAACATGGCTTATGAGTAATACATAAAGAAAAGATTCAAATATTTTGGTGGTGTCATGATTGTAATATAAAGCTAATGCAATCTTCTTTTCTACCAGGAGTAAAAAATTCAATTTAATTTTAATCATAGTGGTTTCCTGGAGTAGTGCCTTGAGAAGGTTTCTAAGCCACCCCTGGAGGGGGAAAAAAAATGCTATGATTGATTATTGATGTCTGCTATTGAGTATGAGAAAGGAAAATGGAAAGGATAATCAGATATTTGCTGTGTTTTGGCTAGTTTCATGTAATATTAATGATCTAATCAGGGAAGGAAATTCCACCCAATGAATTGGCCAGAGTATAACTGGATTGTGAGGACCAGTGTTTGGCTTATAATAAATACTCAATCCTTTTCAGCTGAAAATTCTAAAGACTACATTTGGAAAGAGACCCTTAAAGCTTATAGAGAGGGAAAGCCAAAATAACAAACAAGAATGGTTAATGAAATGGGGAATAAATGATGTGAAGAAGAGAAAGTTTTTGGTTTTGTTTTTTGTTTACGGAGGGAAATCACATGATATCTATACTCAAAAATTCAAACGTGGGGCTGGGATTGTAGCTCAGCGGTAGAGCGCTTGCCTCACATGCGTGAGGCCCTGGGTTCGATCCTCAGCAACACATACAAACCAATAAAATAAAGACGTTGTGTCCATCTATAAAAAAAAAAAAGACTCTATTTAAAAAAAAAAAATTCAAACGTGGTGGGGGAATAATCTTTATGATTCCTTAGGAGTACAGGGCAGCCGGCATGTTGGCACACGCCTGTAATCTGAGCACTTTGGGAGGCTGAGACAGGAGAATTGTGAGTTCAAAGCCAGCCTCAGCAACAGCGAGGTGCTAAGCAACTCAATGAGACCCTGTCTACATAAAACACAAAATAGGGCTGAGGATGTGGCTCAGTGGTCAAGTACCCCTGAGTTCAATCCCTGGTGCCAAAAAAAAAAAAAAAAAAAAAAAGTACAGGGCAAACAGAAGTCAGAGGAAAATCTTTGTTTATAAAAGAAAGCCATTAATAATTGCAGCTGTTCAACATGATATGTGAATTCTCTTTGTGTATCAGTGGGCATGCTTTTAGCACTTAGTGCTTATGTAAGACAGGCCCCAGTTCTATTAACTCTTTTAATCATCATAACAACCTACAAAGTAGAAAATTGTTAATATTCTCTTTTAGAAATAAAGGTCAGAATAGTTAGTTACTATAGTTAGTCATGAAAACTAAAATTTGACTACAGGCAGTCTGCACTATTGACCCCTATGGTATATTATTACTACATCTGCAAAGGGTGAAATTCCCAAATGAGAGTGGCTTACAGGGACATTTATGGTCTCACTTAACTGAATAATTGAAAACAGTTGGTGGTTCTAGGGTTGTTTCCAATAATCTTATCTAGGATTTAGGGTCTTTATGTCTTTCTAGTCCACTGTCTTCCTGGTGTTGAAGGCATCATCCATAATGATTATAAGAGGCCTGCAGAAATTCTAAGAACCACATTCTCTCCCTTTCTCCTTCTCCCTCTCCCTCCTTCCCTCCCTCCCTCCTCTCTCTTGTAGGATGAGCGAGTTTCTCAATAAGCCCCGCCCTACTGAAAATTCTTTTCAGGTACCATAGACCTGAATTTAAGTACATGACCAAAAGAGAGGCTGAGAAAGCAAATATGTAGTGTCTTCAGACCCTAAAACCTAGATAAGATTATAAGTAGCAGACACTCTTGCTAAGCAGCTGAGCATGCTTAAGGCTGTAATTTGAGGCGGAGAGATGACTTTTATGCTATCACACATGTATGAGGTTCCATTTTAAAATTATCTTCTCAGATCATTTGTTAACACTTTTTCACAGTTTATTGAGATAAAATTCAATTTGTGGAGGCTGGGGTTGTGGCTCAGTGGTAGAGCATTTGCCTCTCATGTGTGAGGCACTGGGTTTGATCCTCAGCACCACATAAAAACAAATAAAACAAAGGTATTGTGTCCATCTACAACGAAAAAATTTTTAAAATTTTAATTTGTGAATTGACAGAAAATTTACAAATGTGAGTGTATAATTCAGTGCTTCTAGCAGAGTAACATTTTTTAAATATTCTTTTTAGATTTACATGACAGTAGAGTATATTTTGATATGTTTATACAAACATGGAGTATATCTAATTCTAATTAGGATCCCAGGCTTGGGGATGTACATGATGTGGAGATTCACTGTGGCATATTCATATGCATACATAGCAAGGTTGTGTCAGATTCCTTCCACTGTCTTTCCTATTCCTATCCCTTCTCCCTTTTTTGCATTTCCCTTTGTCTAATCCACCGACCTTCTATTCATCCCCTTTCTGCAAGAGTAACAAATTTCCACAATCATCACTATGATCACTTCTAAAACATTTCCATTACCCCAGAAAATTAGTTCTCTCTTGCCCATTTGTAATCTCTCCCTGTACCTCCAACTAGTGGTATTCTCTAACTTATAGAGTTGCTTATTCTAAACATTTTGTATAGGTGAAATCATGCAATATGTAGTCTTTCCTGTCTAACTTATTTTACTTAGCATATTTCCGAGGTTCATTCACATGTTGGCACCTCAGAAGCCAACTGTTTTTGTTGCTGAAGAGTATTACATTGTACAGATGTGCCACATTTTGTTATCCATTCAATGGTCGATAAATAGTTGGGTTGCTTTCAGTTTGGGGTTACCATGAATAACACTCCTATGAACATTTGTTACATTCCACTGGCAATGAAAGAGAATCTGAGTTTCTCCATGTCTTTGCCACACCCAAGATTGTCAGTCCTTTTGACTGGAGGCCTTACAGTGGGTATGTGGTGGCATGTCACTGTAACTTCATTTACATTCCCTTAATGACTTGGGATGTTGAGCATCTTTTCATAGTGTTTATTAGTGACTCAAGTATCTTCATTGGTGAAATGTCTATTCAAATCTTTTGCTCACTTTTTAATGAGTTTTTAATAAAAACATTACATTGTAAAAGTTCTTTGTGTCTTCTAGATACTCAATTCTTATCATATATATGACTTGCAAATATTTTCTTTTATTTAAATTTTTTATTAGTCGTTGATGACCTTTATTTTATTTATTTACATGCGGTGCTGAGAACCGAACCCAGTGCCTCACCTGTGCTAGCCAAGTGCTCTCCCACTGAGCCACAAACTCAGCCCTGACTTCCAAATATTTTCTTCTGATCTGAGGCTAATTTTCTATATAGTGTTTTTTTGAACAACAAAATATTTAACTTTGATGAAATCCAGTATATCAAGTTTTTCTTCTATGATTCATCTACAAAATCTGCCTAATCCGAGGTTACAAAGACTTGCCCCGTGTTCTCTTTAAGTTTTAGTATTTTGACTTGTACAATTAGGCTTATGATGCATTTTGAGTTATTTTTTGTTCACAGTGTGATATGTTTAAATTCATTGTTTGCATATGTACATGCAATTGTTCCAGCACCATTTTAAAAATATATTATACTTTATGCACTTGGTAATAATCTTGGCAACTTTGTCAAAAATCTTTTGACTAGGGCTGTCAACGCAGCTTAGTGATAGAGGACTTGCTTAACATGCATGAGGCCCTGGATTCAGTCTCCAGTACTTCAAAAGGAAGGAAGGAGGGAAGGAAGAAAGGAAGATGTCTTTTGACTTAAATGTAATGATTTAAGGACTCTGAATTCTTTTCTACTGCATTATTCATCTATCTTGATTACTGTATGTCTTGTTTACTGTGACATTATAGAATGTATTGAAATCAGGTAACATACGTTCACCAACTTCATTTTTTATTTTTAAAAAGTGTTTTGGGTATTCTGTGTCCTTCACATTTCCATTTAAGTTTTAGAATCAGCTTTTTAATTTCTACCAAAAAGAATCCTTTGGGGTTTTAATAGGGATTGAATCTGTATATTAATTTGGAGAGAACTGCCATTTTGATCATATTAATTCTCCTTGGCCATGAACATGGAATGTCTTCCACTTATTTTGATTTTTCTTTCACTTTTATATTTTTATTTTTTAAATCAAAAATGTAAAAACTGTAAATATTTACCAGATACCATGTAATGTTTTGATACATGTATTCAATGTACAACATTCAAATCTGGGTAAAAATATCTACTCAAACATTTATATATATATTTTTTTTTTTTTGGTAAAAACATTTCTTCAGCTTGATGAGGTGGCACATGCCTATAATCCCAGCAACTTGGAGGCTGAAGCAGGAGGATCACAAGTTCAAGGCCAGCCTCAGCAACTTGGCAAGCCCTGAGCAACTTAGTGAGACCCTGTCTCTAAATAAAAAATAAGGGCTGGGGGTGTTACTCAGTGACAAAGTGCCCCTGGTTTCAATCACCAGTACCAAACACATACACACCCACCACCCACACCACATTTATATATATACACACACACACACACACACACATACATATATAATTTATCATTATATATAGTCACTCTCCCATGCAATAATACACCAGAACTGATTTCTCCTAATTGTAACTTACTATCTACTGACCAGCCTTTCCCCACACTGCCTCCTCCCTCCTCTCCTCAGTCTCTGTTAACCACTATTCTGCTCTCAACTTCTATGAAGTTAGATTTTTCAGATTCCACATATGCATGAGATCATATGGTATTTGTCTTTCTGCACCTGGCTTATTTCACTTAATATAATGTCTTCCAGTTCCATCCATGTGTTGCAAATTACAGGATTTCAGCCTTTTTTTAATGACTGACATTTATGAAACACATTATCTTATCAACATTTGATAGACACTTAAGTGGTTTCTATTTCTTTGCTGTTAAGAATAAAAAGAGGGGCTGGTGTCATGGCTCAGTGGTAGAGCGCTTGCCTAGCATGTGTGAGGTACTGGGTTCGATTTTCAGCACCACATATAAATAAATAAATAAATAAATAAATAAAATAAAGATCCATCAACAACTAATAAGCTTTATAAAAGAAAAAAAAATCAGAGGCCAGATGCCTGTAGTCCCAGACACTCAGGGGCAGGAAGATCGCAAGTTCAAGGCCAAACTATTAAACTGAGTGAGACCCTGTCTCAAAATAAAAAGATAAAAGGACTTGGGGATATAGCCCAGTGAAATACCCCTGGGAAAATGCCAGTACCAGGAAAAAAAAAAGAAGAAGAAGGAGAAGAAGAAATAATAGAAATAAACATGCAGGTAAAAATGTCTTTTTGACATTTGTCAAATAAAATACTAATTTTATTTCCTTTGAACATAGACCCAGTAGTGGGATTGCTGGATCATATGGCAGTTCTATTTTTATTTTTTTTTTATATGGGGGATTGAACTCAGGGGCACTCAACCACTGAGCTACATCCCCAGCCCTATTTTGTGTTTTATGTAGAGACAGGGTCTCACTGAGTTGCTTAGCTCCTCGCTGTTGCTGAGGCTGGCTTTGAACTCAGGATTTTGTCTCAGCCTCCCAAAGTGCTCGGATTACAGGTGTGTGCCACCGAGCCAGCCTCTATTTTTAATTTTTTGAGGATTCTCCATATTATTTTCTGTAATGGCTATCCTAATTTTCATTTGCACCAATAGTGTGTAAAGGCTGCCTTTTCTCTACATCCTGAACAGCACTTGTTCCCTTTTGTCCTTTTGATCATAGCTATTCTAACTGAAGTGAGATCTCATTGTGGTTTTGAATTGCATTTTCCTGATGATGAGTGATGTTAAACATCTTTTCAAGTATCTATTAAGCATTTGTCTGTCTTCTTTTGAGAAATGTCTATTTAATTCTATTTTCCATTTCTAAATCAGATTTGTTTATTTACTGGCTATGAAGTTAAGTTCTTATATATTCTAGACATTAATTCCTCACCAGCTGTATAGTTTGCAAATATTTTCTCCCATTCTGTAGGACATCTCTTCATACTGTTTCCTTTGCTGTGCAGAAACTTCCTTGTTTAATGCAATCCCATTTATTTATTTTTGCTTGTTTCCTGTGCTTTTAGGATCTTATCCAAAAATCCTTGCACATCCCAATGTCTTGAAACATTTCCCTAAAGTTTTCTTTTAGTAGTTTAATAGTTTCAAGCCTTACATCCTAAATCTTTAATTGATTTAGAGTTGATTTCTGTGTATGGTGAGAGATAGGGGTCTAATTTCATTCTTCTTTGTGTGGATATCCAATTTTCCCATTACCATTTGCACAGGAGACTGACTTTTCCCGTGTGCTCTTGGTATTGATGTCAGTCAGCTTTCTGTTCTAGTAACAAATAGCTGAGATAAATCAACTTAAAAAGAGGAAAAGTTTATTTTGGCTCACAGTGGAGGTGTCAGTCCATGACCAATTGGCCCTGTTGTTTTGGGCTTATGGTAAGAGAGTATACCATGGTGGGGGTACATGGCAAAGGAGGCCCATTCATCTCATGGCCAGGTATGAGAGAGACAGGAAAGGGCCAATGTCCCAATGCTCCCTCCAAGAGCATGCCCCAGTGATTGGAAAATCTTTTAGCAGGCCCCACCTCTTAAAGGTTCCACAACCTCCCAATAGCACCACAGGCTGGGAAACAAGCCTTTAACAATGTAACTTTGGGGGATGTTATCGTTTGGATATAAAATATTCCCCACAAGCTCCTATTAATACAGGAATATTCAGAAAGATTGGATCATTAGAGCCATGACGTAATTGGTCCATCCTAGTTTGAATGGATCAGCTGAGTGGGAGCTATAGGCACGTGGGACATGGTTGGAGGAGGTGGGTCAAGTCACTAGGGGGTTCCCTGGATGGGTATATTTTCCTTGTAGCCCCTTTGCTCCTCCTGCTCCTCCTGCTCCTCCTTTCTCTTCCCTCCCTCCCTTTGCCTCTTCCTCTCCCTCTCCCCTTTTTGACCCTGCCATGAACTGAGCAGGCTTCTTCCTTTGTCCTTCTGCCATGGTGTGCTACCTCACCTTGGGCCCAAAACAATGGAGATAGCCATCTGTGGACTGAGACCTCTGAAGTTGTAAGCCCCAAATAAACTTTCCCTTCTCTAGGTGGTTCTTGTCAGGTATTTTGGTCACAGAGATACAAAAACTGTCTAAAACAGGGGCACTCATCCAAACTGTAGCAGTACCTTTGTCAAAGTTCAGTTGGCTATAAATTCATGAGTTTATTTCTACATTCTTTATTCTGTTGCATTGGTCTATAAATCTACTTTTTGTTTTGTGTGGTTTTTTTTTAGAGAAATACCATGCTGTTTTGATAACTGTACCTTTGTAGTATGTTTGGAGGTCAGGTAGTATAATACCTCCTGACTTATTCTTTTTGTTCAAAATTGCTTCAGCTAGGGGCTGGGATTGTGGCTCAGTGGTAGAGCGCTTGCCTGGCATGCGTGAGGCACTGGGTTCGATCCTCAGCACCACATAAAAATAAATAAAATAAAGATATTGTGTCCATCTACAACTAAAAAATAAAATTTAAAAAACAAATTGCTTCAGCTACTTAGGACTTACGGTTCCATATGAACTTTAGGATTTTTTTTTTCTAGTCATGTAAACCAGTACTTTGATGTATATTGCATTAAGTCTGTAGATTGCTTTAAGTAGTGTGGACATTTTAACAATATTAATTATTCTAATCCACGAATATGGTATGTCTTTCCATTTCTTTGTGTCCTCCTCAATTTTGTTCATCAGCATTACAATATACAGCATATATTTTCCACTATCTTGTTTTAGTCAGCTTTTTCCATTGTTATTACTAAAAGATCTGACCAGAACAATTTTAAGAGGAAAAGTTTATTTAAGGGCTCATGGTTTCAGAGGTCTCAGTCCATATACAGCCAGCTCCATCATGGTGGAAGAGTATGGCAGAGGGAACCAGCTCACATGGTGATCAGAAAATGGAGAGAGAGGCTCCACTCACCAGATAAAAATATATACCCCATAGCCACAACCCCAATGAACAACTTCCTCCAACCACACCCCACCTGCCTCCAGTCACCACTCAGTTAATCCCATCAAGGATCAATTCACTGATTAGGTTAAGGCTAACTCAATCATTTCTCCTCCAAACCTTCTTGCGTTGTCTCACACTTGAGCTTTTGGGAGACACTGCATCTAAACCATAATAATCTTTTACCTCTTTAGTTAAATTTATTTTGGGGTATTTTTTGTGGTTATCATAAGTGGTGTTACATTTCTTATTTCCTTTTCAGATAATTCACTATTAGTGTATAGCAGTGCTACTGATTTTTGGATGCTGATTTTGTGCCCTGCAATTTTGCTGAATTGATTTATGGGTCTAATAGTTTTGTTCTGAATTTACTGGGATTTTCTCATAAAGTATCATGTCATTTGCAAATAGTGATACTTTGAATTCCTCATTTTCTGACTTGGAAGCCCTTTATTTTTTTCTATTGCCTAATTGCTTTGGCTTGAACTTCTAGCACTATTTAAATAAAAGTGATAAAAGTAGGCATCCTTGTTTTGGTCCAGATCTTAGAAAGCCTCTGCTTTTCTCCCATTAGGTATGACATTAACTATGTACTTGTTATATATGGTCTTTATTATGTTAAATAAAGTTCCTTCTATAGTTAATTTGTTCAGAGTTTTTATCATGAAGGAATGTTGAATTTTATCAAAAGATTTTTTCTGCATCTCTTGTGATGATTACATGGTTTTTGTCCTTCTTTCCGTTGAGGTGGTGTATTACATTTAATTTGCATATGTTTAATCATCTGCTCATTCCTGGGATGAATCCTACTTGATGATGATGATTATACCACTTTTAATATGCTCTTGGATTTGGTTTGGTAGTAGTCTCTTGAGGATTGTTGCATCTATGTTCACATCAGGGATTCTGGCCTGTAGCTTTCTTTTTTGTTGTGTCCTTGTTTGGTTTTGACATCAAGGTAATGCTGGCTTCATAGAATGAGTTTAGAAAAATTCCCTCCTTTTTAGTTTTTTTTTGGAATGAATTGTGAGGAATTGTTATTAGTTTTGCTTTAAATATTTGGTAGAATTCATTAGTGAAAGTGGTATGGTTTGGATATGGTTTAGGTACCCCCTCCCGCCAAGTGTCCATTGTGTTTGAAGGCTCAGCTTGCCAAATGATGATATTAGGAGGTGGGACAGCCTTTGGGAAGTGACGCAGTAGAAGGTCCTTGGGTCATTGCGGGTGGGATGAATTTATGATGTGGTCCCTTGGCAGTTCTGCTGTCACCCCTTTAGTTCTTATGAGAAGATGGAACAAAGGGGAAGGCTGGATCCTCCCATTCTCTCTCTCTGTTCCTGTTTTGAGATATAATCGCTTGCTCCCATGCAGGTTCCTGCCATTGCTGTCTGTGACATGAGATGATGCAGACAGGGGACAGCCCTCACCATAGAACCTGCACTATGCCATTTGGGACTTTGAATCTCTAAAACCGTGAGCTAAACAAACCTTTTTTTCTTCATAAGTAGCCCATGTCAGGTATTTCATTTTAGTGATACAAGGCTAACTAATCCAGGAACCAGCTAGTTCTGGGCTTTGCTTTAATGGGAGACTTTTTATTACTTCTTTAATCTTGTTGTTCATTATTGGTATGTTCAGGGTTTCTATTGCTTTATGATTTACTCTTGGTTAAAGTATATGTGTCCAAGAATTTGCTCATTTCTTCTGGGTTATGAAATGTGTTGGCATCTAGTCGTTTATGATAGTCTCTCCTGATCTGTTATATTTCTTTTTATTTTTATTTTTTTTTTCAAATCTTCATTTTTTAAATTTATTTTTATGTGGTGCTGAGGATCAAACCCAGTGCCTCATGCATGCCAGGCAAGCACTCTACAATCCCAGCCCCCCCATCTGTTGTATTTCTATGGTATAGTTGTAATGTTTCCTTTTTCATCTCTGATTTTATTTGAATCTTTGTTTTTCATTGTTAGTCTAGTTCAGGGCTTGTGAATTTTGTTTACCTTTTCAAAAAACAAACTCCTTTTTGTTGATCTTTTGTATTTTTTAAGTTGCTGTTTCATTTATTTATTTCTGCCCTGCTCTTTATTGTTTCCTTCCTTTTTTTTTTTTTTTTTGGTACCAGGGATTGAACCCAGGGGCACCTAACTGCTGAACCACATCCTCAGCCCTTTTTTATATTTTATTTAGAGATAGGGTCTCACTGGGTTGCTGAGGGCCTCGCTAAGTTGCTGAAGCTGGTTTTGAAGTCTCAGTCCTCCTGCCTGAGTCTCCCAAGCCGCTGGGATTATAGGTGTGTGCCACTGCACCCTGCTCTTTCCTTCTAATTTTATATTTAGATTGTTCTTGTTTTTTTAGTTTCTTAAAGTACAGAGATGGTTGTTTGAGATCCTTCTACTTTCTTGGTGTAAGTGATGACTGCTAAACACTTCCTTCTTGAATTGCTTTGCTGTATCCCCCTAAGTTTTCGTATGTTGTGTTTCTGTTATCATTTGTTTAAGAAATTCTGTGACTGTCTTAATTTCTTCATTAGTCCATTGGTTGTTCATGAGTATGTTGTTTAATTTTCAGGTATTTATATAATTTCCAAAATTATTCATGTTATCCAAGATTTCTAATTTTATTGCACTGTGGTTGGAAAAGGCACCTGATATGATTTCACTTTAAAAATTTCTTGTTGAGACTTGTTTTGTGGTGTACCATACGATCTATCTTGGAGAATGTTCCATGTGCTGATGAGAAGAAAATGCATTCTGCAGCTGTTGGATGGAATGTTCTGTAACTGTCTGTTAGGGCCATTTGGTCTGGGTTGCAGTTTAAGTCAGCTGTGTCTTTGTTGATTTTCTGTCTGGATGGTCAGTCCATTGCTGATAGCAGGGTGCTAGGGTACCCTACTATTATCTTATTGAAGTCTGTCTCCCCTCTGATTATTAATACTTGTTGTATGTGTTTGGGTGCACTGGTATTGGGTGCATACACAGTCTATGATTATTTTTTCTTACTGAATCGACCTCTTTATCATTATCACCTCTTTTGTTTGAAGCCTGTTTTATCTGATATTCTACAACTAGTCCTGCTTTCTTTTGGATTGCATCTGCATGGACCATCTTTTTCCAACCTTCCACTTTTAGTCATTGCATGTCTAGAGAGGTGAAGTGAATTTCTTATAAGCAGCATATAGTTCAGTCTTTTCTTTTTTTAATACAGTCAGTTGGAGAGCTTAATCCATTTACATTTAAGGTAATCATCAATAAGTAGTTTTACTATTATCATTCTGTTACTTGTTTCCTTCTTTTTTTTTTTTTTTTTGTAGTTCCTTTCTTTCTTCCTCTCTGATAGGCTTCCTTTGTGGTTGGCAATTTACTTTCTAGAATGTTCTGAGTCCTGTTTACTTTTGATGCATCTATTATATAAGTTTTACCTTGTGGGTGCTGTGAGGCTTACAAAAAACATCTTTTGACCGTAACTATTTTTAAATGATAACTTCATATTGATTGGAAAGATAGGAAAAGAAACAACAAAGGAAAGATTTTAAAAATACTAATAAAACGTTAGTCCCAGTGGTACATGCCTGTAATGCCAGTGACTTGGGAAGCTGAGGCAGGAGGATTGTCAAGTTTGAGGCCAGCCTTGGCAACTTAGTAAGACCTTGTCTCAAAATTAAAAAAAAATATAAAGGACTGGGGATATAGCTCAGTGACAAGTGCCCGTGGGTTCAGTCCCTAGTACCACACACACAGGCACACACACAAAGCTAATAAAAATCTCTATACCTGTATTTCATTCCTCCCACTTTTTGAATGTTTGATGTCCTGTTTTACATAATTGTATATTGCCTGTCTCTTAACATATTAATGTAGTTATTACTACTTTTAATTATTCTGTTTTTTAATAAAAATAAAAATGGTTTACCAAGATTACAATATTAGAGCATTCCGAATTCATCTGTATAGCTACTCTTACCACTGTGGCTTATACTGTGTGATGTTTTATCCTTATTCATTAGTGTATTAGTCAGCTTTTGTCACTGTGACCAAATTGCCTTATAAGAACAACTGGAGGAGGAGAAGTTTATTTTGGCTTCTGGTTTCAAAAGTTTAGTACATGGTGGAGGAACATTGATGGAGGAACACTGCCCACCATGTGGGCCAGGAAGCATAGGGAAAGGGGAAGAGGCCACGGGAAAGATGAATCCTTCCCAGGCATGCCCCCAGTGACCGAACCTCCTCTAGCTGTGCCCCACCTACCTGTAGTTATCACCCGGTTAGCCCATTTAAACTGGGATGGACTGATTAGGTTATAGCTCTCACAATCCAATCATTTCACCTCAGTATTTCTGCATTAACTCAGGAGTTTGGGGTGACACCTGGTATCCAAATCATAACAAATTCTCTTTCATTTTAAGCACTCCCTTTAGTATAGTTGTTATTGTTATTTGTTTTGGGTTTTGTTTTTGTTTGTTTGTTTGTTTTGCTGGGGACTGAGCCCAGGGCCTCACATATGCCAGGCAAGTGATCTACCACTGAGCTAAACTCCAAAACCTCCTGAAGTGGGCTGGGGTTGTGGCTCAGCGGTAGAGCACTCACCTAGCACGGGTGAGGCATTGGGTTCGATCCTCAGCACCACATAAAAATAATAAATGAATAAAAGTAAAGTATTAAAAGAACTAAAAACCTCCTGAAGCATTTTTTGTAGGACAGGTCTCAGCTTCTGTTTGGGAATGTCTTTATGTCTCCTTCATTGTTAAAGAATAGCTTTTCTAGACACAGTGTTCTTAGCAGGTTTGTTGTTGTTTCCTTTAATGCTGTGAATATCTGATGCCATTCTCTCTTGACCTGAAAGGGTTCTGCTCAGAAGTCTGCTGTCAAATGAATTAGAATACCTTTATGTGTTATTTGTTTCTTTTCTCTTACTGAATTGAGAATCTTCCCTTTGTCTTTAACCTTTGAGAGCTTGATTATAACATGTCTTACGGGAGATTTGGTTGAGTAGATCTGAATGGTGACTTTTGACCTTACTGTATTTGGCTATTTGCATCCTTCCCTAGGTTGAAGAAGCTTTATGTTATTGTACTTTTGAAAAAACTTTCTACCTCTTTGGATTTCTCAAGTCTCTGTTAAACCTCAATAATCTGAATATTTGCCTTTTTAATTTTGCTCTGAAATTTCCACAAGGTTTCTTCAGTCCACTTTGTTCCTTTTTCTCTTCTACTTGTGTTTCTTCAGATGGCCTGTTTTAGCTAACCATGGATGCCCCAGGCTCCAAAGCAATTCCTGTGCCTGTATTCCTTTACCTCCCCAAGTGGACAGTGACTATTGTGTGCTGCCTGGGGTTGGAGGGAAGATAGGTTGGGCAGTCCTGTGACCAGCAATGCCACAATGCTGGATCATATCTGTAAAGACTAGATTACCAGAAGGAGATGAATTAAAGCTGCTCAGCAACACTTTATTGGAATATACGCTGTCAGGCTGAATTCTGAATTCTCCTGTCCATCAGAGTGTGTCTGGGAGAAATGGCGCTGGGGCTTCGGTGTAGAGAGAATTTCAAAAGGCCCAGTCAGGAAGGGGAGAGCTTGGGGGCAGGAAGAGAAGGCCAGAGTCCTTCCTGGATAGGTCAGGAAAAACCCGCTGATTGACAGGAGGCGTGTCTACTGGTGACGTCAGCGTCTGGCTGGCAGCTCCGTCTTGTAGCTGCCTTGATCCTGGACCCTGATCCGACCTAACATCCCAGCCTTTTTTTTTTTTTTTTAAATATTTTTTTAGTTGTTGATGGATCTTTATTTTATTCATTTATTGTTTGTATGTGGTGCTGAGGATCGACCCAGTGCTTCACGCATGCTAGGCAAGCACACTACCACTGAGCTACAGCCCCAGCCCCCAGCCTTTTTGATGATATAGGATAGCAGATTCAGTCTGGCTACATCGTGCGGGATTGGGGGCACCGAGAGGTGGAGATGGCTTGGGTGTTGGTCAGGCAGGGAGACAGACGCAGGGGTGTGGGAGCCTCTGATTGTCAGTCATGTTGCTTGAATGTAGAAGCATCACCTGTGGGTAGGAACAGAGGCTTGAGAGAGATTACTGATTAGCAGAAAAAGAAGGGGGGCTGCCGAGAGATTTTAGTTTGGTGGGAGTCTAGTGTGATGGGAGTTCAAAACTGGTCTATTCTGTAATGAAATTTGTTCAAGTTTTTGAGTAGTGGTTACTGCATAATCAAGTCCTCCTGCCCCAGCCCAGAGGCAGTGAATGGGGGCCAAGGAGAGCCCTTTTTGCCCTAGAAAGGGAGATGGTAACAAGTCATGGTAATTCAGCCTCACTGTACAGTTAATTGAGGAACATCAATGAGAATTACAATTATGATTTAAATTTACATAGAGGAAACAGTCTGAAATGTAGGAAGTATAAGGGTTGAGAATTTGTCCCCATAACAAGGCTGGAGAGGACAAGGCATGTAAACATAATATTTAGTTTTTAACGTCACAGATGCCTATCTTTAAACTAATTTAAATGCCCAAGAACGGCTGTGTTCTTGGTTTTGCTAGGTGTTTAAGATGAAGCAAGTCAAATTGACTTTTGTTCTTACCTGTTGTTAAGAGTCACCTTTTGGTCTCCTGGGAGGCATCCTTGAAGAACTTGAGGGCAGCTTGTTTGCTCTGCTAGTGCCATCTGTGTTAGGATAGGTCGAGGTCTGGCGCTGACCATGTGGCTTTTCCGAGAAGCATAAGAGATGGTTCCCTCTCTCTTCGACCTTCCTGTTCATCATATGGCATTTGATTGGCTCTTTAATTCTCTTATGGTCTCAGAAATTTCCCTGACCAGGAGGTCCTGCAGCCCAGAGGTGTAGAGCGCTTTAGAGAAGTTTCCTCATTTCTTGGATTCAGACTGACTCAGAGGGCAAGAGCCAAATAGTGATTTTCTTGGCCCTTTAATTTAATTTTAGTTTTTAAGCCTTGATCTTAAACACTCAGCAAGCCAATCTCACCAGTTATAAAGTAAGGGAACTGGGCTTTAACTTTAAGGTCTATCCTATAGGTGGTGGCTGATTTATTTTAAAATAATCTGGGTTGGTTGTTTTTGAAGTAGTACCTCTATAAAATGTAAACAGGCAATAGCCATAGAGTTTAAGGAAAATACGAAATAAAATTAATAAGTTTAGTTTGTGTAATAGCTAACTTAAAATTTTGGCTAATTTACATATTATATTTTTGGTTGAGATCCTAGTAATCTTTATAATAAATTAATCCTTTGAATATAACTTTAAATGAACTGGAGTCTGGCTTACGTTAAAGGCATTGTAGTAAGCTGGGAGACGGAACTATCTCAGGTAGGACAGGGCTTCTTACAAAATCTTAAAGTATCTTAGTTCTGAAGTTGATCTTTGTTTCTTAAATATCATTCTATAAAGTTTACATACATTGTTTTTTGACTTCATATGAATGCTAGTTAACATAATATGATATTACATTTAAAACATGAGTTAAGAAAAGCTGAGAGGGCTTTTAACTTTTTGGTGTGGAAAAGTAGTAAAGATCATGTCTTACAATATTAGACTTTAAATAGATTACGCTCTCATTTACTTAAAGAAACATTTAAATTTTATCCCAGTGTAAAAGGTAACAGAAAACTCTATCTTATGGATAAGAAGTTTAGTTATAGAAATAAGCACTCAATAAAATTTGCTATTCTTATGATTTTAAAATTACCATACAACTTTAGTTTGGAGAACATCAACTTGATATAACATTCTTTTAAACTTTCTATTTTAAAGACTTGGATACCTGGAAGATATGAACACATTTAATATAAACATAAGACTGGTAGCACCATAATTGCATTGATGTTGTTTAACCACAGTTATATAAACCTTAATTTTTTGAAAGTTAGTTTCCCCAAGTGGTAAAACCTGACAAATGTAAGAAAGTTATTTTATTAAGAGCAGAACACTGTTTTAGATTTTTATATTAGTACATTAAAGTTTAAATTAAATAAGCTTGTATTAATTATGGTCAGATTAGTCATAAACATAAACCTTAGAAATTTATCCTTCATTTAGATTCACATCCCAAAATAATCCTTGTAAATTTTTGAAGTTAGGCAAATTATCCCATCTTAATGATAGGAAATACCTTACGTTATTTATAGTATTTTAAATGAAACAGTAGAAACCATTAGAAATTTATAAACTTTTGTGTTGAAAGAAAGGACGATTGACTTTAACTTTTAAATTTAAATTAAGTAAGCTTATATTAGTCACGTGGTGGCTGTCCTCTGAGGGCAGCAGCTCCAGTCCAGGAGCAGGGAAGTTTCTGTAACAGAGAATTTTGAAGGTAAGTATCTTAGGAATTTATAACTGACAGGGTAATACAGAGGCAGATGGCAAACCAATGATTTACATATCTTAGCATCCTAGATAAGGGGCAAACTCAGGTTTTAGCATTGAGGGTGCTGCTTAGATTTGAAGAAGCATAATTACCTAATCAAAGCCAAACATAGTCCAAGCAAGTAAAACAAAAATAAACCTTTATAACCTCTTGTCCAATTGGCTTTCAATCTTAAGATAGAATTAGGCTGGGTTAGAGAATTACATTCATTTACCATTTATGAAAACAGAATGTTTAAGTATATAGAATTATACCTGTTGGGCTTTAAATTAAGTAATTTTGTTTCTAATGATGACAAAACAATTTTAAATTTTCTCAAAATTTAGCATTTATGAAAACATCAAAAATGTTACCTTGTGGAATTTAAAGGAATTAAAAGTATTTGGTATGGGATTTAATAGTTAACATTTTGTTTAATAAACACATTTGAGTACTCAATATTAGATCTGATTTGCTTATTTTCATTATAAAAAACCAAGACATTAGACAAGCATATTTGATAGTAACATTTTTCCCTTCAAGAAATTTTTGACAATGAGATATATTAGGCATTTTATAGACATTAACATTTTATTAGTCCTTTGACCACCTAGAAAAACTTGTGAGTTGAGTAATATTAAAGACGTCTTTATTTTTATTTGTTTACCCAATTTAAATTGAACCTTTTAAATCATGTGAATTAAAGGTATTTGAATCCATTTTTATGTATTTTTTTATTTTTTATTTTTTTAATTTTTTAAATTAATTTATTTAAATGCATTTCAAGTCATAGTACATATATAGAGCTCAATTTTTCCATTTCTCTGGTTGTAAATTTGTGTCTTCATACATGCACTAAGGGTAGTGATGACCATCTTGATCAACCATCTTTACTACACCCATTCCCCTTTCCCTCCCCCCACATCCTCCCTGCGCATCCAGAGTTCCTCCATTTCTCATATGTTCCCCATTCCCACTCCCCTTATGTATCCTCATCCACTAATCAGAGAGAACATTCAGCATTTGGTTTTTTGGGATTGGCTTACTTCACTTAGCATAATGTTCTCCAGTTCCATCCATTTGCCTACAAATGCCATAATTTTATTCTCTTTTATTGCTGAATAATATTCCATTGTGTATATGTACCACAGTTTCCTTATCCATTCATCTATTGAAGGGCATTTGGGTTGTTTCCACAGTTTTGCAATTGTGAATTTGCTGCTATAAACATTGAAGTGGCTGCTTTACTGTAGTGTGCTGTTTTTAAGTCTTTAGGGTATAGGCCAAGGAGTGGGATAGCTGGATCAAATGATGGTTCCATTCCAAGTTTTTAAAGAAATCTCCATACTGCTTTCCAGATTGGTTGCACCAGTTTGCAATCCCACCAGCAATGTCTGAGTGTACCTTTTTCACCACATCCTTGCCAGCACTTATTGTTGCTGTTATTTTGGATAGCTGCCATTCTGACTGGGGTGAGATGAAATCTGAGAGTAATTTTGATTTGCATTTCTCTACTGGCTAGAGACGTTGAACATTTCTTCATATATATGTTTATTGATTGTATATCTTCTTCTGAGAGGTTTCTATTCAGCAACTTAACCCATTTATTGATTGGGTTGTTTGTTTTTTTGGTGTTAAGTTTTTTGAGTTCTTTATATATCCTGGAGATCAGTGCTCTATCTGATGTGCGTGTGGCAAAAATTTGCTCCCAGAATGTAGGCTCTCTGTTCACCTCATTGATAGTTTCTTTTGCTGAGAAGAAGCTTTTTAGTTTAAGTCCATCACCTTTATTGGTTCTTGCTTTTATTTCTTGTGCTATATGAGTCTTGTTAAGGAATTCGGGGCCTAATCCAGCATGATGAAGATTTGGACCTATTTTCTCCTCAATTAGACGCAGGGTCTCTGGTCTAATTCCTAGGTCTTTGATCCACTTTGAGCTGAGTTTTGTGCATGGTGAGAGATAGGGGTTTAGTTTCATTTTACTGCAAATGGATTTCCAGTTTTCCCAGCACCATTTGTTGAAAAGGCTATCTTTTCTCCAATGTATGTTTTTGGCACCTTCGTCTAGTATGAGATAGCTGTATTTATGTGCATTACTCTCTGTATCTTCTACTTTATACCATTGGTCTACATGTCTGTTTTGGTGCCAATACCATGCTATTTTTGTTACTATTGCTTTGTAGTAAAGTTTAGGGTCTGGTATTGTGATGCCTCCTGTTTCACTCTTCTTGCTCAGGATAGCTTTGGCTATTCTGGGTCTCTTATTCTTCCAAATGAATTTCATGATTGCCTTTTCTATTTCTATAAGAAAGGCCTTTGGAATTTTAATTGGGATTGCATTCAATCTGTATAGCACTTTGGGTAGTATGGCCATTTTAATAATATTGATTCTGCCTATCCAGGAACATGGGAGGTTTTTCCATCTTCTAAGATCTTCTTCAATTTCTTTTTTTAGTGTCATATAATTTTCATTGTAGAGGTCTTTCACCACTCTTGTTAGATTGATTCCCAAGTATTTTTATTTTTTTGGAGGCTATTGCGAATGGAGTAGTTTTTCTAATTTCTCTTTCAGAGGACTCATTGCTGATGTATAGGAATGCATTTGATTTATGGATATTGATTTTATATCCTGCAACTTTGCTGAATTCATTTATCAGATCTAGAAGTTTTCTGGTGGAACTTTTTGGATCCTCTAAGTATAGAATCATGTCGTCTGCAAATAATGATAGTTTGAGTTCTTCTTTTCCTATTCCTATCCCTTTAATTTCTTTCATCTGTCTGATTGCTCTGGCTAGAGTTTCAAGGAGTATATTGAATAAGAGTGGTAAGAGAGGGCATCCCTGTCTTGTTCCAGTTTTTAGAGGGAATACTTCCAGTTTTTCTCCATTTAGGATGATGTTGGCCTTAGGCTTAGCATATATTGCTTTAACCATGTTGAGGTATGTTCCTAATATCCCTAGTTTCTCTAGTGTTTTGAACATGAAAGGGTGCTGTACTTTGTCAAATGCTTTCTCTGCATCAATTGATAGAATCATGTGATTCTTATCTTTAAGTCTATTGATGTGATGGATTACGTGTATTGATTTCCGAATGTTGAACCAACCTTGCGTCCCTGGAATGAACCCCACTTGATCATGGTGCAGTATTTTTTTGAGAAAAATTTTGTGCCAAAATTTTATTGAGAATTTTTGTATCTATATTCATCAGGGATATTGGTCTGAAATTTTCCTTCTTTGACGTGTCTCTGTCCGGTTTTGGAATCAAGGTGATAGTAGCCTCATAGAATGAGTTTGGAAGGGTTCCTTCCCTTTCTATTTTGTGGAATAATTTGAGGAGTATTGGAGTTAGTTCTTCTATGTAGGTCTTGTAGAACTCGGCTGAGAATCCATCTGGTCCAGGGCTTTTCTTGGTTGGAAGGCTCTTGATGGCCTCTTCTATTTCCTTGCATGTAATTGATCTGTTTAAGTCATGTATGTCCTCCTGGTTCAGTTTGGGTAGGTTGTATGTCTCTAGGAATTTGTTGGTGTCTTCAGGGTTTTCTATTTTACTGGAATATATATAGGTTTTCAAAATGGTTTCTGATTCTTCTCTGTATTTCAGCGGGGTATGTCGTGATATTTCCTTTTTCATCACAAATTTTGGTAATTTGGGTTTTCTCCCTCCATCTTTTTGTTAGGGTGGCTAAGGGTTTGTCAATTTTGTTTATTTTTTCGAAGAACCAGCTTTTTGTTTTATCAATTTTTTGAATTGTTTCTTGCGTTTTTTCATTGATTTCTGCTCTGATTCTAATTATTTCCTGTATTCTACTTCTTTTGGTGTTACTTTGTTCTTCTTTTTCTAGGGCTTTGAGTTGTAGTGTCAAGTCATTGATTTGTTGACTTTTACAGCTTTGAATATATGAGCTTAATGCAATGAACTGTCCTCTTAGTACTGCCTTCATAGTGTCCCAGAGATTTTGGTGTGTTGTATCAGAGTTCTCATTTACCTTCAAGAATTTTTTAATCTCTTCCCTGATGTCTTCTGTTACCCATGCATTGTTCAATAGCAAATTGTTGAGTCTCCAGGTGCTATAGTGGCTTCTTTTTTTAAAACTGTCATTAATTTCTAGTTTCAGTCCATTATGGTCAGATAGAATGCAGGGTAGTATCTCTATTCTTTTGTATTTACTAAGACTTGCTTTGTGGCATAGCATATGATCTATTTTGGAGAAGGATCCATGGACAGATCTTCCAAACAAAAACTAAGCAAAGAATCTACAAGACTTAATAGAGCAATCAATGGTCTAGACTTAACGGATATATATAGAATATTCCATCCTTTAACAAGCAAATTTGGATCCATTTTTAATTTTAGTTTATGAGCACTCTATATATTGGGTTTACATAAACACATGTAGATGAAGACAGGCAATACAGAAAAAACAGACAAAATGAAAAGCAAAAAGGCCTCTTGGATTAAAGGTAGGTATACTTTGTAAATTGGTCTCAGTAGAGTGTAAAAAAAACTTTTATACTTGGATAAGATACATCTGATCAGAAGTTTTAACTTTAGCACGCAGAATTAGAGTTATGAATTCAAAAATGTAAGAGTGAAGAGTCCTAGAAAGAAAAGCATGATGGCCGTAAACTATTTCAGTAAAGCAACATGAGAAAACAGAGGAAGAAGAAATGGGCGAGGGGAGCTTAGGTAGATGAAAAGTAACCTCCTTTCCCTATTTTTTTCTTGAGCTAAGGTAAAGCGGTAAGCCTGGGGGGAGGGGCGGCCGCATGGCAGGTCTGAAAAATGGAGGCCTGGGCCGCTGTGAGTTTGAGTCCGGTGTGGGAATAGTGTGTTTTAAAATTGGCAGAGAGACAGCCCAAGGGGTGTCACAAAGGAATAGTAAACTCCAATTCAGTCTGGCCTGGGAATTGTTGCCCAGGGCTTTTAACCCTTTTGTCCCCAGTTGGCATTTAGGCCAGGTTGTAAAGGTAACCTGAGTGGCCAGGCTTTGTTCTCTCTGGCGGGAAACTGCTGGGGAACTGCCTCGGCTTTAGAGAGGGGAGGGGCCCAAACGGTATGGGGGAGGTTCGTCTGGGTAGGGAGCGGGACATGATGGTGGCTGCCCGAGGAAGGAGATAGAGGAGCAAATGGGAAAGGGGGCTTTTAGCGAGAAGATCTTGAGAGGACAGAAAAGATGGGAAAGAAGGGAGGGGCGAGAGCGCACTTTCCAAGAAAGCCTTGATGAAAGGAATTTCTGTCCATTTCCCCATCCGGTGACAAAAATTAGCCAAATCAGTGAGGATTTGAAAATCAAAAGTTCCCCCGGAGGCCATTTTGGTCTGTTATCTAAGCCATAGTACAGTGGAGTTTTGAGGTCTAGAGAAGAGTTGGGGTTCCCTGTGACTTCTCAGTGGTCCCAGGGAGTGAGCGGGAACATAAAAAGGCATCCCTTAAAATGCTCATGTCCACGGGAGAATGGGAGGGGGAGGCGGAAAATTCAGGCGTCCCTGCAAACTTTCCAGGGCCCCAGACGGTGGCAAATGGCTAACGCGAGGGCTGGGAACGTCTTCCCAATCCACGTGGCCTTGGGCCGACAGAGACCTATGCGCACGTGCGACTTACAGGTAGGCCTCTGGAGCAGACAGTGGTGGGGGGCAAGCTGAGAAGTCAGAGGAGACGAGGTGGGGGCGGGGCCTACCTCACTTCTTTGGTCCGGAGAGAAGGGAGATGGAGAGCGGCTCTTGGTCTGGTTCGGAGAGTTTGCCTCTACCCCAGTGCAGGGGGAGGTTCAAGAACTCTCCTGGGTTTTGGCACCATTATGTAAAGACTAGATTACCAGAAGGAAATGAATTAAAGCCACTTGGCAAGGCTTTATTGGAATACACGCTCTCGGGCTGAATTCTCCCATCCATCAGAGTGTGTCTGGGAGAAATGGTGCTGGGGCTCCAGTGTAGAGAGAATTTCAAAAGACCTGGTCAGGAAGGGGAGGGCTTGGGGGCAGGAAGAGAAGGCCAGAGTCCTTCCTGGATAGGTCGGGAAAACCCACTGGTGGACAGGAGGTGTGTCTACTGGTGATGTCAGTGTCTGGCTGGCAGCTCCGTTTTGTAGCTGTCTTGATCCTGGACCCTGATCCAACCTAACAATATCCAGAGCCCACAGCCTGGCAAGACCAGCATACGAGGGCAGGACTGTCTGCTCCTTTGGAGCACTAATGGCCCAAGACCACTGTGGACTGCTGCAGGTGATGCTGGCCAGAATAGAAGTATATCCCACCAGGGTTCTGGGGCTTCCCCTCCCCTGGGGTGGGTCAGAGGCTCCATCTGTAGGCACTGACCTGGAGACCCAGGCAGCTGGGATCTTCCTGTCACTGGGTTTTATTGGCCCAGCATTGAGTTTCAAGACAGTCCTGTGCTTACATCCCTTTCCCAGTGGATGGCACCTCCCTCTGCACTGTCTTGTCCAAGGTTGGGAGAACAGGGTGGCATAGTGGATACCATTCTTTGGCCACCAAGCTAAGACAAACCCAGAGACTCTGTCTAGAGGTACTGTCATGGATGCAGGGGCTACGTGGCTCTGCTTAGTGCTGGGTTTCACTGTGGAGAGCCTAAGTCTTGTCTTAATTCCCTGTCCCTGTCCCAAGATGAGCAGACTCTCTCCATGCTGTGCTGCTTGGAGCTGAGGAGAGGGTGACAAAGGCAACTCTTTACTTCCTACCTTCTTCAATGTGTCTTTTCTTCTTCTTTTTTTTTGTACCAGGGATTGAACTCAGGGGCACTCGACCACTGAGCCACATCCCCAGCCCTATTTTGTGTTTTATGTAGAGACAGGGTCTCACTGAGTTGCTTAGCACCTCGCCGTTGCTGAGGCTGGCTTTGAACTCGCGATTCTCCTGTCTTGGCCTCCCAAAGTGGTGGGATTACAAGCGTGAGCTGCCGTGCCCGCCTGTGTCTTTTCTTCTTACTATGCTAAAACTGGTAATCTCTCGGCTGGTTTCTTTAATTCTTGTGAAGGTAGTTTTGTTAAATAGATGTTTCGTTGGAGAGTCGAAATCTCTGCCACCTTGTTCTGCCTCTCTATATAGAGATCTTTTAAAAATTCTTTCAGTTATAATTTGTATTTTCAATGTTAAAGGTTTTTACTTTTTTTTTAAAATATTTTTTAGTTGTTTATGGATCTTTATTTTATTCATTTATTGTTTATATGTGGTGCTGAGGATCAAACCCAGTGCCTCACGCATGCTAGGCAAGCACTCTACCACTGAGCTACAGCCCCAGCCCTATATTTTCTTTGTTAAGTTTATTTTTAAGTATTTTTTCTTTTTAATGTCATTGTGAATTAAATTTTCTTACTTTCATTTTCAGATTATTCATAGCTAGTACATTGAGCTATAACATATTTCCACAACCTAAACTCATTTTAGTTCTAGTCATTTTGTTGTTGATGCTGCTGCTGCTGTTGATTCTTTGAACTCTGTAGATAGAATGACTCCTTCAGTGTGTAGTTGCTGATATCTCTGCTCAGTTATTTTTTTTTTCATTTGAAACCCAGGATTTCTCATTTGTTAAGTGCATATTCTACCACTGAACTGTGTCTCCAGCTTCCCCCGTTTATTTATTTTCCTTTGTTGCCTGGCTTTCTAAAGATAACCCTGTGTCTTATAGCATAGTGATCAGCCAATATTGCTCAGATATTATGCTCAAATACCTAGAGCCTGTAAGACTTCCATGCTTTCCTATGGATTTGTGTTTGGTTTCAGGAGTATATTCCAACTTAGGGAAGTTTTCAAGTTTGCCTTGGCGGCGGCTTCTTCTTCTTCTTCTTCTTCTTCTTCTTATTATTATTATTAATTGTTAGGTAGGCCTTCTTTTTAGGTATCCACTCCATGTATACAAATGACAAGACATTTAAGTATGAGAGCTTATTTAAGCTCTCAATGCTAATCTCATTTCCAGGAGCTTTAGAAAAAAAATTTTTTTAGGCAGTCTGCTGATCTCCCCAACTGGGACTGCAACCTCAGAGCAGGAGAGCCAAAGACTTTTCCTGTTCATTGAGCATAGAATTCCTGCCCTCTACTCCAGATCCAGTCATCCACCTTGTCTGCTGCTGATTTTCAAGGTCAGCTCCACCCTGGTCAAACTACTGTGCTGATCAGCCAAGGGCAGAGGTTGGGAGCTTGCCTGGGAATGAATATGAAAAAATGCTACAGACACATTGGTCTACCCAGAGTCCAGAGAGTGCGTGTGTGTGTGTGTGTGTGTGTGTGTGTTTGTGTATGTATGTATGCTCTACAGTTGTGTTTTGCTTTAGTAGAGTTGTAGAAGCCTAAAATGATGGTTTTTTGACAATTTTTTCCAGTTTTTAAAATTTTTTTTTTGAAAGAGAAGATGTGTTGATTTCCTTCTTTTGCCATTGCTGGAAGCAAGTCCTGCAGCACTTAACTGGACACTCGCTGCATTCCAGGCACTGGTAGTTCCAATAACAACCCTGTGAGAATGGTAACGTTACCTTCTGCAATTCATAGATGAGAAACAGGCTTAGCAAGATGAAGTACTGTGTGTTCCATGATTCAGATGCCAGAAGGCAGACAGCAGAACTGGTTTACCTACCCAGCATGTCACATCCCCTTCACTCCACTTTGTGGTCTGATGCTGGCTGATTAAGTAACTCCCTTCTCCAGCATTTGGTGTTCCTCCTAGACCATTCAGGTTGACTTCCCTCCAGTTTTTGTCTCTCAAGACAAAATACCAGTCCTTGTTTTTTGCTGAAATGGATATATCAGTTCCAATTCTTTGTCACTCAAACAAGTGGCAATTTATAATGTTTAGCAAAGAATTTGAAATGTAGCATTCATTGTTGGCTAAGACTCCCATGTGTCCAGTAGACTGGACCAGTCTCCATATTCCAGGGTATAGCTGGAGCAGGAATCAGGGGCAGTTGTCCCAGTACTTACTACCTGAGGATCTGGACTCTCAGGACTGGTAAGATCTTGTCTCTCAAGACTGAATTATTTGTATGGCTCACTTTTCTGTGGGACTTTATATGGGATTGTCATTCAGAATGTTCACTGTCCCTCCTACTTAGCTAAGGCATTGAAGATAATAGGATGCTCTCCAATCACTAGCAACTGAGACAGGAATAATGAAGCTTATCAAAATTGAGCATGTACATTGTCAAAAAACAAAAGCCTTTTGGTGAATTCCTGCTCCACGTGTCTCAAACACAATGAAAAATTTGATAAAGATTGTCAAAAAGAAGACAACAAAAGCAACGCCCCAGTTCAACTTGACTGACGAAGCTCCTGAGATGGTGCTGGTTGGCCAGAGTGAAGTTAGGGAAATATCAGGACTCTGTTTTGTATCTTTTGCTTACAAGCTGCTGTGGCCAAACAAGGCATATTCCCTGTGGTCTGCAGTGGATGCCTCAGTCTGTTTCAACTCAGATGCCTTTGCAGTGTGCATTCTTGTATTTCAGAGGCTGGAGAACTAAAAACCACATTCCCCAGACTTCCTTTCAGCTCAGCTTCCTGATCTAAAACGGTTTCCACCATTGTATATAATTGTACAAAAAAATGAAAGGTAGGCATGAGATAGGGTAGTTGAGGAATGGCCATCCTTCTGCCATTTTGAAAGATGAGCTGCTGGTGAGCAAGGTCACAGAGTCACAAGGTTTCTCCAGAGCAGTGGTTTTTCTCCTGTGTGTTGCTGAGCGTCCTGGATGTTGAGAGGGGATGGCTGCACAGTTGGAGGCTGGATGTCGTCACATCGTGCTCATTTGAGCTTTGTGGATTTGAGGAGCAGTTGTGGTGGTGACAATAGCAATGGCAAATTCTTTAGATTGCAGCTACTGCATTTTGTTCCGTAATCAGTAGTTCCTGGGGTGATCTCAGGTAGAGGTTTCTTGGACAGGTCAGTTGTGCAGTGTTGTGGGAGTCAATCCCAAGGATGCAAGTTTAGTCTCCTAGTACTACCAGTGACTGTGTAAATACCCAATTCCCTGTACTACATCCATTTCTGCTTAAAATACTTCAAGTAGTTTTGGATTCCTGTATTGATATGCTGCATATATACTAGGGTGCTACACAAAATGATTTTAGGTAAATCACAAACATGTCATAGTATTTAAATTAATACATATCACAAAAATTGTATGTTCATATATGCTTATACAGACTATTAAGTTTGTGATTTCACCAATAGTAAACCTTTGGCTGTCTGTGATATACTAAGTAAAGAATATTATTGGTCTTTGTGGATATGGCCAAAATCACAGGAGACATTCACAAATCCTGAATATAGGATAACTGCTATAATGACAAAGGGCTCTTGCTTTTACTGGTTGAAGGGGTAGAGTACACAGTGTATTTATGAGGACAGGTACTCAAGCACTAAAGCAATGCTCCCCAAATATTTCGAGGGGTGAGTACTTCTGGCTGAAGTCAGAAGTGACTCCAGGACAGAGATGAAGAAAGAAAAAGCATTCTCTCTTTTAGTTATGCAAAGACATTTTACATGTTATTCCACTGGATCTCATACCAATCTCTGATATCCATATTCTTGATTTTTCAGATAAGTAAACTCAGGCTATTTAACTTTCTTAAAGTGACATAGCTAATAAGTGTCTTAAGTCAAGGTTTAAACCAGCTTCATCTGATTTGAAAGTCTGTGTACATTCAACTCTCCTGTGTGCCTCCTTCCTGAATTGCAGCTAGTCTTAGTCATTGGCTGCTAGAAATATGGGTTAAGCTCTGCTACAGAGAAAAAAGTGCTTAAATGGTTTCTTCAATGTCTGTGGTCACAGTAGGTCACCTAACTCTCTGATAAGCATGACATGACTCACCTTGAGATTTAAGAGTCTCGTTAGAATTTATAATTAGCCTGATAATAATCACTGTGAGAGTACTTCCTCAGTATTTTTAAACTTACTTGGCAATTCCTCAGTCAATAATGTTTCCCCAGGAGTAAGGTTCTGACATCCAGATATTTTAAACTTAAAAATAGCCCAATAAAAATGATATATAATGCAAAGAAATTACTGCACTTAGTTCCCATGGTAAAGTCAATTTTCCTCCTGTTTCCTAAAAGCAGTTCATTGACCGGGGTAGTCAGAAGTATATTTAGAAGAAAAAGATAAATGTGAGAGAACAGAGTGAATGTTCTTGTTGAATTTCACTTTACTTCATATTTTCATACATTCATCCAACATGTATTTTTGAGCACCTACTACGTGCCAGACACTATGCTAGGCTGGGTTGGAAGTGGGTATGGCAAATGGCAGACCTAAGACATAGATCATATTTCCTAGATTTCAAAAACTATTTTAATATAAATTATTTATTTAAGAGCTGCTTTTGATGGGGAGGAGCTGGGTACATTAAATGTCCATTTCTCTTTTTTAAAACATGAAAAATATGTACATTTCACAAAAAGGGAAACACTAGATCTTTTTTAAAAAATATTTTTAGTTGTTTAGTTTAGTTTGTTTGTTTATTTATTTATTTGTATGTGGTGCTGAGGATTGAACTCAGGGTCTCACACATGCCAGGCAAGCACTCTACCACTGAGTCATAACCCCAGCCCATAGATCTTTTTTTTTTTTTTGGAACTAGGGATTGATCTCAGGGGCACTCGACCTCTGAGCCACATCCCTAGCCCTATTTTGTGTTTTACATAGAGACAGGGTCTCACTGAGTTGCTTAGTGCCTCGCCATTGCTGAGGCTGGCTTTGAACTTGTGATTCTCCTGTCTTGGCCTCCCAAAGTGCTGGGATTAGAGGCTTGCGCCACCACACCCAGCTCCATAGATCTTTTTTTTTAATCAAGCTCTTCCTAATTGATTTTGTTCAGGATAGTGCTCAGGATATGAAAATGTGCTGAGGACATGAAAGAAAAATGTCTCATGTTCTGTGTTATCTTTCTTGCTGTGACAAGATACTCAAGAAAGTCAGCTTAAAGGAGGCAAGATTTATTTTGGCTCATGGCTTCAGAGGTTTCAGTGCATGGTCACTTGGTCCTGTTGTTCTGGGCCTTGGTGAAGCAGAACACCATGGCGGGGAGCATGGGGAGCTTGTAGTAGAGCAGAGCTGTTCGCCTCTTGGAGACCAGGAAGCAAAGAGATAGGGAGACACTGAGAGAGAAAGCAGGAAGAGGTAGAGACAAGACATACCCTTCAAGGACAAGCCCCAGCGACCTAGTCCTCCAACTAGGCCCCATCTCCCGAAGTTCCCACCACCTCCCAATAGCACTACTGGCTGGGGACCAAGCCTTCAGCATAGGAGCCTGTAAGGAACATTCCAGACCAAACTGTAACATGAGCCCAAGGTATAGAGAAAGGTCTGAGGATGTAGGAGAAACACGACAACTCTGGTTCGAGGTAATGAGAGGTGCACTCAGTACAAGTGGAATCTAGATTCTGCCTGGTGGTCCCTCAGTTATTCCTGTGGAGTTGTAAAGTTGGAGATAAGAGGGCTTTGGTGGGCTCTGTTGGCCACCAGTGGTGCGAGCATAGGCAGGTTGATTAACTTCTTCACACCTCAATTTTGTCAAAAGTAAAATGAGGGCTAGATGAATTATGAGGTTCCTACCAATTCCAAAATACCAAGGGCCTCAAGCAGCAGAAAATAAGAGCTATCTAAAACCATTTATATAAAGGTGTGGTTTTCCCCTTACCCATGTTTCTGAGGTTTTGGTCAACTGCTGTCAGTAGAATACAAAAGATACTTTGAGCTTTTATTATCTTATGTTGTTATAATTGTTATATTTCACCATTAATTTTTTTCTCGGGAGAGGGTACTAGAAATTGAACCCAGAGGCACTTTACCACTGAGGCACATCCCAGATCCCTTTTTTAAATTTTTAATTTTTATTTTGAAACAGTTACTTAAAGCCTCACTAAGTTACTGAGGCTAGCCTCAAACTTGCAATCCTCCTGCCTCCACCTCCTGAATTGCTGGGATTACAGGCACACACCATTGTTCCAGATTTACCATTAACTTCTGTTGTTAATTTCTTGATGTGCTATTTTATAAAGTTTCTGTTAGTATGTATGTGTAGAAAAAACAGATAAAAGGGGACTACTCTACTTTATAATTCCTTAATTTTAGCCATTAGACTCTTTTTAAAAAATTATTTTTATATATATTTGTAGCTCTCGATAGACCTTTATTTTTTTCATTTATTTATATATGATGCTGAGAATCAAACTCAGTGCATCACACATGGTAGGCAAGCGCTTTACCACTGAGCCACAAACCCAGCCCCCTTTTTTTTATGTCACTCAGATATTAAAAAACAAGATTCATCAGTTGGCATTGGTTTTTGAAGATTTCTTCAGAATTGTTTGTTACACGTTTTTTTTTACAAGGTTAGTATCAGCAGAATATGACAACCAAGGATTTTTAAAAGTCTATTAATATACCAGGGGATTTTTTTTTAAAGTATACTATTGAGTTCTAAGGCCTAACAAAGCACTTTTCAGAATCTTCAGAGTGAAAAAAAATCAATATATGGATGTCTAGGGTCTTGGCCTTATCTGGATATTTACCTTCAGTAGTCTAAGAATATGAAGCAATTAAAACAAGATGGTAGGCATTGTGGTGCACACCTGTAATCCTAGCAACTTGGGAGGCTGAGGCAGGAGGATCCAAGTTTGAGGTGAGCCTCAGCAAATTAAGGAGGCTCTAAGCAACTTAGTGAGACCCTGTCTCAAAATTTAAAAAAGGCTGGTGATGTGGCTCAGTGGTAAAATGTGTATAGGTTCAATCCCCAGTACCAGTGGGATTGAACCTATACACATCAGGTTAAATGAAAATGACATCAGTCTCCTCACCTCAACGAGGAAGCCAGAAGCCAGTGGGATGACATCTCCAAAATGCTAAGGGAGAATAATTTCCATCCTTGAATTTCAGATCAACAAAAGTATCTTACAAAACAAGAGTGTTTTTTTTTTTTTTTTTGGTACTAGGAATTAAACCCAGGGTGCTTTACCACTGAGTTATATCCCCAGTCCTTTTATATTTTTGTTTTGCAACAGGGTCTCACTAAATCGCTAAGGGTCTTGCTAAATTACTGAGGCTGTCCTTGAACTTATGATCCTTCCTGCTTCAGCCTCCCAGGTAGCTGGGATCTTAGGTATGTAACATTTAAGTTGTTTTTACACTTAAGCAGGAACTGAGGTTATTACCAAGAGACTGAGTTTACTACCAAGAAACTTGAACAAAAGAAATGTCTACGCTTACTTCTTCTTCAATTAACTACAATTAAATTAACTATAATTAAAGAAGAAAATGATCCAGTAGAAGAAGGGGAAAAATTAAAACAATATTCTGTGAAAGCATATGTGTAAATCCAAATAAATATTATTTGTGTATGGGATTAATAAAAAATAATACTAAAGTACTATTTTGCATAGCAACATAGCATGTTGAAAGTAAAACTATTCAAAGGTCCTTTTCCTGGCAAAGGTCAATGAATTTTTTTTTTTTTTTGGTACCAGGGATTGAACTCAGGGGGGGCACTTGACCACTGAGCCTCATCCCCAGTCCTATTTTGTGTTTTATGTAGAGACAGGGTCTCACTGAGTTGCTTAGCACCTCGCCATTGCTGAGGCTGGCTTTGAACTCGCAATTCTCCTGTCTCAGCCTCCCTAAGTGCTGGGATTACAGGCTTGCACCCCTGTGTCCTGCTAGGTCAATAAATTTTTTTAACTTTAACTAGTTATGTCAAATAGTCATAGTAATATTTCAACAAAGAAAAAAATATATAATCCCGAACACTTAAAGATAACTACAATAAGGAAAAATATAATCAAATCAGAGGGGAGAAAAAGCATTGAAAATCTAGAACAAATAGGAATAAGAAGGTAAAATAGTAGAAAAAGTACAAATAAAAGAATACTAAATGTAAATGGACTAAACTTAGGCATTTTATCAAATTAGATTTTAAAAATCTAGATATGTTCATTTGTAAAAAAAAAATTTTTAGTTGTAGATGGACACAAATATCTTTATTTTATTTATTTATTTTTATGTGGTGCTGAGGATTGAACCCAGTGCCTCCTGCAATCAAGGCAAGCGCTCTACCACTGAGCCACAATCTCAGCCCTAGATATGTTCATTTTTGAGACATGCTTCAAGCATAAGGGTATGGCAAGATTGAAAGTAAAAGGAAGGGGATTTTTTTTCCAAATTAACCACAAGAAACCTGGTAGAGTGTTTTAAGAAAGCGTGATTCAAGAAAGAGGGCATCATATTGGATATACTTTAAATTCACCAGGAAGACACAATTCTAAAATTGTATGCTATTAATGAAGTAACCTAAAATGTATAAAACAAAGACCATTAAGACCACGGGGAAAATGGATCCATCCACGGTCTCCCTGCAGCTTCTGAGGGGAGTTGTAATCAAGGATGCAAGCTCTCCAGCCAGTCTTGTTCTCTGCATATTTGCATTTTGAGCACTGGTACCTTCTTCCTGGGCCTCTTTATCTAAGTCCTTGGGCAGAGGTCTTCTTTAGACACCTCTCTTAGTCCTCCTTATGTGGGGAGAAGAGGAAAAACTTGAAGACATTTGTACCTACTCAGTACTTTCCCAGTTCTAGCCCTCCTCCCTTTCCCTCATTCCATCTCCAGGGGCCATAAAATTGCTGGAGTCTTTTGTTTGGGGCTCCCTCAAGAGCAAGAGAATCCTTGCATTTGTACTGATCCACACTAGTGAGCTATTTCATGGAGAAAGTGGAGCAGGGGGAGTTGCTGCTTTCTCCAGGTTAGCCCCTTGCTTGGATCCTCACAGGAAATGATTAAAGACTCAACTCTCATTTTTGGTTTGTTGCTGCTCTGACACCTGGAAGCTGAGCACTTGTGCATGCTCTCTCTCTTTCTCTTTCTCCCTCCCCAAGGTCAGTTGAACTCTTGACATATAAAAGATTTTTTAAAAATGTTTAAATTGAATACTACAATTAACAATCTTACACTAATGGACATCTATAAAACTCTGTATCCAATGATATAAAAATGTGTATTCTTCTCCAGCATACATGGAGCATTTACAAACACTGATTGCATGCCTGACCATTAGACGTGACTCAACTCATTTTAACCAGTATTATGTAGACTGTGTTTCTAACTGCACTGCAACTAATTTAAATACCAATAATAAGAAGATAAGAGACTTATACAATTAACTTTGGAATTAAAATGCCCACTTTTTGGTAAATCATGGGTCAAAGTGTAAGTTATAATTGAATGTGTGTGTGATCAAGCTCATGGCCTGTGCATGCTAGGGAAGCATTCTGCCACTGAGCATCTTCATCATTGAAATTAGAAAAACTATTTTTATTGTGATGTCAAGCTCCTTTCTTTTAGCTTTTTGAAATATAGTATGCTTTCATTATTTATAGTCATCTTACTGTGGAATAGCGTAAAGCTGGTTACTCCCTTCTAACCTAGTACCCACTGATTCACCAACCTCTCCCCATCCCTTTCTCCTCCCTGCCCTTTTAGCCTCTGATAACCACTATTCTATTCTCAACCTCTATGAGATCAACTTTTTTAGGTTTCATATATGATCATGTTTTATTTACCTTTCTATGCCTGGCTTATTTCTTGTAACATAGTGATCTCCAGTTACAGCCGTTTTATCACAAATGGCAGAATTTTATTCTTTTTATAGCCAAATAGTATGCCATTGCGCAAATGCAAATTTTCATTATCCATTCACCAGATGTTGGACATGTAGGTTTTTTCCTTCCATTTCTTAGCTATTACAAATAGTACTGCCATAAATGTGGGCGTGCAGATGTCTTTTGACATATAGACTTCATTAGATATGTACTCAGTGGTGGGATGGCTGGATAATATGGTAGTTCTATTTGTAATTTTTTGAGAAATTTGAAAATCTTTAGAAATTAATAATAATAGAAGTTTAAATGTCAATACTTATGAATAATAAAGGTAATATCTGAAGGAAATTCATATATTAATAATTAATATTAACATTAATTCATAATATTAATTTTCATAATATCAATTGCCCATATTAGAAAAGAAGAAACATGGAAAATTAGTTAGGTAAGCATTCTACTAATAAGTTAGTAAAGAACAACAAAATTAAAGGTAAGTAGAAGAAAGTAGATAATAAGGAGCAGAAATAGATGATACAGTAAAGTATAATAGTTTAACAAATAAAGATTGATTTTAAAAAAAGTTTAATAAAATATACAATTAACTGGCTGAATTTATGCAAAAAGGAAATTATACACAAATAGTAAGTATTAGGGATGTCAAATGGGAACATAGTAATATTTACCCTATACATTTTTAAAAAAACAATAAGAAATACTTTGAGTAATTTTATGCCAATAAATTAGAACTTAGAGAAAAATTCCAAAGACCTAGAAAAAAATAGCCTCCACTGAGAAAGAAAATAAAACAATAATTAAAGTTGTTTCCATGAAGAAACACTAAGACTTAGATGCTTTTATGGCAATCTTACCAAACATTCCAACAGCAGATCGTTCCTTTCTTTTTGGTACTGGGGATTGAACTCAGGGGTTCTCGACCACTGAGCCACATCCCCAGCCCTATTTTGTGTTTTATGTAGAGACAGAGTCTCAATGAGTTGCTTAGCACCTCACCATTGCTGAGGCTGGCTTTGAACTCACAATTTTCCTATTTTAGCCTCCCAAAGTGCTAGGATTACAGGTGTGTGCCACCGCGCCCAACTTTGTTCTATTTTTACACAGAGTATTCCTTAGAAGATAAACAGAGAATGCTGGGTGACATTAGGGAAATGGCAGATTAAGGATCCCACAGGTTTACTTCTTTATAAGACAGCTAAACTTCTGGCTTTATGCAAGACCTCCTGAAAGACTTGTCTTTATCTGAACTGACCCACAAATCACTTGGTGCTAAAAGCCTCTCTCATGTTGGGGTGAGGAGTATTTATCCAAAATATTAATGGACAAGTGTTTAAAATTGTGGCTACCTATCTGGGGTTGTTGCTCAATGGTAGAGCACATGCTTAGCATATGACAGGCTCCTAGTTCCATTCTCCATTTATTTTATAATAAAATAAAGTTGTGACTGACCAGGACAATAGATATTAGTTGGAGTAAATTATAGACTAGCCAAGAAGATTAAAAAGAAAAGCTAAATTGGGTGTGGTAGCGCATGCTTGTAATCCCAGCAGCTCTTGAGGCTGAGGTAGGAGGATTGCAAGTTCCAAACCAGCCTTAATAACTTAGTGAGAGCCAAAGCAACTTAGTGAAATCCTGTCTCTAAATAAAATATTCAATTTTATTGAATAAAATTCAATAAAAAACCCAGTGGTTAAGCGCCCCAGGGTTCAATCCCCACTACCAAAAAAATGAAAGGAAAGAAAAATGAAAGGCTGAGTAATGAGATGTCCATAGGGGCTTTTTAAAGTTCTGACATATCCCTGGAAATCTAGAAGACCATGTGCATGTCTATGGCTATATACATGCTCAGGAAAGCATGAGAAGGGTCTAAGGAGCTGGATCTGACTTTGAGTTCTGCACAGCAGGAAGGGAAGGTCAAGACATATTGATGTTGTACCTCAACATACACACAGAGACCCTTGGCAAAGACTGGGGAATTTATTGGTTCCAGGCAATTAAGAAAATCTTTGTCCAGTTACTCACTGACCTCTAAGCTAAGCAAGTAGACTTCAGGGTCACACACAGCAGAGTATAGTTACAGAATTAGTCCAGACATATCACTAAGTAAACAACTACAAACCCTGGAGAAGGTGCAGAGTCTGCCTTCCAGGGTAGCCACATTTTAGTTATTGTACTTTCCAATTCCAAATATCTTCATTTTTATAGTTTTTATCTCATCACTGATATTCTGTGTTGCACGAGACTTCATTTTCATACTTTTTTTTAGTTCTTTAGAAATGGTTTCCTTTAGTTCTTTAACCACACTTAAATTGCCTGAAAGTCTTTGTCTAGGAAGTCTAACATCTGGAATTCCTGTGGGACAGTTTCTATAGATTATTTTTTCCTCTATGCATGAGCTATACTTCTTATTTCTTTACATATTTCATATATGTGTGTGTGTGTATACATACATACATATATGCACACATGCATACATACATATATATATATATTCTGGATATCTACCTCCACTCCATTTATGGCTATTATGAGTAATGTTGCTCTGGACATTCACATACAAGGTTTTGTGTGGACATGTTTTCATTTCTTTTAGGTATATTCCTGGAAGTTGAACTGCTGGATCACATGGTAACCGCATGTTTAACCTTTTGAGGAACTGCTAGACTGTTTTCAAACATGCTACACTATTTCACATTTCATGAGCAGGGTGTAAGGGTTCTGATTTCTCCTCATTCTTACCAAGAATGTTTTACTTTTCTTTTGACTCTAACCATCCTCAAGGATGTGAAGTGGTACATCCTTATGGTTTTGATTTGTATTTCTGTGATGGCTAAGAATTTTGAGCATCTTTCCAAGTGCTTATTGGCCATCTGCATATCTTCTTAGGAGAAATTTCTATTTACTATAACCTTTTGAGTCTGCTTTCATCATAGTGCTCTTCATGCAGCCACCTTTTATTTCAGGAGTACACTTTTACTCTTCTCTTACCTGAATGATTAGCAGCATTCTCTCCTATGAATATTTTATTCACTTGGCTTCCAGAATAGCCCACTCTTCAGATTTCCTTCTTCCTCACTGACACTCATTTTCTGCCTCTTTTACTGATTCCTCCTCAACTCCAGGATCTCTAGACAGGACAGGGCTTCCCTGACTCAGCTGTCAAATCTCTTCTGTTCTGCATTTATGCTCATGCCCTGGAAGACCTCATCCAGCTCATGGTTTTAAATATCATCTTCATGTTGGAGATTCCCAAATTTATCTCCAGCTGCACCTCCCCTCTGATCTTGTGTCTACTGCCTGCTCTCTGTCTCCATTTGGATATTTAGCACCTAACTTGTCCTCAAAACTCAATTCCTCACCACCTCCTCCAAATGTGCCCTTTACATAGCCTTTCTTTCTCAGAAATGTCAGCTTCATCAAACTTCTAATCGCTCAGGCCAAAAATTTTCGCGTCATCCTGAGTCCTCTTTCTCTCACACCCAAAATTCAATCTGTCATTACATTCTGGCAACCCTGTCTTCAAAATATATCTAGAATTCTTATCCTTGAAACAATATGAAGCAGTCAATGAAAAAAAACCATGCAGACATTTTATGATGAGCCATGGAGTGGAAACACAGCATGGAAGTCCCGTGCAACAGTGTAAAATATGGCTCTAATAAAGATCTGAAGGAAGGCCACAGAAATAATATCCTAAATAAGCTGCAGAAGTATTTTGATATTGTCCCATCGTTGTCTTTGAAAAGATATATCAAGCTACAAAGCCCCTAAAGAGGTTTTAGTTTTATGATCCTCATGGATGTTGGTAAAGTATCATTTTAAACAGTCCTGTGACATAAGTGGGGCAGGAGAGAGAAACCTTTATTTCCAGAGGCCTAGTTGTATCAAACTCTGTATAATTATTTTACATATACTATGTTGTTTAATTTTTTTTGCTTACTTTTTTAAAGGTATAATTGACATACAATAAAGGTTTAAAATATTTAATGTATACTTTGATGAGTTCTGAGATACATATGTACCTGTGAAACTATCACCAAATTAGGATCACAGACATAGCCACCAACTCAGAGGTTTCCTCTTCCCTTTGTAATTCTTTCCTCCTGCCCTCCCTGCTTCCCAGGCCCTCAAACAACTAATGATCTGCCTTCTGTCACTATGGTTTAGTTCATATTTTCTAGAATTTTATGTAAATGGAATTGTACATTATGTAACTTTTTGGGGGCTTGGCTTCTTCCAAACAACCTTTTGATGTCTTATTCACATCTTACAGGTGAAGAAATAGGCTCATAAAAGTTATGTAACTTCCCTAACATCATAAAGTAATAAGAGAGAGTCCTGGGATCCCAACCCAATTCTGCTGGTCACCTGTGTGTTAAAAGTAGAATCCTGAATGGTGAAATGAATTGTCAAAAGTTTAATGCCAGCAAGTGGCCAAAGTAGGACAAAACACACTATGACACATGCCTTTTGGTTATTTATGTGACTGTTGAAAAGAGCATATGAATCATTTTAGATTTCACTAAGGCTGCATTTTCAGCAGTCCAGCCATGAACTTGACCTTGATGATGGCTTCAGAAGATCCAGTGTGGTATGTTTTGGTAGAAGCTGTCTTCAACACAGTTGATTTCAACTTTTCCAGATACAGAAATCTACTTTTTTAAAAACTGCTTTTGGTTTCCTTTGAATTATTGTCCTCTTTAGAAGGACACCTGACTGAAGTTAAAAGAAACTATTGGTTGGTTGAGTTTTTCCTTTCCTTCTCCTCTTCACTCTTCCTTCTTTACTTTGTTTATATTTTTCTTCTGTTTTCTCTTTTAGCTTTTTTTTCTCTTTTTAATTCTTTCTTTCAGTTTGTCTCACTTGCACGGAATCCTCACTACCACCTTCATAACCACTGTTGTGTGTTCTAGGTGACCAAGACTGCCAGCGTAGTACACAGAATTGCAGCACAAATATTTGGTTTGTGATTCTCTTTAACTGCCACATTGTTACAGCTTGATTTCTAATCAATATAACGATTAGGCTTATATGATGCCTTTGTATCTAAGAGATCATAGAAGTTTTGCCTTAAATACATGTCTAGTACCTGCAATGTTTAATTGGGGAGTTAGAAGTTGTTTACATATTTAAAAAAACAAACAAATTTAAAAGATGGCAAACAATTTGTATCATAAGCAGTAAAACTATTCCCTGAAAGAAATATTGAAATTGTTAAATGCTTGTCAGAAAGGCAGGGAAAAGACCGTCACTGTGTTTTACATAATTGACTTTAAAAAAAGATTTTAATTGTGTGCAACTCTTGTGCCCTGTGCATGTCAAGTTAAATGTCAGAAACCATATGCTTAAACAAAATTTCTAAGGCTTTTGGCTGACTAACCTATGAATAGTAATGTTCTGTAACCACTGGACTAAACCAAGGAGATGCAGGTGACCGTGATAGCTCCATATCACAAAATGCAAGTGAGAATACTCTGGGGAAATATGTCAATATGAATATTAATTGATATATGAGCCAGATTTATAAAAATGTACACCAGAAAGGAATAGAAGTCATCTTTAGAGTCGGGCTATATAAGCCTCATATTCCCAGATTTATGCCCAGAAACTCTGCCAAGTAGAAGGGAAGTACTAAGCAATTTTTTAAATGATAATATTGATGAGAGATAAGTCAGCTTTACTTTTCTCCTGACAAGTTCTGGGTTATAGATTTTGAGCTTGTATTTATGAGACCCTGAAATAGCACTTAAATCTCTTTTTTTAAAAAAGGCAAACTATATACATGGACCGTGGTAAATTTTTCATAAAGAAATGAAATGTATCCTTTACCAAGAGATTCTTTATGACTTCTGTGCTTGTGAAACCTGTATAGAACCTGTTCTCATCTTTGATATTTTTGGTATCTTGGATATTATCTTTTATTTGTCCAATGGCCAATTGGTTGGTTTTTATATAGCATGCCACACCAAAGAGGTTATACATAGGACAAAATATATATAAGTAATAAAAGAGAATATATATAGCATGGCAAAAGAAAGAAGTTTAAAGTTGTTTAAAATATCTGATTGTAGGGGCTGGGGCTGTAGCTCAGTGGTAGAGCACTTGCCTAGCACGCGTGAGGCACTGGGTTCGAGCACCACATATAAATAATAAATGAATAAAATAAATATCCATCAACAACTAAAAAAATTAAAATAAAATATCTGGTTGTAAATCATGCAACCAGGAAACAGAAGTGTAGATGAACACTAGGGTAAGAGGTAGGAAGTGAAATGTCCTAATTCAGGCAGGATTCAGCTCTTTCTGACTTCAGTGACATTTTATTCCAAGTGTCTGGATCTCTCTATTTTTGTATGTCCTACATTCTGTGAGCACAAAGTAAAGAAGATACAGAATGGGGAAGAAGATGAAGATACCCGTGTATTTTCCAAATACCTTAGCAAAGTCACTCCACCCCTCTGGATCTCACTTTTCCCCTATGTAAAAATGTGCTCACCTCACAGAATGCTGTAGGATTCATGACACTCATGCGTGTCTAATGTTTAGCAAATAGAAAGCCTTCGAGCATGAAAGTTATTAGAAGGAGAAGGACTAGAAGCCATTATAGGTTGGTTTCATGGATTCATGAAGGCCCAGGCTTGTTCCACATCCACTCCACCTCTTGCTTGAGCTCTGGGTTGGAGCCTGTTTCCCTGTGTTACCAAATCAGCTATCACCAACTCTGCCCATGCCCTCTGAGCTTTCCCACTGAAGAACCCTTGAGAGCAAAAGCTTGAACTCCGGAGGCCTCCACTGCTGCCTGAGGAGAGGGGTGCCTTTTGAGATCCTGTGTTTCATCTAAAACGTTTTTGCCCATTTTATACTCTGCCTCATAAAAGATAAGCATTTTTTGTAATATAAAATATTTCCCCTAAATATCCTAGCACATCTGTTGCTCCAGGAGGATGTGGGTTCAGCCTCTAGAATGTGGTGGTATATTCCCACTCAGTTTGAGAAACAGAGACTAATTCCTAGCCCTTAGGAACTATTCTATGAGAAGAATTCAAAGCAGGAATTCAGCCTCTCTAAGGACCTTTAGCCAGCATGGTTTCTGGATGCTCCTCTCAGGGACATTTTCTGAGCCCTTAGGTTGGGTTCTAAAGAAGAGGAGAGCCAGGTACAGTAGCGCACATCTGTAATTGTAGTGGCTCCCGAAGCTGAGGCAGGAGGATGGCAAGTTCAAAGCCAGCCCCAGCAATTTAGCAAGATCCAAGCAACTTAGCAAGACCCTGTTTCAAAATAAATACATAAAAAGGGCTGGGTATGTGGTTCAGTGGTAAAGCACCTCTGGGTTCAACATCCAGTATCAAAAAAAAAAAAAAAGTAAGGAGAAGAAAGAGAAGGAACAGCAGGAGGAGGAAGAAGGAGAAAGAAGAAGGAGAAGAAAGAAAGGGAGAAAGAGGAGGGTAAGGAGAAGGAGGAGACGAAGAATGAAAAGGAGGAGGAGGAAGAGAAAGAGGGAGAGAAGGAAGAAGGAGAAGGAGAAAAAGAAGAGGAGGAGGAGGAAGAAGAAGAGGAAGAGGAAGAGGAGAGGAGGAGCTTGTGATCCCTATAACATCTGACTTTGGCCTGGCCTGCAGGGCATCTGGAGCATGAAGTGCAGTCGAGCTGGCCTTCCTTTGAGATAGGAAGTCTGTTGGATTTGGACTCTGGGGCTTTGGTTGGCTGTTTGAATGGCCCAGCAGACTGGGAGCTGGGCTGGGGTGCTTTGGCATAGCCAGTGGATCCATTGGTCTTGAGCTCACTCCTACTTCTCCTTTGCTGTAAAGTGGGTATCCTGGTCTGCTGTGATGTTAAGATCCTGGGCCAGGAGGAACCCAAACAGCTGCAAGTCTGCAAGTAGTGGTGCCAGATGAAGCCTTGCAGTCCAGACAGGCAAACCCAGACCAAGAACCAGGTACCCGTTTCTATGAAGATCATCTGTTGGTACTCTCAGGGTATCAGTATCATCTCTCAACTGGATGATTGGATTAAACTTTTATTTAATCTTCTTGCTCTGCCCATACATGTCCCCTGCAGTCTAGTCTCAATATGACGGCAAGAGTGAGCCTTTTCAAATAAGTCGGATCGTGTCCCAGTCTCCCATGGCTTTCCATCATATGTGGTGGTGGAGGGGAGGGTAACCTCCATGACCTTGCCTCTTTGCACTGGACCTCTGATCTCATCTCCTCCTACTGTCTTCCCTCACTAACTCAACTCAGCCACCAGGGCTTCCTCAGTCATGTTCCTGCGTCAGGGCTTTGCCCTGGTTTCCTTTGCCCAGAACACTCTTCCCACCTTAGCCTCCTGACTACCTCCTTACCTGTTTTAGGCCTTGGCTCAAATATCCCTGTATCAATCAGGGTTCATTCGGGGAAGCAGAGGCATTGCATGTTGTGGGATGAGGGATTTATTATATTTATGCTTCTTACATAATCACAGGAGCATTTGGGGAAGTGAAAGTCTGGTAGGGTGGATTTGTGGCATCAGATCATCAATCACTTCTGCTGAAGCACTGGCATGACAAAATTAAGGCAGAAAATGCAGGCACATCTTAGAAGCTGAGAACTTTCTGCTGCTGAAGTGGACCATGAAGGGAGAGTCTGGAGAAGTCTCTGGAAATCCGTTTCTTCTGCATAGTTACAGCCTCTGGGAGTTTGCAGCCAAGTGTCTGGTGGTGGGCCTTGGGTCACTCTTGGCTGTTCCTCCAAATAAAGACAAGAGCAAAAACATGCTCCCACTTAATATATGATGCATCTACTTTTTAAATAACTGAAAACACAAAATGCCACATTATTCATATTGGAGTTATGACCATTCCTCTTCTAGCAAGTGAGATAAGCCATTCTTTGATGTTCTGTAACTTAAATCCTGAAATTTAAGGTCAATGATTATTATGTTAATAGGGAAATGGGACAGGAAAAAAAGACATGATCTGGTTAATCTACACAAACATATGACTGTTAAAGTGAGGAAGACATAATCATTACTACTATAGTTCTCACTTCTGCAAACGATCGTGATCATTGTATTTATGACTTTACTGTTTCCCGTTGGCTGTTAGTATGGACTGGCAGAAGAAGCAGTAGAGCAAGAAGAGAAGCCATGAGGATCTGAGTCACTTGCTTACATGACTGATTGTGGGGCCTGCTGGACATCTCACTTCCACTTGATGATGGATCGCTGCTGTGTATATCCAGCTCTCGCTTGGTGGGTCAGCCAACAGCTGGAGCACAATGAGCATCTCAGTTTGAATAGTTCAGTCTTTACCAAGGCCCAATAGCAAACCAGAAACTGTCTCAAAAGGGGTTACCTGCAGGGAATGGCATAGCTCTATTCCAAAATCCTGGAGGTCTGAACTGAGGAAGTGGCAATGGTTCCATGCAGCCATCCCTATCTGTGACAGGTACTTGATCAGCAGGGGATGCACTTGGATTTGGCTTGGCTGCCAAAATGGCAGAGCAGCTTTCATAGCAGCCTGGACCTGTCACAGAGTCTTTTCTTTTTCAGTACCCCACTCAAAATGGGGAAACCCTGACATTATTAGGTAAATGGGTCAATCTCAAATAGGTTTACTGCCTCCTACACACTCCCACCCGGGAGGAGTTCTGCTTTTTCTCTCATTAATAAAAAGGATCCACGTGCTATGCAAACTATCCTTACCCTTGGAATCGATCCTTACCCAAAGAGTATCTCGACATGGCCCAAACCTCTGGCTCCTAGAAATTTCATGCAATAGTATGTTCTCAACATTTTGTATTTTGCACGCTACCGTCTTGTCCTCGTGTGTCTTCCCCAAGTGTCTAGGGTAGAAGCTCCTACCTCCTGCTCACCCACAGGTCTGGTCAGCATGAAATCCTGTTCACACTTTCCCATTGCAGATTGGTGAACTCCAAACTTTTCCTCACTTTCTCCATCCTCCACCACCGAAACCCTATGTTTTAGAAATGCTGAACTTTTTATCACTGTCTGGACAGTGTCTTTGCAGGTCTCCAGATAGCTCCTTCAATTTTTTTATCTCCTTTGTCATTGAGTGGCTATTCCTTGTCTCTTCCTAGTAAATTTCTAATCTTCTTTCAAGATAAAGATGAAATGTCTCCTGTGTGAAGGTTGTCCCTCATTCCCGCCACTGTGCTCCTATAATGCTCTTTTATTCCTTGATCATGCATTTATCCTCTGAGTTAGAATTACAGCTTTCATGAGAGGTCTTGATAGCAGAATCTGTTTTCTCCTTCCTTAGCATAATCCTGACATGGTTTAGTGCATTCATTGATGCTCAATAAATGTCATGTGAATCAAACTATCTTCCTTCTTAGCCAGTTGTCTATAGAGTATCTGTGATCAGTGCAGAGTGGTGTGAGTGATTTTAACTCACCCTTATTTTGACTAATTAATATGGCCCAATTTTCTTCTATGTTCATTTTGTAATTATACATGGTACATATTTTATAGATAATAAGCAAGAAGAGATCCTCTCCATCCCTACTCCTACAAAGATTTAGAAACAAAAATTTACCTAAAAATTAAACAAGACAACAAATAAGATAAATGTAACTCATCTTGGGTTGGAAGAGAGCCAAGATATTGTCTGAAAATATATGCCTGTGGATTAGAGATGCCCAGAAGTTCAGTTTAGGTGACCTGCAGTTCAAATTAAACAGGGTTGGTATTTGATTATGATCAAAATGCTCTTAGTATTCTTATTTAGTGGCTCAGAGAAACTGTAGCCTCACAAAGATAAGGAAGCCCCAAGAGCCAGCAGAGGACAGATCCTTCCTGGCCCTGCACATGGGTACATCTGACCCTTGAACTGAAGTTCTTCAGTGCTTACAAGATAGGCATGGCAGGCCATCCACCTCTGGTATTGTATTTTGCATTGCTTCTTCCTCAGCCCTTTTTTTGATTCTGCTGGATCTAGCAAGGGACCTTCTGGTTGTGACTGGGCTTCTGTCACATTATAGTAAATGAGATCATTGTAGTTTTTTAATAAATTGATAAGTCACCTGTGAGTGTGGCTAATATGTTCCTTCTAAAATATTTGGACCAAATCAAGTTGCTGGGACTCAGAGTGGACACCGACACAATTTTGGCAGCCAGCCCAACTCTACGCAGGGAACTTGACCTTTTCCTGTACCTTTTCCTAGCGTTTGTAGCTGCTTGTCTGTGGGCTCCCCTAGAACTCATCTCTTGCCTCATTTCCCTTGCTTTCCTTTTTATTTTTATTAGGTACTAGGGATTGAATCCAGGGGCATTTAACCACTGAGCCATATCCCCAGTGCCCCTCACGTTTTTTAAAAAAATTTTTGAGACAGGGTCTCACTAAGTTGCTTAGGACCTTGCTAAATTGCTGAGGCTGGCCTCAAATTTGTGATCTCCTGCTTCAGCCTCCCAAATTGCTCCGTGTGGGCCACCACTATGAGTTCCCTTACTTTCCTTTTAAAATATCCATCTCATCTCTTTCTTCTTTCAAATATCTGTGGCTAGCATGGACCATTAACTGTGTATCCCCTCACACATTTTAAATTGACATCTAAAATTTTTATCATCAGTTTAAATCATTGCAAAAATAATTTTTTGGTATAGGGGATGTAATGAGAGTGTCACTGTTTTCTTAAATGTATCCAGTAGAAGTAAATACCATAGCAATTGAATACCCCATCACACACTTTAAAATACTTAAGCCAGCTGTTTATTAATAGGTGGAACTTTTTTTTTTTTTTTTTTTTGGTACCGGGGATTGAACTCAGGGGCACTCGACCACTGAGCCACATCCCGAGCCCTATTTTGTGTTTTATGTAGAGACAGGGTCTCACTGAGTTGCTTAGCACCTCGCCATTGCTGAGGCTGCCTTTGAACTCGCGATTCTCCTGTCTCAGCCTCCCTAAGTGCTGGGATTACAGGCTTGCGCCACCGCGCCCGGCTTAGGTGGAACTTTTGCATTGCTCCTTTTGCTCTTATACTTTCATTCCATTTCCCACAGAAAATTTTATCCTTCTAGAATGTACTTTTATACCTGAGAGTCTTTTATTGCTCATTCTAGTATAATTTGCTGCACTAAACATGCATATACATACAAACATAAATTAAAATTTATTTTTGTTTTCTGTGACCTAATACTTTAAATATTTTAAAATATCTTCCTAGTTTGAGTCAGTATTATTACCAGTATGAATAAATCAAAGTATCATAAATGTTATGAATTTTATGGATAATTATTAAACATAAAAAGTAAAATAAAATTTTATAGAAGTACATCTCTTAATAAGATGAACAAGGCAACATCTTTAAAAAATTAGTTTATGGGGGCTGGGGCTCAGTGGTATAGCGCTTGCCTAGCATGTGTGAGGCACTGGGTTCGATCCTCAGCACTGCATACAAATAATAAACAAATAGAATAAAGATCTATCAACAACTAAAAAATTATTTTAAAAAAATTAGTTTATGTGTGGATAAATTAAAGCATTACTATTGCTGGAAAGTTTACTATTATCGCTACTGAGACAGGGTTTAACATCAATTCTTTTTCTATTTTCAGCATTATAAATAGAAGAATAGGGGAAACTGTTCACATAAAAAAGAACAGATGGAGGGCTGGGTTGTAGCTCAGTGGTAGAGCAATTGCCTAGCATGTGTGAGGCACTGGGTTTGATTCTCAGCACCACATATAAATAAAATAAAGGTCCATTGATAACTAAAAAATATTTTAAAAAAAAGAACAGATAGGAATGAAAGGAATTTTCTTGTAGCACCATTACTACATTTTTTTTATTCCTTCTAAGTTATATGTCAAAAATCATATAAAAATTGTATTTGGTCATCTGTCATTTGATAAATGAATTCTTTCTACCTTCAATTTTGCTATCAGCAAAACATTGGAAATCACTGGGTTCATAAAACAATCCTGTCAACCACCCAATGCCTTGGCAGCTGGAGGAATTGCAGCTTCGCTCAGGCTGTCCTTCTCCTCATGAGAATGGAGGGTGGCTGTGAAAGGGAGGTCTCAGGAGCAGGTTCACCTGACCCCACAATCCCACGAGGACCTTTAGGAAAGAGTGTATGAAAGTTGATGCTCTGAAAATCCATTCTCTTTAAATTATCCATGCTACTGTAGCTGGTGGAAAGCCTTATCTGCTTCTCTGTGAGTTCAGGTGTCCGCGTCCCCCAGTTTGAAGAACTCTGATTCTGAAGGCATATGTCCCGCTGACAGAGACCTCCCTGGAATCACTGGAACTTCTACTGCTTCTGGTTAGTAGTAGTGTGACCTGTTTATTTTCTTGACATGATCATTTTCACGTTGCTTAATGGGCTTTACTCGTACCTCCTCCCTGTGTTGAAGTCCTTGTTTGGATTGGAGAGTGGAGACCACTGTGCTCACCCCCCTTAGCTACTTTGACCTATAGACTGGATTCAAAATATACCCATTTGGATTTTTAAAAAGTTTTAATCATAGGTTAAATTTTTCCTAATTTTACCTATGTTTTCTCTAGTCTGAGAGAGTTGGACATATCTGTACTTACTATCAGCTAGTGAGACATTTAGTTGCTCAAGGATATACAAGCTGTTTTCTACAATGTTTTACAAAGGTAATTATCCCACATTCATTTTAGAGGGCATCTGATGGGTTGATGCAGTGAACGTCTGCTGTTTTTGCTTACTCAGCATTTATTTCCCTTTTAGGAATGCACATCATTTTTTTTGGGGGGGGGCAGGGGAGAGACCCTCACCAATGCCCAGGGATCTGCTCTTGTGAGCCTGGGCTCTCTCATTCTCATGCCATTTTTGGCTTTGGGGTGACCAGGAGATCTAGGCTGGGCTCTTAAGTTCAGGGCTTTGGCCAGGAATGCTGGGATTACTGGCCAAGCCAGTGCAACTGGAGCTGCTGAGGCCACTGCAGGAATGGGCTGACCTGAGGGCAGTTCAGCCCAGATGGAAGCAGAGAGGCAGGGTATGGAACTGGAGAAAGACCCACTTCTGGTGATGACCTCCCAGTCTACTAGTTCAAGTCATTACTGTCCTACCCCTGGACAATTACAGTCCCTCTTTTGCTTTGGCCCCATAACTCAAAATGCTCTGATTAATATGGGGAGGGGAGTTATCTTTGATAAAATTCTTGCTACTCTCCAATCCCAGTGAAAAAATGTGGGAATTACTTTGTAAACATAATGATATGTTCTCAAATGCAGTGATAAAGCATTATTATTGGTACTGCTTGAATGTGTCCCCCATGAATTCATGTGTTGGGAGATATGTCCCAGTGTGGTGATATTAATTGGTGGTGGGATCTTTAAGAGGTGGAGCCTAGTGGGAGATACTTAAGCCACGGCCCTCAGAAAGGATTAAGGTAGTTCTTATGAGAACCCTGAGTTAGTTCTTTCAAGAACAAGTTGTGATGGAAGTCTGAGCCTGACTCCTGAGTCAATCTCTGGCTTCTGATCTGGCCATATGATCTCTTCCTCCTACATGTGTTTCTGCCATTGTGGTGCCATCCACTATGAGGTGATGCCTACCCTCACCAGAGCCTGCACCATGCTGTTTGGGATTTCAGTCTCCAGAACTCTGGGCTAAACAAACCTTTTTTCTCAGTGTCAGATATTTCTTTACCTTAGCCTCAGGTATTTTTATAGTAGTGAAAGATGGACTAATATGATTATATATTTCCAGCATGGCTTACTTTTTAAGCTTTAAATTTTTAAACAGTGTGGTAAAATACACATGATAAAATTTACTATCTTAACCATTTTTAAATGTACAGTTCAGTCACATTAAGCACATTTATGTTATCCAGCCATCACCAGCATTTATCCATACCTCTTTTAATTCTGCCAAACTGAAATTCTATACCCATAAAACACTAACTCCCTATTTCCCCGTCCTCCAAGTCCTGTCAACAGCATTAATTATATTTTAAATATAGATGGTTGTATGAGGCCAATGACAGCGGGAGATTGCACTCTAAAACTTGAGACATTTATTGTGCCTTTTGTTACAGCAAATCATGTTTCAAGAATCCATTTATCAGATTTGCTGTTCATTCTATGTATTGTTACAAAATCAATACTGAAATAAAAAGGAAGTAAAGTAATTCTTTGAATCTAGAGGGTTTTTTTTTTAGTGTCATTAATGTACCATCACAGAAAAAGATAACATTTTGAAAGAATTTTTTAGACTTCACTTAATTTTTGTCCTTGATACCTCTGACAACTTCTAAAGTTAAGAAATATTAGTTTATGTGAACATTTTCCTGCATAATACTTTTCTATTTTATAAAGGTATTTATTTGGAATGGATAAGTGTATTGATTTCTTAGGGCTGCTGTAACAAAGCATATAAACTATGTGACTCAAAACTATAGAAATGTATTCCTTTTAGTTCTGAGCACTAGAAGTTCAAAATCAAGGTATCAGCAGGGTTAGTTCCTTCCAAGGAATCTGAGGAAAAATCTCCTCTAGGTTTCTCCCTTAGCTTGTGTTGACAGCTGGCAATCTTTGGTATTCCTTGGCTTGTTGATATATCATTTCAGTCTCTGCCTCCATCTTCATAGGCATTCTCTCTGTGTCTTCACATGAGTCCTTTTATAAGTTACTAGTCATGTTGTATCAGGGACCTTCAATGCTCCATTATGTCCTTATCTTAACTAATTAAATCCATATGACCCTGTTTCTTTTTTTTAATAATTTTTTTTACTTGTACATGGACATAATACCTTTATTTTATTTTTATATGGTGCTGAGGATCGAACCCAGTGCCTCACATGTGCAAGGCAAGTGCTCTACCAATGAGATACAACTCCAGCCCCATGTGACCCTATTTCAAATATAGTCATATGGTGAGGTGCCAGGTTACACCTTTAACATGATTTGGAGAGGTGGGGGACATAATTCAACCTATAACAGTGGTCAGGAATGAGCCTATGATGGCTTGTGTCTTTTATAATACTCTGAGAGTTTGACTTTATGGAATGGAAGGTCAAAGAACACAAATGGCCAGCTACTACTATGTGGTAGATGCTCAAATGTGTTTATTAAATGGATGTTGTTGTTGCCAAAGAGCTCAGGATGGAAAGAAGAATTTCAACCATTGGCCTGGTGAATGGGTCAGACCATGATTGCTTGCCTTGTAGTGAGCTTTTGAACAGTTCTGAGAATAGGACACTTCCCCTTTCCTTCCCTATTAATGAAGTAAGTATCCTATTGGGAGAATGGGAGTCTTTGGGGTAAGAATTATTTCCATATTACAGCCAGGCTTCAAAAAATATTTTTCCTTTTTAGTTTTATTTCAAGTGAAATTTTACTTTACACTTATGAATAGCCTTTAGGCCAAGGAAATTGAGAGGAAAATAACTTTGTATATCTTTGGACAGAAGGAGAAAAGAAAGGAGAACAGAAAAACACTGTACTAGAGACTGGTGGTGTGTGTGTGCATGTGGATATACACATATATATGTACATATACATATAACATTATCAGGCTTCAACATGTTCCAGAACTGATCAATCTCACGAATCAATCATTTGCATTGCATTTTATTTCATACCTTTCCTCTTGAAAGCATACTCTTCATTTTCTGGATCTCTTCTATTTAAACCTTGTTTTTCTTTGTATCATGATTGTTTATATTATTAATTTTTCCTTGCTTCCTTCTTGCCTGTTCTCTATACCACCTCTTCAAACTACATGTATATTATCTTCATACCTAAGCAAAATTTGTGGTATTCCTGTATGCTTTAAATTTCTGCACTGAATATAAAGGAGCCATGGACAAAAGAATTGTTGCTTAGTAATGTGATTATTATTAAAGGTGATCTTTATGAGCTTCTCAGCTTTGTTTCATTGCATATGCCTGTGGCATCCATCATTTTTCATGTGTAGCTGTTTTGTGTCTTTTTTTTTTAAACTCTGAAAGCAGAAGTTAATGTGTTTGTTTTCTGATGACCATAATCTAACAGTAACTTTACTGTATACATTCTAACATACTGGATGTTTAGGGTTAGTTTTCTTTTTTTCCTTTTTTTGGTACGTGGGATTGAACTCAGGGGTACTTGACCACTGAGCCACATCCCCAGCCCTATTTTGGGTTTTATGTAGAGACGGTCTCACTGAGTTGCTTAGCACCTCGCCATTGCTGAGGCTGGCTTTGAACTCGCGATTCTCCTGTCTCAGCCTCCCAAAGTGCTGGGATTACAGGCGTGTGCCATTGCGCCCAGCTAAGGGTTGGTTTTCTTTAAGTTCTGCCAACATTTGGTGACTTATGCTTCAGGTTAACTGACATGGTGCTGAAGTGTCTCTTAGGCTAAGAAGTTTTCCTTAGGACTTATGACAGCCTGAGCTCCAGGGGTGCTACCAAACAGTTCACAACCTGCTAGCTGTAGGTAGCTTTGGAAATACCTTATGAACTAGTAATAAAAATACACTGAAATTTCATCTCTCACCAGTCAGAATGGCAATCATCAAGAATACAAATAATAATAAATGTTGGAGAGGATGTGGAGAAAAAGGAACACAATGTTGTTTTTATAACTAAAGTATTTTACATGTCACAGTTCTTTAAAAGAAAAGAAAAAGCTTTGAAACCATGCAAATAAGGTAGGATGAGCCGGGTATGGTGTCACATGCCTATAATCCCAGCACTTTGGGAGGCTGAGACAGGAGAATCGTGAGTTCAAAGCCAGCCTCAGCAACGGTGAGGTGCTAAGCAACTCAGTGAGACCCTGTCTCTACATAAAACACAAAATAGGGCTGGGGATGTGGCTCAGTGGTCATGTGCCCCTGAGTTCAATCCCCAGTACCATAAATAAATAAATAAATAAATAAATAAATAAATAAAGTAAGATGGATTCTTCTGGGATAATAAACAACCCCCAGATCTCAGTGGCTTGAAATAGCTGCTTATGCTACAAAGGAGACCAATGAGAGGTTTTGCTCACTGTTGTCTCTTGGGTCCAAGCTGATGGAAATATCACCTTGACATGAACAGAAGGCATATTGGCTCTTAAAGTTTCTACTTGGCACAGCATACATTGTTTCCACCCATATTTCATTGAACAAAGCAGGCCATATGGCCATGCTTGATGTAAAAGGGATAGAAAATGCAGTTCTACCATATACCCCTAAAAGGAGACTTGTGGGCTGGTCTGCCATACACTGTTGGGCAGATGTACATCTAAAAGCATAAATATTTCACTCTTTTTCCTCATAAACTTTATTTCTTTGTTTTTTCTCTTTCCACATTTTATTTTTATTTTTTAAAAATATTTATTTTTTAGTTGTAGGCAGACAGAATATCTTTATTTTATTTTTATGTGGTGCTGAGGATCGAACCCAGTGCCTCACGCGTGCTAGGCGAGCATGCTACCACTGCACCATAGCCCCAGCCCTCTTTCCACATTTTAAATTGTGCATTATTGTTGTACATAATGATGGGATATGTTGTTATACTTGCACACAATATAACAATATATTTTGCCCAATATTACTCCCTAGTACTTCCCCCCTCCCCTCAGCCTTCCACCCCAAGGTTCCTTTCCTCTACTAATCTCCCTTTGATCTTCATGAGATACCCACCCTACCCTCACCTTTCTGTTCTGTTTTCTTCTCTAGCTTCCCACATATGAGATAAAACATTGACCTTCTGAGTCTGGCTTATTTTGCTTAACATGATGGTCTCTAGTTTCATCCATTTTCCTGAAAATGACATAATTTCATTTTTCATTATGGCTGAGTAAAACTCCATTGTGTATATATACCACATTTTGTTTATTCATCCACTGATGGATGCCTAGGCTGGTTCCATAGCTTGGCTATTGTGAATTGTGCTGCTATACACATGGGTATGCATGTGTCACTATAGTATGATGACTTTAATTCTTCAAGATAAATACTGAGGAGTGGTATAGCTGGGTCATATGGTGGTTTCCTACCTAGTCTTTTGAGGAACTTATAAACTGATTTCCATAGTGGTTTCCTAACAATGTAAAAATGTTCCTTTTTCTCCACATCCTCTCCAGCATTTATTATTATTTGTATTCTTGAGGACTGCCATTCTGACTGATGTGAGATGAAATTTCAGTGTATTTTTGACTGACATTTCCCTAATTGCTAATGATGTTAAATATTTTTTCATGTATTTGTTGGCCATTTGTATTTCTTCTTTTGAGATATTTCTGCTTAATTCATTTGCCTGTTTATTAGTAGTTTAATTTTTCTTTTGGTATTGTTTTTTGAGTTCTTTATATATTCCAGATATTAATCCTCTGTCAGAAGAGTAGCTGGCAAAGATTTTCTCCCATTTCATAGATTCTCTCTTCAAATTCCTAATCATTTCCTTTGCTGTGCAAAAGTAAAATCATAAACATTTCTGGCTATTGGAAATAGTTTAACTTAGAATCATAGAAAAGAGATCCTAATGTCAGTTGGTTAAACATGGCAGATATGTGATAAGTTTTCATTAAATGACTTTTTCCTTCTTCACAATTTTTTCCCCCAGATTATCCTAGCTGATATTTCATATAGATTTTTCCTGGAAGGACTATGAAGGAGTTCTCTGAACCTCTTCTTGTTCTGAGGACTGCCCAATTTGTGAGTCTTAGATCAAATACAATCTTCTAAATTAAGAGAGTTACCAGGCATGGTGGTGCCTGCCTGTAATCCTGGTGGCTCAAGATGCTGAGGCAGGAGGATCACAGGTTCAAGGACAGCTTCAGCAACTTAGCAAGGACCTAAGCAACTTAGTGAGACCCTGTTTCTAAATAAAAATTTAAAAGGGCTGAGGATGTGGCTCAGTGGTCAATGCCCCAGGGTCAATCCCTGGTGCCACAAAAGAAAAAAAAGAAAGAAAGAAAAGAAAAGAAAAGAGACTTGCAGAGGGAGTGCTATGAGGTGATTTGTATGGCCAAGCACTCTTAAATGTATTTTATTTCAATATTTTTCTAAAATTACCTCTAAAAATTTATATTTGTCAATGAGTTCACTCTACCTTTTATATTCTACCTTCACTTTTTCTTTCTCTGCACCACATCTAGGACTTAAAAAAAAAGTTTCCTGCCAGAGAATTGCATTATAACCCAGTTCTATTACTTTAGTTCTGTACATTTGGACAGATTAACCTTCATCTCTAAGGCTCAATTGTCTTACCTATGACATCAAATAGCAATTGTTTTTTTATCTACTAGAGGTGTCTTGAGTATTAAATGAGATGATGTTTATAAATACTACCTGTATTAGTCCAATTTTTATCTCTGTGAACAAAGTCCCTGAAAAGAATAAGTTAGAGGAGGAAAGTTTATTTGGGCTCACAGTTTCAGAGGTTCAGTCCCATCTGATTCCATTGTTCTGGGCATGAGGTGAAGCAGAACATCATGATGGAAGGGCATGGCAGAGAAAAGCTGCTCAGCTCATGACAGAAAAGCAGAGAAAGCAAGTGAGGTGCCAGGGACAAAATATAAACCCCAAAGGCATACCCACAGTAACCTACTTCCTTTAGTCACACTCTGTCTATAGTTACCATGTAGTCCATTCAAATTATTAATCCATCAAATGGATTAATCCACTGATGAGGGGGTACAGTTCTCATAATCTAATCATTATTCCCATGAACATTCTTGCATTGGTACAGGAACGTTTGGTGGATACCTCATATCCAAGCCTTGGCATCGCACCCTAAAAGCTCATGTATGTCTCACAATGCAAAATGCACTTAGTCCGTCTCCAAGAATCCCTATCATCTTAATAGTTTCAGCATTCCCCAAAAGTTAAGTCCAAAATCTCATCTGAGAAGATTCAAGGCAAACTCTTAGCTGAGAGTCCCTGTAAAAATCAAAAGTAAGTTACGTACATCCAATATATAAGGGGACCACAGTAAACATTTCTATTCCAAGGGGAGAAACAGAGACATAAAAAGAGATTGGACTAAAACAAGTCCGTACTCAAGATGGACAAACAAGTCCTATAGCTCAGTATCCAGTATCTGGGGCATATGGGTGGTTTCTCAAGGGAAGCCTTACTCCTATGACTTTCCTGGTTGCAGCCCATATGGCCTCTTTCTCACAGCCAGCAGCTCTTCTCAACAGATATTATACATTACTGGCATTTCTTAATCCCATGTGTTTCCATTACATCTTTGGCTTTCTTTTCACAGCTTCATGTATCACTCTCTCAGGGGCTGCCTACAAGGATTCTGACCCTGACACACACTACCTGGCCTCCCAGAACTCACTTTGAAATATTGGTGGAAGCATCTGTGACCCTTTCACTCAAGTAGTATCCTACATTTCTGTACAACTAGTGTCATGTGATTGATATCAAGGTCTGTGACAAGCTCAAGTACTAGCCAGGCTTCCTTGGACCATGGCTGCAATATTTTCTGAGTGTCTGGGCAGCAAAGCATGGTGAAACAAATCCTTAAGAAACAACTTCCTAGGCACCTTTGTATGAGCAGGATGCCCCCCATGGTCTCTTCAATGAGTTTTCACTTTTATACCCCAGAGCCTGTGATGGGTGTTGTCTTGCTGATTCCTGAGATGCCCTCAAGGTGTCTTTCCTATTGCCTATGCGTAAAGTACTTAGTCTCTCTTTAGTGGCAGCAATCTCTTTAATAACCTCACCTTCTTTAGCCCCAACTTTACATGTGCTTCTTTTCTGGCCAAACTTAAAGTTTTAAAAATCTTTCTTCTCTGCTTTCAGTTCCAAATTCTCACAGTAAACTTGGTTAAGAGCTGTCATCAATATCCATGTCACTGCCTGAATGCTGTGCTGCCTTGAAAATTCCTCCAACAGATTAATTGACCTATCATCTTTAAATTCAGCTACACAGAAACTCTCAGGGCATGGGAGAAATGTAGATAACTCATTTGCCAGAATGAACATGAATGGCCTCTATTCCAAGTCCCCATAGAGTCCTTGTTCTCCTCTAAAGCCTCCTGAGCACATTCTCTACTGTCCACATTCCTATCAGCATTCTGGTCCTCTGAGCTCCCACCAGAATCACCCATTAAGCTGTGTTTACAACATTTAAGACTTCTGCAGCCTACATCTCCAGTGTTTTCCAAACTCCTCCTGCAAACCAGCCCCAAAGACTTCTGAACCACACGGTCAGCTTCTGAACCACACAACAATGACCCCACTTCTTGGCACCAATTTCTGTGTTAATCAGCTTTATTTCACTATGACCAAAGTACCTGACAAGAGCAACTTAGAGAAGGAAAAGTTTATTTGGACTCACAGTTTCACAGGTTCAGTCCATAGTCAGCTGATTCCATCTGTTATGGTTTAGAACTGAAGTATCCCCCAAAAAGCTCATGTTTGAAACAATGCAAGAAAGTTTAGAAGTGAAATGATTGGGTTGTAAGAATTTTAACCTAATTAATGTGTTAATCCCCTGATAAGGATTAACTTGGTGGTAACTGTAGGTAGGCAAGTTGTGGCTGGAGGAGGTGGACCACTAGGGCATGGCTTTGGGATTTTATATTTTGTCCTTGTTGAGAAGAGCTCTCTGTCTGGTTCTTAGTGCTATGTCCCCAGATGCTTTCCTTTGCCACACAATTCTACCATGAAGTTGCACAGCCTGGCAGTGTTGTATGAAGGAGCAGGCTTTCAACCACTGTGCCTCTAAGGTGCCTTGGATATGGTAAATGCTCAGACATTTTACTTATTTTCATTTTATTCATATTATTATATCTAAAATGAAGTCTTACAGGTCTCGCATAGAAAAGGTGACAACCTGTTCTTTCAAAAAAATGACTTTCTGCTTTTGACAAAAATGTATTTAGAAATAATATTTACACAGAAGTGAAAAATAAACCCTAAAAGACACTGCATCTTCTGTCTTTGTCTTCTGTGTTTAACAATTTTCTATTACTATAACAAACACCTAAGATAAATTGACATGGAGAGAAAAGGTTTATTTTGGTTCAGTTTCAGAGGTTTCCATCCTGAATCAATTGACCAATTGATTTTGGGTCTGTAAGTAGACAGCATATCATGACAGGTGCATGTGACATAGCAAAAGCCATTTACCTCATTGATAGGATGCAAAAGAGAAAGTGGAAGAGAATAGGCTCTCACAACCTCTTTGAAGGCACACCCCTGGTAACTTAAGACCTCCCACTAAAAGGTTCTGTCTATTTCCCAGTAATGCCACAGGATGGAGACCAAGCCTTTAACACATGAGTCTTTGGAGGAGTATACCAGATCTGAACTATAGCAGTCACTTTCTTTCTCCCCTCCCCCTCTTTCCTTGAATCACTTGCTCTGGGGGAATCTAATTGACATGTCATGAAGTACTCAGGCTGCTTATGTGGGAAGGAACTGAGGTCTCTGGCCAACACTCAGTTAGAAATTAAGGACTGCCAACCATCATGTGAATCTGAAAGCAGATTGTCCCTCAGCCTTCAGACAACTGTAGTTCCAGCTAACAGCTTGAGTGCAGTCTCATGGAACACCGTGGGGGACCCAGCTAGCACACTTCCAAATGCCTGATCCATGGAAATGGTAAGAGAATAAATGTTTGTGGTTTTCAGCTTCAAAGAATAATTTGTTCTACATCAATGCATAACTAAAACAGATATTGGTACCTGGAAGTAGGGTGCTGCCATATAAAAACATAAAACGTGTAAGTGGCTTTTTTTAGATGTTATTTTGAGTCCTTTGCATTTCTATATAAATCCTAGAATTAGCTTGTCAATTTATTTAAATAAGCATGCTAGGATTTGAGTTGAGATTGCATTGGATTAATAGAATAACAGGAATGTAACCACTGAGCTACATTCCCAGCTCTTTTTTATTTTTTAGAGACAGGATCTCATTTAGTTGGTTAGGGCCTCACTAAGTTGCTGAGGCTGGCTTTGAACTTGTGATCCTCCTGCCTCAGTTTCTTGAGGCTCTGGGTTATAAGCATGCACCACTGCATCCAGCAACAGTGAATTTTTTTTTGCGGGGAGTGGTGGTAACCCGGGATGAACACAGGGGCACTCCACTGCTGAACCACAACCCCAGACCTGTTTTGTATTTTTATTTGGAGACAGGGTCTCACTGAGTTGCTTAGTGCCTCACTTTTGCTGAGGCTGGCTTTGAACTTTGGATCTTCCTGCCTCAGCCTCCTGAACCTCTGGCATGTGCCACTGCACCCAGCATGACATCTTGTGTAATATATATATGTATATTTTTAGTTGTTGTGGATCTTTATTTTATTCAAGTATTTATATGTGACATTGAGAATTGAACTCAGTGCCTCACACATACTAGGCAAGTGCTCTACACTAAGCCACGACCCCAGCCCAACAGTGAATTTTTGATGCTATCATAATTCAAAAAATTTCAACTGAGCTGGGCGCATTGGCACAAGCCTGTAATCTCATCACTTTGGGAGGCTGAGACAGGAGAATTGTGAGTTCAAAGCCAGCCTCAGCAGGCTTCAAAAGCTGCCTTCAGTGAGGCGCTAAGCAACTCAGTGAGACCCTGTCTCTACATAAAACACAAAATAGGGCTGGGGATGTGGCTCAGTGGTCAAGTACCCCTGAGTTCAATCCCTCGTACCAAAAACAAAAACAAAAACAAAAAACAAAAAACCCCCACACAGGCACACACATACACTCGTGTGTAAATGTGTGTGTGTAGTTGGGTTCAGGTAAAATTTTGTTAAGTCTTATAGTTCTTTCATAGAAAACGTTAAAGCCTATTTTTTTTTAAAAAAATGCTGCTTTTGATAAAAATGCATCAATTTTAAAAAACAGTATTTACAGAAATGGGAAATAAGACCTAAAAAAGAAGTTTCCAATAGGATTGGTTTCATCAGAAGCCTCTGCTAGGTTAGCACACATCCGTGGTTTCTGTGTCCTCACTGGTCTGTGCACGTGCCTCTCTGGTGTCTCTTCTTCTTAGCACCTACATTCTCTGTAATTCTCTTTTCTTTTAGTGTGTTTGGGCACCAGAGTTATTCTATCCTTATAAAATAAATTAGGAAGTTTTTCTTCCTTTTATATTTTGTGAGTGAGTTGTGTAAAAAGTTTATTATTTTTTTTCTTTAACGTTTCATAGAATTCACCAGTGGGTTGAAGGTTTTCGATTCCTTTTATGTATATGGAGTCATAGAAGTTTTCATTTTCTTCTTGGGTCAGTTTTGGCAATTTTTGTCCTTAATGAAGTTATCTCTTTCACCCAGAATGTTGAAATTGTTAGCAAAAGTTGCTAACAATATTCCCTCATTAACCAAGTATTGGTAATTTGTAAATTCTCTTTTTATTTTTCTTTGATCAGTCTAACTAGGGGCTAATCAATTTATTGATTTCTTTCAAGGAATTGGCATGTAGTTTTATCATTTTTATCTATTGTTTTTTTCAATTTCTATTTCATTTTTGTTCTTTATCATTTCTTTTACTTTTTCTGCATTTAATTTGCCCTTCTTATGTTTTTACTTAGTATGGAAGCTTATTTTTAAGAATATAAATATTAAATGTAGAAATATTCCCATAGTTAATGGCATCTCACATATTTTGATATTTGTAATTTCATTTTTATTTCACTCACACTATTTTCTAATTTTCTCTGAGGTTTTTCCCTTTAATGTACTTATTTGTAAGTTCATTGTTTAATTTTCAGATATTTAAAGATTTTCCAGATGTCATTGTTACTGATTTTTAGCTTAATTCTGTTATAATCAGAGAAAAATCTTTGATTTCAGTTTTTTCATGTGCACTTGAAAGAATTGTGTGTTTTTCTTTTGTTGGTCAGAATGTTCTATAAATGTCAGTCAGGTCGAGTTGTTTGATGGAATTATTCAGATCTTGTGTACCCTTGTTGATTTTTTTTTAAATGCTTTTTTTAATGTTTATTTTTTAGTTGTAGGTGACAGAATATCTTTATTTTATTTTTATGTGGTGCTGAGGATCGAACCCAGTGCCTTATGTGTGCTAGGCGAGCACGCTACCACTGCGCCATAATCCCAGCCCCACCCTTGTTGATTTTGTTGTCTACTTGCTCTACTCAGTACTGGGAAATGATTACTGAGGAATCCACGTATAACTATGGATTTTCTATTTCATTTTTTACTTCTATCATTTTTGCTTTGTGAATTTTAGACCCTTCTTTTTTTGTTACTTGCTCTTTTTCAGCATACATGACAGTAGAGTGAATTTTGACATATTATACATACGAGGAATATAACTTCCCATTCTTGTGGTTGTACATGATGTGGGGTTACATTTATATTCATGTATAAAGATAGTAAAGTTATGTCCAATTCATTCTACTTAGACCCTTAATTCTTCTTTTTAAATATCTTTTAGTTGTAGATGGACACAATACCTTTATTTATCTTTATGTGGTGCTGAGGATTGAACCCAGCACCTCACACATACTAGGTGAGTGCTCCACCACTGAGCCATGACCCCAGCCCAAGACCCTTAATTCTTATGTGCATATATATTAAGATTGTTATGTATTCTTGGCAAATTGACCCATTTCTTATAGTATCTATCTTCATCCCTGGCAATTTTTCTTGTTCTGAAATCTACTTTGTCTGATATTAATATAGCAAATCTATATTTCTTTTGATTTTATGGACAGAATTAGGTCTCCCCTTTTCCAAATTAATCTTTTGAAGACATTATCCCTAGAGCTTCAGAATGCAACTGTATTTGGAAATTAGGTTTTTAAAGAGATGATTAAGGTTGCTAATGTTCATGAGAGGGTGCCTAAGAAAAAGACACCAGGGAGGCATACATACAGAGGAAAGACCTTGTGGGAACACAGAGAACATGGATGTCTGCAAACCAAGAAGGGAAGTCTCTGAGGAAACCAATCCTATTGGCACCTTGATGTTGAATTTTGTCTTACAAACTGTGTGAAAATAAAACTTACATTGTTTAAACCACCCAGTCTGTGGTATTCCATTATGGTAGCCCTAGTAGACCAACATGTGATTAGTGTTTTCTTTGTATATCCTTTAACTTCTTATTTTAATCTATCTGTAACATTATATTTAAAAAGACTTTTTTGTATATAGCATTTAATGTACCTTTTGTTTTTATAGCCAATCTGAGAATCTCTTTTAATTAGAATGTTTACACGATTCGCATTTAATATAATCATTAATAGGTTGGATTTATGCCCACATTTTTTTAAAAATATTTTTTTAATTGTAGATGGACACAATGTCTTTATTATATTGCCTTGTATGTGGTGCTGAGGATCGAACCCAGGGCCTCACGCATGCGAGGCAAGCGCTCTACCGCTGAGCTACAATCCCAGCCCTATGCCCAAACTTTTATTATTTTCTATTTTTCTTATGTTTTAGTTGTTTTCTTCTTTTTTCCTGTACTCTTTTAGATTACATGAATATTTTCAGTATTCTTTTTCACTCAATGTCATATGTATGTGTATGAGTGTGTGTGAATGTGTGTTAGTGTGCATGCATGTGGCTATTTCTCTGTTTAAGTGGTTGCTCTAGGGTTTATTAAATGAAAATGGGCTTTAAAAAACCAGTTTTAAAACAAAGTTTTCTTTTTTTGTGTGAGTTCACTTGCAAACCTGAGCACATTTATGAGGCACTGTAATCTTAAACCTCCTCAGGATTAAGACTAATATTTCAAACTACAGATTTATATAAACACCAGTTACTTCGCTAAAGGTATTGTTCTTGCTAACTACATCATCTCACTGACTTTTTCCAAGGTCAAATCCAATAAAAATAAAGTGAGAGAAAATAGTCTTCTGTCTAGGAGTTTTATGTCATTCAAAAAAATAGTAGTAGACTTAAGGAGGTCAAGTTCTTTTACTAGTACTGTTTTCATACTTATGAAGTTATGTGGGCTTTCATGAATGTAAAGTCTAGTAGATCTAGAGAATATTTGTTAAGGACTTGAAGAAATAGAAACATAATACCTTTGTATATGGGATGATTCAATAGAGTAAAAATGTCAGTTCTCCAGTAAATCTGTATTAAATGTAATAAGTGTGAACACTTTCCATCAAAATTAATATCAAAATAAAAAAATTTTAATAAATTTTATATGGAAGAGATACTGCAAAAGAAAAACAAAGGTATGTTTGATAAAGCAGGACAAAGAAGAGAGAGCTACCCTACCTGATATCAAGACTTATTACAATGGTGTAAAAATTAAAATAGTGGTTATATAAATAGAAAAAATATTCTGTAAAAAAGTATCAAGAGCATAGAATTGGGTATATAATGTGGGTGGCATTAAATACAAATGGGAAACAGAAGGATTGTTGGATTTGTTGTATTAGAATAGTTGAATTTCTACTTGCAAAATTATATCCCCACCTCATGATGTATTAGAAAACAAATTAAAGATTTAAATGTAAAACAAAGTGAAATATACGAAACTTGCAGGATAGGAAAAAATGTATTTATGACCTAGTGTAGAAAAAGTTTTCCTAATCAAGAATATTTTCCAGTCATGTTTTCCCTCATGGATAAACAACTTATTGAAGATGTAGGAACTGTTTTGAAAATCAATATTATAAGGAAAAAGAGATTTATTTCCTGTTTCACCAAATGTTCTCTCTTTACCCAAAGCAAACAGGTACCTAAGAAGATTCAAAGACATCAGGGAAAACTTTTTTTAGAACATTTAAAAATTAGCTCTTCTTTTACAATAAGTAAAATGTTTGTTACATTGTACTGTTGTCTGACATAATTTCAAAGGAAATAAATGTTATTCTACTGATAATTTTCTAGAGAGGATGTGAACCTAGAACAAAAAAGTAGAAACTGGTAGGCTATAGAAGCTTGCTGCACTTTTCCTGTTTTTGTACCATACCCTCTTTCTTCCTTCTCTTCTTGGGGATATTATTTCACAACTATTGCTAGTGCAAGATGAAAGGAAATAGATTGTGATTTATCATGCTTACTAATTCTGCAACTTTGATTTGAAGTTTTTATGGTCTAAATAAGAGTTAGAATTATTACTTGCCAAGTCATTGGCTGGGAAACTATTTCCATGAGAAATCATATCTCATTTGATTAAAATAAAGACAGAAAATTCAACCTTAAGGAAAACTCATTTGTCTTCTAAGAATAGCATTTCAGACAGTCAGAGAAATTAGAGGTGGAAAAATCAATTAGAGCTAATCTACCAGCTTGTCAGAGAGGATTGCTTTCTACAAAATATATTCTAGTTCTTTGTCCAGGTTAATTTTAAATGTCTCAGGAGAGGGAGCACTGGTTATATCCCTTTGAAGTTTTTTCTTTTATCTAAATGAACTTACCAAGAATCTTTTTCTCTAACGTCTATCTTCCATGCTAGTATTAATTCTGTACTATTGCTTTTAGTCATACTCCATTTCCCTATACTAATGCCCCTTTCTTCCCAAATTGTTTCTGTATTCTCAGTTATTTGTAAGGAGCTAGCTTTCATTTAACCTAATGACAAATGTTGACTTATTATAATGATCCCTTAAAAACCACTGAGATCTGTGGGTTTTAATATTCATCTTCTTTTTCTTTTCCTATTTTTAAAAACATTTTTAGTTGTAGATGGACACAATACTTTTATTTTGTTTATTTAGGGTTTTTTTTTTTCTTATGTTGTGCTGGGGATCAAACCCAGTGCCTCACATGTGCTAGGCAAGTGCTCTACCACTGAGCCACCATCCCAGGCCTCTTTTCTGTTTTTGCAGACTTTGTAATGAGACACTTTAAAGTAGAAGTTATCTGTTAGGAACAAATAGAGAAAGGAGACTATCAGTTTTTTTTTTTTGCAAATTAACAATATATTTCTTATCTATCTCTGATATGAGCAAAGCATATTCTCTTGTAAATCATGTCCAGCTCTTTTAAATTGTTTTCTCTCTAAGCATTTCTCATTTCTTCCTTCTTATGTAATTACATTTGTGTGAATTTAAAAACTATTTTCCTAGATCAGATAGGGTTATTTATATTGTACCCTTTGAATATGAAGGTGATGGTTTTCCTCCATTCACAAGATTTAAATTCTTGCCCTTATCTGTGCAGAGGATTAATTGTGAGACACCATACACACTGGTACTCTGGACTCAAATTTGTGCTCTCTGATGATAAGCAAAGAGTCAGGAATGGAGACTGCCCTGAGCATAACAACATAAAATTCTTTAAATACCAGTGTCTATAATAACCTCTTCGGATAACCTAGGGGAAGGGGAGAGGCCAAGAGTAAGATGAATTTCTTTGTATGCGTCTGTGCTCATTTAACTGAGTTTCTATGAATTTTTATATTGAGCCATTTGTTATCATTATTCAGGAATCATGGCATAAGGGTTTATGGAATTTACTAAATATAATATAAACATTTATATATATTTATATATATATGGGATTGAACTCAGAGGTGCTTTACCACTGAGCTATATCCCCAGTTCTTTTTTTTTCTCTTTTCCTTTTTTTTTTTTTTTTTTTGGTATCAGGGATTGAACTCAGTGGCTTTCAACCACTGAGCCACATCCCCAGCCCTATTTTGTATTTTATTTAGAGACAAAGTCTCAATGAGCTGCTGAGCACCTCGCTTTTGCTGAGGCTGGCTTTGAACTCACAATTCTCCTGCCTCAGCCTCTCAAGCTGCTGGGATTACATACATGTACCATCACACCTGGCTAAATATATATATATATATTTTGGTGGTGGTTCTGGTGATTGAACCCAGGGCCTTGTGCACGAGAGGCAAGCACTCTACCAACTGAGCTATATCCTTAGCCCCTAAATATATTTTTAATAGTAAAAACTTATAGAAACAATTAACTTCCTCTTAATGCCAAGAGGCTGTCAGGGCTGGCTTAATCAAAACATCTCTGTGGTAGAAGTCCCTAGAAAAAGGGCTGTGTAGTACTTTTGGAGACATACGTTTCATTAAAGCTCTGGAGTAAGAGTGCCTTATTCAAATTCTTCCTTGGTCCCTTAATAGCTGTGTGAACTAGGGAAAATAACTCTTCTGGCTTCAGTTTCCTTTGGAATAAAATGGTGATACAGCCTATTTGAGGAAAAATTGTGTTATAAATTGAGATCAAATTGGGTCAGTATTTGTAAGTTACTTAGTATAGACCCTGAAAATCTAATTTTCTTTCTTCTTACCATGATTTTCATTACAGATTCTTATTAAGTATCTTCTACATGATGAGACTGGAAATAATTCACAGCAGAGCAACAAAGACTGATAAACTAACTGGATGTGTGAAGCTCTGCAGAAGCACAGGACGTGCTCCGGAGTTAAGCAGTGAGCGATTAACCAGTCTGGCAGATTCAAGGAAGAACCTTGGCCTCTGAAGAAAGACTATGACTTTGAAAAGTGACAAGATGAAGGAGGTAGGAGTAGGCGTTGTGCAGAGCTGGGAACATATTCCAGACACAGGGAATACTATAAGCAAAGGCACTAAGCGTGGAAGTACATGCTGCTTGCCAGCGAGTGATCAAGCATGGATGGGCATTGTGGGGTGAGTGGGTGGGAGAGGGGAGAAGACCTTCTTCCAATGCTTGGTGAACCTCCCTTTATGGAGTGTGGGTTGAGAGGTGGAATCTGCGGGAAGGCCAACATTCCTGCTCTGTCTTCTGGCTGCTAGGGGATGGGCACAAAACCTTGACTTTGCCATTCAGGTACTTCTGCCTGTGACCTTGGATGGTGCAGGGATGAGGCTAAGTTGCAGAGGTTCAGTGGTCACAGGAAGTGGCTGGGGGTGGTGCCATTGCTGGCATACTATGCCATGGTCTTTTCTGTGTTTTTGTTGCCAGTTTTCCATAGATCCTGATCCTTTCCCAAACCTGATTCTCCATCTTTGTATTGATACAGTGAGTGACCTGACAACCATCCCATGTTTTTGTTTTTGTTGTTGTTGTTGTTTTCTCTTTAACTTAATGAGAGTTCCTTTTGCTTATAACCAAGAGGTGTCTCAAACAATAGATAATTTAAGCATTTTGGTTTGCTTTGTATATTTCCTAAATTTTGTTCAAACAATGGATACAAAGTACTTATGAAACAAAACACTTTTTATTTAATGTAAAATTGAATTTAATTGTGAAATAGAAAATTTTTTAAAAATTAAAATTTACCTAAAATGTTAAAAGAGGGTTCATACAGAGCTATAGTCATAATAATTTTAAGGTTATACATATCAAATGCTCACCTATGAGCCAGGCATGTTGTTATGTGTATTATTTCACATACTTTGGCAACAACATTAACGTGGTCATGCTTTGATTATCATTATTTCAGATGAGAAAACTGAGGTGGGAGAGGGTAAGTCATTTGCCCAGAATTAGTCTCCCAGGTAGAGAGTGGTGCAGCCAGGATTTGAACCAGGACATCCTGAACTCAGCATCCACACTCTAACCCATGCCATCACAGAGTAGCTGGTGACCACCTTTCCCTGAAGGAGCTGAAGGAGCTTTTATGAAAGAGGTAATATCTGAACTAGACCTTAAAGAGTGACGTTGGATTTATCCAGATAAAGAAGATGTAAACATGTTAGTTCAGTTGAAGAAAGGTGTGTGCAAGGGTAGGGACAGTCTGTGTCCCATGAATGTTCACAGCATGGGATTCTGGACACAGTGTGTTGGGGGGCATATAAAGAGGTATGGGTTTGGGATGGAATAGCTGAAAGAGTGGTTGGTAGCAACAGTCCAAATATGGGTTTGAAATGGAGTGATAGTTGGTCGTGAGTCTTTAGACTGAGCAGTTGAGATTTTGTCCTTAGGTAACAGGGAGTCATGGGGCAGGGGTTAAGGGGAAAAAATGATGTCACGGGCATCTTCTTTGATAAAGATCACTGTGGCAGTGGTATGGGGGAAGGGCTTGGATTGGGAGTGATAGGTGTCACCAAGGTCAGTAAGCAGTATCCTGAAATGCTGCATGAGAAGCCCATAGGCCAGTGGGAATGGGGACAGAGAGGGAGACCAGATTTGAGAGGCATTGCTGAGGTGGCAGCAACAGGGCTTGATGACTCATCTGATGCGGGTGGCTGAGGAGGAAGGGAGAATTGAGGATGACTGAGATTTCTAGTTTAGAAACCTGAGTAATTGTTGATGTCATTAACTGAAATAGGAATGGAAGGAAGGAAAGCATCCTACATGGGGCCTGCCAGAAGCTTTACATATTATTTCATTTAGTCCTAAACAAACCCACAATGAAAAGACTAATAACAGGCCCATTTTACAGATAAAAAAAGGTTCAGTTTCTTGCGAACAAAATTGCAAGTTTATTTTACACAGCTGGTATAAAATAAGGTCTTAACTCCAAAGCCATATTCTTTCCATAATAATATTCTATACTCTGATAATAATTTCAATATGGAAAAATAGGACCGAAGCTCAGGGAGGTACAGACCATGGAAACATGGCATTCTGCATGGGATACCGCAGCATGCGGAGAGGTTAAAGTTTAAAGGACCAGAGTGGCACTGTCCAAAACAATTTTCTGCAATACTGGGAATGTTTTATATTTGTCCTGTCCAGTACAGTAGTCATCAGCCCATGGGGCTATTGAGCACTTGAAATGTGACTATTGTGACTGAGGAACTGAAATGTTGATTCTGAGCTATTTTAATTACTTTCAAAGTATAAATAAGCATATGTGACTAGTGACTACCATATCCCACAGTTTGGGACTAAAGGAAACAACCAGGCACATAGCAGTCACTAAAGGAGAAACCTGTTACTCCAGAAAAATCATTAGATATTTGATTGTCTTCTTTATTTTTGTTGGTAAGACTGGTCCTAAGTTTGGGGATGAGGTTATTTTTCTGTCACTGTGACAGAATACCTGAGGTAAGCAAATCAAAAGGAGGAAAAATTTATTTTGGCTCACGGTTTCCAAAGTTTCAGTCTGTCAACTCAAAAGGTGGAGAAAAGCTGCTTACTTCATAACACCAGGAAGCAAAGAGAGGAAAGGTCTGGGGTCCCAATACACTCCTCAAGGACACGCCCCGAATGACCTACTTCCTCCAACTAGGCCCTGGCTCCTGAAGTTTCTACCACTTCCCATAGTATCCTCAGTTGGGGACCTTCAACACATGAGCTTTTGGGGCACACTTAAGATCCAAACCATAACAGAGACCATAATTCATTAGTTAGCAGGAGTTCTTTCCTAATGCAGACCACAAACATTTGTATCAAATTTTTGCTTTAAAAGAAGAGGAAGGAAGTTACAACACTCCACGTATATGAGACAAAAATCATAATTTCTCCACATTTGTATTTTTCTGTGTAGAGTGTTAACGCAACCTGTAGGCCAGCTGCCTGGGTTCAAATCCCAGTTATGCCACCAAATCTGTTGTACCTTCCTTTAGTTACTTCATATTCTCCAGCCTTACTTTGCCTGTGGGCAAAATAGGGATAACAGAGTACCTCCCTCATAAAGTAATTGTGAGGATTAAGTTACATAACCCATATAATACAATGCTATTTTTCAATCTATTTTTGATTTTGTTAAAAAGTACAAAATTGGTGGCAACAAAAAGGATTCAATTACTTGTTCCGACTTGTGAAGTCATTAACCTTCAATCTTTAATCAACAATCTATCTAACTGCTCTCCTAATGCCAGACTAGGTGATTAGTATTTCAAAGTGGTATGAACTGTAAGAGCCAGTCTCTGGCACGCTACACACTTAGGAAAAGTTAGGTACTCTACAATCAGTACCCTGTGATGAGCTTGTACATTGCACCTCTGTGTTTTGACATTCACTCAACTCTATTTTTGCTGTAGCAGGTATTTTCCCAGATCTCTAAATGTCAGAACATTCCAAAAAGAAATACACATTCAAGATAAAAAGGTAGACTTCTGAAGAGTTGCTATTTAGATATTATATTATTGCAGCTATTGAGTTGTGAGGCTCTTTTTTATTTCCTTTTGATTTCTATATTGTGAAAAGTATTTTAAATTATAACAAAAGCAAATCATGACCCTGATGTTTTGTTGTGATTCTTAAAAATCCCTTCATTTAACCTTTGAAAATTTCATTTTCAAATGAAAATACTAGAGGTTCTAAATGTTGGCACAAAAGATTTCTTGATGTCTTATAGTTCATACCACTTTGAAATACTAATGGCCTAGTCTGGCATTAGGAGAGCAGTTAAATAGGTTGTTGATCAAAGATTAAAGGTTAATGACGTCACAAGTTGGAACAAGTAATTGAATCCTTTTTGTTGCCACCAATTTTGTACTTTTTAACAAAATCAAAAATACATTGAAAAATAGCATTTTATTGTATAGTCTTGAAACCACCTCTTCCCAGACTGGAATTTCGAGATATGTAGGTTCAAGTGCCATTTCTGCCTCTGACTTGTCTCAGTGAGGGAAAAGTCATTCATGTTTCTGGGCAACAGAAAGGTAAATGTCGTCTGTAAAATCTCTCTGTTGATCTGGGCTTGTCACTTAAGCATCCTTCCCAGTAAAATTCCTTGAATGTCTCCCCACCCCAACCCCGGGAGGTTTAGGACGACCTTTGGCCTTAGAGGGTCTTAAGAGATGATTTTTGTGTGCTGTTCACAGCATTTGCTTTCATGCCTTGTAGAACATGCTCTTAGAATATTCTTGGAATATTTCATTTCCTTAGAAAACAATTCATAGGGTGAGTCAGCATTAAGGGAAAAACCCACTCACAATAGCCATCAAAATAGCATGAGATGGTGAAACGGGAAATGATTTTCTTTGTCAACTTAAATGAAGAGGTATACAGAAACCAACTATTTATTTATAAAACGTAGCAGGGCTAACGTACTGTTTGCTACATATTTAGTGGGACAGAGAGGTACACGGGGCATCCTTCCCTCACTGCCTTCGGGCAGCTATCACTATAAATGTTCCTTTCAGGGAGAAAGAAAATATGTGTCGGAGGAGGACGAAGGAAGGAAGCAAAGGAAGGTTAAAAGTCTGCCCTGCAGCCCCCGCCCGTCCTTTCTGGAAATCATTAAGGCAATTTCCTTCTGCAGCCGCAGAACGCTAGGTGGCCGTTTCGACGTCACTCTTCAGGGCATCTAGGGATTCTGCTTGTCCAGGAGGCTACTTCTCGACCTCTCCGGCGGTTCCCCTGGGGGATGCAGAACGTCGCCTCTGCCCAGGACGAAGTCGGGCGGCGACGAGTCTGGGAACCCGGGTGGGGGCCGCAGCGGCGGGAGCAGGGCGCGGAAGCGTTTCCTGCAGGAGCGCTGTGGCAGTGCCCGTTTCCGGAAGGCTGATTGCATCAGGTGTGGAGCAGGGCGCCTCCTCGGCCCAACCTGGCGGCCACTGCGCCTGCGCGCGTCGCCCCGCCCCACCGCTGAGGACTCCACCGCGGGTTTTCCTCTGGGTCCGAAGGAGACCGTCCAGGAGGGGCAGGCGACGTTCTCTGCCCCGGGACCCCCGAGAGGAGCGGGTGGCAGGGCGGGGCTCCGGGAATCTGTGGCGTCTGAGGGAATAAAGTGCAGGTTGATGGGGGCTCGCCTGGAAGCCTGCGGATCTCTGTTACTGACGCGCGCCGTGGTCAGGCTACTTTCCTTTCTGGGCCTGAAGAACGCAGGCTAGAACCATATGGCTTTCCGTGTGGTTTTCCCCAAGTGGCTAACTAAATTGTCGCCCTCGACTGTCCATTGTTAGGCCCATTCTGGGGTACAGGGATTCAGCCCTAAGAATGAGCACTTTCGTGGATTTATGGAGATTTTCCTGTGCCAATATTGTATTTTTGTTGTAGAAGGAGCAACATGATTGTTGGCCTCCAGCTGCCTGAGGGAAATAATTGTTCATAGAAGTTATAGGATGCAAAACCCCCTCTTCCACAGGCAGCCCCTTCATTCCAAACAGTCCCCTGGAATCGGCATCAGGGCCCCTTTTACACTGTTAGCATCTTGTACATTTCTTAGTAAGCTCCTTGTTTGGGGTGATATTTTACAGTTACTCTTTGATGGGTGTGGATCACGCTGCTGGACTGTAAACACCACGAAGAGAAGGGTGCTGGCTTTTAATTCACTTCTATCCCCAGGCCTAATAGAAGACCCTGTGACCCCTCAATAAACTTATGATGTATGAAGGACAGAAATAATGCCCCTCTTCACTGCAGAGTCCGCGTATGAATAAAGAAGAATGGGGTTTGAGTTTGTTCCTTGAGGAAAGACTGCATTACGTAGGTTTGGGGCAGAAGATGGGAAGGAGCCATTACTTTGTAGTTACAATTACTTTACTTTTAGGATTTTTCTTTTTTTAAAAAAAATGGTAGGTAGAGTTCTCTGTGTATATATGGAGTTGTCAAGGTGTGGCCCACCTGCATACCTAGGAACTTGTTAGATGCACAGATGTTGCCATCGAACACAGACCTATCCAGCAATCTATTTCAGAATCCTTCTTGGGGCAGTACACTGTTTCCCACTTAGTGGGTATCTACCTTATCAGGGCCTTGTTTCCCGACTTCCGCAAGTGGAAAGAAAATTATGACAGTGGAAAGAAAATTATGCTTTTTCTTCCCGCAGGTGTTTCCCCTGGTGTCATCTTGCTGTGATTTTCGATTTTCGGATGGAGGAATGATGTGTGTGAGTCTGTGTGAGTCTGTGTGTTGGGGGTGGGGTGGGGTGGGGGCATATGCCTGGAGGTAGAGATGAGGAGCAGAAGGAAGGAGAAGGTCTCACCTACTAACTTTTGGCCAGCCTGGGTGGGTGTGGGCTGCTTTCATCTGGGGACATTTTCCCATTGTAAGGCAAAGCAGACATGTGGGAGAAAAGCCAGGGATAAGGTTACACAACTGCCTTTTGGTGCAGACAGACGCCAGGCCACATGGAGAGGATACCCGGGCCGCACCGCGACCCCAATCTTTGGGTCTTACCCTGGCACCCACTGCTTCCCTGCGGTCTTTCTTCCCGGGCGATTGGGGGAGCTTGCGAGCAGAAGGCCCCGCAGCCTCCACCTGCAGGGGTCGCCCTGGGAGCGCCACCCGCCCCCTACCGTCCCCGCCCCCGGCCCCGCCTTTCTCGGTTCGGCCCCCGCTCCGACAGGCCCCTCCAAGCCTCTCCTCGCGCAGCCGCCGCCAAAGCCTGGAGAAGTGGAATCTCGCCCGCGCCGCTCCCTGCGCGGGACTCGCGGAGCGGCACTGGGCATGCTCAGTCGCCCGAGTCTGTGCTGGTCTCAAGTAGGAAGCTCGTGCGCTGCACCCGCAGCTGATCCCGGCGCTCCGGGTAGGGCGAGACTGGAGCAGAGCCGCCGGGCGCCCCAGCCGAGCGCCGCGCGCACAGCTGGTGAGCCCGCTTTCCTCTTTGCCTTTGCTCCAGACTTGGGGGCAGGGTGGGGGGTGGCGGGAGTGCTGGGGAGAGACCCGGGCAGCGGCGGGCGTCTAGTGGCTGCGCGTACCCCCTGCGGCTGCTCCTCTCTCCCTGGCCTCTGGGCTACACGGTCACTGCCACTCGCCCAGCCGCAGCCACAGCTGCAGCAGCTGCGGCAGCATCTGCAGCAGGCACCCGCTGCGGTCCCGTGCGCCCGCGCTGCAGGGCGGGTGGCACGGCGACTGCGGGCTCACTCCTTGACTTCCATCCCTCCTGCCACCGGCGCCCTGTTTCCCTCCTCAGCTTAGGCTTGGCAGGGCCTGGGGCAGGGGACATGGGGCTCGAGCGGGTGCGCCCGGGTGGGGACTGCGGAGGGGAAAAGTGAGGGTGGGCGCGGGCGGCGAGGAGCGCACACCCCCTTGCCCTGGCACCCGCCTCCGCTGTGCGGCTGGGCTCTTCTCCCCGGCGCCAGCGCGCTCCTGCCGGGAGTTGGAGACCGGGCTAGCTTCTCTGGGGTTCAGAGACCAGATGCCGAGAGAGGAAAGGGGGGAAAAGTTCATTTTCCCCCTCGAAGGCAGAGAGAGCCTGTTAACTAGAAAATGGCTGTGCGAAGGGGGCCGAATCAGGGAAGCTGGCCACCGGGTCCTGAGAAAGCCCCTGCTGTCTACCGGGCCGAATGGAGGGTTGAAAGCCAGAAATGACATCTGTGCAAGGAAAATCTTAGAGCTGGACGGAAGGAGGGATGCGGAGTCCCGTAGAAACAACAAAAGGTGGTTTCACCTGGGTGAAGAGGTCTACAACCCTGGGGTCGGTGGCAAAGGGCTGAGGGAGCGTGGGAGTTGAATTTTAAAAGAGAAATTGTCTGGAGAAATCAGACTGAGAATTGGGACCGTTTTGTAGTCAAGTTCTGCGCAGTTTATGAGCTACGGACTGTCAGAGATGTTTTTGGATGGATTGAGTGGTTGAGAGGGCCGAAATCGAGAGAATTAGGTCAGTGTCAGAAGCTGGGATGGGACTAGATTCTTATAGGGGACAGTTTTAAGAAGTCCCTCAGTCACTGGCTACACATTGTGCCTGATGATTTAAGTGAAATAACTAAAGGATCATCATAAAATGATATCAGCAGTGGTAAGTGAATTCCAAGAATTGAGGAAACTTTGTGAGACTAGCGTTGTTTTGTTATTTGCTTTCTTATCTCACCGATTTAAGAACAAACAGCGGCATCTCATGTGTTTCTGGATTTTACTCTCTTAAATCTTTGCTTTTTAAAAAATTCCTTGTCACGGATTTATACTTCAGATCTTGCCTTCAACTGGCCATATTAATTAAATCATCTGGTTTTGTGTGGCTGGCCTTTCAGGAACAGACAGAACCCTGGAAGGGGGCATTCTTTATGAACTTAGGTAACAGGCTTTGCCCTGTTTTCAGTTTGTAGACTTAAAAGCAGTATTTGTTCAACAATTGTTTCAGAACTTGCAGAATCCTAGAAATGGCATCATCTTGAAAGGATGACACTTGTCATGAGAGACTCTCTAGGCTGGGGAAATGCTGAGAGAATACAGAAGCAGCTTGGTGAGCAAGATCCAGGAGGGATACACTACAGGTGCAAGATTTCTGTCAAGATCCTGTCCCTCTGTTATTGATGTACCAGGCCATTCCTGAGTGTGTAATTTGTGTAGAGCCTTTGAGAAAGGGTCTTTAGGTTGAGATCCTTTTCCAGGGAAGGTGTTTATGTATTATACTTTTATGCCCTCTTCAAATGGATCCCTTTAACTAAATAATTCACCTCTAAGGAGCCAGCAGGATTCCACTTTCTGAAACTTTAATGAAGTGAGAGTTGAAAAGCTTGATGAGCCAAAATGTACCAGTAGCATTTTACACTTGCTGGGGTAATATGAACTCAACATTATTTGGGAAAAGACTATTAAATATTACAGAAACCCACATATGCAAGTGTGCAGTGTTTTGAAACTGTTGCTTTTTATGTCATGTTTCAACTTTTTAAAGAGTCTTTTCCTGCCAACAGAGAAACAACAGCAAACAAACACTGAATTCTTTTTGTTACAGCAGGAATTAATACTTGAAAACCTTGCCATGATATTAGAATAGTGTTATGTTGATTATCCTGATTATTGGAGAATCTAAATTTGTCTTTTAAGAAAAATGGAATGCTATGACTCTATACTTTTTTCAGTTACACTTTTAAAATAGTGCCCTTACAACAACTTAAGTTTTCTAGGGTTATAGGACAAACTTTTAGGAAAATGTTGTAATAAGTTGTTATTAGTTATACGGATGATACTTATTTTCCTACCCTGGGGAGAGTAATTTGTTCAGTGCTATTATGTGTCAAGACTGATTTTAAGCTTTTTACATATACTATCTTCTTTTGTAAGCATCTTTGTGTGTCAGCTGCCTAAGAAAACCCCTTCTAGGGATGGACACTCTTGATTCCACAGCAATCTGACTTTAATGTTTCATCTCAGAATGTTTTCAGTGGGTTCCATTATTATTCGCTAAGCATTCTCTGCAAAACATGTTTGATTGATTTGTTTTTTAGCATTAGATTTGATTAGAACAGCATGTCTTCAGAATGATTAGAATGTTTTTAGAAGCCTCCATCCATATATTCAAACCATTTTGTGTTCATTTACTTTCAGCAGTGTTGTACTACTAACAAATGAAATTAAATGTAGGGAAGATAAACCCAAATGGCCCATTTTAATTTCAATGTGTTATTAGTGCATATTCTGCATGTTGATACATGTCGAGAGCATGTCTCTCAGCTGAAGTGGCTTGTCAGAGAGGCAGAGTGATATACTCTCTATAATTAAGGGTCTAGGGGGATTTGGTAGAAAGACCACTAACCAGGGACTCCGAAGGCTTAGCTCCTGGGTTCTGCTCCTTTTGAATTTACTCTGTGACCTTGGAAAAATCAATTCACATCTCTGGACCTTAGTTTTCCCATCTGTTGAACGAGAGCATGCAGTAGGTCTGTCCAGAGGTCTGTGATGCAGCCCTGTGGGGAGGGAGGACTTCATTTAGTGCCTCAGGTGAAGCTCATTTTGTGTTTCCATGAGCCTGGCCTGTTACTAATTTGTCCATTACTCTTCCTTTTGCCAATTCCTACCTCTCTTTTAGTTTTCATTTACTATAAAGTGGTTGGCATAAAATTAATTATGTGGCCCTGCCATTCTAGATAGGAGATAAAGTAATGATTAGATTTGGGTAAAGTGCATTTAGACATTTGAAACTTTTATTGCACTTTCTGAGGGAGACTTCCTGCTTTTGGGCTCCTGCATAGACCGAGAAAGGAGGCTACTTGGGCTACAGAGCAGGGCATACCATGCCTTGGTTGCTGAGCCCACCCTTGTCAATCTTTTTTGTTGTTGTTTTTTTGTTTTTTGGTGCTGGGGATGGAACTCGACCACTGAGCCACATCCCCAGCTCAATTTCATGTTTTATTTAGAGAGAGTCTCACTGAGTCACTTAGTGCCTTGCTGTTGCTGAGGCTGGCTTTGAACTCGTGATTCGTCTGCCTCAGCCTCCCAAAGTGCTGGGATTACAGGTGTGCGCCACTGCTCCTGGCTCCTTGTCAATCTTTAGTAATCCTTTCCCATGTTCCTTTGCCTTCTACTCTTGATTAGAAGCGCAGCCCTTGGTCTCTAGAATAAGTTCTCATTGGCATTTAATATTAGCACAGTGGCTGAAGTGGGCAGATACCTGTGGTTGGCTGCAGTAGCAGGAGTGGTGGTTGTTGGATTGTGTCTGCCTAGTGTTGTTAGCTGGATCATGAGCTTTCCTCCTCCTTCCCTGGCAAGCTATGACGATGGGGTAGAGCAAAGGAAACTGATCCCATTTGGTGTTTTTAGTGCCCTTTGCTTTTTGGATGCTCACAAAAGTTCAGCCTCATTAATATTTAAGTGAGGCAGGTAAGGAGTTAGCCATTTAAATAATCAACAGTAAATACATAGTGACTCAAGTGTCTCTGATCATAACCAGACACCAGTGTTCCTGGACCCCTGTTAATAGCTCCAAACACGAGGTGAGCGCTATATGAGAAGAAGGTAGGGATAGACAAGTCATCACCACTTGGTGTGAACCAGGAAGCCTGGATCATTTGATAGGCTTTGGCTATCTTTGGGTATAGAGTTAAGGGAGACCTCTCCTTTCTACATTAACTGTTTCCTAATGGTTGAACCTTACCTAGATTTCTCTAGTGGACATGCATTATTTTTATAATCAGGAAAAAAAGTCTCACTGTATAATTTATTGGTGTATAAAATGTACAGATTCATAGGAATACAGATGGGAAGAGAATGTGGAAAAATATGAATGGTATGGAAATGTGGATTACAGTTTTTATTTTTTGTTTTTTAGTGACTTTTTTATTGACTTGACAGTCGTTATAAATCAAGTTAACCGGTCTGTCCTCTTCCTCTTGTGGAAATGTTGCAAAATTTTGTCTGCTAGGCAAAACCTGAAGTATAGCTCTTTTTGAAGAGTAGCTTGACTGGCAGCTATGCTTCAGGAGTGCTTGGGGTGGGAGAAAGGATGGCTTTGTTTATTTTTTTTATTTTAAGTTAACTAAAAAAATTCATAGTTTTGGAACTGAGCTGTAAAGAGAGGTGTGCGGTCCAGAGGATGAGATTGGAGGGAATTGGCAGAGATCCAGAACATAAAGGGGAATTCTGTTGCAGAAGAAAGCTTGGTATTGCTTGCGGTGTGGAATATGGCATTTCCCAAATCACAGTCCCATGTACCAGATCTTAATTTTCACACAATGTTAAAGTAACTGTGTCTGGTGTATGCAAAGCAGAGTGCTAGGCCCGAGGGCTGTTGTCTGTCTGTTGGTGAAGGTTTCCATTGTCCTTGTCACATGATAATGATGATGATTGCAATGAATATTTTATTTGAGTTCAAATGAGAAGATGTGTCCTTTTCTCTGAGATTATACCCTTCCGGTTTTGGGGGAAGATTCTTTTATGAAGCAATGGGAATATTTTCATTTGGCAGCTTAATGGTCCATGAAATTGGTAAGTCTGGGAATCTGGCTTGAGATGCAGAGAGGCTGCCCTCAGGATTGAGTTGAGTGGTGGAGGCCAGGCCAAAGTGTGGAGCTTGTGGGTGGGCCTCCGGGGCCCTCGGGCCTTCCAGGAATGTAGAGTCCCAGGAGCTGCAAAGGAGCTAATTTCAAAAGTGCCCTGGGAACCAGTGAGTATTTTTGAATTATAGCCCAAGAATGACAAGCAAAGTGCCAAGATGAAAGATGAGGGTCTGAGAGCAGAAAGGGCGCATGATTGAATTGTGAATTTCAGCAGGCAGGCCTGGAGATGTGTCTTGGCATTTGTTTCTTTGCATGCAGGCCTCTTTCTGCCAAAACAACTCGCTTTAGCAGTTCGGAGTTGGTGATTCTAGGAAATGCTGTTGGAGTCAAGGCTGTAGAACCAAGAATTATGTAATAACCTGTTTGGTCTGGGCCTCTGCAGCATCATGCCCTCCAGGGTGAGCTTGAATGGCCAGAGGAAGCTTAAGAATAATTTGCCCCTGAGATTGTTATTTTTCACCTTTAGTTACTATTGGAGGGCAAAGAAAGAGAGGAAACAAAACAAAACAAATTATTTCTGAGTTTCAAGGGGTAACTAAAAAGTAAATAATGTATTCTCAGATAATACTTTAAGGATCTATGTGCAGTCATTATCACATCTCACTGATCATAGTAATATAAATATGATTGTGGAGCTTTTACTTTGGTTAAGAGCTTTATAGCTATTTTACTCTTAATCCTACAAAACACTGGGGTACACTTCCTACTTTAGAGATAAGAAGACTGAGGTCCTTTTTACTAAAGACTTCACAGTGAATAACAGTGTTTGCCCTGGAACTGTAATTAATACCGTGGAGTCCAGGGGTTGTCAAGCCGCGGAGGCCAGGCCCAAGTGTGGAGCTTGTGGTTGCACTGCTGGTGCCCCTGGGTCTTTCAGGAATAGCGTCCCAGGAGCCCCAAAGGAGCTAATTTTGAAAGTGCCCTGGGATGAACAGCTAACATTTAATAAGGACCATTAAATACAGGAAACATTTTAGTACCTCTTTCTTATTTCAGGTGTTACAGATGAGGAAACATGGAATAGCTCAGAAAAGCACTTGCAGGACTTGTCCAGGCCCTAGAATGCAGCCTTTGCTCTTGTTCTTTCCACCCCACCATGAACCTTCCTAAAGTCAGCATTAGGGGAAAAGGTGAAAGGACAGCGAACTTGAATCTATCCATCCAGTGGTGGAGCCATTTCCTCTGTGTTGTGGCCCCTATATGCATTTCTCATCTGAATACAAATCAAGAAAAGGATCCAAATGTTATTGCCAAATATGCCTAAAACCAAGGGTTTCTCTGTTGAATTTCTCTGGGTAGACCCCGGTCTAGAATATTTCTGCCATAATATATGGATGAATCTTGTTAGTTGTCATCTGCCAATCATGAGGCAGTGTTAGGAGGCTTCTGATGAGCATTTCAGGGCGTCCCCAGCAACCCTGTGGCTACCTTGAGGCTGCCGGCTGTTGAAGTGTTGGTCTGGAGAAGGACCCCACATGCTGGATGAGGGTGCGTCTCCCTGGGAGCATCCTGCTTGCTCTCGGGTGCTGGCTCTGTTCTTACCCTCATTCGATTTCTTAAGTAGACTTTGATCGTGGCCAACAGTAAGTTGACCTGTGACAGTGAGAATCCCGATTTGCTGGGCAGTACCATTTATGGGTGGAAGTGAGTAAATTAGAGCTTTTTAAAAAATTTTTTTTGGGCACCAGGGATTGAACTCAGGGGTACTCAACCACTGAGCCACATCCCCAGCCCTGTTTTGTGTTTATGTAGAGACAGGGTCTCACTGAGTTGCTTAGCTCCTCGCTGTTGCTGAGGCTGGCCTTGAACTTGCGATTCTCCTGTCTCAGCCTCCCAAAGTGCTGGGATTACAAAATTAGAGCTTCTTTAGTGTGAATTAGGTTTCTTGAGTTGATTCATGCCTGGGTGAACCAATACAGTTAAATTAGGGATATAGCTATGGTGTGATCAGAACTCTCTAGGGACACATAGGTTCCTTGGGAAGCACCAGTTCAGCCTCAGGTTCTTCAGGTTATCTGAGTAGAACCTCTTACTCTCCCTTTTCCAGGTCATTTGTGAAGAGACACATTGATCTAGGGACACCAAGAAACCTAAGCTTTGTTTCTTCACTCCTTTGTGCAGAATATTTATTGAGTACCTAGTTTGTGCCAGGTCCTGCCGAGTTCAGGAGGGCAGAGAGGAGTGGCAAACCTCGCACAGGAGAGAGACAGGAAGCTGTCCTCGCTCTGCCAGAGTGGGAAGACCTCAGGGAACAGGAGCTGTGGCTCCCATTCAGGTGACTCTTAATGTACAATCCTTATGTACAGGAACCCGTCAACCATTTCCTTTCCTGTGCTTCCTTGACTCAGCAGAACTCTTGGAGCCTGTTTCTTCTACCCAGCACCTAAGATTTGCTGTTTCACTAAGAGAATTAGGGATTCGGCCTTTCAGATCTCCATAGGATGAGTTCTCAGAGGGCTCAATATTGCCTTCCAGGACACGTTTGGCACTGTCTGGAGACATCCTGTCACACCAGGAACTACTGGTATCTGCAGGTAGAGGCTGAGGCTGCTGCTGACCATCCTCTAGTGCATGCACAGGATAGCCCTACGGGGAGGGAGGTCCAAGTATTTGGTGATTAAGAGCCAGATATTTAATAGCTCCATGACCACAGACTACAGAATTCTGCTTGGGCAGCAGAATTACACAGTGCCTCAGTTTCCTGATCTGCAGATAGGAATACTAATGGTGCCTATCTAATGCAGTGGTTGTGAAGATTTCTTAAGTTTGTGAACAGTACTTGGCATGAAGTAAGACCTTAACTATGATTATTATTTTTAGTTTTAAAGAAAAATACTACCATTTTGATCTAAAGAGCATACATTTGGAGGATCCAGGGCAGCAGAGTTCCACCTCCCAGAATGTTCTGGGGTAAGAATTGGCCATTGTTTTGTGGGTGTTTGTTTCCTTTTTGTCCTTTGGTTTTGTTTTCCACGGTTTTCACCTCTTGATTCTAGGGCTTTCAGTAGCTTTGCCTTTCATCCTTTCCCAGGGACCCAGATTTATGCCCTTCCCCTAGAGGGCTGAGAATTATATTTATGATTTTCCTTTGCTCTGTCTATTTTGAGAATGGTGAGAAGACAGGAAGCAGGTCAGAGGAGATGTTGCCTTACTTCCTGGTTGTCACAGCTCCCTCTTTTCTAGAATCCGGAGGATGGAGAGGCAGGTGGCAGTGGCTGCTGTAACTCTTCCCTCTACGCCCACTAGCTCCTCCCCCAGGTTAGGTGCCTGCTACTTCCAAAATACCTTGTAATTGGGTCACAACATGATCTGCCTGCCAGGAATCATTTGTAAAAATCAAAGCAAAGATGCATACTATTTCAGCAGGGTTTGAGATGTCTCCGTTGTATCCTTTGAGGCTTTGTAGAGTTATTCCAAAAACAAAAAAGAGAACAAACTTGTCGCCTCACTTAGGTGGCTGTCTCTCTGTGGCTTAGAACTGTGTCTTATTTCATTGTGAAAGTACTCACATTGTGGTCCTTTCTGGACTTTCCACAGGGAAAGGGCTTTCGTGGATTCCATTCAACCGATCAAATTTACTCTTGAATTTGCACAATATAATTGACTGGGAAGGAGTTTTATTCAGTGTTTTGAATGGTATCAAAAGACTAGAGAGCAATGAAGACCAGTTGCTTTATTTTTCTAATTCCTTCCCCACGACATGGTCCTCTGTCCCCTGAATGAGAGCAGTGGCCTCCCACTGGCCTCTCGGCTTGTCCAGCTCCATTTATTCCCTTTGGCTTCCCAGTGGCTGGGCGCTGTTCCAAATGCTGCACATGGAAACTGACCAGGATGACCACTGTCCCTCTTGCTCCGAGCCCTGGTCTGCAGAGAAGAGCTGATGCCTAAAGAGCAGATTACCATACAGTACAGCTGGTGTTGCCAGGAGAACCTCCCCCGGTTGGGTGTGGGCGTGTGTCCTGCAAGGCTTGGGTGGGTGGGGTGATGCAGTTGTATCCCACAGGACGCCAGGCAGCTGCATCTCTGCAGTTACTTAAGGCCCCAGGACTCTCTGGCTCCTGTGTGGGACCCTGCCATTTCCAGCAGCCTCCACTTCCCTCCCCACCACTGTTGACTCACAACTCCAAGGCAGAAATGCTTGGAGTTTCTTCTTCTTGCTGTTTTTTCTCTGCACCACATCCAGGGTGATCTGAAGTCTTCTGCAGGTCTGGGCATATCCCCTCACCCCTTCATGGCGACCCTGCTGCCCTCAGCACAGGCCCCACTTTCTTGGCACTGCACACCTGTGCCCTGGGCTTGCACCTCACTATTGGTCTAGCATCCTGGGTTTCTCTGGCTTTGGGCTTTTATTCTCTGCTCCACCTGTCTGCATCCACCCCGGCTGTCGACTTTTTATCTGATGTTAGCCCTCCTTCACGAAGTAGTGTTAGGATTGTCTGCCTCAGTGTGCGTCAGAATCACCCTTGTGAAAACATACCTTGCTGGGCCCCAGCCCCATAGTGTCTCATTCCGTGGGTCTGTGCTATGGCCTGAGGAAAATTTGCATTTCTTTCAATTTCGCAGGCATTGCTGATGCTGCTGGTTTGGGGGCCACACTTGGGAAACCGTTGGTGTACATGGCCACCCAGGACAGGGCGACTGGTTCTTCCTCCTGCTCCCACTGTGGATTCCTCGTGCCCCATTCACATCACTTGTTGTCTCACACTGGTTTTCTCCCTGCTTTCTCTTCCAGTCTGTTAACCAACCCCTTCAGGGCTGGCTCTGAGCTGCTCCGACTTTGTGTTCCTGCTGTTTGGAAATCTTTGGTGTGTAATATACATTTGTCAAAGAATGAACATAGGAGGGGAAAAGAATTGTTGTTGGAGGCTTTAATAAATATAACCCAGAACATTTTCAGCATCTATCCCGCCCCCCAGACTTTATCCCGTTCTGATAGTGTAGGCTCACAGATTGATATTAATGAGGTCAGCGTGAATTAACATACAAGTCAGTTAACGTTGTGGTTTTGGTTCTAAATTTTAAAAAGGTCTATGGGAGCTGGGCGTGGTGGCACTCACCTGTAATCCCAACACTTTGGGAGGCTGAGACTGGAGAATCATAAGTTCAAAGCCAGCTTCAGCAAAGGCAAGGCGCTAAGCAACTCAGTGAGACCCTGTCTCTACATAAAACACAAAATAGGGCTGGCGATGTGGCTCAGTGGTCGAGTGCCCCTGAGTTCAATATCCAGTACCAAAAAAAAAAGTCTATAGGAAAACTCTATTTTTTTATTTGTTTTTGTGGTGCTGGGTATTGAACCCAGGGCCTTGCACATGATAGGAAATGCTCTACCACTGAGCTATAATTCTATCCCCATGAGAACTCACTTTAAACTCATTGTTTATAGAATGACTCAAAAATATATAGTTTTCTTGTAATGGATCAGCATGACCAAGCCTGTGTAGGGAGAAAATGTGTCCAAAGGAAGTGCAGATGTCATTTAATTTAGCAGTTGCAACATGAACATGGTCTCTTTATTGAAAATGACATCATGGTGAACTGACATTGTCATATTAAATGGAGTTTATGTAACCAGATGTTTAAGTCATCATTTCTCTAGGCTGGAGGGAGGGCTACTAGAATCTTTCATTCACTTATTCATTCTGCAAATATTTATTGAGCACCTATTCTGTTGGTGGGAGGCCCTAAGGGTGTAGAAAATACTCTGTTCTGGGGGCGAGACGAGAAATCATGGAACAGATAGAGGAGTGATGTGATGCAAAATGCTTGGAGGTGCCTCTAGTTCAAGTGATGAGAGTGGGTGAGAGTGGGCAACTTTATGCAGTGACCCGAAGGACAGTTGGTGATGGTCATGTTAAACTCACAACGTGGAGAGGAGCAATTTCAGGCCAAGGGAATGGTTCCCCAGGGCCCCTCCCTAGAGCATCTTCAAGGAGCCCTACTGCTGCTAGTGCTGAAGTTGATGCCACCATAAGGCATGCTGCTGTCCAGACCTCAGCTCCAACCTTGCTTCCAGAACCTCTAAAACAGCACTTTCCACAGTGTGGTCAGTGGGACCTGGGTTTTGGAGACATATTAGGATTAAAGAGTTCTACCACTAAGTTCAGAGAACTGCACCCGTTATTGCCATTAAAATATTTAAGAAGTCTGTTGAAAAGAAGCTTGTTGAACTTCATTCAGGCCAGTGTTTGGCCATGAGTCTGTTTTGCATCGTATCCTTTGAGCTAGTGCTTCTTGATGGACAGCTTCTTCTTGGACAGCTTTGCTTTGTGCACACTTAAAAGAGTGTTTTCCATAGTGCAGCCTTATCTCTACTCTCTACCTCCGTTCACTCATCAGTGGCTTTCTGATGCCTCTCTTATTGGTTTTTCTCAGGCCTGTGCTAGTTGATCAGTGCCTCTCATTTGATTCCAAAGAGGCTGAGAGCTCTGCTTACATGCCGTGTGCAGGGAGGGCCTGACTCTGATGTCAGATAGGTCTTACGTTGCTTCTGCACTCGAAACTTAGTTAATTTAACTTAGTGGTTTTTGACTTGAGTTGTTCAAATTATAACTTCATTCTGTCTTCTTTTGGGTGTTTGGACATGGCTTTGGATGTCAGCTGAATCTAAGTGGAAGTAGGGAAAGAAAAGGGACCTGTTGGAGTCACTAAGGGTGAGCACCAAAAGTGAACTTATGGTTAGGATTGGTTAACACTATCCTGGTTTTTTTGCTGATGTTTTGGAATCTTAATCATAGCTTGAAAGTTTTGGCTTTGCTTTTGGTTGTGGTATGTTTCATTTAGGTCCCTCATGAATCGCTACGGGGAGACTGGAAGAGATTTATACTCTGATACCTTCTTGTTTGGTTCAGCAAGCTAGGAAAGGGACAAGACTGAAAACTTTCACTTGCCAGGGAGCCCAAAATGAGTCTTTTTGAAAAGAACATTTTTTTAAGGTAGGATAGTTGAGAAAGCAAGAGAGCATTTGGATCAGATGTTGGGGAAGTGAGGTGGCCTGATGATCCTGTGCTACTGTCTCTTGTGCTTGGGGCTTAACGGAGCAGAGGATGAGGAAGCTGGAGAGAGACAGAACAGCCCAAGAAACAGTTCACATAGGTGGGAACCAGGCCTGGAATGCTGGGAAGAAGTTCAGGACTCTGAGTCCCTGGTGATTCCTTTTCATTGAGTATGGAGCTGTTGGTGATTTTGGGTCCCCCTTGTTGAGGTACTCTGTTATCTTGGTGTTTGTGTTCTCCTTAAAGAGACAGGAAATCTAGCATGAGCAGTGAACATGTGGGGTACTATCCCTAAGAACAGGGTCTCTATGTCCCAAAATTCCAAGGGAAAAACCTCCTGCCTTCAAATTCTGGGTATACCTGAATTTGAGAAGTAAATATATGAGCAGTGGCACAACAGAGTTAACACCCACGGATCATATCTGTGCAACTTAGCGATTGGGTCAGTGTCATTTTCTAAAACTGTCTTTTTTTCCAGGGCTTGAGATGACTTCAACTAAAATAAATAAAGGAAGTCTTGCATTCCATTGACTTACATATCATTGTCTCCTGATCAAAGTCATCTCCTGCTGGCTTGAGTTTTATTTCAGTTTGAATCATTTTCCTTTACTAGCGCTAGACCCTGCTGTTATTTTATGAGTTGCAAGTAGAAATAAGAAACAAAAATGAGATGTGGAGTTTTATTGAATTTTTATCTTTTTTTCCCTCTTGGTTTCGAGATGTGGATTGCAATAAAAACCCATTTAAAAAAAAAAAGACCAAGGAGAATGTTGATTTGTAGCATTATTTTTACTTTCGTAAGGAAAACAGGATTTTCATTAGATGCCATTGTGTTGTTTTCCATTGAGAGCAATAATAGTGGGATGGATGTCTGCACTTGAAGTTTATATAAGTTTTTGCTTAACATTTATTTCCATGTGAACATTTGTGAAGGTGTTGCCTTTATCTTCCAGTACCAACTATTAAACAGTGCAGTGCCTTCTTGCCAAGAGCAGTTTTCTTCTCTCAGAGTAAAACTTAAAAACAGATTAACTATTTGTGCAACAGGAGAGCTTGGTGGGTACAGGTTTTCATTGAAGCACATTTCTTTTTCCTTAGTTGGTCTGAAAAATTCATTTTTGGAATGCTCGGTGATTTATCATTTTGGTAAGTGGTTAAAAAAATGTGATGTGGCTGGGTGTGGTGGTGCACACCTATAATCCCAGTGGCTTGGGAGGCTGAGGCAGGAGGATGGTGAGTTTAAAGCCAGCCACAGCAACTTAGTGAGGCACGGCTGTCTCAATTTAGCGAGGGCTGGGGATGTGGCTCAGTGGTCAAGTGCCCCTGAGTTCAATCCCCAGAACCCGCACCCCCCCCCAAAAAAAGCATGTGATGTGATGTTAACAGGTGAATGTTATAATGTGATGTCATTGTGAGCTGTTTATTTGCATAAAGCCAAAGATTAGGAGTGAATGGATGGATAAGAAAATAGCCATGGTTCTTTGGTGGAATTATGGATGATTTTCTCTTCTTCCTTCCTAAGCTTCCTTTGTGCTTTTATATCTTTATAGCAGTGAATAAGAGGGGAAAAAGGTCATTCTGTTCATTCATTTGTATTTCATCTAAAGGATGTACATTTAGGATTGTGTTTCTTCAAGGAGGCTAATTGGGAATAAGAGAGAGCTGGCATTATGCAAAGTGAAATAAGCCAGTCACAAGGGTACAAATGCAGTATGACCCCTTTACATGCAGTAGCTAAGAGTAGTCAGATTCATAGAGACAAAGTAGAGTGTGGTTGCCAGAGGTGATGGTGAGTTACTGGTGAATGGGCACAGGGTTTCATTTGGGGAGGCAAAACCTGAAGGTGGATGGTGGTCACATTTGCACAGCAGTGTGGATGTACTCAGTACCATCGAATTGTACACCTAAAAATTGAATAAGACAGTTACAATTCCAAGGAAGATTTAGTTTGCTCTGGACTGAAGCCCCAGGAGCATGTTCTAGCTCCAGAGCAACCTGCTGCTGACCTGTAGCTCCCTGTGGGGAGGGCACAGAGCCCAGGAACTGGGGAAGGATAGGTGCCATTCACCTGAACCTGACACCAAGTTCCTGACTTTTCAAAACCTTTCTTTTGCATGAAACTAACATCTATCCAAACTAGTTTGAAATTGTGAATTGGGTATGACCTCCATGGGGCATGTTTGTGGCTGTGTGTGTTACTTCTATTATGGAGAAGAATTAATTTGGTGAAAACATCTTCACTGGAATGTCCTCAAACACTGTGACACCTTTCCCCTTTACGCTGTGGATTGTACCCTCAAAGCCAAGCGACTAGGTGGCCTAACACTATGTTCATGTTGTTCTGAATGTATTCCTGTGAGACAGGCGAATGTTAGTGACTGTCCCATGGCTTTCTTCCTGAGTCACTGTTTTTCCACCTGTAAAACATCTCTAGGGATCCTACCTGGCCATGCCACTGGGAGGGCGCAATGTGGCAACAGGGAAGTGCTCATCAGAGAGTAGAGATCAAGATGTTTAGTTCCTGTCTTTATTTCCTATCATGGGAGTGGTCATTAGGTTGAGCAAGCCTTCCAAATTAGCTCATTTGTTACTGTGCTACAGAGAGTGGTCCGTTATCAAAAACTTGCATATTATTCAGAATTAAAGTATTCAAAAAGGTAGCTGTTTTAAGTCTGCTGGAGAGAGCTTTGTAATATGCTTTGTGTTCAACTGCGTGGTTAGCTGAGTACTTACTGTGATAAGCTGTCACTGTGACACATACCTGGCATGGATTGTTCCATTGGTCCCGTCCCCCTACCAGGTAGATACAATCTAATTCTCAAATGCAAATGGAGAGGCTGAGGTTCACCAGGGTTGTCCATGGGCACACGGCTAGAGTAGGTGGTGGTGCTGGACTGGAGGAAGGTTATGGGGACAGGGCTCCCACTGGAAAAGCACTCAGTGTGAAGGTGCCTGCGCGCGCACACACGCAGAAGATGTTTTCCTAAGACACAAAAGCTACTAGACTGCAGAATCAGGAATCCCCCAGGAGGGCAGAGTGTCTGAGGGCCAATCATTGTGAGAAAGATCATGTTGGGAGTGGTAGCTGTATTTGGATGTAATTGTTGCTGCTTTGCATTTTGTTCTGGTTGCTTTTTCTTTTAATATTTTTAGTTGTAGATGGACACAATACCTTCATTTTATTGTAGTTTTTATGTGGTGCTGGGGATTGAACCCAGTGTCTCACATGTGCTAGGCAAGCGCTCTACCACTGAGCCACAACTCCAGCACTCTGGTTGCTTTTTTAAAAAAAAAAAAAAAAAAAAAAAAAAAAAAAAAATATATATATATATATATATATATATAATTTTTAAAAAATTTTTTTTAGTTGTAGATGGACACAATGTCTTTATTTTATTGCTTTGTATGTGGTGCTGAGGATCGAACCCAGGGCCTCACGCATGCAAGGCAAGCGCTCTACCACTGAGCTACAATCCCAGCCCAATATATATATTATTTTAGTTGTAGATGGATACAACATCTTTATTTTATTTTGTTTATTTTTTTTGTGTGGTGCTGAGGAGGATCAAACCCAATGACTCATGCATGTGAGGCAAGTGCTATACCACTGAGCCCTGGGTGCTTTTTAAACAGAATTTCTATGCTCTCCTGTAGGGTAATAAATCCTTCTAAAGCATGCAACTAGTGTTGCGATGTTGTCTTTAGGAACAAATCAGGTACTTCCATAATCACTGAGTATTCTGTCCTGAGACTGTGCTCAGTACAATTACACAGGCTGTGCTTCAGCTGCCAGGGAAGAACAACTGTTGGTCTGAAAATGTTCTGTAAAGGTATTAGTCTGAAAATTGCATTTTATTGTGGAATACTGGTAAGACAGAATTTTATTTGCTAAATTGTTTTATGTTAATTGTGGTCTTTTTCTAGAGGTAAGTTTATTTTAAAAAAACCAAAATGGTCCTTTCATTTCTTCTAAAATGATTGAATTGTGTTTTGGGATAAACTGTTAGTACTTAAGTTTCTGTTTGAGTTAGGATAATTAATGAAATACAAGAAAGTAGATCAAATTTCAGGCCAGGAATTTGATTTTAGGAAATATCACCATCCCACAATGTCGGCTTTGTCCAGCTTGTCCTGTAGTGCGCCTGGACTTCAGTGGTATGCTTTGATCTGGAACATGGGTTCAGGAACTCGGGTGGTGCTCCTTAGCATCTGGGTGGTGCTAGTGTCATGGATTCACTCAGTTGTATGTGAGGTTGGCCCACAGTCATTGCAAAGATGCTTTCTTTTTTTTTTTGGTAGACCAAGGGTCTTAACCACTGAGTCACATCCCTTGCCCTTTTTAAAAAGATTTCATTTAGAGATAGGGTTTCACTAAATTGCTTAGGGCTTTGGTAAGTTGCTGAGGCTGGCTTGGAACTCATGATCCTCCTGCCTCAGCCTCCTGAGCCTCTATGATTACAGGTATGTGGCACCGTGCCTGGTGCAAAGATACTCCTTGAATGGTGGGTTTAACAATTATTCATGACAAAGAATTTCCCCAATCTGTTTGATGGGCCAAAGTGTGATTTTGCCTGTTGTAGGAATTTCTTGGTGCCTCCGTGGCACCAAGAGGACTGTCTGCTGGTCCGTGGTAAAAGTGCTTCTCGTGATTGACAGATGGACTGAGTGCGGCTGATGTACACAAATGTACAGGTTGGACCTCTGCAAGCACAGAGAAGCTGTCATTAGGAGACATTTGAATTACACCCATTTATTTGAAGAATTATGTGCTTCATTTACCTTTTCCCTTGAAGGGTAACGTTTGTCAGGTTAATAGAAATGTGACAGCTGTTGCTCCTTCCGTATTGCCATGGTGTTGTACGCCAGTGTCCTGGCTGATGCTCTCAGGAGCATCGATAGTGAGAAGGGAGCAATGACAGGTCTTCATGGGCAATGTGCCCGAGTCATGGTCTGGCTTCTGACTGTCTGATTGAAGTGGAGGTGCACTGGTGAATAAGAAATCACTGATGGGGCTGGGGGTGTGGCTCAGTGGTAGAACGCTTGCCTTGCAAGTGTGAGGCACTGGGTTCGATCCTCAGCACCACATTAAAAATAAATAAATAAATATGTTGTGTCCATCTGTAACTAAAAAAATATTTTAAAAAAATCACTGAAGGTCACAGAGCTGGGAAGGTTGGTGGGAACCTCACAGGCAGGTTCAACAGGTGGGGAGCAATCAGCCCCAGATTTGAGGTGCAGCTCAAAGAGCTAGCAAAATGGCGGAACAGTCCCATCCCATCAGTTTGGTTTCATTGTGGTGGCCACCTCAGTGGCGTCATGGACCAGGAAGCAAGATGAAAACACAAAGGATTCTTTTCCAGGGATGCAATACATATAGATAAGATGCCTCAGTGGACAAAAAACAAAAATTGAAAGGTTGCATGTCGTCTTCAACTGTTAGCTGTACATCATGAGCTTTCAAAAGAAAAGGGCACTTTTAGTAAGAGCTCTAAACATTAAATATCAATGATTCTAGGTTCCTATTGTAGAATTATTATTTAATTATTGTTCATGGGTTAAAATTCAAAAGCATTGCTTAGTGGAAAAGATGGCAGCACAGGATAAATCAGCAACATAAGTTTGTAAGCAGGTTACAAGAATTTCACTTCGAACTTTTTGGTTGATCAACTGGCTTCCTCTTTTGATATTTGTTAAACATGGAGAATTCAGGCATGAATCAGATCCTTTCCATATCCAATGCATTGATGAATCAACAGAGGTTTATTTATCCATGCTTTAGTGAAATAGCATATGAACAACAACAAAAAAAATAGGGTGGTAAGGTGGTAGAAAGTTGATCACGATTAATTCTCCTGGGAGTGTCAGGGAAGGATTCCTTAAGATGGGTTTTAAAGATGAAGTAGGAGTTTTCCATGCAGCAAAGGATATATAGAGCATTAGGGGAAATGGGGGTAGCAGCTTTTTCAAATATAAAAGACATCTGGCAGTCACTCAAAAGAGTGACTACAGTGGTGTAGAGAACAGGTCTTAGATTCAAATCCTGTCACTTACTGCTCCGTGACTTTCAGTTTCTTGATGCTTTCAACCTCAGTATTTTCATCTTTTAAGTGGGGATAACAGGCTTTGGGAGAATTCAATGACTAAACTAACTTGAAGTGTGTAGATCAATACTTGGCCAAAGTAAGTGCTCAAAAAGTATTGACTTTAATTAATGTTATTACTCTTGTATTTACTGTTAGAAGACAGGGGTTAGGAAGGCCCACTCAATATTCTTAGTCAGTGGTTCCTGAGGTCTTGGATAAGCGCGACACCCTCAGTTCTTACACTTTCACCATTTGAACATTGGTGATAGGAGGTGGAAAAAAACACAACAGTGCACATTGTTTAAATAGAAGAAAGAAGTATTAAAATTGGCCCAGCATTGGCACAAAGCTGTGTACAGATTGCTGATTAGGCAAAATAAAAAAAATAAGCCAGCATGTTGCGCCAACATGCTGTTGTTTTTAAATCTGGTGAACCACCTGTATCTTTAAGTGATCAATTAAAGATGGCTTTGGTTTGTTGTTAATCGTCTCCACATTATCCAGTGACATCAGTCTATGTTCTGAACCCATGTAATTAAAAATTAAAGTCATCCCTGGTGCCACCAGGCTGGCTGTGTTCTGAGGGGCAGAGAGGCGTGTGGTGTGGCCTCAGGATTTCTCGGGCCATGCATTTCAGAGGGGTGATGGCAAATGCTGATTTCAGCCACAGTCCCACCTCTTTTTATTTTTGAAGGGGAGGGGTCACTTCCAATTGTTATTTTTTTGGTTACAAAAGGAAAATGTTCTCCTTATGACAAGATTCAGGCCACACACAAAAAAATCAAAGCAAGCATTACTAGAAATTTCAACATTTGAAGAAAATACTTGTTAACACTTGGAATAGAGCCTTCTGGGTCTTCTCAAATTTGCATGAAGGAAAAAGAAAAAGTTCTTTCTCAACTGCTGGGCAGCTCCGGCCAGCGTGAGGCTTTTGGGGAAGTGCTTAATTAGAAATTGTTCTGAAGCTGGGCGCAGTGGCTCATCTGAGAGGTTCAGTACAGGGACAACATAATGGTGATCGTGGAATTGCTTTTGTTTTTGTTTTCTTCATAGTAGTGGGGGTTGAACCCAGGGTCTCACACGTGCTGGGCAAGCACTCTACCACTGAGCCACATCTACCTCATAGGATTGCTTTTTTATTAAATGAGTTTAAAATGTTGATGATAAGAAGTGGCTGGACAGAGGTTAGCCACGTATTCATCTAGCATGTATTTCCTGTGGGCCACATAGGTGCCCACAGTCAACATCTGGGTTTTTGTACAATTTTCAGTCAAATACATGATTGATATTACAAAGTACCATGTATGCAGTGCTGTGCAGAGAAATGGGATGGGATTGATGGGGTGGGTGGCCTAAGAAGAGTGGAACCTATTTTAAATAGGGAAGGGGTTGGAGCCGACTTCACTGAGAAGGCGGTGTTTAAGCCAGGAGTTGCAGGAGGTGAGGGAGGACCCTGTGCTGGACATTGGGGGTGGTGGGGTGGGGGTGGGACATGTAATCCAGGCAGAGGTTGCAAGGGGAGGAGCCAGAGGACCTCATTCCCTGGTGTGAGTGAGGGAAGGAGGAGTAGATGTTTTCAGGAGGGTAGGAGGATGGGGGAGAGTGGCCACACAGCAGGCAGGGCTGGTGAGGCCACCGAGAGGGCCCTGACTTGGACCTAAATTAAGAAGTGAAGCCATCAAAGGGTTCCAGCCAAGGGTGACAGACTTACATTTTACAAAGATCCCTTGGCAGCTGTGGTGAGAAGAGGGTGCTGGGCAGCAGGGAGACCAGTGAAGACTTGAGAGATGAGGGGGACATGGCCAGGGTGGTAGCGTGGGTGTGGTAAGATGGGATGGGTGTAGAGTGTATTTCAGAGTGGAGCCACAGGATTTGTTGATGGCTGTGGGGTGTGGTGGGGAAGAGCGCAGGAGGATTCCGAGGATTTCAGTCAGAACAGGTGAAGTGGGAGGCTGCTGAGTTGAGATGGATTGGAGAGGTTTAGGGGGCGTTTGGCTGTGGACCTGAACACTTGAGATGCTGACTGTCTGGTTGGTCTGTGGGTCTGGGCTCAGTAGAGAGGGACTGAGTTGGGGCTCTAGGTTCAGGAGCATGGTGCTCTCCCTAGGAGGATGAAGGTGGAGACCCCACCCAAGAGCCCTGCTAGGCTTGCAGGGCTGATGAAGAGCTGGCAAAGGTGACTTAAGCTGCCATGGCCCCTGGGGTGGGTGCGTAATGTCTTTGAAATCAAGCGAAGATGTATTTTGAGGCAAACGTGATCACCTGGGTCAGATCTACAGGTAAATCGTATCTTTTCATTAAACTGTAGTAATTACCACTGAAAACTTATGAGAGTATCTTAGGTTTTATCTTATTTATTTCTCAATATACAGAATTGTTTTTGCATTCAGCACAAAGGTCCCATTCTCTCTTCTTGCTCCTTAGGGATCTCATTGTTAATAGCTGTTTGGATAACCTTTCAAATGTGTTTATTTACCTATCTGTATTGGGATCTGTCGATCCACATATTTCTCTCTCAGCAAAATATTTCAACTATACAAATATCTCCAAAGTAGAGACTAATGTGCTAGACACTCATGTATCTGTTGCCCATCAGAAAAGAAACTGCATGATGCTCTGATGGTGTGGGTTTCCCTTCGCTCCCATCATTGTGGTTAGTTCTCCTGTTTTTATTTACGTCACTGATCACATACGCACCTGCACCTCCTGGCCATGTGCATATCTGGGTTGTGCTCTCTCTGGCTTCTTTCCTCCTCACACTCCTCCACCCTGCCTCAGGCTGGGCTATATTTTTAATAGTTGCAGTAGCAGCAGCAGCAGCAGCAGCAGCTGCCGCTGCCACCACCACAGCCCCAGCCCTAGCCCTATATCCAGCTGTGTCCTAGGAGACCAGCAGAAGTAATGATGCAGGGAACAGCAGCCTCCACAAGGAGCATGTGAAGCTGGCTGATGGGGGTAGCCCTGGGGAGTCAGGGGTTTCCATTTGGAGAGCTTATGGTCTAGGGGAAGGACTGAGGCATTGCTGCCCTGCAGTCCTTGCTGAAGATCCTAGCCCTGCTGTTAACTGTGACCAGGTGGCCAGCTAACCTCCATGCACCGCAGTTGGCTTCATCCACAGACAGGAGACAATAATTCCAACCTTAAAAGGTTGCTGTGAGGAGCTGGGGTCGTGGCTCAGTGGTAGAGCGCTTGCCTAGTATGTGTGAGGCCCTGGGTTTGATCCTCAGCACCGCATAAAAATAAATAAACAAAATAAAGGCATTGTGTCCACCTACAACTAAAAATAAAAATTAAAAAAAAAAGGTTGCCGTGAGCCTTGTGGGAGAAGACCTGGGCGGCCTCAGAGGGCCTGTTGTGCAGTGTGTAGTGACCCCATTTCTTCTTCTCCCCAAGTCTTTGTTATCTATTCCTTAAGTATGTTAAGATAGTTGGTGGATGAAAAATGATTATTTAAATAAGTATACTCTGACTATCCAGAAAAGAATCGATGTTGATTAAATTTATTGATGTTAAACAGCTTTAGTTTATAATGTAGTTGAATTGAGACTAGAGCTCAAGTAGGTTTTTTTTTTT
>CM053408.1:90887607-90922275 GCA_028644305.1 Xerus rutilus
CAGCTTGGGATATTTTTTATAAGAACACTAATCCTATCCATGAAGCCTCCACTCTCATGACCTCATCACCTCCCACAGCCCCACCTTCTATTACTGTTGCATTGAGGGTTCATATTTCAACATAAATTTTGGGGGATACAAACATTCAGTACCAAATACAAACATTTGTTATTCTAACAGGTACCAAAGCTGGACACCTTCAACTCTTTAAGATTCTTTACTTTGACTTCACCTGGGTAGATTGTAACAGGAATGGCCAATCTTCTGAAATGGGTCTAGAATCTGTTTTCTCTTTTTTTCCTTCCCCTGATGTCTTTTTATTTCTTCCCCCTCACCTTTAATGATAGTGAAGCTTGCTAATTGACTATCGTTTTTTCTGTCTTCAGATTTTCTTTTCTGCAAGTGAACCTCTGAATGTTCGCCTAAAATGTAAAGCTATGTACCTAAAAGCACCCATGACAATTTACAATCACTTTAATATGAATTGAATGGGACTCTAATTTTTTTTTTTTTTTTTTTGGTACTGGAGATTGAACTCAGAGGCACTCGACCACTGAGCCACATCCCCAGCCCTATTTTGTGTTTTATGTAGAGACAGGGTCTCACTGAGTTGCTTAGCGCCTCGCCCTTGCTGAGGCTGGCTTTGAACTCGCGATTCTCCTGTCTCAGCCTCCCTAAGTGCTGGGATTACAGGCTTGTGCCACTGGGCCAGGCTGGGACTCTAATTTAAAACTGGCTGTAATGTAAAATCTAAACTCCTTTGCATAAATGTATATACTGGAAAGAATTAAAGAGTAACGGCTTTTCACTATGGGAGGGATATCATTTGGAAATACACATGGATACATACAGAGAGATCCATTTGTCCTCTGCCTCTGTTGTGGGATTTGGATTATAAAAGAAGCTAAGATGTGAACAGATCCTTTCATGTCATAAAAATGAATGAGAGTATTATCTATTTAAGGATCTTTCTGTTTAGATTTAAGAAATCTTAATTGTTAATGATAACTAACTCTTGAGTGACACCTTGCAGTTTATGAATGTGTATGGGCATATATAAATACATGTGTTCCTCAGTTAATTCCTACAGTGACCATGACTATTACAGTGTTCTCTTTTTGCAAGTGAGGAGATGGGGATCTCTGAGGAACTGAGTAACTTGTTCAGAGTGACATGGGCAGTGAGAGCAGGAGCCTGAGATACAACAGGCAGCTTGGGCGGGACATCAGTAAGCGGCAGATTCTGTGCAGCCTGTGATCAGTAACATCACTGGAGCTTGTAGGTATGTGCCTGAGCCTATCCTTGAGGATAATTGATGCCTGATGAAGCACAGACCAGCACATGATCAGCCACATGATCAGAGTGTGAATAGCACAGGATCAACATCCTGATTGGATAGGGGGTACATGATCACACCTAGTGTCTCACTCAGATTGGATGCAGAAACTCCCTATCCTGAAAGTCACCAGCCAGGAGCTTTAAAGGTCACCTCCAGCAATACCATATAAACCCCAGACAGTAGCTTTTTGGTGGCAACTCTCTTGGGACCCCTGCCCTTGTGTGAGCTCCACTCTTACTCTTCGTTGTCTGTGGGTCTCATTCTTTGCCTCTGAGAGACATAGAACCTATTTTGACCTCTAGTGCATCGTTGTTATATCCTATCTGTGTATGACTTATGTGTATAGGCTTTGAACTTGAATCAGTAGTTCAGATATACATTTTTTCTTTTTTGGTACCGGGATTGAACTCAGGGGTATGACACCACTGAGCCACATCCCCAGCCCTGCTTTGTGTTTTATTTAGAGACAGGGTCTCACTGAGTTGCTTAACGCCTCATCATTGTTGAGTCTAGCTTGGAACTTGCAATTCTCCTGTCTTAGCCTCCCAAAGTGCTGGGATTACAGGCGTGTGCCACCACGCCCAGCTTCAGATATACATTTTATAGATAATATTAGCCTATTTGCATGTTACTGTTGTTTCTCTCAAAAGATCCATGTTTTCTATTTTCATGTTATCAAAATGGTATTGGTTTTAGTAGAAAGCACACTATGTAACAGTATGAAAAAGTAATTTTAAAAAATCACCTCAAATCCCACCGTTTTGATAGGTGTTATGTTTGAAGATTTGGAAAGTGATGAACTGCTACTCGTTAATACCTGAGATTTGTATTATCATGTCTGCACTTCACCAGGAAAAGATTCTAGCTGAAGCGCATCTCTGACCTGATTTCACTTCTATGCTGTGGTTATTTGGATGCTAATACTTGAAACAATCTTTAGTGAAAAGACAAAATACAAAACAGTGCTCTCACATTGATGATCCCTGTGATTCTTAGGCATGTGCAGAGAGTATGAGTTTTAGTGGTAAAATGGTCTGCTTCATTTCTGTGTATTTTAAGCATTTTTTTTTTTTTTTTTTATATTTGTAAGTCTCAAAGAACACAGAGTGCCATCAAGTGCATGGGATTTGGAGTCCAGCAGTTCTGGCCACCAGGGCTGGCTTCATCATTCCCTTAATGGATGTGGGCATGTTTCTCAGGCATTATCTACCTGACGGGGTTCTGTGACCCAGGGAGATCATGTAAGTGTGAAGGCAGTTTTGGTTGATATGATAATAGTGAGATGGTGATTTATTTAGGGTCAGCAGTAATTTATTTCCAAATGAAATGGAGATCTAAATTTCAACAGTGATGATAATGGAGGTCTCTTTAGGATTACTGAAGTCTTCATTGTTTTGAGTGGTAGGGCTGTTGGTGTGGTGTAAGGGTTCACACATTATACTTTGGAACTTCTTGGAGTTTGCTTAATGGCACACTGGTACCAGAGAACTAAAGCACGTGGGTGCAGAGTGAGCATGCACACACAGCCCTGGGAAGTTAGATGCATACCAGGCGAGTGAATAACATACTAATTATTATCCTGCCTCTGAGAAAGTCTGGTAGAATTGTAGCTTCGGGCAGTAGGTAAGATGAAGCTTTTTACTCTGACAAAATAACAATTACTATTTTTAGTTCAATTTGTGCTCTTTAAAAAAAAAAACGTTGTATGCTCCTTGCCACTCCTGGATGGTTTTATGCATTTTAATTAATGTTATCTTATTGCATTTGTGCCCTGAGGCTGATTTAGTGAAAGATGTAATTTCAGAAGGCTGATGAAATTAGATAGGTCTGCCTGGGAAGACTCTGTGATTCATATTTATGGTTATAAAACATTCTGGGTACATCTATGTAAGACATTCCTGTGCTGTAAACACACAGACCGTGTTCTGAATCCATTTGTCTTGGAGTATTTGTAGAGTCGTTACAGACCAGTACGGCAAAAATAGCTCTAGTTTGGGGATGATTTTATTGTTGTTTTTGGTGTTAAACATGACTTTACATTTTTCACCTAGAATCTCATCATGCAATGATACAAAAAGAGATGAAAGTGATTCTATAAACCAAACGTACATAACCCCCCAGCCTCAACTTTGTTGCTTTAGAGCTAGATGTCATGTGTTCTTGATTGAATTGGTATGAAGTATGTGACCACATAGAAATCAGCTTTATTTGGATCTAAATACATAGCCAACTATACGGCATGGAAAGTATATTTTAAGTCACTTTCCAGAGCTGAATGCAAAGTACTGCATTAAAATCAAAGACAATTTTCTAAGAAAGAAAAAAAACACAATATTTTGAGTGAAGTTAAACATAAGACAGAGCCAATAACGAGAAAAATATGATAAACTAGAAGGATAAAATGCAGAGGAGTGTTATCATGAGTTGCCTTTTATTCTATATAAGGTAGTATATAAATTTGCTAGGCTGCTGGTAGGGTAGCTACCCCTATAGAAACTTGTGGAGGGGGCTGGGGCTGTAGCTCAGTGGTAGAGTGCTTGCCTAGCATGCATGAGGCACTGGGTTCGATCCTCAGCACCACATATAAATAATAAATGAATAAAATAAAGATCCATCAACAACTAAAAAAATATTAAAAAAAACAAAAAAGAAACTTGTGGAGTTCAGGGGACCAGAAATCCAAAGATTGGTTCCTTCTGAGGACTGAGAAACTCTGTTCTCCTGTCCTGGCTGTTGGTGGTTTGCTGGAGTATTTGGCATTGCTTGGCTTGTGGATCTCTGCCTTCGTCTCCATCTAGTGTTCTCCCTACCTGTGGGCCTGCGTCCAAATCTCCCCCTTTATCAGGAAATCAGTCAGACTGGGTTAGGATCCACCCAAATGATTCATCTTAACTACATCTGCAAAACCCTGTTTCCGAATAAGGTCATATTCTAAGGGGTTAAGACTTCAATATATGAGTTTTGGGGGCATTCAAGTCAACCCATAGCAAGTAAGAAGCTAGTACAGTGTGTGTGTGTGCGCGTGCATGTGTGTGTTAGCTTTTTAAAATATTACTTTTATTAAGACATAATATTTGTACATACTTATGGGTACATTATGATAATTCAGTAAACATAAACAGTGTGTAATAATCAAATAAGGGTAATAAGCATTTCTATCTCTTTAGCCATTAATCATTTTTATGCATTGGGAATTTCATGCTTCTCCTGTGTATTCATTTTGAAATGTATCATAGACTGTTTTAACTGATGGTTATTCTGCTGGGTTAAGGACGAAACAGAAGCTGTTCCTCCACTGTGTTTTGATGCCCCTTACTGAACATGAGCCTGAGCCTATCCCTCACCCTCTGCCCTTCCCCGTTTCTAGTGACCACTGTTCCATTCTGTTTTATTATGGGATTGATGTACTGTTTTCACAGATGAGTGAGAATGGGTGATATTGCCTTTCTGTGGCTTCTCTCACTTAACCTACTGATCTCCAGTTTCATCCATGTTAGTGCAAAAGGCAAGATTTCATTCTTTTTCTGGCTAAATAATGTTCCATTGTGTGACTATTCCACATTTTCTTTATTCTGAAGGACATCTGGGTTGATTTTGTATTTAGCTAGAGTGAGTAGGGCCACAGTAAACACAGGAGGGCAAGAATCTTTTTGGCCTAATGATTTCATCTCCTTTGAATATGTACCCAGTAGTGTAATTGCTGGATCATCTGGTAGTTCTATATTTAGTTTTTTGAGCGATCTCTTGTTTTCTGGAGGGCTATACTCTTTTTCATTCCCGCCAACACTGTGTTAGAGGCCCTCTTTTCTTTGCACCCTCACTGGCATTGGTTGTTCTTTTCTTTTTGGATGAGATGATATCTCCTTGTGGTTTTGACTTGCATTTCTTTAATTGGTGAAAGTTTTCATTTTGTTCATGTGATTGTTGACCATTGATGTGTCATCTTTTGAGAGTTGTCAGTTCTTTAGCTCATTTTTTTCAAATTAGGATTTTTTTTTTGGTGGTTAACTTTTCAAATTCCTTATATATTTTGGATATCAGTCCCATATGTTGGGTGATAATTTGCAAATATATTCTTCCATTATGTAGGTTGTCTCTTAATTCTGTTGGTTATTTCATTTTCTGTGCAGGAACTTCTTAGTCTGATGCAATCCATTTGTCTATTTTCGTTATTGTCGTCTGATCCTTAGGGGTCCCATCTGAGAAATCATCACCTGCGCCAGTGTCTTGAAGTGTTTCCTCTGTGTTTTCTTGTAGTAATTTTAGTTTCAGGTTTAACATTTAGATCTCTGACCCATTTTGTATTGATTTTTGTATACAATGAGAGGGCAGGATCTAGTTTCATTTCTCAGCATATGAATATCCAATATTGCCAGTACCATTTATTGAAGACACTGTCTTTTCTTCATTGTATGGTCTTAGTGTCTTTGTCAAAAATCACTTGGCACCGGGTGCCGTGGCACACACCTGTAATTCCAGCAGCTGGGGTTGCTAAGGCAGGAGGATGGTGATTTCAAAGTCAGCCTCAGCAAAAGCGAGGTGCTAAGCAACCCAGCAAAACAAAATACAAAATAGGGCTGGGGATGTGGCTTGGTTGTTAAGTGCCCCCAAGTTCAATCCCCAGGAACCCCACCCCCCAAAAAATAAATCACTGGCTGTGTGGATGTGGATTAATTTTTAGCTTCCCTGTTGTGGTCCACTAGTCAAGGTGTCTGTTTTTATGCCAGTGTTGTGCTATTTTAGTTACTCTAGCTTTATAGTATGCTTTGAAGTGAGGGATTATAATGCCACCAGCATTTTCTTGCTCAGGACTGCTTTGGCTATTCTGGGTCTTTTGTAGTTCTGTACGAATCTTAGGATTCTTTTTTTCTATTTTTTATCTTATTTTTATTTATTTTTTCTTGGTATTTTGATGACAGTTGAATTGAATCCATAGATTGTTTTGGGTCATATAGTCATTTCCTTTTTTTTCCTCTTTCTTTTAGTACTGGGGAGTGAAACCACGGCCTTGCACATGCTATGCAAACAATTTGCCATTGAGCAAAATCTCCAGCCCTTTTTAAATTTTTATTTTGAGACAAGGTCTCACTAAGTTGCCCAGGCCACTCTTGAACTTTGGATCCTCCTGTCACACAGCCTCTCAAATAGCTGGGATTACAGGTGCACACCCCTGGGCCCAGCTAGTATGATCATTTTAACAATACTAATTCTTTTGATTGATGGACATGGAATATCTTTCCTTTGTGTGTGTGTGTCTACGTCCCCTTTATAATTAATCAGTGTTGAGAACTGAGCTCACTGGCACAACTTAGTCTAGAGGTTGGGGGAGATGAGAAGGAATTTCCAAGGTACTTAGGAAGATCTGAGAAGGGGAAGTCACTTAGGTAGAAAGAAAACTCAAAGGGGGGGTCTTCCAAGGCCTGCAATGAATGTGTTTTAAGACAGATGTTCAGTAGGATGAGGATTCTGGTTGACAGTTGACATTGGCAACGTGGGGGTCACTGGTGACCTGGGCAGCCAGCCTTGATAGAATGACAGCAGTGGAAGCCCAATTGGCCTGAACTTGGAGACTATATAGAGACAGCTCTGGATGTTGACACTCTTCCACTCTGATCTGATCCCAGGATCATCCCAGAGATGCAGGTTGCTAGGCATGGAAGAACCTTTGGGAAGCCTTTCCATAACCTTAGGATGATGCTCAGGTACTTCTCACCTCCCCTTTTCAGTTTCAGGGTGGTTTAACTTTTACTTTGCCCAGTAACAATAACTTCCTGCTAAAGTCTGTTATGCTGGCCTCTCCAAAGCAAGTTTTAGCTCTTTTCCTAACAGGATATAATAATACTGAGTTCTTGAGGAGTGAGTAAGAGAACATATAGGGTTATACAGGATTAGTCATGGAGTCATAGGGAAAGAAGTGTTTGACTTAAAAGGAAATGTATCTGGTATTTACTTGCATGAATAAAGAAAATGACGAAATCATACACATATATACATATTCTGGATAATTGACATCCAGAAACAATTTTAGCCGTGTTTCAGTTTCCTTCTTAATGTATCTTAAAATCAGGAATTATGAGTAAAGTATAATCAACAGACTCAAGTTTCGTCTTGTCTCATCATCTTAGTCTCCCAAGGCAAGGGAGCTGAAGATCACAAAAGACACCTGAAAGAGGGGAGTGCATCAAAGGGGCCCTGGAGTTATAGCCTTCCCAGACTCCCCTCAGGGTCTCTGTGAAAACCTTTAGAAAAAAGCTCCCTGTGCCTGCCCACATTGACTAATGTGGGAACCTGTGCAGTGTCACAATCAAAGGAGGTGTTAGGCATGTCGTTTCTATAAGGCCTTATTACATCTAAAAAAATTTTTAAAAAATATCTTGATTTATATCTTTATGTAGTGCTGAGGATAGAACTCAGTGCCTCACATGTGCGAGGCAAGTGCTCTACCACTGAGCCGCAGCCCTAGCCCCTAAAAAATTTTTGATGTAAATAGTAGAATTAAATTTGACCACTGATATCCTCCTCTTTTGATGAGGATACCTATTTAAGAGCACATCTCTTCTATTAACTCAGAATTCATCTGACCAAATATGGTTATTTCTTGTGAGGTAAAAGGCACTTTTTCTTTCAAGGATTTCTCCCCCTCCACTTGAGTTCACAGAGGGGGGAAAAAGAAGTGGAATCAAGCAGGGAAGCTTTGGATCCCATCCATAGGGAGCTTTCCCTCATGAGGCATCTGGGGGATGGCTATGGCTTCTCTGCAGGACTTACAGGTCACTCCCATATAAACCGATCAGGGCGGAGTGATCAAGAGACCTTGGGCAGGTCTGTCTGGTCATTTGGGAAAGCTGAACTCTCCCCTAAAAACCCCACTGTGGTGTACCTTGGCTTATTCTAGGCCTATGGGAACCACAGTGTATAAAAGCTGCTGTGATCTGCAGCGCAGTGTGAGGTGGGAAACCACATGCTGTTGTATACTGATGGAAATTCCTCACCCTACAAATGATTTCCCAGCTTCTGTCAGTTCCAAGAGAAACTGTTCTCACAACTTCCCTTTTTGTCCTATGGGAGATTGGCCTCATACATTCAGTGCTGGAATTTAGGGGTGAAAGAGAACTAGGTGGGTATCGTTTTGATTGAATTATGTAATGAGTTAGTGTTGTCGAATCTGTTGTGTATACTTTCCCTGAGGCTTTAAAAGATTGTCATTTCCAATCTTCCAGTCCCGAAAGGGTCCCAGGCAGCTGTCTTCCTTACTTTTGAATTCTAATATGATCTAGCATTCTTAACCCTTTCTATTTCTTTTTCATGCTATGATGCGTCTGTTATGGGAAATTGTAAATAAAGCCAGCTGTGTTAAATATTCACAGAATCGATTTTCATTTGTTTAAAGTCTTCAGTGATTTATCTTCAGGGAGCTTTAATATGGCAGTTATTCTGCATTATATTTCTTGTACGAACATTTAATTGATGCAGTATTTCATGAGGATTGTTGCAGGTTTATTGCTGATGTGTTTGGAGTTTGTGCTGATAATCCAGAGGCGTGAGGTCTCCAAATCTCTTGTTTTCATTTTAATTGTATGTACTTGAAGCTAGCAAGTTTGAGAAAGACTGTTAAGTTTAATAGACCTGATCCATATCTAGGGATAATTTATCTGTGGATGTTATTATATGAATTTATTTTTTAATGATGACACATATATTGAGTATATTCTTTTAAAAATTGATGTATAAATTTATATTATTTATATTATTTTGGTGGTATTAGTGCTTGCTTTATTTCTCCATTGAGGTACCTGGAACATCTGAGATTGTATGAATGGCAGCAGTCTTATTGCCTTTTTTAAAAATTTTTTTAGTTCTTCTTTTATTTATTTGTATGTGGTGCTGAGAATCAAACCAGTGTCTCATGCATGCTAGGCAAGCGCTCTACCACTGAGCTACAACCCCAGCCCCAGTCTTATTGCTTTTTAAAGGAGATTAATTGACATTGTTATTCTTTTCTAGAAACTTCAGACCACAGGGCACAGTGTCCTAACTGTACAGTTTTCATTGAAATATCACACATTATTGCACTGTTACTAGTCTAATTGTTGGTACTAAAAAGAAAAATCTGAGGTTGGGTAATCTTATAAAGAAGAGAAGTTGATTTAGCTTACAGTTCTGGATGTTTGAGGGCATGGTGCTAGCATTGGCTTTGCTCTGGTGAAGACCTCATGGCAGATCACAATGGCAGGAGGGTGTATGAGGGAAAAGTCACATGGCAGAGCAGAAAGCCAAGCTAGAATCAGGGTTGGGAGCGAGGAGTGGAGGTTCACCAGGTTGAACGGGAGAATAGGGAGAAGGAAGGTGGGTGGGAATGGGAAAGACAGCAGAATGAATTGGACATGACTTTCCTGATCATATATGAATACACACTAGTGTAACTCCACATCATGTACAATCACAAGAATGGGAAGTTATACTCCTTGTATATATTATATGTCAAAATATATTCTGTCATGTATAACTAAAAAAATTTTTAAAATAGGAAAAAAATAATAACTTGTTCTTGTTCAACTCAGGGTCCCATGAGATCCACCTTAATCCCTTGTGAGGGCAGCATCCCTGATGACCTAACAGCCTCCCACCAGACCCCACCTCTTAAAGGTCCATATGACCTCCCAGCATTGCCTCACCGAGAACCAAGCTTCTGACTTAGGACCCCTTTAGAGATAACCACATCCAAATCATAAGTGGCACTTAGCAGGTATTCACATTTGTTCTGAAATAACAAATGTCCACACAACAGAAGAATTTTTGTTGAGCGAATTAAGTGGCTGTCCCTACAATAGGAGTGGCACATACCAGTGGTGGGCCCAAGGAAGAAAGAGGATTTGCTGAGCAATCACAGTCCTTAATAAGTATTTGTTTATTGAATGAAAAGTGGGACAAGAGATAGAGGGGTAGAAGAGAACATTAAAAACTGCAGAAGCTAGAAAATAGAAGGCAAGGCTGAGGCCCAAGGGTATTGGATTTGACATAGGCATTGGGAAGTTCTGGAAGGAACCCCAGACTGGAACCAAGAACACTTGGTTCTTTGCCATTTCCTGAGAATGTGACCTTGGGTGACTCAGTGAACTCGAGGGCCTTGGTTTTCTCATCTCCCATGCTGTCTCCAGAGTGTCATTATGAGGCTCACATGAGAAAATTTGTATAAGAGTTTTGCAAACTATGAAGGGTCATAGGTATTTGAGGTTTGAGCCTTGATGGAAGATGAGATTCATTCATTCCACTGTTACCCTGGGCATCTGCAATGGGCCGCACACTGTGACACATGGTGGCACTTGGATGGTGGGAAAAACACAGACCTAAGTTTCTTCAGTTATACATGACAGCAGAATGCTCATCGATTTATTGTACACAAGTGGGGCACAATTTTTCACATCCTGGTTTCTTTTTGTGAGGGAGAAAGAAATTAACCAAATAGTCACTCAAATTTAGAATTACAAACTGTTCTAAGCACTGCAAAGTACAGATTGCAAGAAGTGCACTCTAGTCTGGGTGGGGATGGAACTCAACTTTGGGGTTTGAAGTTTATCCTGCAGACTGTGTAGTCTTTAAAGGTTCTTGGAAGGGAATGACTTAATTTCAGCATTGCTTTAGGAAGATTAATCTATTAGAATAGACTGATGAAAGTTTAGAGTCTGGGAAAATAGCTAAACGAAGTCACTGTCATATAAAACACTTGGAATTATTTTACTGTTTTTCAGGTTGAGTATCTCTTATCTGAAATGTTTGGGATTAGAAGTGTTTCAGATTTTGGAGTTTTTTTGGATTTTGGAGTATTTGCATAGACTTTACCAGTTGAACATGCCTAATCCAAAAATCCAGCATCTGAACTGTCCAAGTTCAATACTTTTTGAACATAATGGTTAAATCTGTACTTTTCAGTTTAGGGAGGGATGTTCAACCTGTAATATTTTAAATATTTAATGTTGGTACTTTTATGTGAGGTTTTTTGGGGTCTTGATATTTATGACTTGGGTATATTATTAGACATCTATTTTTAGTTAATCATGAACTTGTTTAGCAACTTCTTACCTAGGTTCTTCTGTGTGCCAGGGACATTGTTCTTAGTGCTTTGTACATATTAACCCTCAACAAACACATGAGGGTTGAAACCATATTCTCCTAATTTTACAGAGGAGGAAATGGAAACTTGCCGGAGAATACAGCTGGGAAGTGGGACTTGGCCCCAGGCCTCAGCTCCAGGGGGCTTCTTCACTGCATTGTCAAGTTTTCATTCAAAGACAAAGAATGTAACATTCTACATGTAAAGATGAAGATGCCAGTAAAACAATCTTCATATAACCACTGTGAATCCTTTGGTCTCAGTATAGATTATTCCTCTGGTTTTTCAAAATAAGCTTTTTTTTAAAATATTTTTTTTAGTTGTAGATGGACACAATATCTTTATTCATTTATTTTTATGTGGTGCTGAGGATCAAACCCAGTGCCTCACAGGTGCTAGGAGAGCACTCTATCACTGAGCTACAGCCCCAGCCCTAAAGTAAATTTTTATTAATTACAAAATTAGGGTAAAAAACTATTTTAAGGTAAAATATTATTAAACAGTGTATTGCGTTTTGCAATTAAGAATTAGAAAAGTTTAGTGTCCTGGACCCTGCTTTTTCTAGGCTGCATGACTCCCCCCACTTTTTTTTTCTTTGTTTCATAACCAGAATAAGTATCAGCAGAGTCAGTGAGTGTCTAAATCTGTTCACAGCATTAGATCTCATGTGTGCATCCCACCTTTCACTGCCTGGAAAAGCAATATCAGCTGTGAGTTTTAATGTAGGGGCAGGAGAATCTTCGGGCACATAGCAACTGTGGTGTGTACCTAAACTGACTTCTTGAGTTCTCAGGTAGCGATGCAAATAAAGACAAGCTACTTCTTAGGACTCTGGTGCTAATTATTGGTGAAGCCAGAGCCACCACCCAGTGTTTCCCCACCACCTATTTGCGCTTTTCATAGTGTGTGTGTGTGTGTGTGTATGTGCGCGCGCGCACACTGCTGGGGATCGAACACAGGGCCTCATGCATGCTAGGCAAGTGCTCCATTGCTGAGCTACATCTTTAGCCCTTATGTATATATGTTATACTGTCTATTATCTCCATTCTGTTGCATTTGTGCGGTATGACAGTGAAATTTTGTATTAATTCAGCTAAGTCCCAATGCTGTCAAGTGACAGTTGCAAATAAGTCTGTGTTCAGATTATTTCAGTGAAATATTAATACATTCTTTCCCTATAATTTTAGTTTTTGTCAACCTAGAATGCTTTATGAAATGAGTCTTCATATGTTAATTTCCCTCATTACACCATTATATTTTTTATTTGTTGGCTTATTTTTTTAACACTAAATTAAAACTTTAATCCTAAATGATGGGCTAATGTGGATAAGCTACAGAAAGTCTTAAATTCAGAATTACACTAAATCCTTTGCTTTGGATTAGTTTGGTTTATGGCTTAACATCACCAACATTTTTTGTAAAGATAGTAATAGAAAATGTTTTGCAGTATCTCCTAAGGGACTTTTTATATATTACTTTGTGAGATTCTGCTTTTTGTTTTTTGACCTTTGGGCTCTGCCAGGAAAAATGATGCATTCTGTCTATTGTAACTGAGTTTATCCCCGCAGGGCTTTGTTGTAATTTGGTTAATGCTGTTAACTGCTAAAAAGTACATTCTCTGCAGGAATCAGTGGTGAATATAATGTTACTAAGAAAGAAACATAAGCTTGCAATTTCCCAAATTGTTTTATTTTCTTTATTTGGTTAGAATCTTTTTCTGTACGCCTTATGCTTTTTGTGGTTGGTGTGAATCTTTCCATACATTGTATTTTATCCCTGGTTATCGTCTACCATTTATGTCTCAGTAGCAGAGCCAGAAGGCCAGAATCTCAAGGGAATTTTATATTTACAGCATAAGCTATCTTATCTGGTATTGTCATGACCACTGTCTGGTTGGTTATTTAAGGTGGAAAAATGTTTTTAAAAAAAGTTACATTTTTGTCTGAAACATTCTATTTATTTATTTATTTGTTTTACAGTAGACATACTGCATTTTGACATATTATACACAAGTGGAGCACAACTGGTCATTCCTCTGGCTGTATATGGTGCAGAGTCATTGCAGTAGTGTAATCGTACATGTATATAGGGTAATAATGTCTGTCTCATTCTACTGACCTACCTATCCCTACAACCCTACCCCTTCCCTCACTCCCTTCCACACAAACCAAAGTTCCTTCATTCTTCTCTATTCTCCCCTCCCCCGCACCCACTGTGAATCAGCATCTCTTACCAGAGAAAACATTCGGCTTTTGTTTTTTGGGGATTGCCTTATTTCACTTAGCATGATATTCTCTAGTTCCATCCATTTACCTGAAAATGCCATAATTTCATTCTTCTTTAAGGCTGAGTAATATTCCATTGTGTATATGTACCACATTTTCTTTATCCATTCATCTGTTAAGGGACATCTGTGTTGGTTCCATAGTTCAGCTATTGTGAATTGAGCTACTATAATTATTGATGATGCCAAGTCACTATAGTATGTTAATTTCAAGTGGTTTGGATATAGACTGAGGAGTGGAATAGCTGGGTCAAATGTGGGATCCATTCCAAGTTGTCTGACATATCTCCATACTGCTTTCCATAGTGGTTGCACCAATTTGCAGTCCCACCAGCAATGCAAGTGTACCTTTCCCCCCATGTCCTTGCCAACACTTATTGTTGCTTGTATTCTTGATAACTGCCATTCTGACTAGAGTGAGATGAAATCTTAGAGTAGTTTTGATTTGCATTTCTTTGCTAGAGATGAACATTTTTTCATATGTTTGTTAATCAGTTGTATTTCTTTTGTAAGGTGTCTGTTCAGTTCCTTAGCCCATTTGTTGATTGAGTTAATTGTTTTTTTGATGTTAAGTTTTTTTGAATTTTTATAGATCCTGGAGATTAGTGCTGTGTCTGAGGTGCACGTGGTAAAGATTTTTTTCCCATTCTGTAGGCTCTTGCATCACATTAGTGATTGTGAAACATTTTATTTTAAGTTCAAAACATGCATATAGAGCCAAAGCCTGATGGGTGGTTTCCATGTCATTTTTTGCACCTAAACTACACCTGGGGTGCATGGTCTGCAGGGTTTCAGTTTGGGTTGCTCTAAAGTGATATAACTTTAATATACTTGTGAAATATCTCATTTGCAGAATGCTTCTAGATTTCCATGATTTGTATTCCAGTCCCTTGTCATTTCTGCTGCACTCTGAAAATAAGTGTTATTTTAGTGGTTCAGTTTATTAGATTTTTCCAAATTATTCAAGGATTCAACTTCATTTGCATACAAACATTAATTTTTATGAACTCACATTTTACATGTTTATGTAAAACATGTGTTTATGTACAATTAATGTACAGGAACAACTGATGTAATCCCAGCACTTAGGGAGGCTGAGACAGGAGAATCACGAGTTCAAAGCCAGCCTTAGCAATGGCGAGGCACTAAGCAACTCAAAGCAACACTAAGCAACTCTACATAAAACACAAAATAGGGCTGGGGATGTGGCTTAGTGGTCGAGTGTCCCTGAGTTCAATCTCCAGTACTAAAAAAAAAAAAAAAAAAACAACTGATGTAGGGCTGGGAATATAGCTCATTTGGTAATGTGCTTGCCTTGCATGCACAAGGCCCTAGGTTCAATCCCTAGTACCACCAAAAAAAAAAAAAAAAAAAACAACTGACATAAATTCATTAGGAATAAACACACCAGCACATCCTTGATTCTCTGCCTATATGTTGTGAAGGTCGAGTCTTTCCTATTTCCAATCTGTCATGGACCTGTACTTTTATAAATGAAAATAAAAAATAAGACATAAAATACAACCTTAGTTTAGAAACAACAAATAAAATGATATTTTAGTAAGTATAGTTAGAACCAACATAAGAAAAAACTGTTTTAAAATCTGTGTATGTTCTTTGAAAGCATGCATATGGAGGCAGTTTACAGAAAAATGTCTATTACTGTAGCTTTTTTACCCCAATTATAACTAAACAAGAAGTTATAAGTGAAATGGTAACTCTCCACATTTAATACCTCTGTGTATACTTTGAACAAACTTCATAAATATCAATATTTAAGGTTTTTGATGTTACAAATTAATTTACTTCTTTCATGTTAACCTGTCTTCTGTAGGCTGGATTGGTGACAGCTGGTTTGGGGCTCAACTACAATGTATTTTGAACTGTTAATGGTTTTGTTTTATTTATTTTTTATTTTTCATGCCAGGATTGAACACAGGGACACTTAACCACTTAGCTACATCCCCAGCCCTTTTTATGTTTTATTTTGAGGGTCTCACTATGTTGCTGAGGCTGGCTTCGTACTTGTGATTCTCCTGCCTCAGCCTGCTGAGCTGCTGGGATTACAGGTGTGGGCCACCATGCCTGGCCTGGTTTTAATAACACTCTAGGTAGGAGAACTGATTTTACAATGGATGTTGATGACAGTGAGGGAAAAAAAAAAAAAAGACATTTTAAAGGAAGCAGTTTGAGCAAGCTCAGGACATTCATTTTTAATTTTTCTCCAAAATGATGCAAATGATGCTGTAGCATCAGAATTCATTTTTTATTCTTCCTGTCAGTTCCAGTGATCTCTAAATTTATGGTTAAATTTAAATGATCTTTCAGTGTAAGAAATGGTTCTCAGTTTTAATACTTTAGCTTACACTGACAGATGACCCTCCAATTATCCCTTATGGTCACATGGTTCTTGAAGAGGCGATGCCTGTGCCACATTTTGGTTACCTTACAAGGTCAGTTGACTGGATTGGTCACTGAGGCAAGTCTGCTATTCATGCACTTGGATGTCACAGCCATGTCCAGTAGCTCTATGTGCTTCCAAATGCCCATTCTCCATTGCTGGACTTCCTTTATTGGCACCTCATAGTTTGCTGACTGGCATCTGTCTGTGGACCACAGTTGGGGTAGTTCTGAGCTCAGGTAGAGTCTCTTACTAGTTGTAAGCTGCTATTGTGCTCAAACACCAGTTGCCATGTTCTATACAGGGTGTAGGATGTGGTGGTTAATCTGGCAGGGTGGTGAAACATAGATCAGTTAAGGAATCCTCTTTTATGTAATCACCCCAAGAAGGTTCATAGCCTTCATGAAATTCTCTGACCTGGAACCACAGTGCCAGATACGGTTTTGTGTTTGTTTGATGTACAATGCTTGTATTATGCATCATTTGTCTTGCTCTTTTGTTGCTGTAGTAGGGATGAGACCCAGAGCCTCACACATGCCACAGAAGCACTCTACTATGCAGCTACATCCGCACCCCCTTTTTTATTATGGGATAGGGTCTCACTACTTTGCCTCAGGCTGTCCTTGAACTTGGTGATCTTCCTGCCTCATCCTCCTAAGTAGCTGGGATTATAGGTATGCACCTACTGTGTTATATATCTCTTGATCCCCTTATTGTGAAGATAAGGAGCATGTGTTCTTCCACATCTAAAGTACTCATTGGGCTTTGCATGTGTCTGCTGTATTGCTCATATAATGCATATACCCAGAATGGAGCCATTTCATTAGAGACATTTCTCTACAGCCAGGTTTGCTAACATGTCGTTTTCTGCTCAAGGACCCAACATACTCTTGAATTCTCAACAACAGGAATCTATGTAGTTATCTATTTAGACATCTCAGCCCTTGGTTCCTCTTCCTTTGCTTGGGTCCAAAAGAATTTATTTTCACTGCCAGAGAAACATACCCTGAAAAAAAAAAAAGATCAATTTGGTATTTAGTCTCCTATTTTTTACTTTTAATCTTTAAAAATATTTTAATCTTATCTTTTAATTAAACATTTAAAAAATCCTTCTGAGGACAAGGACTGCTTGGCTAGCTGTGATTTATCTTGCCTTTATTAGTTCACAGTTGATAGAGGCAAGTTTTTCACATAAGCAAATGAAATTTTAGCCATAGTTGAAACTGATTTTCATGAAAGTTATTAGTAGAATCCTTGGTATTTAAAGCAGGGGTGGAGTGTCCTTATAGTGGTAGGAACTAGGATTTTGAAAGAAAGGGCGGCAGTGAAGACTGCAGAGGAAAATGTACTGATGATGAGTAGAGATTTGTCTCAAAGTGGGAAAAGTGGAGTGTGTTAATTTTAGAAGTAATTTCCTTTCTTGATGCTCCACCTTGCAATTTGAAGTTTTTCAATATGCATCCTAGAATGAGCTGACTCGACAGTCAAAAAGTATCATTGAAAAAATGACAGCGTGGCATCTTTTGCCAGGCTGACTCGCCCTCCCCCACGTCAGGTGAAAGAAAAGCAGTGGTAAATTTCGAGCACCTTTGGAGGGAAGCCGTTCTGACATAACCATAGCAGCACTTACTGGGTGCTTACGTCCATAAGCTTGACACCCTTCGTCTCCAACCAAGGATGTGGGCACAGTCATCCTCTCCCACTGTATGAAGTCAAAGTGTTGCATGAGGTATTGGGATGTGGTCTGCCAACCACATGTTGCCCCTGCTGTCTGCATGTTCCAATCTAATGGGGGAGACCAAGAGCCTTTCAAATTTCTAATGAGAAACAATGAGGGGCTCTAGGAAGATAAATTATAGGGTGCCATGAGAACATATGAGAGGGCCCTTATCTAGTCTCTCAGGCTGCAGATTGAGTGATATTTAAGATGAAACCTAAATAAATATTAGAGAGTGGAAGGTAGACTCAAGTGTATGTAGGGGCCAGTGGGCGAGGCTGGGAAGATAGGACAGAGGGTACAGTTTGCATTAAGTCTCTGAAGGGATGAACAAGGGGTACTGATACCGGAGGAGGTGCTTGGAGCAGCAGGCAGAAAGGAGCCAGATCTCCAGGCCATGACCATGATGTTGACTTTTATTTTAAATGCAATTGGAAACTGTTGAAGGGTTAGAAATAGAGGAAAGACATGGGTATATTTAAGTTTTATTAGGCTTATTCTGGGTCACTGAGGATACAGGTCCTAATGCAGTCTTCCAGAATGGTACTCCCCTCAGACCATCTGCTAAACCTTTCATTGACTTGTGCATAGTGTGACCCTTGGCACTTTTTTTTTCCTCTTCTCATCATTCTATTTATTTTATAAGACTCAGAGTTTGCCATTATATCCTTTTCTCCTTCTCAAGGAGACTGCACATTCACTAAGTTTTTTGAGGGATTGTTTTTTTGGGGGATGAAGTCACCTGTTATCTTTGCAAGAAGCCATGGAAGGAAGCAATGTACAGGTGTTCCAGGCTTGCAGAATGGTCTTTGGCAAGGGTGCACTGGGTAGATAGCTCTTACCACCACCGTCCAGGGTCTGGCTGTCAGCTCTGATAGCCTGGAAAAGCCAGTGCTTCTCTTAGCACATCTGTTAAGTGACGGGACACTGGGGTTCTTGTTAATCCACATCACGAGAGACTCACGTAAACTCAGGCCAGATAATGTTAGAGTGAAGACTAGAGCTGAGAAGGACACAGACGTGAGCTCCAGAGGCACACCTACACAGGAAGCCAGATGGGACTCTGACATGATGAGCTGGTGAAGTCTTCATATGGACCAGCTCTGCAGACCTTCCGAGGGGACTGGATGGTCAGTTGGTTGGACATTGTTATAGACTGTAAGTTGTTAATACATTCTAGCTATTTGGGCTTCGTACTTGTTGGTCCTATCTTCCCAGCCTCGCCCACTGGCCCCTACATACACTTCAGTCTACCTTCCACTCTCTAATATTTATTTAGGTTTCATCTTCCTTGTCTTTAAAAAAATTTTTTAATTGTTTTTGACTTCTTTTGAAATAATTTCAGGCTTTCAGAAAAAAATAAAAAACAGTACAAGGAATTCTGTATTTTTCACCCAAATTTTCTAAATGCTAACATCTTACATAATCATTGAATAGGAATTGAACGTTGATATAATCTGTAGACTGTTTTTAAATTATGCCAGGTAATGCCTCAATAGTGTTCTTTTTCTGGTCTAAAATCCCATCCTGGACTGCCCTTTGCCTTTCCTTATTTTCCTGATCTCCCTTCAGAGAGAATGATGCCTCTCTCTTCCTCTCTTATAGCCTGAAGCTCCTGAATTGTGTGGCTGGTCTTTTTTTTTTTTCAGTTGTAGATGGATATAATACCTTAATTTTATTTATTTTTATGTGGTGCTAAGAATCGAACCCAGGGCCTCACACTAGGCAAGCGCTTTACCACTGAGCCACAACCCTAGCCCCTGGCCAGTTGTTTTGTAGAATGCCCCTTATTATGAACTTTCTGGTAGTTTCCTCATGACTGAGTGAGATGTTTCATTTTTGTTAAGCATATTGTAGAAGTGATATCTTGTGCTTCTCAGAACAAGTCAGTCTTCTCTGTCTTTAAACATAATTTACTCATTCTTCCTTCCCAAAGGGTAGACTATAGCTACTTAGACTCAAGTTCCTCACACCTGAGGTAATATTGACCTTTGAGACTCAGTCTGGGGCTACCAGAGCTTAAGGGACATGAACGCAAGAATGGCCCTTATTTTAAGTGGTCCTGGTGCCAATGTGCTTATAAATGAAAAGACCAGATGTGAGGTCACACAGCCATGTAAGGTTGGCATCTGAATAGTATAGGATATGCTTCTTTTATTATGTATTAATTGTCCACATTCTCATAAAGATGGGACCAGAAGAACGTTTCTACATTGCAGACAGACCCTGGGGAAAAGTGTCCCTGGACCCTAGCTAGAGATGGTTGATTGAGATCTTCATCACTACCCTTGGTGCATGTATGAAAACACAATTGGTGTAACTTTATCTGGTTTGCAACCAGAGAAATGGAAAAACTGAGCTCTATATATGTGCTATGACTTGAAATGCAATGAAATAAACTAATTTAAAAGAAAATAAAGTCTTTGTAAGGAGTCTGTACCATTTTGCTAGGGGAATTTGGAAGCTCCCTGGCCTTGAATTGATTAGGTAGGGTGGGCATTTCCCCTCATGACTTACCCCACCTATTATAAATGCAATTTTCTTTTAGAGCCAAGTCATTTTGTGTTAGGATTGTCTTAGATTACTAAAACATATGAAACCAATCAACATTTTTTCTTAACAAAGTTCATTCTTCATTCTTTCCTCACTCTCCTTATTTCTAACTCTTTGTTTTTAGACCTACATTAATATTTTCTTTTTCCAATTTCTTTTGGAATACACCCTTGTAAAACAGTATGAGAATAAATCAGCCAAATTTTAGCATAAATACAGTTAAAGACAGTAGTTGAAATGATTACAGTTTGGAGAATGTTAGGCGGAGGCCTTTTGGAGAAAGCTCTCTGCACATTGCAAGCTGCTGCTTTGAAATCACTCATGTTTCTTTCTCACCTCTGAATTGTCATTTTTCCAGTTCTCCTTTTTGGAAGCTTGATTATGCAGAGCTTTGACAACAACTTAGGAAAATGAAATCACTACCCGCTGTGTGACATTTGCTTGAAGAGAATTCATTTGGCCCAAACTTGACCATTTCTGAGATGGGTGAAATGGTGAAGTGTGTGTCTGGACAAACAGTTAAAGGTAGGAGTCTGTGGTCCTTTGATGGCAGGGCTGTGGAAAGCCTCTACTGATGACATGTCTTTGAGTGGAATTTGTTTCTTCTGTTTCATGTGGCGTTACCTGTGATACTTGTAGTTCTCTGTACCTTGGCTCGAGCTGTACCTGACCTCCATCTTTGTCCTCTCCTTCACTTTACCAAAGTAAAGTGGTTACTTGTAGTTAGGTCATTTCCTGTATCAGAGAGAGAAGTTTTGATTGTGTCAGAAAAATTCAAGTCCACCAGCCTTAAGCAACAAAGGGTATCTTCTGGCTCACCTGACTAAACTCTGGAAATTGGATCAGGGCTGTGGTTCAATTTCTCACCAGATTTCTAGGCTGGTGCTATTTAAGCTGAGAGAAGGAGCTTTTTTTTTAGTTTCAATTTCTAAACCAATGCAGATCCATACTTTTATAAACTATAAAACAAATGAACTACTAGCAAAACAACATTTAAAAAGACACAGTAGTTACATCTACTGTTTCCTTATCTGCAGTTTTACTTTTCAAGGTGTGAAAATATTAATTGGAAAATTCCAGAAATAAATGATTCATTTGTTTAAAATTTTGTACTGTTATGAGTAGCAAGAAAAAATCTTAAGCAGTTGCATTTGGTATTGCCCAGGATGTGAGTCATCCCTTTATCTAGTGTATCCATGCTGTATATGCTAGTCACTAGTTAGTTACTTAGTATATCACATTGACTGATGTTGCCATATGGCAGTGCTTTTGTTCAAATAATGCTTATTTTACTTAATAATGGCCCCAAAGTATGAGAAGAATGATGTAATTCAGATATGCTAAGGAGAACACATAAAGAGTTTCCTTTAAGTGAAAGTGTGAAACTTTATCACAGGTATGTGTATATAAGAAAAAACAAATATAAATAATATATATAGAGTTTAGTACTTTCAGGCATCACCTGGGGGTCTTGGAAGATACCCCCTGTGGATAAGGGGGCAGTACTATATAAGCCTAGTATTTAAAATTTTTTTTTTAATATTTTTTTTAGTTGTAGATGGACACAGTGTCTTTATTTTATTGCTTTGTATGTGGTGCTGAGGATCGAACCCAGGGCCACATGCATGCAAGGCAAGCGCTCTACCACTGAGCTACAATCCCAGTCCCGTATTTAAAATTTTTGAATACAAAAGATAAAAGATTATTCTCTCAAATTGCTGTACATGTTTCTGTTTTTTTTTTTTGGTAGTGAGGATTGAACACAGGGATACTTTACCATGAGCTACACCCCAGCCCTTTTTATTTTTTGTTTTTTAAATTTTTATTTTTTATTTATCTTTAATTTTTTTTTTAGTTGTAGATGGACACAAGACCTTTATTTTATTTATTTATTTGTATATGGTGCTGAGTGCCTACCAGTGCTTCACACATGCTACGCAAATGCTGTACCACTGAACCACAACTCCAGCCCCTGATTTTTTATTTTAAAACAGAATCTTACCAAGTTGCTGAAGGTTTCATAAAATTGCTGAGACGGGCCTTGAACTTGCCATCCTACTGTCCCGGTCGCTGAGATTACAGGTGTGCGTCACTTAGCCTGTCTATGTTTCTAAACAGGCTTTTCTCAATTTCTATCCCAACCTGGTTACAGACTCTTGAGAAGCTCTGCTTTGCCACTGGCCTCTCCTGCCAGCTTTTGTTCACGGTGGCTGTCCTTGGTGTGGCCAAATAGTTGCCATTAACATCTAGATGATGTGTGCCTCCTTCCCATCTAGGGAAAGAGTTTTCTTAACTATTGTTTTGGAGGTCCAGCCTTATTTTCTTTGGATCAACTTAGATCTTGGTCAGGGAAATGAAGGAGAATGGCTTTGGCTCCTATTTAGATTATGTTTTCATTTCTTGAATCTCTGTTAGAAGGAAAATGACCCTGGGGGTGGAGGTGGGGGTAGGGCAGCTCCACTTTCACTACCATGTGATGCTGAGGAGGCACATTCCTTACTAACTAGTATTTATATTAATTAAAATACTAACAGCTGCCATTACATTTAGTCTGTGGTGTGATAAAAAATAAACATTTGGTCTTTGTCTTAGGTTCCTAGCATAGAGCTGCTGAAATCCTCAGAATCTCCTGAGTGAAAAGCTCAAGGGGTGATTCCTGGGGGAAGGGGACAGGTGCTAGATAGCTGGTTACTAAGGAGACAAAACCATGATTAGAGTTCTGTGCAGGACCCAAGGAGAGGAAAGGAGTTTAATGATTTAATCAGACATGCCTACATGATGGAACTTCCATAAAATGTCCCTGGACGGTGGAGTCTGGAGGGCTCCTGGGTTGGTAAGGCCAGGGAAGCTCTGTGCACACCCCTTCCGCTACCCATTTTTCTGTTCCTAATTGTATCCTTTATGATAAAGCATCGGACCAAGTAAAGTGCTTTTTCTGAGTTTTGTGAGCCATTCTAGTGAATTACTGAAACTGGAGAGGTGTTATGTGGGAACCCCAAATCTGTAGCCATGTCAGACGGAAAGGTGTGTAATCTAGGGATTGGCATCTGAATGAGGGCAGTCTCGTGGAACTGAGTCCTTTTAAGCATGTGGCCTCTGACTCATTCTGGGTGGCTGATGTCAGAATGGGATTAGGACAGAACTAGGACACACAGTTTCTATTCGAGAACTGCAGAAGCCAAGATCGTCCTTGTAACATCCCTGACGGTCCTTATAACATGCTTGTACACTAAAACAGATGAGTGATTTGCCCAGTGTAACACAGCTAAAAATAGCACACACAGGGTACTTTTGATCCTGAATCTCCCCACTGTTTCCTTTACACGAGTGTCTTGTAGACATCTTAAGTAAAAATAAAATAATATTTTAATCAGGCAAGTGTTAGAGATTCAGGGTCTTAGGGAAGTGGTTTATTACAATGATGGCGGAACCTTCTGGAAATGGAGCTGAAGGGAAAATATACCCACATAAAAGCCTTTGTAAAATAAAAGGTAAAGAGGAAATGTAGGGACTAGATTTTTATCCTAGACGGTGGCCATTATGTTGCCTTGATAGGTACATGAATGTTTGGATTTCATCTACCGCTCTAAAGAAGTCATGTTTTAAGAGATTGCTTGGAATATTCCTCAAAGAATTCGCTTCTAAGTTGTAAGCTTTTGCTGGTTCGAAGAACATGTGGAATTTGCTCTTTGTGCATCTGTGAAAGCTAGTGTGATACAGAATTGAAATGCAGAGGATAAAATAGCTGTTTTAGTTTTTTAAAAGTTAACATTTAGGGGAAGTGATATTATCTCACTTTTTCAGGCACCTAAACTCTGTAGGGTTTCTGTTCACTTCAGTTTTTCAGGGGACTTATCACAGAAAGTATCTGTTAAACACTTAATTGGATTTGTGCTGTGTGGTAGGAAGACTATTGTGGTCTCTTAATTAGATAAAAGGAGATTATGTGTCTTGCCATCTTCTCCAAAGGAGGCTTCTTTCGTGCCCTGTGTCAGTGTCTTGGAAATTTATAGCCCTAAGCTCCTGACCGTGGTGTGTGTACACACACAAAACCAGGCTTGAATACAGAGATAGAAGTTGTGATGAAAACCCTGCTTACATTTCATCCAGATATGGAATGTGAAGATTTCACCTCTCTTTGCAGCTGATTTTCTTCCTTCCCCACTTCCTTGAGCTTGAAACATTGGAGAATGTTTATATTTGATGTGGATTTAATACAAAGCGATGCAAATGTGGTACTTGAGGATTTGGAGGATAGTGGAGTAGTAGTGGTCTCCTATTTTTAAGACTTGAATTTCTTTTATGTTTTTGAAATAGAATATAAGTGGAAAACACACTTTTTGGGGAGTAAGGTGGTGCTGAGAATCGAACCCAGGTGCCTACATACATTTCCTGTCTGGAAAATATACTTTTGTTTTACACTCACATATCCGTAGAAGGCCTCAGGAAAATCAAAATAAGATGTAGACTATATTTTAAAAAGTACATTGGTTTGATGCTCTCCAGGATCTTCCATACTTAGCTTAAGTGAAGATCATCATGTGATGATTTCTTTATCTGCAATGTGTGTTTATTTTGTGAGGTATTGTCTTAGTTCATTTTGTGTTCTTATACTAGAATACCTGAGACTGGCTAATTTATAATGAACAGAAATTTATTTGGCTCATGATCCTGAAGGCTAGGAAGTCCAAGAATGTGGTGCTGGCCTCTGGTGAGAGCCTCTGAGCCATGTCAGCCCATGGCAGAAGGAAGAAAAGCAGAGAGATGAGAGTAAAGGGGCCAGATTAACTTAAACAAACAAACAAACATATATATGTATACACATACACACACACACACACATATTTAGTTGTTGTTGGGCTTTATTTTATTTATTTATATGTGGTGCTGAGGATCAAATCCAGTGCCTCACACATGGTAGGCAAGTGCTCTACCACTGAGCCACCACTCCAGCCCCAAATTCACTTTTATAACAAGCCCACTTTCATGATAACTACCTGCTCCTGAGATGGTGACGTTTATTCACTGATGAGGTCGAGGCCCTCATGACCTAATTATTGCTTTTAGGCCCCACCTCCCAACATTGTTTTATTGGGGTCATTTTCCAACCCATGAGCTTTGAGAATGCATTCAAACCATAGGAAATACTATAGGATACTTTGACTTATTCTTCAAGAAAATCATCTCTTTTCTCTCGTAGCTGAAAATCAGCCTTCAGTATCTTTTACTCTCCTGCCTTCTGGCTCCAGGTGCTCCACTGACAGACCACCTCATTTCCTTCTCCCTTTGCTCACCCCTTTCCCTAGTTCAGGACCCCATTAACTTGATTATTGAAACCCAAACTGGCTTCCCCACCTCTACTACATTTCCAGTGTTTCTGCTGACTCTCTGGAATGCAGATCTGGCCTGTTCCCCTCGTTGTACAATGCTTGATGGGTCTCAAATCCCTCTGTGGAGATCTAGCCTTTTATTACTGTACTCTTTTCCCACAAAATCTTTTTTTTTTTTTTTTTGGTACTGGAGATTGAACTCAGGGGCACTCGACCACTGAGCCACATCCCCAGCCCTATTTTGTGCTTTATGTAGAGACAGGGTCTCACTGAGTTGCTTAGCACCTCACCCTTGCTGAGGCTGGCTTTGAACTCGCGATTCTCCTGTCTCAGCCTCCCAAAGTGCTGGGATTACAGGTGTGCACCACTGTGCTTGGCTCCACAAAGTCTTTTATTCCCTGGTGCTGCTGTCAGTTGTTAAATGTGCCAGAAGTGTTCCCACCTTGTTAACATTGCCCAAGCCGCCCTTTGTGTCACACTGCATTCCTTCCATGCGGTTAGAGACCATCCTTTTCAAAGTCTAACTGAGGTCCCACTTCATCCAGGAAATTCTTCTAGAGCCTCCTTGGTGGCTCATCCACAGATCATGGCTCATTCACCTTGGCATCCCATGAATCTTGCCATTACTGATGCCCAGAAAATGTTCATTGAATTGAATTTATTGCTTATTCTTTTAAGAGTGTGTGTGCATGTGAGAGAGACAGAGAGACAGACACAGAAGGAAAGAATACAAGCCCAAGCACAATTCCTTTCTGCAAGGTACAGTGCAGAGGGCATCGTGGGAAGATAAAAATAAATCTCAGCAGTATCCAGACTGTGGAAAATCCTGTAGGCAACTGACCTGATTTTGTCAATGAATAAATTGACAAGAGTCAGATGGAAAAGGGACCCAGAGATTAAAAGTGATTTAAGAAGAATATTAACCAGTTGTGATGTTTAGACTTGATATGGATACTGATAAGGCAAAGTATAAAAAAAAAAAATACCGTTGAGGAAATTTGAGTAGTGAGATTTCACGTTTTGAAATTATTGTTCATTTTTATAGGTCTGGTAATACTATTTTGATTATGCTTAAAAAATGTCCTTAATAAAAAGTACCTGTTTGAGAGCTTGCTATAGTTTGGATCTTTATTTTTTGCGATCTTGCTGTATTGCCCGGGCTGGGCTTGAACTCCTTCCCAGCACAGTCTTCTGAGTAGCTCGGTGTGTGCCATTGCTCCAGCTCAGTTTGAATCCTGAGTGTCCCCAAAGGCCCATATGTTAAAGGCTTAGTCACTAGGGTGGAGATATTGAAGTGTGGTAGAAACTTGAAGAGGCTGGTCTTAGAGTGAATCTTATAATTCATTGGGTGTAAGCCCTTCAAGGGCATTGTGAGACCTCCCTAGCTTCCTCCTGGTTCTCTTTTGTGTTTTGGTCACAAGAGGAGTAGTTTTGTTTCTCCATGTGCTCCTGCCACAATGTGCTGATTTGGCACAGGTCCATAGACAATGGGGCCACACAATCAAGGACTGAAACATCCCAAACTGTGAGCCCAAACAAACCTTTTCTCTTTCTAAGTTGACTTTTCATGGATATTTTGTTACAGTGACAGAAAGCTGTCTAACATGGAGCTATATATGGAAGTAATTGTGGCTAATAGGATGTAATATCCAGGATTCATTTCAACCTGGTGGGAGTGGGGGATGAAACAAGTTGATAATTGATGAAGCTGGACGATGGGTAAATGGGGGCTCATTCATTTTCCACTACTTCTGCCTGTGTTTGAAGGTTTCTGCAATAAAATGCAAAACATGAAATAAGGGATAGAACATGTTCTTATTTTTAAAAATATGAAAGAACTTTACACTGGAATTGGGGAGGCTCAGGTCCTATCCTTGGTGCAGTCTGCTTACCTGTATGACTTGGAGTGCGTCCTTCAACATTTCTGGGCTGTGCTGACTCTCCTGAGTAAATAAAGAGATGGTTGGGTGAGGTTGGCACTGTAGGTGGTTACCTGGAGAGCTGGACTTCTGAGAGAGACTTGGGGTGTGGGCTCGGGGAGACAGATTTCAGAATCAGGGAGCCATGTCTGTGAAGCGTGGTTTTGTTCAAGCTGTGTATTTGTCAGATCGGATGAGTTCTGAGCCCCTGGGAAACTGGCATCATTCTGCAGAACGTATCAGCTGGAGTTGGTATAATTTCAGTCAAAAGCAAAGAAGCATCATGTTGTAATTAGTTGGGGGGTCTTGTCTCCATGGTTACCACTTCATATACAGTGATTCAGTGCTCAGACTCTGGAGATCAGGGGCAGATCCCAGCTTGACCACAGGCTGTGCGATTTGGTTACTTCTTTCACCTACCTTCTCTTTTTCAGGTTGCTTCAGACAGTGTCTGGCACATAGTAGTTGCTCAGTAAATGGTAGATATAATTATTCACTCACTCCTAGTTTAATTCTATTTGGGGTTTCTGATACTTGTGAGGCTTGTCAAGATTTAAGTGCATTTGTCGTCTTCAGTTTCTTCCTTCCTTTTGTCCTTGCGAGTGCATCCACATGGGAGGGCTCACCATAGTCCTTGAGATGTGAAAATAGGACTGGGGCAACCTGGGGAGAGTGTCAGTTACCAGAGTGTAGCGTTTAGAGGCCAAATCTTTGCCCTTCTCTTGGTTGTCAACCGTCTGAATTGCTCAGGGATTTGCCCAGCCCGGGCATTAGGGGTGGAGCTCAGGTCTCCTGACTGCCAGTCAGTTCAGCTTCCTGCTGTCTTCTTGGCATCCTCATTGCTGGCTGGAGTGCAGTCTGTGGAGGAAAATTTTCTGTCTGAGGTACCCAGTATTAACAAAGTCATCCCTTCCATTAAGAAGGAATGCCTGGCAATGCTCTTGCATTTGCAGGGAGGGGAAATGGGAACATGCCTGGTGTTCCTCAGCACTCTGACTAATCCCTTAACAGGCTGCTGTCATTTCCTCTGTAAGACCTGGTGATCCCAGGCCCTGTGCTCCTCGTCCAGGCCGGCAGCACCTGTGAGCCGCCACCCATTCCTTGTAGTCAGTCAGCGTGCTTGCCCTGGATCATTGTTTCAGTCTTTCTGATTCACCTCACTGGCCTCCTTTTCCATCCTTGAAGCTTCATGATGGTATTATTTCTGCGGCACCCGCGAAGCTGCATCCTGTGATTTTTGTTCCTTTCTTCCTCCCTGCCCGCCCCCTCTGCCCTTAAGCCCATGGCTTTCCTCCTTAATATTTTTTTCTTGATTGCCTTCATTTTCCCTGGATACTTCTATTCATCAATCTGAAAATAAGTTTGTAAGCTCCTCTTGTTTCTTCTAGGGATCGGACTCATTTCATAGATTATCCTATTCCCTCTTTCTGCAGCATTGAGATACTTGACAGCTCATGAACATTTTCTAATAAGGGAGAAAGTAGTTATCTCTAGGAGATTCGATAGGTTAAATAGCAGGGCTTCAGAGTTGAGAAGGTTAGATTGGATCCTGGGTCTCTATCTCCATGCACAAATGGTAGGTCTTTGGATAAGTTCGTTTTACATTTTTTGACTTCAGTTTTCTCATCTGAAAAATGGGAGTGATAATACCCATCTCTATAGGGTTGTGAGATTATGTATTCTTGGCATTAATTACGTTGAGTAAATCTTCAGTAACATTAATGTGTATGGTGTGATCTTATTTGAGCTTTATAGAAGCAGATTTTTTGAAGCAGATTCTCTCTTTTTACTCGTTTCTATGAATTTATCTATTCCTTTCTCTTCTTTTTGTATTGCCCAGGGGCAGGGCAGGGGGAGAGAGAGAAATTGATTTAAGGCTAACATATTTCTGATGAAGAGATGCAGCATTAAGACTTGTTGAGTGAGATTTACCCAGAAATTCTCTCCTGGAGGAGGCAAGGAGAGGAGTGCAGGTCTCCTTCTGGCACCTTTAAACTTCAACTTTGTCCCTGGTCTAGCATCCTGAGAGGGCCTGGGCTGGCCTAGGGGGCTGGGGGAGTTTGTTTAAGTCAGGTTCATTGTCCTTGATCTGGAGCTCATCCGGGGTACGCGAGCCCAGGTCCTGGATCAGGAGGCAGAGTGTTCAGTGGGCAGACATACCTGGGATGGAGTTGTGGCTCTGCTGGGGAATCTCCCTGCTCCTAGCTTTTTCTTTTGTACAGGAATTGTACCGAGGGTGGTTGTGGGGACCAGGACAGTTATGAATGGCCTGCCATGTTGAGGATGCTCAGTCAGTGCTAGTTCTTTTTCTAGTTTATAATATAGACTAGACTTTCTGGTTTATGCTGTAGAAAGCTTCTGCCAAGGGAATTTCAAAGAGCAGGCAGGCATTTTTGTGGGCAGTGAGACCTTTTAAACATCTGTGGATGATCCTTACCCTTCTGGAAAGGCTCATCTTGTGGAGTTAGGACTTGATTTCAATTTTTTCACCTTTAGATGGGCGTTAGAGTGACACCACTGTATCAAAATGCACATTCTGGCCTGCAAACCAGAACCTGCTGCTCAGACATGGACCTGCAGAGACCCTTGCCAGATGTCTGATGCCACTCTAGTTTAGGGCCACCACTTTCAGCAACCCGAATGACTTCTTAATGCATGGACAGACAGTGTTTGATAGAACTTTGGTTTGGGTGTAGCCACTTAGGGATACTGGAGTCCTTTTCTGAGAGGTAGGGAGTATGCTTTTGTCACTTGGGTCTATTAATAACAAATGATGTAATGCTTTTATAGTATTGGTAATAACTAATTCAGGTGCTTTCACATATACTAACTCGTTCAGTTCTCAAAACAGCTCTACAGGTTAAGTGGCATCGTAATGCCCTTCCTGTAGGACATGTCCAAGGTCACAGGATAGGATGGTGCCAGGCTAATGAACTCAGGGAGCTTGGCTCCAGAGTCAATGCTCTTTTTCCCATTAATACGCACCTGTCTTCATGACAGGCAGGACTACTTGGAAATGGGCTTTAGAGTCTTGTAGCTCTTATCTAAGGGCCAGGAAAATCTGATAAGAACTGGTAGTCTCCTTCTCCACTGACTCTGCATCGTTTCTGGGCACACCCTAGCCCAGTCAACATTTTCGGAGGATGCTTACCCCAGAGCAGTTGTGTGTGCTGGTGGGTCGTGGGGGTGGTGGGCCAGTTTGCAGCCCTCCCTCTCCTATTAGCCATTCACTCTCCTCCTGTGGGTAAACTGAAATTAGCTTGCTCTAGGGGTGAAAATCTGGGGGTAATTTCTTCGACTTCTTTTGCTATAGCTCCAGGATAGATCAAATGCACTTCCCTTTTAGGAAGACCCAGGAGAAGGGCTCTCATTTCATCTCAGAGAGAATAGGACGCAGCAGCACACAAGCCTGGGGCTGCAGCAAACCTGGCGGCAGAGGGCTGGGGGAGGCTCTCAAGTGGAGCTTTCTGCAGCCTAGAACGCATTGGGAAGTAGTCCTGGGAGAGGTTGCTTTAGACCTCCCCACCCTCACCAGAAAATGATGCAGCTCTCATGCAAATGCAGCAGATGTGAAAACTACAAAGGGCCATTTGCTCTGTGCTGGTCAATGTGTTAGTGATCTTCTCTTCTCTTCTCTTCTCTTCTCTTCTCTTCTCTTCTCTTCTCTTCTCTTCTCTTCTCTTCTCTTCTTTTCTCTTCGCTTCCTTCTGCTTGCTTCTTTCTTTTTTCTTTCTTTCTTATGGTACTGGTGATTGAACTTAGAGACCCTTTATCACCCGGTTATACCCCCATCCCTTTTTATTTTTTATTTTGAGACAGTCTCACTAAATTGCTGAGGCTAGTCTTGAACTTTTGATCCTCCTGCCTCAGCCTCCCGTGTTGCTGGATCACAGGTGTGTGCTATGGCACTCAGCTTATTAAGTACTTTATGACCCTTTCTTCTTAATCCCTACTCCACTGGAAGTTGGACATGATGGTCCCTGTGTTCTAGAGCAGGAAACCCATTCAGAAAGTGAGTAAGTCTCAATAGCACACAGATAATGAGCGCCACAGTCAGGATTTGAACTCATTTTCTTCATATCCACAGTGCTTTGCTCCCTGTCTGTGGCAGAACATCGTGTACTCTGCTGATATTAATATTACCAAATAGAGGTTTTTTTCCCTAATGTAACGTGAGGATTTCCTTTTGATTATAGAACACTGCTAAATGTCTTGAAATGAAAGAAGTAAAGAAAAACGAATGAATGAACAAAGCTGGACTGGAGTGGACACATACTTCTCCCCACTGTTTCCCATTGAGTGGCCTTTAGACTCCCCACTATACTCAGAAGCTCTGCTAATTCCCTTTTGAAGAATTTTCCTTTTGGGAGTTTTTTTCTTTTATATTAGAGTATCCGAACCATCAAGTCACAGTTTGTATTTTTAGCTATGTTTGGTTCCTGACTTTACTTCAGATTTTTTTCTCATTTAATTGCACCTCTATTCCTCTCTTTTGTTTTTTTTCCTCCCTGTCTGTACTAGTAGAAGGTTTTTCTTACAAACCTTACTTGGTTTAAAGTGGATGAGGTATGTAATTTTCCAAAGTTCAGTTTTCTTTGAAAACCTGTGAGAACTAAAGCCATCTCCATCATTTCAGGAACTATGAAAATATAAGATGCGCTTTCCAATACAAGTTAGAATTTCAACACTCAGGGTTCCATTTGCAACTCAGCCATTATAAACGCCCTGAGGAAACAAGCACAGGGGAAATAGGGTGCCATCATGTTGACTGTGATTTCAATGCCGTGGTTGAATGGGTTTCCAGCTAGGGCGGGAGTCGCTTCCTAATTAAAACAGATACTTTTTGAGGGATCCACATCTGCCAAATGCCATCGTGGTTGGTGACTTGATTTCACCTGTTCATGGGGCGGTAGTTCCATTTATGGTTTGAGTTTGTTTTAAAAATTCTCAGCAGGAGCTCTCAGCATAATTTATTAGGCCAGGGTCTAGGAATGCTGTTTCATTTAAGCCATTTTTCCACATGCTTAACGGGTAACACCATGTCTGTCTGGCTGGGTAGTATGGCTTTTGGATTTTCTCTTGCTCCTTTCTTATTTCTCCCTTCCTTCCTTCCGACTTCCCTCCTTTTTTTAAAACTTTCTTGACTAGGTAGAAATAGCATAAAAATTATTTTCATTTAAAAAAAAATTTTTTTTAGTTGTTAATTGACCTTTATTCATTCATTTATTTATATGTGATGCTGAAGATCAAACCCAATGCCTCCCACATGTGAGGCAAGCGCTCTACCACTGAGCCACAATCCCAGCCCAATTATTTTTATTTTTGAAAACATGAAAGAGATCCATGTTTCCCATCGAGTGGCCTTTGGACTGTCAGCACTATAGTCACTTGTGCTTGTTAAAGACGTGTATTCTTGTACCTCATCTCAAATCTGGATTCAAGAATTACTGAATTAAGAGTTACCTGAGGTCACTAGCTTATTTTTAAACTATCAGTAGAATATTCTGTTTTTCTTTTGAATCAAAAGGTAATCTTACTCCCACCCCCGCCTGTAATTAATATACTCTGATTTACAAAACAACAAATTTCCAAGTAAATATCTTATAATTAATTTTTAGAATTTGATAAACTTTCATTAATTTTTTATTGAAGTGTTATTTGGTGTTTCATAAGCTAGAGATATTCTTTAATTATTGTCAAAATGTCAAATTACATGACTAGATTTTTTTAAAAAATGAAGTTTAATGATGACTGAACTCATTAATTTCTAGTCTTGTCCAAACTTGTGATTTAAAATGACTCACCAAGTTGGATGGGGTGCCAACACCTGGCAGAACTGGCTACTGTTCCTGCCATCTTCTGTGTGACCCCAGGCCTCAGCATGCCCCTCTGTCCGGTAAGGGACTGCCTAGATGCACTGTGATCTCCTTCCTGGTTCTGATTGAGTGAGAGGAGGAGAAACACAAGATGTTGACCCATGAGTAATATGTCGGAGAGAGGAGGTTCTATCTTGGCAACAGGACTTTTAACATGAGCTATCTGGAAGTTGAAGGAACTACAATCCATAAAGAATAAGAAAACAGAGGTTAAAATGAGGTGCCATGCCACACGCCTGTAATTCCAGCTACTCAGGGTGGTGAGGTAGGAGGATCGCAAGTTTGAGACCAGCCTGGCCAACTTAGTGAGATCCCATTTCCAAACAAACAAACAAACAAAAGTTTTTAGGAAATGATTGGCAGTTTCTTATACTCATTTAGAAAAAACAATGCTACACTCCTCCAAATTCCCAGTTATTGAACCCAGCCAGGAAGTGGACTACCTTAAGGCAAGGACTGTCCTTTGTTTGACACATCAGTTGTTGCCAGGTACAATTGTGTCACTTGTAAATTCTCATAGAGCTAGGTGATGGTAGGACCTGGGCCTAGCAATGTTTCCAGTCGTCTTCCTCGAAACCACCTCCATTAGTGGAAAGAAACAGTGTGCTGCCTCCAAGGACTAAGCAGTAAGTAAGGACACAACTCCAGCAGCGGGGGAAAGGGATAAACGGGAGCTTAGCCAGGGACTTCTTGCTTGTGCTATTGTGTTCTGTTTCTCTCTATTCATTTATGGAGAGAAGATGAATGCATCAAAGGTGGCAAAGTATATAAAGACCAGTGTTCCTTAAATCTCAGTAATTCATGGACCTCTTTATTTAAAGGAAAAAAAATGTCTTGCAAATCCTCCTTAATAAATATTTTTATTATGAAGTAGCTTAAATATGCCCGAACATAAAACTAGGTATAAACTCCTTATGCTTCTAGCTCTTACATAACTATAAAACAATGACAAATTTATAGAGTAAACTCAAACAAGACTACAAAACCAATAAAATTCAAGTTAACACTAATTTATCATGACAGATAATTTTGTTTGACTCAAATTAAACTTCTCTTTGAAAATGTCATTATGTTTCTGACAGCCAAAGTGCCAGCTCCTCCAAGATCCCTGTGGAACTCAACTGTCCTTCCATGTCCC
>CM053408.1:90922775-90958994 GCA_028644305.1 Xerus rutilus
CTTAAGTTGATTTTTTTCTCCCTTGCTCTTCTTATTTTTCCCCCTCAGTGCTGGGGATCAAACCTAAAGTCTCGCTTATGCCAGGCTTATGCTCTTGCACCCTCAAATTAGAAAGTAGCCAAAAGAACCGCAGACCTTGCCGGGCATGGTGGCGCACACCTATAATCCCAGCAGCTCAGGAGGCTGAGGCAGGAGGATCACCAGTTCAAAGCCAGCCTCAGCAAAAAAAGCAAGGTGCTAAGCAACTCAGTGAGACCCTGTCTCTAAATAAAATACAAAATAGAGCTGGGGATGTGGCTCAGTGGTGGAGTGCCCCTGAGTTCAATCCCTGGTATCTCCCTCCCCCCCAAAAAAGAAGTGTAGACCTGAGCAAGTACTTCCCCAATGCTCTACATAGATTATGCTTAGTATAGGATTTCAAACAGCCTTATAAGTTATGAAACATTACTGAATTTGGGGAATTTATATTCTATATTAAAAACCTTAATAAGTATCATATGTTAAGATGAATGGTCATGTGACATCCTTAGAATACATTAGAAAAGAGGTGATAGCTTCCTAAAGTTCATCAGAGCAGAGTTTTAAGAAAATATGGGGCAGCTAAGACCTGGATTAAAATCCAGGCCCTTGATTTTTATTTATTTTTTTATTAGTGCGTTATGGTTGTACATAATGGTGAGATTTGTTGTTACATATTTGTATCAGGCCCTTAATTTAAAAGCCAATCAGATTATTGGACCACTCTGCACTTCAGATTTCTTCTTGAAAACAAGCATAGAAATAATAGTTTCTGCCTCAGGATGGATATGAGGATTAATGGAAAACACTTAGCAAAACAATTGTCTGTTATTAAAATAAAAATATTCCAGTCCTCTTCAGGAAGTAAATACAGTAAAGCAGTTGTTCCCATGGCTGTGCATCAGCATAATTTGGGTCAATTGGAAAAAAAAAAAAAGATTCCCAGACACTACCTCAGGCCTGCTGTGTCTGAGAACTTGGGCTTTGTATTTTTTTTTGTAGGAAAAATCAGTTTGGGAGTCCTTGCTCTGGACTCTAGTAGCATTTGGAGTCACTTTTACCTGGAGATTGCAGTCTTCCTTGCTATACATTTGGAACACTGGCTCTAAGTATTTGTTTTGGAGGAGAGGGTACCAAGGATTGAACTCAGGGGCACTCCACCACCGAGCCACATCCCTAGCCCTATTATGTATTTTATTTAGAGATGGGGTCTCACTGAGTTGCTTAGTGCCTCACCGTTGCTGAGGCTGGTTTTGAACTCGTGATTCTCCTGTCTCAGTCTCTACAGCCGCTGGGATTATAGGTGTGTGCCACCGTGCCCAGCTCTCTAAATATTTGTTGCATGTTTAAGTTATTAGTCCCAGAGATTGATGTGTGGATCTTCAGCCCCATACCTTTCTTTCTCTTTCTCACCTTCACCAGTCCCTTTCCCTCCATCCCATATTGAATTTTGGGACAGCAGGGTGGATTATGTCCTAGACAGCCTGGTTCTCAGGACTTCTTAAAGAAAATTAAATAAATCTTTTTTTTTTTTTTTAAATAGAAACTTTGCTGAGACAGACATTTGGCATGTTAAAATTGAACTTGAGTTTAGTTTCTAAAATAAATATTTCAGTCTTTTTTTTTTTAACTCTTTGGAAAAATGCAGGAAATGCTTCTAAAATAACTGATATTCCCCTTGTTAAAGCTGGGGTTGTGATTGGCTAGATTCCAGCATGTGTCCTCTTTCCTTGAGGGGGAAGAGTGGGGAGCACTCTCCTCTATGCCAAGACACACACAGGCTGTAATCCCTCAAATCTACAAGTGCCTTTCATACAGTGACGGTTATTTGGTATATTGTAAAATGTGGCCTGGAGATTAAAATAAGAAGTGCAGTGTTCATTGCATTTAGATCAATTAGAATGTTTCCCTGAAGGTTTGTGTGTGGAGACTTTGGTGAAAAAAATGACACACCATTGTATTGCCACAGAAGCAACATGGTTGCTCGTGTGTATTTAGTACATCTATTTTACATTTTGTGTGGATGAGGAATGGCTGAAGTATCAGCTACGTTATACAGAAACTTTGTGTAGTGCCAAATCCCCAGCTTCTAGATTGGCACTTGGTGATTGCTCAATAAAAACCTACTAAATGAATGAGCTTACAGTTAAACAACTGAAACCAACGATCACATCTGTTGCTTTTCAGTGATAACCTTGTTGCAAAGGTGATGCTGGTATTTGTTTGGTGGACTGATACGTTGCTGCCTATTCTTCCCATAGTCCCCTGTGCCTCCACACAGATCCAGCTCCCTTAGTGAAGGCCTGCCCTGGAGAAGTGTGTGTCTCCTTCATTCCCGGTCGTGTCTCTAGTACAGTATCTGGCAGCATAGTGCTTTCTTACTTAATATTCATTGGATGGATACATGGTGCTCTGTAGTTTTTATGATAGTTCGTAGTTGGTTTCCACGCGGTTGACTGATGGTGCCTTCCCAGTTTGATCAGTGGAACAAAGATAAAGGAGGCTAAGTTAGCTGCCTCAGAAAGCCTTGGGTCGTAGGTAGCAGAGCTGGAACCACAGCCTTTGGATCTGTTGCCTCCTTCCTCCCTTGTTCTAGAACAGCCTTTAGAATATTAATGAACATTAATTTTCCCCCTACCCCCATTTGAGACCCACTTTATTGAGGGTGTGACAATAAAATATCGTATATGCAGGCTTTCCCAAACTGCTATCTTCATCTTCAGCCACCAAATTTGTTGAGTGCCAGTTTGGGTTATGCACAGTGTTTCTTTTTTGGTTACTTGTGATGGGAGCCTAATAGATTTTTAGAGGAAAAAATGTTTTTAAAACTAACTTTCATTGTTTCAGGCAATTTATTTTCTCCTTTCTCCCAAACACTTTAAGATATAAATTTGTCAGTACTGTCATCTAAGTTATTAAAATAAATGTTCATAGCTGTGAGGGGAATATTCTCCAATATATTCTTTCTTGTTTGCTTGGTCACTTTTATCCATTTGTCTGTTTGTTTATTTTTTGGCTGGGGATTGAACCTAGGCCCTTGCTCATGCTAGGCAGGTGCTCTACCACTGAGCTACATCCCCAGCCCTTGCCTGGTCATTTTGATATAAAAATTTCAGCAGAATTGGATTGATCCAGTCAAGCTCAGGAAGCAGAAAGCTTCCCTGTAATATTAGAAAATGCTAGCCAAGGGCTAGGGCTGTAGCTTGGTGGTAGAGTGCTGGCCTTGCATGCGTGAGGCACTGGGTTCAAACCTTGGCACCACATAAAAATAAACAAATATATTGTGTTCATCTACAACTAAGAAAATATTTAAAAAAGAAAATGCTAGCCAATAAGGAGCTGAACAAACACCTCTCAGGAGAAGATAAACAATTGATCAACAGACATATGAAAAAATGTTCAGCATCTCTAGTGATTAGAGAAATGCAAATCAAAACTACTCTAAGATTTCATCTCACACCAGTAAGAATGGCATTCATCAAGAATACAAACAATGGGGCTGGGGTTATGGCTCAGTGGTAGCGTGCTCGCCTTGCACATGTGAGGCACTGGGTTCGATCCTCAGCACCACATAAAAATAAAGATATTCTGTCCACCTACAACTAAAAAATAAATATTAAAAAAAATACCAACAATGATAAGTGTTGTGGGGGAAAAGGCATGCTCATACATTGTTGGTGGAACTGCAAATTGGTACAACCAATCTGGAAAGCAGTATGGAGATTCCTTAGAAAACTTGGAATGGAACCACCATTTGACACAGCTATCCCACTCCTTGGTCTACACCCAAAAGAGTTAAAAACAGCATACAGCCACTTCAATGTTTATAGCAGCTCAATTCAGAATAGCTAAACTGTGGAACCAACCTAGATATCCTTTGATAGATGAATGGCTAAAGAAACTGTGGTATATATACACAATAGAATATTACTCAGCAATAAAAGAGAATAAAATTATGGCATTTGCAGGTAAATGGATGGAGTTGGAGAATATCATGCTAAGCGAAGTAAGCCAATCCCAAAAAATCAAATGCCGAATGTTCTTTCTGATAAGTGGATGCTAATCCATAATGAGGGTGAGGACACAGGAAGAATGGAGGAGCTTTGGTCAAAGGGTTGGGAGGGGGAAGGGGGCATGGGGACAGTAAAGATGGTGGAATGAAATGGACATCATAACCCTAGCTTCATGTATGACTGCATATATGATATGGTTCTACATACATCGTGTACAACCAGAGAAATGAAAAGTTGTGCTCCATCCATGTACAATGAATCAAAATGCATTCTGCTATCATATATATCTAAGTAAAATAAATAAATTTAAAAAAGAAAAAAGAAAATGCTAGCCAAACAAGTAAGGTTCTTAGATGGTGGCAATATCTGGGTGTGCACCTTGCCAAAGCCACAGGCTGGATCCAAGGTTCTAAGTAATGAAGGATTTCAAAATCTATGAAGCTAATTCTCATTCCTATTTATTCTTTTATTGAGAAAGATAATTTGGTGATTTCAGCAAGATTTTGTCCAGTGTGGGGTTGGGAGGTCAGACGGCTAAATTTAAACTTATTGTCATCATTTCACAGATGACTTTAAAGAGTTGCCTGAATAATACTCACAAAGCTCTGATTTTGTTGTGAAGTATCAATAAGAATCGAATTCCTTTTGCCCGCTGTGGACAGTGGCCTGCAGTGTTGGAACTGAGCCACCGGAGAGAATAGATCATGGCTTGTATTGTGGTCCCTCCAGGGTCCAGGCATGGAAATATATGGCGGGGACTTTAGCAGTGGTTTTGAGTGGAAAGAAAGCCTTTTCTCTTTTCAGCCAGTGCCTGCCTCCTCAGCCGGGGCTGGACAGAGCCATTGTGTGTGTTGGGGCTCTTACAAAGCTGGATCACATCACCCCTGATGCGGCTGTTTTCATCAGCAGCTTCCCGGTTCCTGCCTTTGCTGTCCTGCTGCACAGCGGGGAGAGGCTGACCTGGAGTGGGCGCAGGAGCGTGCTCGACTGCCATTGCCATCTGTCCTCTGCTTCCCTCGCTGTTCAGGCTTAGTCACATTCTGTGACTTAGGTTTCTGATTAGTGTGACCTGGGCGCTGGAAGAAAGAAGTGGAGGTGAGCACTATTTCAGAGAAAACATTGTGAAGGAAAAAAAGCAACTGCTTATTTTCTAAGGTTGTGTAAAATATAAGATGTGAAGCATTAGGATTATTTTCATTCTTTAGTGACTTATTTTCTGAATTTTCCAAATTGCTGATGTCCTTCCCTTAAGACTTGGGTCACCCTTGTGGAAGTAAGAGGCCAGGACTTGATGCTGTCAGTCAGTTAATTCTTTTTTTTTTTTTTTTTTTAAATATTTTGTTTAGTTGTAGATGAACACAATATCTTTATTTATTCTATGTAGTGCTGAGGATCGAACCCAGTGCCCCACGCATGCGAGGCAAGCGCTCAACTGCTGAGCCACAACTCCAGCCCCAGTCAGTTAATTCTAATGGGTTAGCTTGAGTCTTGCCTGTTTGTTGCAGGTGGCTTGGCACAGGTGTAGTTCTATTTGTTGAAAACCCTTGGTTGTACTCTAAGTAGGGGGACTGAGCTGCTATCAACAGGCCCAGTAGTAGGACCAGAAAGTTTCAATGTGATAGACAGTTTCTGTTGAGGACACCTGCTACCAGGCACAGTACAACCATTGTTCTTTTTGTTGAATGCATTCTGGACAGGGCTACGTTTATTAGCCTGAGGTTGGGTTTTCACTTTTTTTCCTGCTTGCATTTCAGTTTTGGTAGAACAGATTTCTGTCTGTTCTGCAGGTTGTGCTAATGTGAATTTAACGTGTGTGTGTGTGTGTGTGTGTGTGTGTGTGTGTGTGCGCGCGCGTGCATGCATGCAATTCATGTAAACGTTATTTCCAAGGGTGTATGTTGAGAAGTTGTGGCGGAAAGAGTGCTTGGTCAGAGAGGAGGCAGGTGACCTGGACTCACACCCCTGCTTCCTGGCTGTGTGGCTAAGGGAAAAGCATTTTACTTTTCTGGGCATGGTCTTCTTGGAGTGATAGATAGCCATGGTCCCCAGCATTAAGATTCCTCTCTTGTGCTTTGTGTGTTTGGGGATGTTAAGAGCATCAGAAGTGGAGGGAGGCAGGTGTTGCCAAGGGCCCTGCTCCTGCGGAACCAGTACGTAACCCCAGGGGGAGCTCTTTTAATTGGGTGACAATTGTATGGCCTGGCCAGTGACGGGGTTCAATGTGATCTCTGTGGCAAGTTTGCAAAACTAAAGAAAAAATTTTTTTACATTTCTAGGAAAGTGCTTTTGCTCAATCCTGTAGGTGTTCCTGGACACTTGAGTTTGAACTTCTAAATTAAGAACTACATTATGAACGAAATTGGGACCGTACTATATTTATGTAACTTGATATCTTGCCTTGTTTCTTGATGTGTTTTTTGTGATGGTTTTTGAAACTGAGGTTTCAAACAAAGGCAGAGATTAATGAAATATTATGTTTGGCATGCTTATTACAGGGACTGTTTTGACTTACAGAAATAGAATTGTGGACCAGTATCTGAAAATAACATTTTTTCTGTCCTCTCTTGAACAGACTTTCAATATTTGGCCTATATAAATGTTGTCATAGCTATTACTATAATTGACAAATGAAGATTTCTTAATCTATTAACTCTTTTTTTAAAAAAAATATTCTATTAGGTATACATGATAGCAGAATACATTTTGATTCATTGTACACAAATGGAGCACAACTTTTCATTTCTTTGGTTGTACATGATGTAGAATCACACCACATATGCAGTCATACATGAAGCTAGGACTATGATGTCCATCTCATTTCACCATCTTTCCTGCCCCCATTCTCCCTCTCTTCCTCCCCTTTGACCAAAGTTATCCAGTAGCTCTTATAATCTATTGCTCACTAATTCCTCTCTCTCCTTTGGGTTTTCTGTGCCAGCATTGCTAGCTGCAACATCAGCAAGCATGTCATTTTAACAATGTTCTGGATGCCCTGATTCCTCCAGCTGAAGCTAACCAGTGTGGGCAAGGCCACACATTTGGCAGTAGATGGTTAAGAGATTCCTTTCCCAGATATAGTATACATCTGATAATATTTATGATTTACTTGTTGAGTATTGGTTTTGAAATGAAAGGTTATTGATACCCCCTTTGGACTATTTAGCCTGTAAAATTTTCTGTTACAACATCCACACTGCATTGTAAATATATTCTAAATCCTGAACCACATTAGAATTTTCTTTTATGGTCTCTACTGCTGTCTTTTCGTGGTGTCCTTTGAAGTCCTGAAATGTTTTCATGTTTGATTGAGATTAAATCTGGGTTTCATTTTACTTTTTGAAACATATTGAGCAAGTTAATTTTCTGTTTGAGTTCCTAAGGGGAATGACTCCAGGCCTCTGTGTCCCAAGAATTCAGACTGAGCCTTGCCAGAACATTCCTGTGGTTTTCCATGGGGCAGATCAGTGTGTTCATGAAATTTCAGTTGTAGCTGGTGTTTTCTGTGGTTAATTAAAACATCTGGCTTTTAAATTTTCCACAAACAGAGCATAATTGTTTGGCCAAAGCTTTTCAATAATGATTGAATATTTCAGTCCTCTCCTCAGAGTGGCCCACACGTGTCTTTAGAATACCATACGCTGTTGTCTCTGTTCATTAATGATTTTAAACCTTTGGAAGGTATTTGAGGTGGTCCTGCCAACTATGTACCCTTGAGAGAGAGAGAGAGGTAATTTGTGAATATGAGTCCTCATGATGGCTTCTGGCCTCTGCCCCTCCAGGTCGGAGCTGCCGTGGGTGAGCCGCTGCGATCGCCAGCCAAGCATGCTGTGGTTGGATCTGCCCAGCCGTGGAGCAGAAACATTGGCTGGATGGAAAATCCATAAAAGAAAGCTCTTCTGAAAAGCTGAGACAGACGAGAACTACAGCAGAATCAGGTTGGTATGAGATAAGAGAAGCAAGGTCAAGTACATTGGGTTGGATAGGAAAAACTTTTGTTTCTTCCACAAGCATTTTTTGAGACAACCCTAAATAATTATCCCTAGGAAATTCCCACCGTGGGGTCAGTGGCGCATCCGACGGCTTTCTCCGTGCAGGGTGCCATTGTCTGCCTTTGTTTCTCTTCCTGTCCTCTCCTCTGGCCCTTCATCTCTTTCATCTTCCCCTCATCTCTCGGAGAAAAGAAGAAAGATCCTCAGTCCAAATATGGAAAAAGCCACAACCAGAGGTCACATATCACGGCCTCAGTGATCTGGGCTTTATTTTGGAGAGAAAGCCACATCCTCGCTCATGGGCTTGCACTGGTGTGTTCAGAAATGTGTGCTTGGTTGTGTTTTCACACTCAGAAAAGTGGGTCATTCCTGTTGGGGTACTTCTGGCTGGGTGCAGTTTGTGTGGCAAGATTTTAAGTACTCTTTTCTTTCCCCCAAACAAAAGTTACCAACGCATTTATTTTTAGCAGTGTGTGTGTTTGACATTAAGATACGTACATAGGACAAGAGAGATGTACTGAATATAATGGGCATTTCAATAAATTCAAAATAGCCTCACTGTGGACCAGGAGAACCAGATAGCATCAATAGCCCATGTGTGGCAATAAGGTGGGAAATCATTCATTTTAGGAAGTGTATTGTACAGGCCAGGCACTATAGACAACTTCTCTTGGCTATTTGGTAACTTGCACAACACATAATAAGCAGTGAACACGTACCTGCTAGGAAGGTGTGAATCACTGTTCACTGACAACCAGGAAATGGTGAACATCTGCTGCCCTTGCCCACCCAGTGTCCCTTTCTCCTTCTCAAATAAGTCACCCAGATTTTCCCTGGGCAGTTACCCTGGCCTCATTTTCAACTAATGTAGTTAGAGGAAGTGACCTTGCCAACTTTCTCCTAGACATGTGACATATGTCTGGCCAGCCATGGTCATGATGGTCAGTTTTTTTTTTTTGGTACTGGGGATTGAACCCAGGGATGCTTAATCACGGAGCCACATCTCCAGCCGTTTTTTAAATATTTTATTTAGAGGCAGAGTCTCATTGAATTGGCTTTAGGGCCTTACTAATTTGCTAAGGCTGGCTTTGAACACATGATCCTCCTGCCTCAGCCTCCCGACATGCACCTGGCATGCGACACTGCACCTGGCAATGGTCAGTTTTTTAAAGAACCCCAGTACTCACATCCCAGTCATCTATTGGAAAGAGGTTTTGCCTTTTTGTGAGTTTGTTAATTGGGAGCTCCTACTGGTAATTTTTGTGTTTATGTGGGTATGATAGTCAGCTTTTTGCCACTGTTATCAAAATACCTGAAAAGAACAACTTAGAGGAGGAAAAATTTATTTTGGCTCATAGTTTCAGATGTTCAGTCTGTTGTCGACTGGCTGAATTGCTCTGGGCCTGAAGTGAGGCAGAACATCATGGCAGAAGAACTTGGCAGGGGGCACCATTCCTCTCCTGGTGGCCCTGACGCACATAAGGAGGACCCAGGGAGACAAGATGTAATCCCCAAGGTCATGCCCCCACTGACCTACCTCTTTCAGCCTCGTCCCACCTGCCTATAGTTACCATGCAATTTGTCCTTTTGAAATTATTAATCCATTAAATGATTAATGCTTGATTAGGTTACAGCTCTCACAATCTGATTATTTTGGCTGCTCACACAGGAGATTTTGGGGGGCACCTCATATTCAAACTGTAACAATGGGGAAAAACTTTCTGAGAATTAAGTCACCATAGAAGAAGTCAGAACAGGGAGATGGAGGAAAGCAGCTGAGAGGGAGGAACACATACATATATATACAGACAAACACACAGACATGGACACATACATCCGTATTTTAACACATGCACACAAACACATACACATAGACACATGCATGCACATGCATACACACACACACACACACACACACACACACTTTGGTTCCCAATTTAGCCTAAAGGCAGCATCTATCATTACTTGCTAGCTAGGTAGATGACTAACATCCAAAGTCTCCTGATTGGTAGTCTCCTGATTGGTAGTAGCTTCCAGGTTTGGGCTCTCAATGCAATGACTGTGGCACTGGTCTTCCTTCAGAGGCTCAGTGTTGTTTTATGTTGTGCCTTACATGGGTCTGCCTATGAGCTGGGGTCCTAGGGGATGAAAATAAGGGGTCCTTAGGAAGGACGAAATGGGGTCCTGCAGGATGAGGTATGGAGTGGATGATCGCAGAGTTACTTCACCCAGACTCTGGGGCCTGGTAAGACTGCTCTGCTGGAGCAACAGGCAAAACCCGTTCAGTCCGGGAAGTGTAAAGCTTATGAACGGTCCTCACACCAGTCATGGCCCTGAGGTTATATCCAATGGGGTACCGCTCTGTGTTAGGTGCACAGTCAATCAGCATAGAGTGGAGAAAGGGGGAGGGGAGGGGTTGAAGATATGGAGAGTGCTCCTACAGCTCAGGTGGGTGGCACGAGCCAGGATGTGCTGAGGTAGCTGGTCACCATAGGGGAGTGTGTTACTAGAGCCGGAACACAGTTCTATGGGAGCTGGGGTGGAATTCTGAGTCCTGCTGCATGGTGGGGAGACTAGCAGAGAGGGCTGTTTACAAAGCAGAAGTGAGATTTAGAGTTCAGGAGCGTTTAAAAAAAATCCTTTTAATTCAGTTATTTGCTTTTGAATCTAAAAGAAAGGAAGGCTTTCCAGAACCTATAGTTATAGCAAATTACAGATAAGGAAGATAATTTCAGAGCATCACTAGTAATAGAATCATATTATTTACTGTAAATACAATTGTTTCAGGAGCAGCCAAATGAAAGCTTGTCAGAAAGCTGCCCTGAGTTTAACACCACAGGGTAACAGCTGCTGCCTCACCAAAACCTCAGTTGGATTTTTGTTCCAAGCAGATTCCAAATGCATCAGTAAATTTTCAAGATTTATTTTCTCTTCTGAATGTTAGGCTTTATTATTATTGAAAGTGATAATTAACATTATTGGCTTATTTAAAAATTTATAGACTTTGTTTTCGGGAGAAGTTTAGGTTATAGGAAGATTGAGCAGAAAGTATGGAGAGTTTCCTTATCCCCTTCGCATGGTTCCCCTATTATTAATGTCTTAATAATGTGCATTAAGATATTAAGATTAGGGCTGAGGTTGTGGCTCAGTGGCAGAGCACTTGCCTTGCACATGTGAGGCACTGGATTCGATCCTCAGCACCACATAAAAATAAAACAAAATAAAGACACTGTGTCCATGTATAACTAAAAAAAATGATATTAATATTATTAAAATGTGCATTAGTATGGCACATTTGTTATAATTAATGAACTAATATTGATATGCTATAATTAACTAAAGGCTATAATTTATATTAGGTTCTCTCCTTGTGTTGTATATTCTGTGGGCTTTGCAAATTATCATGGCATGTATCTATCATTATAACATCATACAAAAAAGTTTTAGTAACTTGGAATGGAACCATCATTTGAACCAGTTATCCCACTCCTTGGTATATACCCAAAGGACTTAAAATCAGCATACTGTAGTGATGCGGCCACATCAATGTTTATAGCAGCTCATTTCACAATGGCTAAGCTATGAAACCAAGGTGTCCTTCAACAGATGAATGGATAAAAAAAAGTGGTACATATACACCATGGAATATTACTCAGCCATAAAGAAGAATGAAATTTTGGCATTTGCCGGTAAATGGATGGAACTGGAGACTATCATGCAAAATGAAATAAGCCAATTCCAAAAACCAAAGGCTGAATGTTCTCTCTGATATGTAGATGTTAATACATAATAATGGTGTGTGGGGGGGGGGTTGGAAAATAGAAGTTCATTGGATTAGACAAAGGAGAATGAAGGGAAGGGAGGGAGGATGGGAATGGGAAAGTCAGTGAAATGAATCAGACATAACTTTTCTGTGTTCATATGTGAATACACTATCAGGGAAACTCCATATCATGTACAACCACAAGAATGGGAAGTTAAGTTAGAACAACAACAAAAAGAATGGGAAGTTACACTCCTTGTATGTACGATATGTCAAAATAGATTCTACTGTCATGTTAAGTCTGAAAAGAACAAATAAAAAATTATAAAAAATTTGGGCTGGGGTTATGGCACAGTGGTAGTGTGCTCGCCTAACACGCGTGAGGCACTGGGTTCGATCCTCAGGACCACATAAAAATAAAATAAAGATATTCTGTCCACCTACAACTAAAAAATAAATATTTTTAAAAAATTTATAAAAAATTTAAAAAAAGGTTTACTGCCCTAAAATCTCTGATCTCCCTATCCATCCCTCTCCACCTTCCCCTGAACCCTGATCTTCTTGTCATCTCCCCAGTTTCCTTTTCCCAGAATATCATATAATTGCCATAGTACACAGTATGTGGCACTTTCAGATTTGCTTTTGTCACTTAATATTCATTTTAGTTTATTTATATGATGGCTTTTATTAATTGGGTCTTGAATATTGAACCATCCTTTTGATAGGGATTGCACTGAATCCCTATATTAATATTTAGAGTTCTGATCTATGAATAAGGAATGCTTTTCCATTTTTTTAGGTCATCTTTAATTTCCTTCAACACTTGTGTGGTTTTTAGGAAATTCATGTCTATGTTAAATTTATTTCTAAGTATTTTTTTTTCTTTTTGATGCCTTTACAAATGGAATTGTTTTTCTAACGTTTTCAGATTATTTATTGCTAATGTATTATTTAGAAGTAGTTTTTTTTTTGTGTAATGACTTTGTTTTCTTGAACTAGTTTATAAGTTGAACTAGTTTATAAGTACTGATAGTTTTTTTATTGTATGTATATTTTCTTTTTTTAAATATTGTTTGTTTTAGTTGTTGATAGGCTTTTATTTTTATTTATTTATATGTGGTATTGCTAAGAATTGAACCCAGTGCCTCACACATGCTAGGCAAGCGTTCTACCACTGAGCCATAACCCCAGCCCCATATTTTCTTTTGTTAAAATTGATCGAACCCAGAAGTGCTTTACCACTAAGCTACATCTCCAGACTTTTCTCATTTTTAATTTTGAGACAGGATCTCGCCAAGTTGCTTAGGGCCTTGCTGAGTTACTGAGACTGGACTTGAACTTGCGATCTTCCTGAGCCTCCTTGAGCGGCCGAGATTACAGGCATGCATCATTGTGTCCAGTATTAATTGATTTTATAATTGGTGTACTGTAGTTATATATAAAAGTGGAATTAGTATTTTCTATATGATATGTGTCATCTGCAAATAGAGCTAGTTTTATTTCTTGAGATAGGAGAAACACAAAGTTGGGAATTTCTAATAAAATCACTCTTAACATTAACTTTTTGATAAGGACAAAAAATGGCAGTCATGGAATTGATTTCCTCATTATCTACTCAGTTGGTGAGCTTTTTAGCCACTGCTATACCTACCTAGGGAAAATGCCTATTAAATATTTTGTCTATTTTTATATTGGGTTATTTGTCTTTTTCTATATGCAGTCTGGATGTAAGTCCTTTATTGGATGCGTTATTTGTACGTACTTCCCCCAGCCTCTGTCCTGGTCTTTTCACTTTCATAATGGTGTCCCCCCCACACACAATGAAATAATGTAAATTTTAATTAATGTGTTGTATCAATATCGAAAACTGTGTGCATAAACTTGTTTTTCCTTAGGAGTGCCCTATGTAGATTGAAAGTTTGTAATTATAATGAGCCTCAATTTATCAGTATTTATCTTTTCAAACTCATGATTTCTTTCTCTCTCTTTTTGGTTTTGTTACCAGGGATTGAACTCAGGGTCACTTGACCACTGAGCCACATCCCCAGCCTTATTTTGTGTTTTATGTAGAGTTAGGGTTGTACTGAGTTGCTTAGTGCCTCGCCATTGCTGAGGCTGGTTTTAAACTTGTGATTCTCCTGTCTCAGCTTCCCAAAGTGCTGGGATTACAGGCATGTGCCACTGCGCCCGGCTTCGAACTCAAGATTTTTTAATAAAAATGCACAAAGATTTTCTCCAGTATTTCTTTCTAGAACTTGTGTTTTAGCCTTTACATGATATTTGGTGTATTTGAGGTTACTTTTTATGTATGGTGAGAAGTATGGGTCTACGCTCATTTTATTTTAATTTATATTTTGTATATACCATCCCAGCATCATTTGCTGAAAAAACTGTCTTTTATCTCTCCATTGTCATGGTACCTCGGTAGAAAATCAGTTGGCCCAAATGTAAGGGTTCATTTCTAGATAATCAGTTCTGTTCCTTTGGTTTATATGCCTTTCCTTGTGTCTCCATCACACTGTACTTGGATTTTGCAATGCAGTTTTTCTGTGAAAAAAGGTTTATTGAAGAAATAGACTTGGGCTGCAATTTGTCCTCCTTTAAAAAATTATTATTCCCTCTCCTTTTCTGTTTTGCACCACTCTGTTCAAAGTCCTGGTTGCTGGTAATTTCTCTTTGGAATAATGATGAATTTAAAATGGTAGAAGACAATGCAGAATCAATATGGATGCATTTTTCAGGTTACAATATATATTATTTTATCTTGTTTCTTTGTTTTTTGGTGCTGGGTAGTGAACTCAGGGCTTTGTGTGTGCTTAGCAGGCGCTCTATCACTGAGCTACAACCCCAGCCCTGTGTTACCTTGTTACTTTGTTCTTCTTAAAGGTGGTAAGCATTGTCATGCCTATTGTCCATTGGAATAAAACAAGTTTCTCATCACCTGCATCCTAATCATTGTCAAGATTCCTGACTGAAGGTTATACAAGCCTGGTATGTTATTTCAGGAATTTCATTAGTGATGATATGGATTGGATCTCATACAGTGGAAGACAGGTGTCATAAAACTCTTATTTTACTAAATAGAAAAATCTGTTAATTAAAGTGTCCAGGTTTGAAGGCATAGTGTAATCCCATATGTTTTTTGAACATTTTGATATTATAATTAAAATTTATCTGCATTTTAAATTTACCTATTCTGTTTTATCTTTGTATGAGTATAGTTCTCACTAGATTTAAAACTTTAACATAATTATATTAGAAATGTGAACACAGCAAATTTATATCTGATCTTTAGTTACAACAGTGTAGAAATTATGAGTGCGTAAAGATTGAAAAAGGAAGTGTTAAAATGTTCCTGCTTTTGTGATGCTGATGTACTAGTTGACTATTTTCTAGTACAGTGGTTATTTTGTTCAGGCATGGCTTTATTTTTAATGTGAAAAAATATCTAAATTTAGCCTTGGTGGAATTCAGAGACATTTCCCTTCTCTGGCAAATAACTATCACAGATGCCGCTACTGGACTTCGGTTGAAAAATCACACTGTCGGGTTTAGAGCCGGTTTTCCACAGTTCCAGCAGTTCAAGCCATGTCTTCCCAACTGCTCTGTTCTTCAGGGTGGCTTCTCAGCTTCTTGCTTTGTAATCTTCCAATTTCAACCTGGGTAGACCAGCTTGATGGCAACCAACATGTTTGTTACCTGGCCCCTTTGCTTTCCTGGGCAGTCATTTGACTAATGATGTCACTTCATAAAAGTGCATCTGTAGAGCAGCATGGAATTACTTTTTAGCATTCATTTAAAAGAAAAATTCTTGGGTAAGCCTTCATTTCTATCTCTAGAACCCCAGAAATGGGTGTCGTGAATCTTTAATTGCACCTTTAATTTTCTTTTCTTTCTTTTGGGGAGAAGAATATCTTTGCAGCCTTTTCACAGAGTGGCCCTCTGAGGGGCCCAGAGTAATATTTTAGGAAGATGGAGGCTTGTTTTTCTTTGGAGGGCGACTTCCTAACTGCTCTTCACTTCGAAGAGAGCCTTTTGCTGACTGAAGTTAGGAGTCCGGGAGGACTGAACCACTGAAGTTGAACTTGTGGTACAGTTATATTTGAGAAGCCTCTAGCCAATAATTGTTTGATCATAAATGAAGCAAAATCAGATCAATTTACTCACATTTTGCTGAGTCAATACAAGATAAACAGAGTGTCTGGAACTTGCTATCATTAGTAGAAACCACATTTATAGCAATCTGCAATGAAGATGCTTACCATAAGTATATGAATAGAGTTTAGAATATTATATCTTTTGATATTTTGCTGTTTTTATTTTTTTTTGTATTAAATGATCTGTGAAATATAGGTCTTCTTTAAAAGCCTTCAAAGATACCATATGTGAGGGACATGTAGTCAGTTGCTATGTATTGTAATGTAACTGCTGATATAAGAACAAGCAGTACATTCTCAATACTTATTTGTGATGAATAAAGTATTTAATTAGATTAGATTGTTGAAGTGAGATCTATATTCATGGAATGATAACTATTCAAAACTGAAATTACCAAATTAATTATTATCTGCCCAAATAACTATTGATTACCAGTTCTATTCATAAACAAAAATAGCCTATTGAATACTCTTACATAGACGGTATCCAGACCAGTAATTTATAAACAATGAGTTTCAACATCAGGCTAGCTTGCATTAGAAAATTACTGCGTGCCAGCACCCCTTGTATCCTTTTTTGAAAAGGAGAGAAAACAGTTTTTTACTCTAATCATCATTCAGCTGAGGCCCTTTGAGGACAGATTTCAGTCTTAGAAACTATTCCATGCTGATTTCATGAGGATAATTTTCATGAGGATGCTTAAGGTTGTAGACAGTTTGTTGTGGCTGTGGCTCTTTCCTGATGTCTGCAAAGTGTCATCCTACTTACGAAAGTCGGACAGTAATTAATGATTTTTACCAAAGATTTATTTCAGAAATAAAATGTCTGGACATTAGGCCTTTGACTTATGATTCTAAAACTAGATTAGAAGTGCCTGCTGATCTTGAGCAGGCATGAACTTCCAAGCCATAAGTGATGCTAAGTTCGTTTCCTTACCTCCGTGCAATTCGGTTAAATTCCAAGTGACAGTGGTAATGCGTCCCATCTGGAAGGCTGCCATAGTAGTTGCTGGAGGCAACTGAATGAAACTTCTTCACTGGGGAGACAGCTGCAATGCCAGCACTTCTGGGGCGAGTAGTGTTTTACTGAGCATGTCCAGGATGCTAAGTCACTTCCTCAGCTTTGGATGGGGCTGCAGGAACAGGGATAGACCTCATTTAAGATCCCACAACAATAATATCAGAGAGGCATAGCTAAAGAAGCTCAGAATCGGAGAGATCAAACAATTTTGTCCAAATCTGACATTACTTATCTAAACTTGAATCTAGAGTTCCCCCACAAACTTCATGATATTCCTTTGTAAATAAAGGCACTGCCTATAAAGTGGTAGACCTATGGTAAACTCTCTATGTATCTCTCTTTATATAGCTTTCATTTTTCAAAATAACAAATGAGATAATAAAGGCCCGAAGGAATATATGAATAGAATGCTTTGGAATTTCCAAGGAGACTGTGGTAAATATGAATATAGGCTAATCTGGAGAGGTGGCATTTTGTTATCTTTGGTAAGTGAGTAGAAGTTAAGTGGGTGTCCATAATGAGGACTTTCAAGCATTTTTACTGGAGAAAAATACCTCAGAATTGGAAATAAAAATGCAGGGCGTGTTTGGGAAGTTCTAGGTTTCATAGCAAGATGTGTGGCCCAGCCCTGCACTGCATCGACCTTCTGTGAGCTTCCCAAAGGCAGTTTGGTTGTCAGGGGAATCAGCTACTTCCAAATAGCTACTTAGAGAAGCCAGAACATTCCTGAGTCTCACTGAGCCCCACTCTGCTTGCCTTGTTCTGGAGCTTCAAGCTTCTTTCTCTTGACTCCTTTGGGAGCTGCCTAGCATTTGGTAGTGGCAAGTGACCAAGGTGTTCAACTCTGATTGATCTTCTGCTTGGCTAGAGTTTCAGCTGGTAGGGCTCTTGATGGAATACCTAGCAGATGGTAGCCTCTTCCTCCTCTCTTTTCCTATGGTTGTGTCTGCCTCTTAGACAAAGGGTATAGCAACTACTAAAGTAAGACGTGGGCTACATAGAATCCTTTGTAGACTGTCATGGCCAACCTCCAGCCTGGCTGTCAGCCGTTTGTGGCGTGGTTCATGGAGCTGTGTTATGGAGAAGAGTATGATTTAGTTTGCTGTGGGTTGGTTGTCTACCTGTTCTGTGATGTAGTTTGAGACAAAGGTCTGTTGTGATACTTAGAATTTGCAGAAAAGAGACTATGGTTTGAGATTCCTTTATCTTCTAAAGTAGACAATTGGAAAGTAGTTGAGTGATGTATTTCAAAACTTAAAATCACTACCAATTTCACAAAAGTGTTCACTTAAAACTATGTCAGGGTATTTGTATAAGTTGTAGCATGTTAATAAAAATGTACATGTGATGGGTTGCATGTGTGCGTGTGCGCACACACACACACACTGGAAAAAATATAGGATAGTGATAATACAGGTCCCATTTGTATAGAAAAGGTGTATCATCTGGTATGTAATTTGTTTTCTCTTAAAAATGACATGATACAATCCTTAGCATACTGGAAGATGTTTCTTTTTATTTCCTATACTATTTGAGTTTTCTGACTTTGTCCACTTGCTGTTCACCGCCCCCCCCTCCAAAAAAAAAAGCTAGTTGGAGGAGAAGATCATGGACCACTTTGCTTCATTATGTTTAATGTATTTTATAAAATCCCTACTAAGTGTTTTGAAAACATTGCATCTTTTTCTCCTAGTATGCATTTGTCTTGTCCTCTGTGGGTGCAGAGGAAGGAGGTGATTTTTGTGTGAAGAGTGGCAAAGCATGTGTTAAGCCAGCAAGTGTTCCCTTGAAAGCTTATTAGCTAAAACATTGAGTTGAGAAATATTAGGGAAAAAGCTGTTTACCCAGTGTGATATGCACACAGAGAAGCCCATCGTCCTGGAGTGTGTCTGAAGGTGTAATTTATGCTCAGTTTGTTTGCTTTAAAAGGAGCCTTGGCCTGAGCCATATTTGCTTTTCAGACCATAGGGCTGGTGCGGCTGGATGTCCTCGCATTGTGATTGCGCTAATCAGGGCTCTGTTTGCTGAGAAAGGCCTGCCTGTGTGGGCTTGAAGTGATGACTGGGGCACAGATAAAGCCAAAATAGCTTTTGACTTGTGTGTTCAGAGTTTGCTTTTCTCGTAAATTAAAACCTTAGACAAAGGTCACAGGTCAAAGGAGATGTTACCTTCAGCTCTTCCAATACCTGCTTGACTCTTCACCTTTTGAGAGGCTGACTCGAAACTGGTATATTCCTTTTCCTGTCGTGTGAGGTACCTCTTCTGGTCTTACAGTGAACACTGAAATTTAATAATAGATATGAAGATGAAAATTACTTTTTATATTTCAGGCAGTGGTGGTCTGGAGGATAAGCCTGTTGCGAGATCCCTGAGTTATCCATGTTTTAATAGATAAGACTTGATGTTTTATTTTAAAAAATCAGTAAGTGGTGTGGTTTTTCTAGTGTCAGAAGAACTTTAGAAAGTTTCTTTTCCCCAAAATGGTTGATAAGTAGCTCATCTGACTGAGTAATATTTATTTCTGCCTTGTCTTTCTATAGACTTGTAATCTGACCCTCTCAATCTTAGTCCTGGTCAGAATTATAGGCCCCACATTTCAAGGTGTTTGAACCTGAGTGTAAGAATTTTAATCTGTTAGGGAAAAGAAAGAGACATTTCCAAAATACATATGGATGGAGATGTTTGTGTGTGTGTGTATAATTGACTATGTTTATAATATAGAAGATCCTATAAAATTATGCCCTTGCCCACTTGATATCATGAATGAGAAAAACCGATAATCTCTTCAGTGACTACTCAATTCTCTCCAAATTGTAGTAATTTAAAAATTCAAGAGGACCAGTATCTAATACAGGGATTGCAAACTCACATCCATCAGGGATCTAACAGAAAAGTAAACCAGTGAACTGGAATATGAAGGGGAGAAAAGGCCAGCCAGTGCTGAGCCAGCCTGCCTCTGCAATCTGGGAAGGAAGATCCATCACAACATGATCTTCCAGTATATTAAGAAAAGGCAGAAATTCCATTTTTTATGTGACTGCCCTCAATTTCCAAGTGTTGGCAACACATTAAAAAAACCCATCCATCAAACTGCAGCATCCCTTGCCCTGGTGTTCTTGGTTAGTACGTGTTATTTAATGGCTTCCTGTGCAGTAGGGGTCACGGTCTGGGATGTAAGGGAAGGCTCTCTTTTAGGAAGGGCAATATGGTCTAGTTGGGCCAATGTGACATGGGACAGTGGAAGGGCTAAATGGAGTGGGTGGTAAAGGCCACAGGCTGTCTGAGGAGCTGACAGTTGGTGTGAGCCAGACCATCCTGGGAAGAGTTCACGATGGAGGGGGATCTGCAGTGAACCTTGAAGGGCCTCAGGTGCCTTGGTATTTAGGGCCTCAGAGAGAAGAGAGAGCTGGTAGAGTATTGCGGTGGGGTGGTGGTAGAGCATCTGAGGTACTGGGGCAGGGTGGACACACGAGGAGATTGGTGTAGGCCCTCAGAGCAGGTCTGTATTCTGCAGAGCCACTGTGAGTGGCTGGTGTAACGCTGGGAGAAGCATTCCAGCCACAGCCCAGCTACGGTCTGTAGGGTGCCCAGGCTGCCATTCTGCTGGCCTGGATTATCCCAGAGACCTCCTGGCTGCCAGCTCCGATTCTCCTCCTGCCTCGCCACACTCCCCTCCCAATAACACTCGTCACACCATGGCACTGCTCTGAAAACTTACAATGACTCTTCTCTGTCCTCCCAGTAAAATACAAAGTCCTTACGATTACCTGGATGGCCTCAGATGATGTCCCGTCTTCTCTCTAGCTTCCTCTCCCTAGAGCTAGCTCTGTTCTAGCTACACTGACCTAGGAGGACATTGGGCATATTTCTGCCTCAGGGCCTTTGCTCTGGCTGTTTCTTCTTCCTGTATTCTCTTCCCTAGAAACTCATATGGCTAACTTCCTCTCTTTTTAAAATCTTTGCTCAAATGTTGCTTTCTCATTGAAGCCTAGCTTGTGCTAAAAATTATAAACCTTATCTTTCCTCCTCAAATCTCTCTTATCCTTTTTTTCTACAAAATTCTAACATACTGCATTTTTATATCCAAATTATCACTTCTCTTACCAGAATTTAAACTCCCAAAGGGATTTATATAAATATCAATTTATAAATATCAATTCTAAACTGCAGAAATTTTTGGTTTTGTTCATTAATATATCCCTGTCACCTAAAATAGTGCTTGGTGGGGAGTGGGCGCTTGATAAGTATTTGTCAAAGGGATGAGTAAGTGGCTTTCAAGAGAGACTCAAAACTGGGTACGGGGCTGGGGTTGTGGTTCAATGGTAGAGCGCTTGCCTAGCACATGTGCATCACTAGGTTTATCCTTAGCACCACATAAAAATAAATAAAATAAAGGTGTTGTATCCATCTAAAATTGAAAAAAACCAAAACAAAACAAAACAAAAACTGGGCACAGTGGTGCGTGCCTATAATCCCAGTAACCTGAGAGGCTGAGGCAGGAGGACACAAGTCTGAGGCCAGCCTCGCAACTTACCAAGAGCCTGTCTCAAAATCAGTAAAAATGGCTGGTCATGTAGCTCAGTGGTAGAGCACTCCTGGGCCAATCCCCAGTGCCTGCTCCCAACCCTGCACAACAAGAAGCACAGACACAGAATTTGTAAAAAGATGCAAGCCCTGCCCCTCAAGAGTACATGGCCGGTAGGGGTGACAGCCAGGAAAACAAAGTGTACTGATTTAATGTGGTATGTCCAAAGTTCTGTGCAAACACGAGTAAAAGAGCAGGTAGGTCCTCCTTTCTTCAGCCAGGTCTGGGTGTTGATCTGTGGTTTCCAAGGCACACAGGTGGGGAGAGGTGAGGACTTGGGGCTGAGAGTACAGCATGGAGGCAGGAATGTGCCCTGGTGTTGGGAGACAAAGGAGCCCTTCCATGGGGAGAGAGATGGAAGGTGGGGTCAGGTTGAGTGGGGCTTCCTTGCATGCACAGGAGTCTTGACTTCCCATGGAGTGCCTGTGTGTGCCAGGTACTGTGGTAGGTGCTGGGAATTGAAAGCCAAGTCAGTCACTCTTGCTGCTTTATGGATGTCATCTTCCAAAGAGAATGTGGTGTTAGTTGAGAAGAAGAATGATCAGGGTTATGTGATGGGAATGGGAACCAGAAGAGACCTGGGAGGGAATCGGGATAGGATTAACAGGACTTGGTGAGCCACAAGGAGGGTGAGTGGAGATAGGACAGAAATCTGGTTCACAGCCAGGCCTACAGGCAGGCAGGGGGCTGTTCTGTTGTCTGTGTTAGGAAAGATGGGAGGAGACAGGATTGGAAATGCCCATCAGACGTCTGGTGGAGGGACAAAGGAGAGTGAAAAATACAAAGTAGCTCATAAGTTTAATCTTGAGGAAACTGAAGGCTGGAGGCACAAGTGTCCCAGTCCAGGAAGCGGAGGGGACGTGTCTTTGTAGGGCAGTAGGAGAAGCAATGGTGGACCTTACCAGAACGTCAGTTTCCGGAGGGCATCCGCATGCTTGTTCGGGGCTGTGTCTCTAGCACCTGCAGCACCACCTGATGCTCCTCAGCAACACTTAGGGAATTAACAGACGCAGCTGACGAAGGACAAAACTCAAGTCCGAAATTGTTAAAAGGCATAAGTTGAGATTAAAGTCATTTAAGTGACATTGTGTTAGTTGTTTTCTGTTTAAAGGGCTTGATGTTTTAGGTCATTCCCATTTCAAAGTATTTCTTTTTACCGATGAACCTCTTGATCACACACTTGATTTCAGTACCCATCTGGATTTCTAATAGTAGGATCATTTGTCAATCCCAGTATGATACTGGAACATTGGAACAAAGGTAATCCTTCCCACAGAGAAGGGGGCGACGGGAAATGAGACAGAGTAGGCTTTTCGCACTTGCCTTCCATTGTGATGAATGTCAAGTGAACGCACCGGTTTCTTCTTTGTGAGATCTCTGTCACACTGCAAACTGCTCATAAACTGTGCTCTGCCAATAACACTTCACAATCTTGTGGGTGTCCTTCCCCTCAGACTTAGGGTAGAAGGATTTGGTACCTGATGAAGTATTTCATTAAGGTGGTGAAAAAGAGATGAAATCAGGGTAGTATTGGGACATCATAGTATGTCATAAAGTAAAAGAAAGGTGAGAATTCAAAGAGGTGAGAATTGAGTTATTAGTGTGTTGAGTCTAGCCTCATGGAACTGATAAGAAAAAATGGAAATGGAACAGTGGTTCCAGCAGTCTTCTGGGCTGAATCATACTCACCCCCAAATCCAAATGTTAAAGCCCTAGTCCCCCAGTTCCTCAGAATGGAAGTATATTTGGAGATATGGTCTTTAAAGAGGTGATTAAGTTAAAATTCATTTAAGGGCCATGAAGGTGGGTCCTAGTATAACATGACTGGTGTCTTCTAGGAAGAAGAAGCATAGACATGTACAATGGGATGATGACGTGAGGACACAGGGAAAGGAAAATAAATCTGCATCGTTCAGCCACCCAGTCTGTGGTGCCTTTTTATGGGAGCCCTGACGAACACAAGCAGGAAGCCAAGGCTGTTCAGGGAACCTTCTTCCATCACCCCATGTGAGCATCTCAGCCTCCTGGACGTCAGGAACAGGGCTCTTCCATGGCGCCCTGGGTTCCTCAGAAGGCTGCATCTATTTGAGCGCACACAGGATTGCCGGGCAACTGCAATTGCGATTCCTTGTTTGTTTATTTCTCATTGCTTTGGCTTGAAGCTGGGTGCCTTGCCAGCATTTCCATTTACCTCAGACACTCAGTGAAGAGAAGGAGAGGAAGCTGAGGTGCTTATCTTACAGCGTTCCATGATCGGATGCCTCATCTTTCACTTATGTGCGTAGTCCTGAGCTCAGCAGAATGGACGAGATTCCTGGGGAGGCGGGGCCACTTTGTGGATGGTTGTCCCTGGTATGAATTGGACCATGTGCATGAGACGCCAGGGTTTCTGGCTAAGTCTGCTTTCTCTAGAGGCTGTGCTTGGCAACCTGGAACTGAAGCAAAGCTTAATTGAGTCCTTGGTTTTCTTGTGAATCTGTAGGGCGTGTTACTTACAGTAGGAATTGGAAACCCATTGCCTTCTTCTGGCCTGTTTATTTGAACTTGATTTAATTTGGAAATTATTCAAGAATCAAGGTACTGAGAGGTCTTTCAGAGAGCTTTAAAAGTCTTCATTTCACATTCCAGTAGATCTGCTTTCAAAATGAGTAGGGCAAGTGGAGTCTGAAAATAATTAGGTTATAGTAATTTTGGTTTTGTTCCATGTCTCCCAGGCTTGGAGAAAATGAGAAGCATAGATGTTGAGAACTTTTCTCTCGAATCCTTTTCTTGATTGGCTTTCTGGGATACCTAACATTAGTACATTTACAACATTTGGAGACCTAAGGCAAAGTGTTTTCTTTCTCCATTGTGTATTTAGGGTCCAGTAGACCTGTTTGCTCTAAGTCATAGCTCTTTTCTATGTGTGGTGAACTCTTCGAACACCATGGAGAATGCTTTCTCAAATTCCATATCTTCACATATTGTTATTGTGTAGGAGGGAGGAGACTATCATTATAATTGAGTGAAATTTAAAATCTTCTGCTTCAAGTTAACCAATAATGTATTTTGGCTATGTCTTCACCCCGCCTGGACTTTTCTGCTGATTTTATAGTTTATGGAGACAGATGACCCTGGATTCCAGCAGGACCTGTAATCAAGATGGTTCTCATTCCAGGGCCCACATGACAGGGTGTGTTTGAAAATACTTGAAAGCAAAGTGTAAGCAATGTGTCGTACACTTAATAATAAAATGTTATTGCTGGAATCTTCCTTGCCCCAAAGCCTGGGAAACCACCCTCTTCTCTCTCCTCTAAGGGTTGTTATAGTGCTTATTTTGATAGAGTAGGGTAGAATTTCTTCATTAGGATGGATAATGAAGATACTTAGATAAGAAAAAGGTGCTTGTGTGAGAGAATGCCCAGAATTTGAGTGGAAAGACGTCTGTCCTAGACCAGGGAGTTAGTGATGTTCATTCACTCAACTATGCCATTCATCCAGCTTATTATTCTATAACAAATACAGTTGTTTCATGTTTAGTTAGTTATGGAATGTCTAATAGATTCATGTACCAGATGTATTTTCTCTGTAGAAAAAAGTCATCTTCAGAAGTGGTTAAACCCAAGATCAGCAAACTACACCTTAAAGGCCAAATCCATCTTGTTACCTGTTTTTGTCTTTGTTTTTCTTTTCTATGGCCCATGAATCTAGAATGGTTTCCTTATTTTTAAATAGTTGCAAAAAATTCAATGAAGAAGGATAATTTTTATGAAACCTAAAAATGATTTGAAATGCATAGTTCCATGTCCTTTTTTTTTTAAAATATTTTTTGGTTGTAGATGGACACAATATCTTTATTTTATTTATTTTTATGTGGTGCTGAGGATCAAACCCAGTGCCTCAGGCATGCGAGGCGAGAACTCTACCACTGAGCTACAATCCCAGCCCCAGTTCCGTGTCCTTAAATACAGTTTGTTGGAAAATAGCTATAGCCACCCATTTTTGTATTGTACGTGGGGCTTTCATGCTTCCACAGCAGAGTTGAGGAGTTGTGACAGACTGTGTGGCCCTCACAGCGTAAGTTACTTACTATCTTGCCCTTTACAGAAAATCTTTGCTGCCCTGGTTTAAATAATTTGTTCCCATTTAATCATGTTTTTCACCATTTACCATATACTGTGCTGATTTTGATGTGCACTGTGGAACATCGTTATAGAGGCAGGTCATTTCACAAACTCATCTTTTGAACGGAATTCCTTCTAAAGCATCTCTGAAGGTTGGCCACTGAACATTTTCTTGGCCACTGGAAATTTAGCTGTAGTTGTGAAGAAAGCAGACCAGCAGTTCTTTTTATTTTTCCCTGATCAAATCATTCATTTCTTCAACAAATACCAAGGGAGGGCTGACCATCTGCCTCCCACTGTCCTAGACAGTGGGGAGGAATCCTGACAGGCAAGGTGCCTCTTTTGGACCATCTGTTCTCATGGAAGGAGATGGATCATAAACAAATAAGTCTATAATATCATGGGGAGGTAGGCACAGTGAAGAGAAAACAAGGGGGGAGGGAGAGAGAGCACGAGAGAGGGCAAGAGCTGGTTCAGGTGTGACGGGCAAAGGGCTCCTGGAGCAGTCCTGGGTGAGCAGGAATCAGTGGTGTGAAGCCGCAGGAGGTGGCATTCCAGGTAGAAGCACCTTCCAGGGCCAAGGTGCTCGGGTGGAACCAGTGTGGCTCGTGATTCATTTTGAGAAATAGGAAAGCTGCCCTTCCTGGCAGCCAGAGCACAGTGAGCAGAGGGGGACAAGTGGCGCAGGCGTGGATCGAGCGACAGCTGTGCAGGACAGAAGGACTAAACACCTTTTTTTTTTGGTACTGGGGATTGAACTCAGGGGTACTCACCACTGAGCCACATCCCCAGCCCTATTTTGTGTTTTATGTAGAGACAGAGTCTCACTGAGTTGCTTAGTGCCTTGCTGTTGCTGAGGCTGCCTTTGAACTGGTGATTCTCCTGTCTCAGTCCCAAAGTGCTGGGATTACAGGTGGGCACCACCGCGCTGAGCTTCAACACTTTTTATTCTGAGAGGAGAGGGTTTTGAACAGATCACTGACTTGATCTGACTTATCATTTGTAAAAGGATCATTTAGACTACAAAATGTTTTCTGTTTTGTGTAGTTGATTACAGAAAATGACTCTTCCATCAATAAAAAACAAAACCAAAAACCATATCAGTATTCTATACAAAACAGCTCTGAAACATCCTGAAATATTTAAGAGCGGCTCTTTGACAAAACTGATATAAGACTGTCATAAAAGTGGGATCAAACAATAGTAATTACAGGGCAGGGTGTGGTGAGGTGAGTATTCCAAGGTTTTTAGGTCTTCATATCAGGCCAGGTGCCATGAGGAAACAGATGGCACATTTACCCTGGCACGGGGTGTGGGGAACCACAGAGGAAGATGCAGTGCCCAGTGGCCCGTAGCACCCTCAGTACTCCCTTCTGGTCCTGAGTGGTGAGGCAGAGAGCAGTGCTGGAGGGCAGCTCTGTGCAGAGGGTAGTCCTGCAGGGAGCCTTCTGGTTGTCCCCTGGAAGCCTCTTGTTGGCAGAACCTAGCTGGGAGCCAGTGGGTGAGAGCCTGCTGTTAAATGGATCAGCTCCAGAAAACAACAGGCGGAAGCACGGAGGGGCAAGTGGAAGATCGCATCTTGGGGGACACCTCAATATTTTCATATGGTTTCCAGCTCTCTGTTGCTACCCTCCGCCCCCCTCCCCAAGACACCCCACAGAGGTGCACATGTGAACATGTACACACAAACACTCCTAGGTCCCCTCTGGCATTCTGCAATCACTTTTCTGACTAGGGAAGAGGAACCTTCCATTCACTGAAATTTCAGGGCATTTCTCAGTGTTTCTCTGGTATTGGACTCTACACTGTGTGGTGTTAGATACACAAGTGAGAGTTAGACAGCTCTATATATCCTATCTTTCCATTCCTGAAAAATGAAAAAGGAATCAGAGCACATGTGTTGCTGATGGTAGAGTTAGTCTTTTTTTTTTTTTTTTTTTTGGTACCAGGGATTGAACTCAGGGGCACTCGACCATTGAGCCACATCCCCAGCCCTATTTTGTGTTTTATGTAGAGACAGGGTCTCACTGAGTTGCTTAGCACCTCGCCATTGCTGAGGCTGGCTTTGAACTCGCGATTCTCCTGTCTCAGTCTCCCTAAGTGCTAAGATTACAGGCTTGTGCCACCGCGCCCAGCTTAGTCTTTTTTATTTTTTATTTTTTTTAAGTATCTTTTATAGTTGGGCACAGAGAAAAAAATTCAGCAAGGGGGAAATCTAAAATTGTGCTGAACTATATTTTGTTTTTATTTTTTCAGTTAAAAACCAACAAAGGAAGCCTTGCACTTTAGCCACTTCAGTCCAAGTGGTTTCCATTTTCCACCAGTGGACATATTAGAACTATGAAGGCACCGAAGGACCATTGGTAAAAACTGCTGCTTTCGGCAATTTGTGTGATATCCTAGTGCCTGAGTAGGTAACTCTGGGAATCAGTCACTGTGAAGTCAGGAGCTTTGCATTCGTACCAGACCTGAATTCAGGAACAGATCTGAATTTTTTTTTTAAAGATTTGATCTTTTAAAAACGATTTAAATTTTTATTTGATTTGGATTCTGAGATTCAAAGGTTCTAGTAACAAAATGGCCAACTTAACCAAATTTATATAAAGAGAAATGTGGAAAAGCCCATATTAGGCCTTATCTTGTTCCACCTTTGAGAGGAACCCTAGCTGGATGGATGGTAAAACACATTTTCCTGCCTCACCTTTTTCTGGAATCTGAAAACCAAGAAATGAGGCATATTGCCCAGATGGTTTGGGCCTCATATTGGAGGCCTGACTGAGGACCTGGGGGGCAGGAATCTAACTCTTCATTTTTTTTTTTAACTTTATGGTTTTTAGCCATGTTGTAAAACTTAAATATTATGAGTTTAACTTTTAAGTCCAGGGTTAAAATGTCCCTTTGAACTTCCCATACATTTGAAGAGCCAGAACAATATGTTTTTGTCTCATGGGTGTTGCTTTGGGTCAGCCTCATGGCACGGGATCCTTAATGTGGGTCCTCATGTACTGTTGGGATTGGGGCGCTCTCCTAGGAGGAGGTGCTGGATTAACATAGAGGGATCTGAGCACAAGTGAGCTGGTGTCCTGGTCCTGAGTGGGTTTACACATCTGTAGTGCTCAGGAGATTGGATGCATAAACAGACATGTAGTCTGCAGAGAGACAGAGGGAGAGAGAGAGAGACGACTTCAAGGGACCAAAGGGGTATGTATGGCCCCTGACTTAAAATGGTTCAACTTATAATTTCTCGTACTTTGCAACGGTGAGAAAGCGATATGCATTCAACAGAAACGGTTCTTTGGATTTTGAATTTGGATCTTTTCCTGGGCTAGTGATGCATGGTGGGATCCTCTCTTATGATATAGTGAAGCTCCCAGTCAGCCACCAAGTCATAAGGGGGAAGAACTAGTGCTGCAGTATGTCATTCACAAGGTGGGGATGTGCAGTAAGTGCATTTTCAGCTCATGGTGTTTTCAATTAATGATGGCTTTATCCATATGTGACCTCATCATCCGTCTAGGAGCATCTGGACTGCCTAAATTTACAAGGAGAGGCAGAGCTTGCCTTTCTGGCCAGAGAGAGCAGTAACGTAGCTGGCATGGAGCCAGGCCTTGAAGGATCCCAAGCAAAGCAAAGTCAGCAGTCATGGACTTGAATGAGTTCTGTGTCAGACTTTAATTCCTAGGCCTCAATAAAAGTGATAGTATCTTTACCAGCCATATCACGGTGTTACTTTATAACCCAGGGGAGCTCTACCACTGAGCTACATCTCCAGCCCTTTTTATTTTTTTTGTTTTGAGATAGGGTCTTGCTAAGTTGCTTAGGCTGGCCTCGAACTTGGCGTTCTCCTGCCTCAGCTTCCCCAGTAGCTGGGATTATCGGTGTGTGTCACCATGTCTGGCTCTGTATCACTGATGAGGCTAAGTTACACTGTGTACCACAAGCAGTGAAATACTCTAATGTTCTCCTTGTTTTTGTCATGTGTATTTTCAAATAGTGTCTGTTAGATATTATGTGTTTGTGATGCTCAGTATATTGGCTCCTCTAGTTTTCCAGGAGTTTGGTCTGGAAGAGTCACTGTCACACACGGCAATTGATTAGGCTAGCTTCACATAGAAATGTTTTTATATGTAGAGGTCTAGCGATCTCACAGAGGCAGTGTGGAGAGTCATTTAATATGATGAAGTCAAGTCCCCAGGCAGGGCCTCTGAAAAGCAAAGTCCTCTTCTTTAGGATGGAATCAGGTATAGTGCTGGGGAGTATGTCAGTGTGCAGACACCTGAAGTTCTGGGTTAGAGATGGTCTATAGGGCAGGGGGGTTGGGATTATTATATTATTATTATTATTATTATAAGCAATGCTAACATTATGTTTTGTTTTGTTTTTAAACTGAATTTCCTACAACCTTTCTGAGACTTACTGTGATTGACTTGGGGTGGGAGGAGATGTGGTAATGCCTTCCTGGGCATGTTGATTAAAACATAGTGAATAAACTGGAAAACTTGCAGCCTGAAACATCTTAGTGTTGTACAGGGGAGGAATATAATCGTAAGAGAATGAGTTTTAAAAACACATGCCATGCATTCTGTTGGAAATCCTCGTTCATATTCATTCCCCAAATAGGCCCCATTTTGATGCCACCCCCTTTCCCAAAGATGCGTGGCCACGTCTTTAGAATTGATTTACAATCAAGAAAATTCACCTCTTAGTCATAGTTGTTGTTGTTTTAAATAGACATTATTTTATTAGAGCAGTGTTAGATTTACAGAAAAATGAAGAAAACAGTTCAAAGAGCACCCATATGCTCCCTCACTATGTTTTCCCATTAGTAATATCTTAGATTAATTTGGCACATCTGTTACAATTATTGGATCAATGTTGAGAGACCATTAGGATGTCCGTACTTCTTTCAGATTTATTTTTTTAAAATAATTTTTTAGTTGTAGGTGGACACAATACCTTTATTTTATTCATTTATTTTTATGTGGTGCTAAGGATGGATCCCAGTACCTCACATATGGTAGGCAAGCGCTCTATCACTGAGTGACAACCCCAGCCCCAGCCCCAGATTTCTTTAGTTTTTTTTTTGTTTTTTGTTTTTTGGTACTGGAGATTGAACTCTGGGGCACTCGACCACTGAGCCACATCCCCAGCCCTATTTTGTGTTTTATGTAGAGACAGGGTCTCACTGAGTTGCTTAGCACCTCGCCCTTGCTGAGGCTGGCTTTGAACTCGAAATTATCCTGTCTCAGCATCCCTGCGTGCTGGGATTACAGGCATGGGCCACCACACCCGGCTTTTCTTTAGTTTTGACCTGAGTAAAAATCTGTCAACCAGGCGCGGTGGCGCAAGCCTGTAATCCCAGCAGTTGGGGAGACTGAGACAGGAGAATCGCAAGTTGAAAGCCAGCCTGAGCAATGGCGAGGTGCTAAGCAACTCAGTGAGACCCTGTCTCTACATAAAAAAAACCCTCAAAGTAGGGCTGGGGATGTGGCTCAGTGAACGAGTGTCCCCTGAGTTCAATCTGCAGTACAAAAAAAAAAAAAACAAAACTCTCCTTTTTCACTCATTGCTCCATTCCATCATGTGGAGTAATTGTTGCCTGATGCGTAGTGATGTAGATAAAAGCAGAAAGGGTAATACTGTGAACCCTGTATAACCCCCATCTCCTTTAATAATCAACATCCTTCCCTATTTGGTTCATCTTTATAAATCTACATATATTATCTTAATGGAACCCTTTTAAGGTAAATTATAGATATTGTAACATTTTACCCCAAATACATTAGCATGTTATCTCTAAGAAATGATGATACCTCACATAAAGAGAATGCTATTATCATACCCCCCAAATTAGCAATAGTCCCCAAATCATATTTAATATCAGTCTATAGTCATACTTCCCAAATTTGGCACTCTAATTTTGAATATCTTCTTTTGGTAAGACAAAAGTTGTATTGACTGAGAAGCATTTAGAATGTCAACAGTCGAGCTGCAACTTTTACAACCCCCCATAGTGTAGCAGACCAGTTTAGTGGCTACTGAAAATGCCACCAGGACAGGGCTATCTAAAGATGTATTCTGTAGTTTGTTAACTATACAAAAGAAGACGCTGTATGGTTTATAAACAGATCTTACATGGCCTTACATTTCAGGATTTTTTTTTCTTTAAAAGGAATGAGTTGTACACAGGGGTGTTAAATGCTTTATAGACAAGGAAGCAAACTGCTCTAAAATCAACTTTCATCATCTTTGTCTTCCTCTTTTTCCTTGTTTTTCTTGATGTTCTCAATCTTGGCGGCTCGTCCTTGTCCTCTTCCTCCTCCTCCTCCTCCTCATCAGGTTTTCCTTTGTTTATAGGCAGCAGTCTCCTGTTTGTATTTCCCCTTCAGCTCAGCAGCTTTCTGTCCCTAAGGCTGCTTGTCATCTGCAATGGTGTTAGGCCATATCTCTGTTTCTTTGCAACATCACCAATAGATAGGCCGGGATGTTCTCCCTTAATTTTTATGTGATACTGAGAACAGAGTAAGACAGCTGATGGAGGCCTCTAGGGTACATTGGGATCCTTGAATCTCTTGTTTATTTTCCCCTTAGGAGGGATAGAGGTTTTCATTTCTCTTTTATAATGGGCCTTGATGCCTTCATTTCTCTTTTATAATGGGCCATGTCTGCAAATTTTCCTTTCTCTTTACCATGCATGCTCTTTCACCTCTCTAAGCACCTCTTAGCAAACTCTGAGAATTTGACTGAAACATCTGGGTGCTTCTCATGCTCCTCCTGGCAAGTTTGCACAAAGACTGCACCAATGACATTTCACCTCTTGGCTTTTTAGGATATCCTTTGCCCATGTTTAGTTGTCCCTCCTCGGAGAAGTATAGTCACACATGCCTGTCTGCCTCTCATTGTCCTGGTGTTCCATGGAGCTCATTGCACTGCAGTGGCTCTCTCTATTGTCTTAAACACACTTCAAATGAAAATCCTTCTCTGGGCAAAAGATCATGTGTTGCTTTGCATTTGATTGTCACGACTCCGAAGTCTCCAAAATTCCAGCTAAGACATTAAGACTTTTAAGCTATGGAGCACAGGAAGATGATGGTGCCCTCCCCATCCCCACTGTTCTCTAGTACCAGTGTAATTTAGAATAAAAACAATTTGAAATTCAACAAAAAAGAAATGCAAAAAGTCCAAATGAATTCTATAGTCTCCCCACAAAGATGGTAACTTTGATGCTAGTTTTGAAATCTCAAGCGGTCACATTTTTAATAACCCAGCAAATGCTTACTTGCCTTGAGTAATCTAGCGGTAGACTTACAGAATCCATCAGAAACAATATTGCATTGTTTTCTGTTGAGCCCAAAGTCTAGTGTGTCTAAACTTCATAGGTATGAAACCACATCCTTAAGAGTACCAAGTAGAGAGTACAGAAATAATTTTTGGCTTCATCATGTTTATAAGCCTTTTGGACTGGGTTCCAGCCCTTGGGTGGAATGTCAGTGAGTTTCACAATTTTTCTTTAAGGCAGAACAATCTAGTTAGGACTGTGGGTGGAATCAGTCCTAATATGTGAAGCCTGTAATGGGGAACTTTTACCTGGGAGTAGGAATGGAGTGGCAGCCAGAGTCCCTGTGAGTCCCAGGAGAGCCTTGTTGTGCCTTGGGGTGGTTGAACCCTTCCTTGGGCCCTTCCTGTATCACAGACACCCGTGGCCAAGCAGTGCCTGGAATCGTGCAGGCCTGGGAGTGAGTGTCAAATGCCACCAGCCACAGCTGTCTCTCTGTAACTAACTGGCATCCATTGGAACGCCCCTGGAGAGCGTGTGTGCTTCAGAAATCTGCGTCTAATGGTCTCTCCCGGTTATGCTTTGGAAGTGGGGCTTTCCTGAGGGTTCTTTGCCCCCACCTCACCTGCAGGTGCACAGCGAGCTCTGCCTTAATTTATCCCGTTTCCCCTTTTTGTGGATCACAGCCCCTCCTGCTGCTGCCACCAGAACAGCTTTTCCACCCCCGTTTCCACTGTCACGTGGTTCTGTTGACCCACTTGGAAGAGGTTCAGTGTAGAGCCGGTTTGTTTTTCTCCTGTCCTTAATTTAGTTTGCCTTTCCTTATATTCCAACTGAGTGGATTCTTTCTTTCTCTCTTAAGGGAAACGAACCTGAGAAAAACAATGGTTGTGAGGGTGACTGCGCCTTAAGGGTAATTGCTGTTTTATGTTAATTTGCACATTAAACTGAGAAAAGAGGGAATTGCTAAATTCACCAACGTGTTATCTTCCTAGTCAAGTCCTTTAAGGATATTTGTTGCTTAAATAAAGATGTAGCCATGCAGAATGGAAATGTCAAAATACACATTTTTTGATGCATGTATATATATGTATATATAGCATTCAAAGTTTTTTATTTCCATCAACAAGAATAATTATAGACTACTTAAAAATATAGAAAAGCAGAAAGAAGGAACTCAGAGACAACTAGTGTGAACGTTTTGTGAATTTATGTTTAGTCATTTTAGTCTACAGGTTATATCCCTTTTAATGGGTATTATTTCACTGTAGCTATGTAGAATGTTTTGCCACTTCAGAAATGTGGTTCATGGATTAGAAACATTGACTTCTTTGAGGAGCCTGTCAGAAATGCAGAATCTCAGACTCTACCCCAAACAATAAGGAATCATCATTTGTATGCAACACTATTACATATACTTTAAAATCTGGAAGCCCTGCTCTAGAACACATTAAACCCAGGCAGCAGGTGAATAGAGAGGACCCACAGCCAAGATTTGTCCTCTCTGTACTTTTTCATTTCCTGTTACTTTTTCCTAAAATAATTTTCCTCAGTCTGTGATAAAGATAAAAATGAGGTCAAAAATTTTCACAAGGCATAGCAGCCCTGTTGAGAAACTTGACTGTCTTATGTATGATCATTTCATCCAGGAAACATCCATTCAGTACCTACTGTATGCCAGGCACAGATGTGGCAACCATAGTCCCTGAAGTTCTGGCTCACATGTACTACAGTGGGAACATGGGAAATAAGGAGGAGGGTGTGGTTGGTTCTGCACATAGGAGTCTCAGAAAGAAAGATGGTCTCTGGGTGGAATCTTGAAATATAAGTCAGTGCACCTGAGTTATGGGTAGTGCTAGGTCATCTAGCAAAAGCACAGTACTGGGTGATGTTACAGGTGCTGCATGCCTGTAATCTCAGCTTCTCAAGAGGCTGAGGCTGGAGGATCACAAGTTCGAGACTAGCCTCAGCAACTTGGGGAGGCACTAAGCAATTTAGCAAGACCCTGTCTCAAAATAAAAAATAAAAAGGGCTGGGACTGTGCCTCAGTGGCTAAAAACCCCTGGGCTCAATCCCTGGTGCAAAAACAAAAAGAAAAATGGGGTGACATGAACCCCTTTCTCTAAGGACCTTATGCTGGGTTTAAGGACAGGAGACAGTCTTAGAACTATAAATAGTACGAAGCACGTTGATATTAGGGTAGAACCAGAAGACTAGGGTTTGAATATCAGCTTAATAATTCTGTGACCTTGGACAATTTATTTCACCTGTTCAAGCATCCATTTCTTTTGTAAAATAGGGATAAAAAGATACCAATGATTTTTACAGAATTACGGGCTTTTAAAAAGTGGGACAACTTAGTAAAGCACTTGGCCTCCCGTAAGTGGGGAATCAGTGCTATAGCAGAGATTTTCCAGAAGTGCTGAGTAGTGCCGTAGACAGAAGTCTTGAGGGTAAACAGAGAAATGTTATTTGAGAATCTTTGGGCTTTGTGGCCTGTGTTGCCTCTGAGAGTGCAGATGAGAAACAGAAGGCGTGAAGACTGAGCCACTGGGAAGAGAGAATGAAAGAGGAAGTTGTTGTTGTCTAAATACAAGGTCAGGTTTGGTGTGATGAATTCTATCTCAGGTATGTCAGTTTGAAATAATTGCTAAAAGCTGTAGGTCTGAGATGTGTGCTTGCCCTCGGGGACATCATACCAGTGCATGCCTCTGCTCCAGCCTCAACCTGGGGGTGCATAGAGTGAAATCATCTACCTTCTGGGCAAGAGGTTTGGTCAGTGTAAATCTTGAAAAGGGACTCTTTGGGGCTGGTTAGAAACAGACATACAAATGCAAGCTTTTGTTGTTGTTGTTGTTGTTACTAGGAAGGGAAATGAAGGAAGTTTTTTTTTGTTTTTTGGTGGTGGTGGTACTGGAGATTGAACCCAGGTGAAGCTACATCCCCAGCCCTTCTTATTTAATTATTGAAATTTTGAGACTGTATTGCCAGGTTGCTGAGGCTAGCCTTGAACTTTTGATCCTCCTGCTTTAGCCAGCCAAGTTGCTGCAGCCAAAAAAGACAAGACTTTTTTTTCCCATTTTTTAAAACTTGTGCATTATAGTTGTATATAAGGGTGACACTTCTTATTGTACATTCATATGTGCACACAATATAACAATATAATTTGGCCAGTAACACTCCCCAGCACTTCTTCTCCCTCCCTTCCGCCCATCCGCTTAGTCCTTTTCCTCCACTAATCTCTCTTTGATTTTCATGAGATGCCACCACATTTCTTTTCCTTTTTCCTCTCAG
>CM053408.1:90959494-90977347 GCA_028644305.1 Xerus rutilus
GTAAGAAAACTGAAGCAGAATGATTAGAAAACCTGCTCAAAGTCACATTGTCTGTCTGTTGCTTACAAGAAGATCAACTTTGGCAAATTAGATTTTGATAGTTACATTTCGATCTGCAACTACAGAACAGAATGGTAATTTGTGTCATTCAACAAACGATTAGTGGGCCCTTGTCTGGCCTTTTGTAGGAATTGTTTTCAAACCTCGTACATACTACAAAACCTTATGGGGGCTGAGGCTGTGGCTCAGTGGCAGAGCGCTTGCCTCGCACATGTGAGGCACTGGGTTCGATCCTCAGCACCACATAAAAATAAGTAAACCAAATAAAGACACTGTGTCCATGTATAACTAAAAAATATTTAAAAAAAAAAACAAAACCTTATGAACAGTATCTTATTTTATAGGTAAGAAAACTGAAGCAGAGTGATTAGAAAGCCTGCTCAAAGTCACATTGCTGTAAGTGACTGGGGATTTGATCTGGGTTTTTGACCTCAAAGCTTTTACTTTAACAGGGCTGCCTTTTAAGAGGAGAAAAATCAGCAGAGCAAAGATGTTGAGGAATTAGAATCAAGAAAAAATAGTTAACCATGAGCCTCTCATTTATTCATTTACTCGGTAGGTATTTCCTGAGTGTCTGTTTTGTGCTAAATACTCTGCAAGGTGCTGGTGATTCAGTGGTGAACAAGACATAATCAATTCCTCACCAGCCTCAAGTGGGAACTAGGGGTGCAAGAAAAAGCATATGATGTATTGCTCCCCCAAAGGTCACAAGGTCTTGGTTGAGAGAACTTATATACAGTTTAATATGTAGAAAATTTTGACACTTTAACAAATGTTGCTTAGTTTCCTTATTTTTTTATATCCATTGATACAAATAAAGAGAGAAGTGGCTTTACTAGAATACTTGGCTGTTGTCCATCTTGCTTGAACTGCTCAGGGCATGCAAAAGTGGAGGCTGGAGTGAAACTGTATTGAGTTTTAAACAATCTAGCAAAGAGACATTTTGGACACGTCTCTGGCAAGGACTGTGTCTAATTCAGCTTTGGATTCCCCTTTTATGTAGAAAGTAACAGCATTGTGTCTGGTTCATTGCAAGTACCACTAACCCTGGTTTATTGGCTCAGTGATGGGAAATAAAATAAGGAAGCATGGGGAAAGAAACTAATGGGTAGGGGATATGTTCAGGTGGCATCCAGGAAAAGTGTGAGGATGGCAATAAAATAAAACAATGATTAAGCCAGGATGCATGGCATATGACGGGCTTCATTCATTTGTATGCATTTTCCAGGGAGGGAGGAACAGAGTTCAGGTGACCCAAAAGTGTCGTTGGGTTTTGATGCTTCCGGAGAACCTGCAGTCTGCCTTTGACCTTCTAATTCAGCTCTTGTGACTTTCTGTGCACAGATGAGCCCCATGAATCTAGTAGTCAATTTTATGGGGCTCTCATAGTATCTATGACTACTAGATTCAGGAATGAATAAACATAATATAATGAATAATCATAGCTTACCTCTATACTCCTTCCCCACCATTGTCTTTATTTCATGTTTTGAGACCTGGAAGGGTAATATTTGGTTCCTTCACAAATCAAGTGACATAGATGCCAGTTTTCTGGGACCATCCTAGCTCCGCCTGCTGTTCTGATATCTCTGTTGATAATGCCCCTCTCAGTATCAAAAGTATCCTGGTTTGGGAGATAAATTAAATGGCTATCCTACTAACAAAGGAATTTCATAGTGTTCTCTATCTTTCAAACACATTTCGATGGCATCCAGACTGCTTTGATGAATTAATGTGGATCAGTAAAATGACATATCAGATGTAGCTTCTGATGTCTTACAGTAAGTACAGAAAGAGAAGATGAGCATAGCTGAAAAGAGAGGCAGAGGAAAGCCATTGCTTTCAACAGAATGAACTTTAATTACAGGTGGATGCTGGCATAGTCATACGAGAAGGGCACTTAGAGATTATCAGATGATGTGTAGTCTTTAGGGAATCGTGCCTCCTTGGAGAAAGTCTTATCACTAGTTTTGATGTAGAGTTTCAGTGTTTCCATAGCACTGGTAATTTACATGAAGTGCCTTTTGGTTTATGTTCTCTGTGTGAAGTAAAAGAAATACTCTCTTAGAACAAAGATTTTGTCAGCTTTAAAGAAATGACCAGAGGGCAAAATGTTCAGTTCAGATTTTCCCCTTCAATCTTCAGTTAAATTTATGTCTTTTAGTGAAAATAGTGGCAATGTTTTAGTCAAATGAGATATTCACCTGGAGACTATAAGGGCATGAATTGAATGGATGTTGAACTTGTCTCATAGTAAATGGGGTTAAGTTGCTTTTATAGTTCATAAACCTGGATTTGACAAGAAAAACTGGTGTTTTCTCATACAAATAGATGTAAAAGCTTCCGTTGTTCAAGGAATGCTTGACAATAATTGCAGTATGAGACTTGTGTGCAGGGTTAAAAACACATTTTTGATCATTCTTTTACATATTAATGTTTTATGAGATAGTGAAGCATTTGCCTTGAGGTCCGATCATTACTGGTTCCCTGCGGTGTTATCTTCAAAGGAGGTAGATTTCCAGGGTGGAGGGACTGTTTGTCAATACTCCTAAAATTCTGCTCATCTTGAGATTAACTTCTGGCTCTGCCACTGGCTATCCACAAGTGAGTGCTTTCTCTGAACCTCAATTTTTTAGCCTATATAATGGACATAATGATGCCTACTGCTTAGTTTATTAATGCTTATTCATTCCTGAATCTGGGTGAACACTAAACGTATGATATAAAGAGTGTATTCTCCCATGCCTGGGAATCAAGAACAGATACTCGGGATGGAGAGACATGGATTACTGGAAGAGTGAGACTCAAAATAGTTAACAGTCAGCATCAGGCAGTTGCAGTGGATCCTGACTGCACATTTCAGATGTCATCATGGGATTCCTCCACTGAGTAGCAACCTGTATTGCCAGAATAATCTGTTTAACCTATAATGGCTTGCAAGGAAATGCATGGTGTCCCGTTAAATTAAATACTTCTTCCTCTGAGATGACCAGGAAAAGAAATCATCTTCTGTGAGCCTAGCCTTTTTGCCTTGATTCCTGTCCCAAAGGTTCTTCTTTCCTTTGGGGTCCTTGCTAATTATTGCTACCAGAACAGTGATAGCTCTTCAGGGACTTAGTGTTTGTTCCCATTTTCCATTCCACCCGTCTTTTGGAAACATGACTTTAATTCCCTACAGAACATAGACGTTGAGTTCATGACTTTCAGCAAAACTCTGAGAGCCCCATAAAATTGACTAATAGATATTGCAGACCTGGACGCACCATCAGTGGTCTCCTATGAGGCTGCCTGTCTGGGTAGATCATCCAACCATTCCCCACCCCCTGCCACCAGATATGACTGTCAACAAATAAAGATGTAGAATTCAGACATGAAAGAGATTGAGGCCCTGGAAAGGGGGGTGGTCTTTCTTCCCTCTGCCAAGTCCTTTCCTTGCAAATTCCCTTTTTTTAAATTTCAGGATCTGCCTCTTCCTTGGACAATTGACAATGAGAAGGCCACCTATCACAGGGCAGACTCTAACCCCTTTCTATACAGAGGGGACAGCAACAGCCACAGCTGTCAAAAAAAGTCTAGTTTTAGTACAAAAGCTTCCTGTATATTACTAGAGATTTCCTTTCCTTGGACAGTGGTGAGCTGGTTTAACTGTATTAGGCATGCACTGATAAGTGAAGTATCTTCAAGAAAGTGTGTTGTGTGGACTTTTCCTACCAGGAGACTAAGGTGGTACTCCCAAATGTGAATTCAGGAGTTTTCCTAGGGAAGGTAGAGGAAGACCAGGTCTAGTTTTTCAGTCTGCTTATATGACTTGGAGTGTGCCAGGGGCTTCTTCCTGGGGGCCTCATTTTCTTGTCCCTGAACTGAGTTTCACATATACCATAACTTTTTAAGGTCCTTGTCAATCAAGAATTATATGAATCTAGAATAACTGCTAACATATGTAGTATAGTGTTTTGAACAGATTCAACCTGTCTGTATCTAAGGCTGGGAGTTCCCATTCTTAATACCACCACCTTGGCTTGTGAGGATAGCTGTTTTGTGGAGACTCAGCATCCACTGCTGGCAGAGGTCATTCAGCCTATTATTTAATACTATGCTGTTCCTTTGGTGTCTTAAAGTTCAATGGCAGACTTATTTTCTGATGATAGAAAAAACTCAACTGATCTTCCTCATGATTGCCTTGTTAAGTTTACTTCTAAGTATCCCATTGTTTTTGATGCTAATACAATTGGATTTGTTATTGTTATTGTTTAGATATTAGGTGTCCCTCAGAAGCTCATGTATAAGCCAAAGCAAGAAAATTTAGAGATGAAATGATTGGGTTATAAGAGGCTTAACCTAGTCAGTGCATTGATCCCCTGATAGGGATTAACTTGTGGTAATTACAGGCAGGTTGGGTGTAGCTGGAGGAGGTTAGGCCTACCTTTGAAGTTTATATTTTGTCCTTGTTGAGCAGAGCTCTCTCTCTGCTTCCTGGTGTGATGTCCTGAGCTGCTTTCCTCTGCCACACTCTTCTCCCATGATGTTCTACTTCACCTTGGACCCAAAAGAATGGAGTCAGCTGTCTATGGACTGAGACCTCTGAAACTGTGAGTCCCTGAATAAACTTTTCCTCCTCTAATTGTTGTAAAGATTACACGACCAGGAGAAGATGAATTAAGCCACTCGGCAAGGCTTTATTGGAATGCACGCCCTCAGACCAAACTCCAGTTCACCAGAGCGTGTCCGGAAGAATGGTGCCAGAGATTCCGTGTACAGAGAATTTCAAGAAAACCCGGTCAGGAAGGAGAGGGCTTGGGGACAGGAAGAGAAGGCCAGAGTCCTTCCTGGATAGGTCAGGAAAACTTGCTGATTGACAGGAGGCGTGCCTACTAGTGACGTCACATCTGGCTTGCAGCTCCACTTCGCAGCTGATGACCGGTTCCCCTAATTGGGCATCTTAGACCCTAACCAGACCTAACAATTGTTCTTATCAAGCCTTTTGGTCATGGAAGTGAAAAAGCTGACAAAAATAGTTATCATACATTGCTTTTCTGATTGTTCACTAATAGTGTATGGAAATGCAACTGATTTTTGTGTGTCAATTTTGTATCTTGCAATATCATTGAATTTGTTTACTCTAATGGATGTATGTGTGTATGGAACCTTTGGGGTTTTCAACATATGAGGACATGTGAACTGAGAACAGTGATAAGTTTTCTTCTCTCCAGTTGGATGCCTTTTATTTCTTTTTCTTGCCTAATTCCTCTGTGTTCCAGTTTTATGTTGAAAAGAAATGGTTGTAGTGATAATTCTTGCCTTTTTCCTGATCTTGGAAAAAAACCTTCTAGACATTTATCATTGAGTATATTAACTGTAAGCATTAAATCCTTGCCTTGAGTTTCCATTTGTGAATCAAATCATTTATTTCTTCAAGAGATTTCTATCAAATTTCCTATAGGTTTATTAGTTATTATCTAATCACTACTAATGCTCATGTTTATTTTATGAGTGTAATATTTCTTATGTGACTGGCTACTTTATATGTATTTCATTTCATTGATTGATTCTAAGATACATGTTTTTACATTAAAACATCTTTGAAATCTGATATATCTTAGGATCGCTGACCCTTTATAGCTATAGGCAGCACTTTGATTTTATTCTTCATACATAAAATAGTGGTGCATCTTTTAGTTAAGAGCAGCTGGTTTTTATGAAATAAGTTACTTTGAGCCTTGTAGTAATGACTGTTAGAATCTTACTATGAAAATTCTACTTTTACAATAAAACCTTTCCAACCTCTTCTTCTTCACATCTAAGCCTGTGTTCTATGAGGTTTGTGATCAGTGTTCTTCCAGAATACTGTATGTCCTGTTTCTCCAACATACTAAGCCCCTGTGACTCTTTTTTTTTTTTAAATATTTATGTTTTAGTTGTAGGTGGACACAATATCTTTATTTTATTTTTATGTGGTGCTGAGGATCGAACCCAGTGCCTCCTGCGTGCTAGGCGAGCACACTACCACTGCGCCATAACCCCAACCCGCCCCTGTGACTCTTAACTATGTCACATATCTCTTTTCCTGGTCTAGACATACTGTATCAGCTATGTCTATAGTAAGTATTGGAGTATTGGTATCCATTTGGATTGTCTTGGTTACTTCTTTTTCAAATGAATAACACCAGTTTACCATGGAACTTCATTGACTATTAGTTCATATTCATGATGTTGGTAAAATATATGCCATTTTAGTGGTATCTTAACATATTCATTTACTTTTTAAAATTTCAGGTGTTGTGAAGGTGTTTGAGAAGTTATATGATCTCAACAGGGATTCTTGTAGTAGAAGTTTAAAATTCTGCTGGTTATGCTGGTTGTATATAGAACTCTTCCTGAACAAATTAAACCCCTCTAGATTTTGAAAGGTCCTCTAAAGCCTTTGTGGGAGGGGAATTTTTTTACAAAATTCTATATAACTAAGTATTAATTCATGCTTTGATACATGTATCTGTTTTGGAACTCGCCATTTATGATTCCATCACTGAGAGATTACTAGCTAGCTTTGAATTGGCTCATTTATACTTGTGTGTACAAAAAAAAATGACTCTTATTTTTTAAATTCTCCTGGTACCTTTTTTAAAGGTACTCCTGGAAACAACTTCTGAGAATAATTCCCTGGACCTCCTCCATCCCCAAACACATTTTTCTTTTTATTTTCTGAAACTTAGATAGGAGATATGCCAAGTTCTTACCAGAACTGTGCTGGTTGGATTGTGTACTCACCCGGGCTCACACACGTTGCTGTGTGGCATCAGTGTCCTGCTGTGATCTCCAAATGAAGCAGGAGGGGGATGAATCTGGGAGTGACTAAAATAAATTCACCTGAGCTTTTCAAAACACTGTGTGAGCGCAGCATAACTCACTTGGACAACTGTAGAATGAAGCTCTTGTTTTAGCAGCCATTAGATATTTCAAGGGAACGGATTATACTGAAGAAGAATGTATAGTAAAGATGTTCTGGCAGTCGATGGAATTTGAAGTAGCATTTATATCACCAACTGAAACTTAATTTTTTCCCCTTGCTGATTTATCACCTGACTTCTGTGATGGAGAGATTGATCTCTTGTCAAGACTTTATGAAATAACACCACAGGAAGGGAAATTGTACTCATGCACCAAGTTTTGCATTTATTTCGTAAGCCCTCTTTATGGGTATGTATAGTCTTATTGTGTACAACTGACAAAAGGTAGCTGTTCTTTGTCATGAAAGACTTCCTCAGTTTGCAGAGACAATAGGGCACCAGAGAGAGAGACACTTTATTTCTCTGTGTCCTCATTTCTATTAATGTCATCTCTACGTTGGACTCTTTTAGGAAGCCCCTTTGGTCCCATCAACAGTTTGTTCTGAGCTATCTTTCTGAATGTCTAGCTTCGTCTGCAAATTTGTGTGGTTTTTGCCAGAGACCTACGCAGATAAATAGCCCAGGTTCAGCTTCCTCAGACTTGGCACTAAATATGCCAGAGTGCCCTGAACTGATGGATGTAGCTTTTTAGCAACATTGATGTTTCTACAGTTGAATATAAATCTTTGGATGCCTTGCTTTGCATTTCTTCCTTATGTGAGTTCTTGAACGCTGGTTTTCAAACTACCTCATCTTGCAGAAAACTGCTTCTAAGTAGAAAGACAAAGACAATTGTTCTTCCTCAGCCACTGACAATAGGAATTGTGAGCGTGAGTCTCTGGCCAGATGTGAATAGGCAGCTCCCAATTCACAAGCTGATTACATTTCCAATGCTTATTATACAGTCAGTCAGTGATTTAGAACTTTGAACGTGTTGGTTAGTTGAGGAAAATAGCACAGAGAATGGATGAGCTCACCAAAACTTCTTCTTCTTCTTCTTTTTTTTTTTTTGGTACTGGGGATTGAACTCAGGGTTACTCGACCACTAAGCCACATCCCCAGCCCTATTTTGTGTTTTATGTAGAGACAGGGTCTCACTGAGTTGCTTAGCGCCTCGCCGTTGCTGAGGCTGGCTTTGAGCTCGCGATCCTCCTGTCTCAGCCTCCCACAGTGCTGGGATTACAGGCTTGCGCCACCGTGCCCGGCTACCAAAACTTCTTTAATCCATAATGTTCCAGAAAGATAGTTTTATTTGTATTTTAAACACAACCTTCTCCATGTTTCTCTGTGGAACGTGTCCTTCATTTTGCTTTGAGATCTGAAAAACCATAAGCATTTCATTCTTTCCTTCAGTACACACCCACCAATGTCTGCCTGTCCATCCTGAGCAGTATATCATTCAGGGTTCTCTGATAAAAAGCAGCTGAGCCTGGCTGAGGGAATTAGGCACATAAGTAATTACAGATAATATTAGGTGGGTTCTGGAATTGTCAGAAGCTTAGGAAAGGGCAGGAATACATAGAGACGACACAACCAGATTCATAGCTAAGTCAGACACAGAATCAGTTGTAGGTAGGGTAGTCTCACCACTAAACACTGGAAATTGGTGTTCACACTGAGCACCCCACTGGGACCAGACACTCAATTCTAACTCTGTCACCTCAGCCTACTGCTTCTGGGCACTGGATCTTGTTGCCCTTGCCTCCATCTGTGATAATTTCCTCCTGCCTCTTTCTGTCTCTAGCTCTAGGTTCAGGGTTGACCAAGACTAGGTCATGTGCCCAGGCCTTGACTGCAAGGGACTTTGAGAAGATGAGCAACTAACCATTTTTACTTCTATGTTGGAAAGCATGCCTCTCATCAAAACTCAGAGCATGAGAAATCCCCCAAATACAGGAAGGAGGTCCAGATGCTGGATATGCCTCATCATTCTCCCCCAATGTGGGTAAAACTGACTATAAGAAGTTATAGTAGGCTCTACGAGAAGGGCAGGTGATGGCAGTGGCCAAGATGTTTATCCATCTGAAGCTGCATCCGAGGCTTCACTGGAACCAGGTGACAACAAAAACCGCCAGCTCTTCCTAGTTACTGATGTCCAGGGGCCCCTTTAACATGGGCTAACTAGAGCTCTGGGTGTGAAGATTCAGGCATATTGGACCTCTCACAGCATGTTCTTCAAAGTGATAAGACAAAATGCATTAAATTGAATTTTAATAATCTGGTTAACTGGGAAGATCAGATTAAAATGTATCTATTTCCTTGTTTATGGCAGAAAATAAAGTTTCACAGTATCTGTTTATCTTGTCCAGTTGGGGGGTTTACATGTTTCGGAGATTGATTGCTGCTCTATTTTTTTTGTTTCTGTTCATTCTTTTGTGTGTTTTGAAATGGGGTCTTGCTACATTGCCCAGGCTGGACTTGAACTCGGGGGCTCAGTCAATCCTCCCTCTCCATCTCTGGAATAGCTGGAGCTCCAGGTGTGCACTACTGTCCCGCTAATTTATGTTGCCATTTTCTACTTCTCAGAAGCAACTGTTTTCAATTCCTTTAGCTGTTCTTCTGGTATTTACTTCCATACATAAATAAATATGTTTATATTGATATTCCTTGAATTTTTTTTTTAAATTTAGGCATCAAGCATTGAATTCATATTAAGGAAAACAGAGGTTTAGCTCTTATTCTCTCTCCCTTAAATATATACCTACTCTCCTAGACAGTTATATCTCAATTTGTTTTCACTGTTATTTTTCACAGTTCAGCTATGCAGTATACCAAGGTTTTATTTTTTTTCTTGCACAGCACAATACATTTTCTTTTTTGCTTAATATTCTATTTATAGACGGCTTATTCATCCACATATTCTCATATAAGGTCAGACACGGTGGCTTGTTCTAGTTGTGGATGTGAATGTGGATGTGACATTTGTCCTGAAGCTGCCGGCTTACCTGCTTCCTGTTGGACTGTTTGTTTACTCTTGAGACCTTATGCTCAGCTGTTGGCCTGGAATTTTCCCTCTCCTTCATGTTGGGCATTCTTGATTGACCTGTTTATTCGATGTCATGTCTTGATTCTGGCTGTCTTTGGGGGGAGGTGGGAGGCACATTGCCCAGTTGCTTCTTTAGAAAGAATGTGCATGATGTAATTTTTCCTGAGATCTGGCCTGTATGAAAGTATCATTTAGTCCCCCTTTATATATGATTAATGCTGAATTTAAAGTTTGCTAATTATTTTCTCAGAGTTTTAGAGCCCCTCTGCTTTCATCTGCTTTCAATTGTGTTTTTGAATTGTTAGATATTGTTCTGTTTGTACGTAGCTTGAATGTGCCTCGTTTTTTGTTGTTATTGTTTTGGAAGCTTTTAGTGTTTTGTTTTTAATGCTCCAGTGGTCTGAGGTCTTATCATGATTTTTTTGGTATGCAATTTTTTTTTTTGGTGGGAGTGATATTTTTCTTCCTACTATTTTTTCTCTTCTCTCTTTTCTGAAACTCCTATTTGTGGGACGTGGAGCTTTTCAATTTTTCCTCCAATTTATTTATTATTAAATATTCCTTGTATCTTTTTGTTTTACTTCCGGGGAACATGTACCTCTCTTCTATCCCTTTTAGTGTATTTTTACTTTTTTAAAATTTCCATGGTCATAATATTAATTTCTAGGAGCTTTGTTTTGGTTTCAAATATTTCTGTTTTACAGCATCACATTCTTGCTTAATAGATACAGGATCTTTTGCCTCCTTGGGTTATTAATCATGGTTTTCTTCTGTGTTGATTCTATTTGCTACTAAAGTTCCTGTCTGTCACTTTAGGTCATGTCACATGTATCATGATTATATTATGTCATTGTTATGTATGTGGCCTGTCAACTGGTGTTCTTGGTGTGGGATGGCCACCTCTTTTCAGAAGTCCCCTGACCCCCAGTTATGGTAACTATAGGTCTCTTCTTGAGCTGGGTAGTTTCTCCAGAAAAGACTTTCAATCTCCTTGCTGGGCTAGTCCTCTGGAAACCCATCACAGGCAGGACCTTGGAGCTCTCCACTCAGTTCAGACCTTCCTGTTGTCCTCTTTCTCAGTTGGCACCTTTTCTCAACTACTGCTTGTAGCCTCCCTGTGTCCAGATCCTTTCAGGTTTGACCTTTGCTGAGAGCAGACCTGCATTCTCCTGCTACAGTAGACAGGGGCAGTTAGCAGGCCTCCCAGCTAAGGAAGGATATGGAGATTTACTCCTGAAGACTACTTACGGGCAGTCCTCCTGTTTTCAGTGCCACCTCCACCCTGTCCCCTCCTTACAACCTGCACTTCAGTTGTAAGTGTGCTGTGTGACTGGACTTGCCTGAGGTTCTGCGCCCCATCTTGGCTGACTACTTCCTGACACTTCAGCCTGTAGACATTTAAGCCTTCTCTGTCCCTGCTTTGAAAATTCATGCATCAAAGCCTCATCTGCTTTCCATTTTCCAGAAATTATTTCTATTAATTTTGTTCTCTTCCTTCTTTGGTGCTTCTGAATTGATCTTTGACCTTTACTTTGTGTCATTTAGAGGAGTTTTTGGAAGGAATGGAGTTACTGAGCATGTGATTATCATCTGTCACATGGAACTAAAAATCAAATCCATTTTTGAGATTTAGTTCCATTTGGATACATGATTGTCTGGTCTGTTGAAAAAGAGTTAATTTGTTTACTCTGTTTTCACTTTTATTCAGAGACTATTATTCTCACTGTCAGAATAAACTGAGTGTTGTTACGATTTCTTAGTTTGAATGCATTCTAGGAAAATGGGTCATTTAACTCTACGAATTCTGAGTCTGATCTCAAACCCAGGCACAAGTGTAAACCCCACATTTCCAACATTATAAGGATATGGCCTTCATTCCCTGAGGTTTTCCACAACCATAACTCTATTTGTGTAAGTCTTTCATAAAGTTCCCAATTGTTTGACTGGAGTTGTATCTAGGCTGGGAAAATAGTTTTCTAGGAACCACTCCGTCCAGTTGTCCTCAGCTCTGCAAAGAATGGAGCTCCCATTTGACTATGGAGGAACATTGGATAGTGGTATCCCTCCCCATTCCCTGTGGTAAAATCATTCAGTATCTCTTGCAGAATTCAAGTTCTTTAATGTGCCAAAGGCTTACATCACTGACTATGTAAACACCACAGCAGAATCAGGGCCAAACACCGACTCTCCTCCAACTAGTTTCCATAAATTTCATTACAGCTCTAATTTTAAGAATAGCAATTGATTTTTTTGACAATGTTATATCATCATGAAAGTGTTTCAAGGATTATTGGAAAGTTACCTTGGCCTTTATTCAACCATTATAAAACAAAAGGGCAAGCAGTGCAAATTTTAAAGGCTTTGCATCCTGAAAGGTTTCAACGAATATAAGGGGATCTGATCTGAGTTTACAGAATTCTTGCTTGAAAATATTACCTTCACATGGTACAATTAATATTTTTCTGTTTCATATGCGTCATGTTCTTTGTTGATAAATGAGAGCAAGGAAATTCTGAGAGGAGCATGGCAATGTGAGGTTCCTGTTGTCCTCCTGATGAGAAGCAGGATTCCTGCTGTGTGCTGAGGCTAACTAGAGGTGTCACTGCCTCTGAGCAACAGGAAGAAAGTACTTCTGTCCTTAAAACCAAAAATAGATGCTCTTTCTCATTACCACAGCTCAAATGATCATCTTTTTTAATGAGATGGGCACATCCCTTGTGGTGTTCACAGATTTAATGATCAGATTACTTAATGCAGAGCTTGGGGAAAAATGGCCCTAGTGAGACAGATGATGGGAATTTTACTGGAAGTTAAAACAACAACTTTATTTCTTTTTCTTTTCTTTTGGCATTTTTCCCCCTAATTCCTTTTATTTGCCGTTTTTTTATCTTTGATGATTCTTAAAAGGATTTATCTGTCTTATTTTGAGCTCGTTTGGTAGATTTACACATTTTTCACTATACTTTAGCTTCAAGAGATTATTAGTAGAGAAAATAATTATTTCCATGAAGAATCAGATGTGTCATAATTTAGATATACTGAAATTAGTCTAATTTGCTTTAGATAACTCTGAAGAATTGCATGTTATGTTTCATGCTGCTTTGCTGATTTTAGAAAGTTTCTAAATTGCTCTTTTGATAATTTTAGAAAACTGTTTCTGAAAGTGAAGCAAGAGAAAATAGAAGAAAACAGACATAATTTGAGGGAAATTATGTAATGTATCTCAAGGTACCTTGTAAACCATTAAATAACTGTTATGGCAAAGGTTAAATTTTAAAGTAGAAAAAAAAAAAAGATCCACAATGGTACTGTAAGGGAAAATAGAAAAAGAAAAAATAAATAACTTGGAGAAGAATTGGTTAAGAAACAAAATGGAAAAGTCCTAATGGGGAATTTTGCATTCTATTTTTTTTTCTTCAATCTGGAAATGCAGTAGTACTTAAACTTCCTATTTGAGCAGTTATGGATGTTATATTTATTAGCCCAAAGCAGTGTTCTTTCAAGAATAATTTGGAAAGAGAATCCTTCATAGGATGGTGGTGGTCATAGAGAAACCTGTAGGCCCCCGACCTTCCCAGGTTATGCACTGTTTCACTTTAAGGCTTAGGTCATGTTAGTCTTTCTGTGGAGCCTTTTTGTTCTCATGCATACCTTTGCAAGGTAGGTATCATTAATCTGTTTTACAGATGAGATCAAAGTCTAATTGACCTGCAGAAGCCACTCTCTTATGCAGTGGCAGAGCCCTCCTCTCTCCAGGTTTTGGGTTCGGTTCACATTTCCATAATGGCTTAGAGCAACTGGTTGCACTGTGATTCTGGAGACTCTGCTTATTATATTTCAGTGTAAATAACAGTGGTCACTTACTGATAACACCCCCAGGGCATCGTTTCAGCTTGGCTGTCTTTGTGCTAAGTGACTTCAGATGAGTGCCACTTAAGCAATGCTATTTGAATTCTTTAAGAACCAAGAAATAAACAAAAAAGCTTCTCAGAAGCCCAAGTGTGTGTTCAGAGTCTGCACTGTGCCCTTCAGATCTTATCTGTACCTTGGAATTTTAAGTTTAGTTCTCTTAAGTTTCATTATTTTATTTGGTTTCTAAAATCATAGCTGACTTTAAGGGAAAAGTTGGAAAAGTTGCAGAAATGAGATGAGATGCAACTATATAGGCAAGGGAGAGGAGATAACCAAGCCATCAAAGGCAGACAGAGGATCTCCCAAGGCCCAGCAGCCATTGGCCTTTGAGTGGAGGCATGGACACCCCCTGAGTCCCAGAAGGTTCTGAGGAGATCCATCTCTCCACTGGCCTTCAACAGGCAGGTTAAGCCCGCACACATAGAGCAGTGCACATAAAGCCCATCACCCAGTCTGACTCTTAACTCCTCTTTTGTGCTTCTTCTCCTCAGATCCTGCCTGTGCTTGGCCACAGGTCTTGACTCTGGACCCAGGTCTATCGCTTGGATTCCCCTTTGGTTCTCCAAGTGTGTTCTGTGCTTTCCTCGGGGTCTGAGCTCCAGCAGTGTATTCCTTTTGTTTCTCATTGTGTGTTCTGTGGCTTTTTGGTAGGAACCCCACGTCCAGCCCTCTCTCTGGTGGTAATACCCAGCTCCTGCCTAGTACCTTCTGGACCACATCCTTTTCCTCGAAGTTCTTATTCTTGTGGTCCAACAGAGCAAAATACTCAATAGTTTTATTGATAGTCTTGTGTCACCAAAGATCATTACATTCTGGATTCTTCATTTAGAAAAAAAAAACTTAATCATCCTTGATGGATGACTTTAAACCCATTTAATATTTAGATGGGTGGTCCTTCAGCTATTATGAAAGTGTTGATCTTACTCAATGTCTTATTCTTTAAGATTTCTCTCTCTCTCTTTTTTTTTCATCAGTGCCTGGGATTGAACCCAGAGCCTCACACATGCTAGGCAAATAGTCTACTACTGAGCTTCATCACCAGCCCTTTTTGTCTTTGTTTTGAGGTAAGCTGTCACTAAGTTGCCCAGGTTGTCATCAAACGTGATTCTCGTTTCTCAGCCTCCTGAATAGTTGGGATTATAGGTGTCTTCTTCTGTTTCCAGTTCTCCTTGAGATTTCTAAAGAGCAGAAATTATACAGTATTATAACAGCAGAGTATTATAATTTAATGAGTTACATAATGTATTATTTTTGAAGAGCATAAGCAATCATAGCTAGCTTACAGCACCCTTTTTTTTTTGGTACCAGGGATTGAACTCAGGGGTACTCAACCACTAGGCCACATCCCTAGCCCTATTTTTTCAAAATATTTTTTTAGTTGTAGATGGACACAATGTCTTTATTTTACTGCTTTGTATGTGGTGCTGAGGATTGAACCCAGGGCCTCACGCATGCGAGGCAAGCGCTCTACCGCTGAGCTACAGTCCCAGCCCCCCAGCCCCATTTTGTGTTTTATTTAGAGACAAGGTCTCACTGAGTTGCTTAGCACCTTGCCATTGCTGAGGCTGGCTTTGAACTCGTGATTCTCCTGTCTCAGCCTCCCAAAATGTTACAGCACCTTTAATATAAAAAAATGTTGCATTAAGCAAAGCCATTTTTATAAATTTTGTTTACAGATTCATGTTTTAGGTCTGTAACACCAAATACTTAAGCAGAGGTATTACAGTGTCTTAAAATAGTTAAATGAGGGTAATAGAACTAGTGGCTTCTGACATGAAATGTTTGTTTTGGAGAGAATTCTTGGCATTTTTGCCCTGCATCAGCATAATAAGAATTTGTAGGAAAGCAGTAATGTATTTGTTCAGGATTAATGACCTTGTAGAGGATTAGTGGGGGTGAATATATTATGGATGGTACCATAAATATAGTAATTAAAAACCTGCACACTAAACATTTTGTGGACAGGCAAATATATTCCCTTCCTTTCCTTGATGACTCGCGTTTAAGTGACAGTGTATTGTTTATATTGGTCTCTTCACATTCTCAAGAGTACACAGAGGAATGGCAATCTCAAAAATTTGTTTTGTTCTCAAGATACTGCTGATGAGATGGACAGAATCAGATTCCATGTTTTCAGGATCAAATTACTTTTTTTTTTTAAATTTTTTTTAGTTGTAGATGGACACAATGTCTTTACTTTATTGCTTTGTATGTGGTGCTGAGGATCGAACCCAGGGCCTCACGCATTCGAGGCAAGCGCTGTACCACTGAGCTACAATCCCAGCCCGCAAATTACTTTTTAACAGCTCAGGAAAAAAAAAGTCATATAGTACATACCCCCCCCCCCCAAAATCTCTCTCATTTTTGGAAACTATCATTGAACTTATTTCCAAACAAATAGTATGATGTGCTGCTGTGTAATATAGAAAATGTGTGCAGTATGCTCTGTGATGTCTCAGAGCTTGTGTGTTAAAAGAAATGTAGTGAGGCTGGGGATATAGCTCAGTTGGTAGAGTGCTTGTCTCGCATGCATAAGGTCCTGGGTTCAATCCCCAACACCACAAACAAACAAAGAAAAAGAAACATAGCGGTGGGTAATAGAAATGTATAAATTGGGACAAAGACATGGACCTGAAACCCAGGTGAGTTTTAGAGGCAGCGAAGCCAGATGATCCCATTGCTGGTTATCTTGTTGCTCCAGCAGGTTGAAACTAAGCAGGCTGCCGTGGGAGTGAGCCTTGGAGGAAAAGCACCGTGCTGCTAGACCAGCAGAGGCGCTCAAAGGATGCCCACTGGGCCATAATAGATATGGGAATTAGAAAAATAATATAGTCTGAGGAAAAGAAGAATGGCCAAGCATTACCTTCATTTCCCCCAACAATGTTTTCCTGATGTTGGTCAGGCTGGCAGCTCCCACCTTCCCCAGCACTGTATTGTTAATGTTAATCATGCCGGCTGCCCTACCTTTCCCAGCTCTGTCTCTTTGATGTTAATCAAGCCAGCAGTTAACACTTCCCATAAACAGATGCCTTCCTGAGGCAAAACCACAGGAAGGAAGGGGCTTATCACCACACAGGAGTGGTAAACTAATTGATGAAACAACCCCAAATTCCTAAATGCCCGTGAAAACTAAGAACCTATATAAACCCAGTCCCTTCCTTTGTTCAGGGGCTCATTTTCCACCAGGAGTATGGGTCCACCACCTCCACAGATGAATCCTGCTCCCCAATAAAGCCTACAGTGACTCGCATAGCTTGCTGCCACCGTGGTCTTTTTGCCATTACAGTTTGGTTCCCTGACCGGGAAGAGGGTTAAAAGGTAATGCTTCCCTGTTCCCCGAACCCCTTTCTCCTTTCCCTGCAATCAGTTAGACAGCTGAAGGGACTTGGGGAGTGATCGTTGAGTGTCCGGCACCCCCAAAGCTCTCTGAAAGCTGGGAGACCCCCCAGCCACCGCTCTTTGGAACTATGGCTGAATCTCTGAACTATGTTCCCCCATGCCCTTTCCTGTCCACTTTACGCAGGAGACTGGGTAAGAGGGAGAGGGCAGCGGGCCTGAGGCAACTGAAGGCAGCTGGCCAGGGCTACTCCCTGATGCTGCCTTAGTTCCAAAGCCTCACCCCCACAGCCCCTCAGGGTACTGAGTCAACTGCTGTGTGGGAGAAATTTGGTGTGCGTGTCAGGTAGAAGGCTCAACAGTGACTGAAGGCATCTGGCTGGGGCACTCCCCAGCTCTGCCTGAAAACTTTGAGTCTGAAGCCCCCCTGGGGTACCAAAGATCAACTGCACATTACATTCTTAAGGCTTCATGCCACGTGGACAAAAAAGGGACTTATTATACCAAGCCCATTGTTGGCGTTAGGGAAACCCCACTTTTTCCTTTCCTTGCCTTCCCCTCCCTAACGCTTCAGCAAACTTTGCAAGTCACGGACTGGCTTGCCAATTTTACTTCTGCATCCACCACCAGCCTTCTCATCCCTTAGGAGAGGTAAGACTCCTTTCTAAATTGGTC
>CM053408.1:90983635-91102178 GCA_028644305.1 Xerus rutilus
GTACTGGGGATTGAACTCAGGGGCACTTGACCACCGAGCCACATCCCCAGCCCTATTTTGTGTTTTATGTAGAAACAGGGTCTCACTGAGTTGCTTAGCGCCTCGCCCTTGCTGAGGCTGGCTTTGAACTCGCAATTCTCCTGTCTCAGCCTCCCTAAGTGCTGGGATTACAGGCTTGAGCCACCGCGCCCGGCTAACAATTTTTTGTTGTTGTTTGCTTTATTACCCCTCAGTGGATGTCCCGTGCCAGCCTGTGTTGGCTGCTCTGTCACACACACCCTTTGCTTCAGGCTGCTGTCCTGGTGCTCATGCTGTTCCCTCTTTGGAATGCAGATCCAGCCTTTTTGATAACTGCTAAAATCCTCTTCTTGGTTTAAGGTGCGGCAGAATGTCTTTCCTTGGGAGTTTTCCATTTTGCCAGCTGGGGAGGACCGGCTTCTGCAGCTCCATTTAAGAGACTTAATATCCCCTGAAGCTGTGTCCCAAATTATATCTTGGCATGTGTGTATACTTTGAACTTTGACCCTGAAGTCTTGTTTTCCTCCTCTGGGAGTGAGGACAGAGTCTCATCTACACTAGATGCTCAAGTATTTTGGACTGAGGGTTGGGACTGGATCACAACTGTCCTCAGGAGGCCCCTATAAAGCACTTTCCAGCACATGCAAGGAGCCTGTGTGGGCCCAGGCCTCAGGGGTCCATCAGGGCAGAGCCTCATGTAGCAACACCAGGGGCTGCTCTCTGCCTTTCCCTCCCTCCACTCAGAGAGTGGGTATTTCCTTTCCTTTTACTCTTAAGAAATTGCCATGCACAGTTTAAATGGTAACAGGCACAGGAGAGTGCCTCCTTGGCCTTCCCGCCTTGCTTTCGCTGCTGAAAGGCGATGGTCTTCTTTGAGGCATCACCCTGTGCCACACACTGGGTCCTCTATTCACTGGCCGTGTTGAGCTTCCAATTAGGTTAACTTTGAAAAGTTCCTTTTATTATCCGCATTTCACCAGTAATGAAACTGAGGCTTGAAACAATGGAGGAACCTGCTACAGTTTGAGCCTAGGTTTTCCTGGACCCTGCCCCATCCGGTGCCGTCCTGCCCAATGACCTGGCGTTCACTTACTTAGGTGAACTAAGACCTCTTCTTCACAAAGTAGATTTGGTAATAAGGGTCTCAAGGCCCAAAAGTTTCAGCCAGAAAGGATCCTAACATCTGTCCTGTATTTCTTCTTTTGTTCAACTGAACCCAGTAACCACAGGCATGCTAAAGACCCTAGGAGAACACTTCACATAGGAAGAGTAACAATAAATACAGGAATGGTAAGGACACTTTAAAACATAATGGGCCTGGGGTTGTGGCTCAGTGGCAGAGCGCTTGCCTAGCATGTGTGAGGCACTGGGTTCGATTCTCAGCACCACATATAAATAAATGAATAAAATAAAGGCCTATCAATGTCTAAAAAAATATTTGGGGAAAAAAAAGAAGACACAACGTATGCCTGTAATCCCAGCACTTTGGGAGGCTGAGACAGGAGAATCGCGAGTTCAAAGCCAGCCTCAGCAATGGCAAGGTGCTAAGCAACTCCATGAGACCCTGTCTCTACATAAAACACAAAATAGGGCTGGGGATGTGGCTCAGTGGTCGAGTGCCCCTGAGTTCAATCCCCGGTACCCTCTCCCCCCACGAAAAAAAACAAGGAGCCTAAGAGCTGTGCTCAAGATCTTTAACAGCCACATGAGTCTCATGGCCCAGCATGGCTTAGATATGACCTGATCAGGAGAGGGGTTCTCTGCACTGGTTTGCCCAGTGCTGTGGCACCTTTGCAGGATCATCTGCCCAAGGGTCCCTGGGAGGCTTGTGGTTTTAGTAATAAAATTCCATGAATGAAGAGTAGATGCAAGAGTTGAGAAAGTGTTAAAACAATGAAATTGTAAAAATAACACTGAAAATCCATTTATTTTGGAAAATGTAACAAAAAGCATATACAAAAATCTATCTGTATTGTTTTGCATGTGTCTTTATAGTCCTATGTGTCTGTACACACATCTATGCCTTTATTTTAAGCATTATGACCATTTTTTTTAATATTTATTTTTTAGTTGTAGGCGGACAGAATATCTTTATTTTATTTTTATGTGGTGCTGAGGATCGAACCCAGTGCCTCACGCGTGCTAGGCGAGCACGCTACCACTGTGCCATAACCCCAGCCTGCATTTGATCATTTTTTAATGTGCTTTTTGGATACTTGATTCATCATGGATCTTTCTGATATTATTAATTTTTTTCAGTATGTGATTTTATCCTTTTTTACTTTGCATGGATATACCAATAATTAAGAATAATGCATATTATTTAACATTTAGGAGATTTCCAGTCTTTTGCTGTCCTTATAGATTGAAGGTAGCTTTTTACCTTAAAAAAGTTTGGAAGTGAAATCACTAAGCTAAGCAGTTTGTTTAGCACTTGAAAAACAGTGCTGCACATGTGCAGACTGCCCTTGGGAGAGGGCTCTCTCCTCCCACGCTATGCTCCTTTTGTAAGCAGCACCCATTTCTTTTTCTTTTTCTTTTTCTTTTTTTAAATAAATTTTTATGTTTTAAATCTTTGGTACTTTTTTTAAAAAATGTTTTTTAGGTGTATGTGGACATAATATCTTTATTTATTTATCTTCATATAGTGCTGAGGAACAAACCCAGTGCCTCACATGTGCCAGGTGAGCACTCTACCTCTGAGCCACAACCTCAGCCCAAGCACTCATTTCTTTATAGTCTGGAAACAAAACAAAACAAAAAATTAAAAACCACTTTCCAATTTGGTAGGTGAATCATGTGTTGTTGCACAGTTTGTATTTCCTTACTTTCCCCTAAAATTGAGGCTCTTTATCTGTTTGGTGGCCCAGAACCAGCTGTATTAAATATGTGTGAGCTAAGGAGGAAAATGCCTCATAGACTGTGACTTCTTTTCATTGTGTCTGACTTATATTGATTTCAAACTAAAAGTCTGATTCTTTGAAAGGACTAGTGGCCAAGCTTTTCCTGTGGCAGCAGCTTAGGGAAGTTAATTAAAACATGAGACAGAGCCCCGGGGCTTAGAACTTTGGGTTCAGGAGCAGTGGCCTGTGGTTGTGGGAGAGTCCCTGAACTGGGACATCAGAGACCTGGGGTCTTGCCCTGACCCTATTATTACTGTGTTCAGGGTTGTGGACAAGTCATTAAACCCAAGTCTCCCTTCTGACGCCTGTAAACTGAGGAGCTGGACTGACTGATGGTTAAGACACCTCTAGTTCAAGAATTCTATTATATTTGCTTTGGAGAACGAGAACTGCAAATGAAGTTTGGCTCTAGGGAGAACCAGCCAAGGGCAGCAAATGTATTCAAGACATAAAACTCAGAAAATTAATGGATAGTGAAGTAGTATTTAACCTTGGGATTTTAAAAGTGTAAAATATCTGCAAATAGGCCAAGACAAAGAGCTTTTAAACGAGAGTGATTACAGCCAAGTGGGTATAAGTCATTTGCTTCTGTGCATAACAGCAGTGACAAAAATAAAAAGTGCTTTTACATGATCATGTTGTGGTTTGGGCAGTTATTAGCTAGGCAAGTGTGTAGCACTCATTTCCTGGTGTAATTGTATAAATGCTTCTGATAGCAAACGTTCTGAGTAATCCCATAATAAATGCTCAATAAACAAATATTGAATGAATGAACAAATAAGTACTTCTTAACTACTTAACTCAGCATTGAGAAGGGGAAATTCCTTGCGCGTCACGTTTCCTGCCTCCTATTGCCACCACTCTTGGTTCTATAACTTTAGTTATGTTCAGATTAACTTTTTATGAACGTTACAGCCCTTATGGTATGTACTGTCTGATTTCATCGTCTCCTTAGCATCCTTTTCTACCAACCGTGATATAGTTCCAGTGCCCTGGTATGTTTTACTGTCAGTTTCATGTATTTCTCTCAAGGCTGAATTGCAAAATTTGTCTTTTCTACTTACCTCCTCTTTAAGTTTCCTATGACTGTTGTTACAAAATACTGCAAACTTAGTGACTTAACACAGAATTTATTGTCTTACCATTTCAGAGACCAGAAGTTTGTCCTCCTCGGTTAAGGCCTAGGCATCAGCAGGGTTGGTTCCTTCTGGAGGAGATCTGTGTCCTTCAGTTTCAGGAGGCTGCCTGTGTTCCTTGCCTTAGGACTACTTTCTCCATCTTTAAAGACAATCTCCATCTTTTTTTTTTTTTTTTTTGGTACCAAATATTGAACCCAGGAGCCCTTAACCACTAACCCACATCCTCAGCCCTTTTTTTATATTTTATTTATATACAGGGTCTCACTGAGTTGCTTTAAGGCCTTGCTGATTTGCTGAGGCTGGCTTTGAACTCACGATCCTCCTGCCTCAGCCTCCTGAGCCACTGGGATTACAGGCATATGCCAGCTGCCCAGCTGCCTCCCTCTTACAAAAACACTTGTGGGTACGCTAGGGGTCCACCCAGATAATCCAGAATAACTCCCCTTCTCAAGACTTCAACTTGGTCAGTCTGCAGAGTCCATTTGCTCTCATTCACAGGTAGCGTTCACAGGTGGCAGGGATTAGGATGTAGATACTCTGAGGGAGAAGTGCTCTTCCCAGCATGAACTTTTCCTTTTCTGTCTGCACTTTGTTGTTATGGGAGCCTGTGTATACTCACCCAAACCTCCCACTCTCAACCGTATTGTATTTACCTAGAGAAATCTTGTCTTCTTACAAATTGTCCAAATTTCTGTGGCAGATACTCTAGACAAATAGGCAAGGCTCCTTGTTACCTGATAGGACCAAGAGGTCAGGGATGGCAGGAGGAGATTGTAGGGGGCTCCATGACCACATTGTCTGAACAGATCTCCACCTTCTATGGGGACAAACTCTGCCAGCTGAGTCATTCCAGTCTGTGCCCAAACTCTGCCAATTCGTGGATTCATTCTAGTTTATTATTGAGGTTGCCCCCTCTCTGTGAGATAAAATTCACATTCTATAAAATTTGCCCTTTTTTTTTAAATTATTTTTTTAGTTATAGACGAACACAATATCTTTATTTTGTTTATTTTTTTATGTGGTGCTGAGGTTCGAACCCAATGCCTCACACGTGCGAGGCAAGCACTCTGCCACTGAGCCACAACCTCAGCCCTAAAATTTGCCCTTTTAAAGTATAAAAGTCATTGGCCACCAAATTGTGTAACCATCAGTACTCTTTAGTTCCGGGCCACTTTTATTACTCCAAAAAGAAGTCTTGTCCCCATGCTTAGCTCTCATTCTATGTTCCTTTCCTCTCAAAGCAACAGAAATCTATTTTGGCCCTATGAATTTATTTACCTGTTCTGATCATTTGATGTCAGTGGAATCATCTATGACCCTTTGTCACTTAACATGTTTTCAAGATTCATCCACGTTGTACATCATTGGTACTTTATTCTTTTTTACTGCCAAGTAACATTGCATGTTATAGCTAACACCACCTTTGCTTTGTCCGTTCATCAGTTTATGGACATTTGGGTTGTTTCCACTTTTTGCCATTATGAATAATGTTGCTGTGGACATTCCTGTACGAGTTTTTGTGTAGATCAGGGTTTTCATTTCTCTTGGGTTTCACCTGGGAATGTAATTGCTGGGTCAAAGTAATTTTATGTTTTACTTTTTTCTTTTCTTTTTTTTTTAATTATTTTTTTAGTTGTAGAGGACCACAGTACCTTTATTTTATTTATTTATTTATTTATTTTTATGTGGTGCTGCGGATCGAACCCAGTGCCTCATGCATGCTAGGCAAGTGCTCTACCATGGAGGTACAGCCCCAGCCCTATGTTTTACTTTTTAAGTAACTGCTGAAGTGTTTTTCAAAGTAATTTTTGACTCCTTTACAATTGTGCCACTGATGTATCAATTGCCCATATCTTGCCAACTGTCTTACTGTCTGGTTTTGGCTACTGCCTTCCAATAAGAGTGAAGTGGTCTCTCATTGCAGGTTTTGTCTGCATTTCCCCAGTGATATGATGTCGAGCCTCCTTTCAACTGCCCGTTGGGTATTCGTTTATCTTTGCTGGAGAAATACCTAGTCAGATCCTTGGTTCGTTGTGAAATTAGGTTGTCTTTTATTGTTGGATTGCCAGAATTCTTTATATATTCTGTGTACTAGACTCATACCAGATAAATGGCTTCTCTCATTTTGTGGGTTCTTTTTATTCTTTTTAGTGTCTCTTCCCAAATCCAGAAGTGTTAAATTTTGTCTGTTTTTTTCCCCTTTGTTTTCTTTTGCTTTTGATGGTATATCTTTAAAAATAAATTGCCTAATCCAAAGTGTTGATGATTTGCCCCAGGAATTTTGTTCTCAGAATTTTATATTTTTGTTCCTTACATTTAGGTGTTTTTGGATTCATGAGTTAATTTTTGTATATAAACTGAGGTATGGTTCAACTTCACTATTTTGCATGTATATATACAGTTGTCCCAGCACTGTCTGTTGAAAAGATTCATTTCCCTTGTAGGATCAGTGAGTTTCTGTAATGAAACCAGATGCATTATGATGAGTGTTTTGATGATGTGTTTTATTTCTAGATCATTTGGAGGAGCTATTATCATCTTAATATTAATTCTTCTAATCATAAACACATACATCTTTCCATTTATTTAGTTTAATTTCTTTCAATTATATTTTGTAGTTTACAGTGTACAAGCATTGTACTTCTCTTGATAACTTTATTTCTATTTTAATTTTTTTGTGCCATTATAAATGATGGAATTGTTTTCTAAATTGTTTCTTTTTCAGATAGTTCATAACAGTGAAATAGAATTATTTAAAATAGAATTGGTATTTGTGTATTGATCTTGTGTATTCCTTAAGTTTTTCATTTCAGTGAAATGTTCTTACCTTCTCTTCTTTCTGCCTTCCTTCACTTTCAGAATTCAGTAGATTTTCTTTTCCAAATTCACCTGCCATCCTTTTATCCTATTCCAATTTTGCTTTTTCTGATTTTTTAAATAGATCTTCAAGTGGTCTTCAGGCTTCTGTACTATTTCCAGCCAATCTTGCCACTTCCATTGGCTCTCATCATGGCGGGTGGACTTCCGGTTTGGTGGTCAACTCTGACTGAGGACCATGTTAGTGTGGGTGGTTGGTCTTGGGAATCCTGGGTGTGTAGGACTGTGCACACCTAGGGCAGTTTCTCATTTGCCTCAACTGGTACCATAGGGTTGTCATTGCTTCTGGACCAGCCTTGGTAATACTTTTTGACCTGGGGACCTGACGTTCCCTGGGTGCTTTGTATCTGGGTGCCATACCTCCAAGACTGGGGGGAGGATGTCCTTGAGATTCTGATTTCTTGGTGGCTGGGCATGCCCCTTTCCTCCCTGTGGGCATCAGAATCCTAGCCCCTGCATATCCTGACTATATCGTTACCCAGTAGCCTTCTAAACCTTCAAAGCTTTGAATGTTCACTCATGTGACTTTTAGTTCCATTTTGGTTCTAGCCAAAAAATTTGTTTCTTGTGATTTGGAATTTTTCTATTTAAACATTGGTTGGTTATCTTTTACTGTTTGTCCATGTCTTCGAAACAGGTAACGTCCTTCTCTATCATCTCAGTTCACCATATTGACTAGAAACTTTATCACCACAGACTGATGAATAAAACTTAAGATCTTTGAGGCTCCAGATTACAATCCCTGATTTCCACAGAACTTTAAGCATAGTGTTTAGTTAGTATTAATTCAGCAAATGGATGTTCTGCAAATCCTTCTACTGAGATGTGATGTACCTGAGAACTACCTTTCTCAGAGGTACATGCTGCCTTGTTACCAGAACCCACCTTCTGTCCTTGTCAGAATCATGTTAGATTCTAGATTGCTTCCTGATGCAAAATACAAGCTATCAGAGTCCTACTTCCCTTATTTTTAAGTACTCATTAACACGGTAGTTTGTGTTTTTATGTTTAGTAAGTATGGTTATATCCTAAAAGTAACACTAGGAAAGCAAGGCTATTTGCATATGTTTATCTTTCCCAGAAGAAAGAAACTAAATTTTGAAAGTTTCCATTAAAATCCCTTCCTAGTACCTTTGCTTTTTATTTTTTTATTTTTCCTCATACTTTCTCTGCATGTCTGTTTATTTTTTTATTTTTTTATTTTTGGTATCAGGGACTGAACCCAGGGATGCTTAACAACTGAGACACATCCCCAGCCTTTTTTAAATTTATTTTTTAAAATTTTGAGACAGTATCTTGTTAAATTGCTCAGGCTGGTCTTGAACTTGTAATCCTCCTGCCTTAGCCTCCTAGCAGCTAGGATTATAGTTGTGCACCACTGTGCCCAGCTGTAGGTGGCTTTCTTGGTCTGAGGGAATCTGTACTGTGCTCAGTCCCTGCAGACCTGGTGTTTTAGGGATGACTAAACTACAAAAGGTTCTTGAGCAGTCTTCCTCATTTGGGTGATGAGGATCAAACCAGAATTGGTCCTTTCTGTATCTGAAGACAGGCTTCAACTCAGAAGAGTGTGTTGCTCTCGGAAAAGTAGCCACAGCACCTCCTGCCATCAGGGGAGCAGAGAGGAAGTATCCCAGTCAAACCTTGAGAGCACAGCCCTCTAAAGAGAAAAATGTGTAACTTTAGGGGACAGTTTTGAAACCAAAGCAAATACACTTGTTTTTCCAGGTTTCCTGGACACTTGCCTATTTATGCAAACCTGAAATTATTCTCAGGGGAAGCAAACTCTGATGACCTGAATGAGAGCCACAAAATTCTTTTCAAAATGAGACTGACAGAATTCTAGAAGGAATGACCTGGTTTAATTTCAGTCATGAGAAAGGTCAGTTTATTGTTAGCCTCTGTAGTTTCTGGACCTTTCCATTATGAACATATCCTAAGAAATAGTAACAAGTGTGCACCCTTGAATATTCAATAGAGAATGCTTTGTTAAAAGAATCTCTAGACTTTTTAGTTCCTCTTTCTTTTTTTTTAATTTTATGGAAAATACTTAAATCCATGGTGTTCCATTTGTTTTCTTCCCTGAGTTTTTCCTTAGGAGCATCTGATGATGGGAGAGGTGAGCCCTGCCCTCAGGGTACAAGAAAATTCCCCAGAGAGCTTCAGTTACATGTTGCTTATTTGGAACTTGATATCAATAAACCCAGCATGACTTGGCTACTGCTGGAAATAAAAACCTGCTACCATCCTGTCCTTGCGACTGGAGCTTGGTTGGGGCAAACAGGATTTCCTGTCTGCTTTTGAACAGGAGCTAGAAGCTTTCTCTTTTTGAGATCACTGTTCTTTCCATTGCAAGGGGCAGTTTAAAGAGGCCTCCTGTTGGGGCTGGGGCTGTAGCTCAGTGGTAGAGCGCTTGCCTAGCATGCGTGAGGCACTGGGTTCGATCCTCAACACCACATATAAATAATAAATGAATAAAATAAAAATCCATTAACAACTAAAAAAAAATTAAAAAGAGGGTCTCCTGTTTTTCTGTTTGAGGAAAAGGTGGAGATGAGACTAAAAATAGTGGTCAGAGCCAATTAATAGGTTGATAGATATTACACCTGCTGTACTAACACAGTGCTGGCATCTCTGAAGGACTGGAAGAGTCACATATTACTTCATGATGTTTATTTTTACTTTCTTTTTTCTTTTCTTGTGGTGGCATTCCTTTCCATTTTATTTTGAGGTAGTGTTTTGCTAACTTGCCAGAGCTGTCCTTGAACTTGCGATTTTCCTGTCTCAGCCTCCCAAATGACTGGCATTACAGGTGTGCACCACCATGTCCAACTGTTTTTGTTAGCCATTGGACTGCCAGTTTATAACTGTGTGTGTGTATACACAAATATGTAAAAACCAGAGCTTATGAGCTTAAAGATTAAACTATTATTTGTTATTATAGACATTGAAATTTATGAAATATTACTTTACATGTAGAGTAGGCATTTTTTAAATATTTTTTTTTAGTTGTAGATGGACATAATGTCTTTATTTATTTTTATGTGGTGCTGAGGATTGAACCCAATGCCTTATGCATGCGAGGCAAGTGCTCTACCACTGAGCCACAATCCCAGCCCCGTGGAATAGGCATTTTTTAAAAAAATCTTCTTAGTTGTTGATGGAATTTTATTTATTTATATACGGTGTTGAGAATCGAACCCAGTGCCTCACACATGCTAGGCAAGCGCTCTACCACTGAGCCACAACCCTAGCCCTAGAGTAGGTATTTTGATATGAGAAGCAAAGAACACTTTGGAAATACTATAATTGGATGATTTTCTTCTTCCCAAGATGGAGACTCAAAGTGGAGACACATTTAATTGCCCTCTCAGTACCCATAATTTGTTCCATTTTTGTTTACAGAACTTTGATTTAATTCAGGGTGGCATGGTAATTAGCCCCAGACAGTAGGTGGTGATGGTCTGAACCAATATACCAATCCTCAACCCTGATTTCACAGCATTCCCTTATAAGAATGTGGCCATGTGACCTGGTTTTGGCCAGGAAGTCCTGAGAAGGAGTCCACTGGGGTGGGGATTGGAATTTCTGGGAAAGCATTCATTGTTTTTATAAAACCTGAAAAATGACTCTGTCAGTGCCTTCGTTGCTTTTCCTTTCTTTCTGCCTTGAATGCTGATAGGATGGCGGAACATACAGCAGCCAGCATGTCACCATGAGGTAAGGGAGAGGCCAAGAGCAGAGGTGCTGCTCTAACATTGTTGCAGTTTAGCCATCACCAGCAGCCAGGAATGTTCCAACTCCTTGTTTGTGGAATCTACTCTTGCAGAGGCTTTCTGATACTTAAAACTAAACACGATGTTAAATGAAGCGGATACAAAGATACAGATGTTATGAGCCTTTTCCTCAGTGCTTGATAGTCTCATAAGTCATTAATGTTTAGTATGACTTGCATTAGAACAGTCTCTGAAAAGAAAGTTCTCCCTTGAAGTAGAAGTTGGTCACAGTTGAAGCGATGAGTTGTGGACTCAGAAATGTAATTTTCAAAATAAATGAACTTGTCCATCTGCACTTGCTACAGCAAGTACCATGGCATACTTCATGGGTGTATCTTCCTTATGGTCTTTTTTATGATGGTCTTAAGTCAGTTTTCTGGTGAACAACACTGTATGTATTTATGGCTTCATACAGAGCGACAGCAGCACTAGGGGTAATAGCGTAAATAGTCTGATGTCTCGAAAATATGAAGGTCTAACAGGCTTTATTGAATTTCAGGGTAATGGTATTATTAAATTTTCTGCCTCCTTTCAAACTGTTTGTGCCTAAGTTCCAAGTGGGTAACTTTAAGAAATTTGGGAACTAGTTCTGTACATTTGTGGAAAAAGAATTACCCTATAATTTTCAATGGCTGAATTGAGAAGGAGGAGGAAATAATGTGAATTTTGGGGTTTTTTTTTTTTTGCTGACTTGGACCTTGGATATAACACATAGGGGGTTGTTTTCCATGTAGAGGTAACTACATCATGGTGATAATATAAAGTAAGAAGTGAAAATGGTCTTTTAGTCTATTAGGAAAAAGGGACTATAATCCATAGGAGTGTCAAGTTATAAAGAAAGGGAACTTTGGGCACCATCTAGTAAAACCTTACTTTTATTGGTAGCCTCAGGACTTGAGACCTAGAATAATTCAGTTCATTTAAAAATGAAAATGTGTTGTTACCCCCTGCACCCTCTTTCTCTTTAATAAGACTGTTCCAAAGAAATGAGAAGCACCGTGTACCCTACGTCTCCTCACAAGAGGCTTTCACAGCCATTCATTCTGTCTGCCTCTCAAGGCAGACCAGAAAGCAGCCCTTGGATGGGTATGGACAGGACCAGGACCACCAGGTGCATTAGCGTCCTCAGTGCTGTATGCTGGAACTCATGGTATGGATGCCCTGTGTAACATCCACTTCATCCCCAGAGCTGGTAAGGGTTGGATGGGCACTTTGAGAGGCGGCCTTCCCAGGCAGGGCAAGGGAACACATGCAAGAGTAGATTCTTCAGGGTGAGGAGCCTGGTGTGGGGCCCCTTCAGAATTGGTGGTAGAGGAACAGCTATGTCCCTATGAATTAGGGGCAACTTGGTGCTAGTTTGGCAAGTTTGGTTCAAGACAAAGAAGGTGTTAGGAGCCCAGCAGTGGAGTAGGATCTAATCCCGAGCCACTGGGATTAGAGACATGTGCCAACACACCTGGCCTACTTTGGGAGCTCTTAATGGACAACACTGGTGACTTACAGAGCACTTGGAGTAGCTTGGAGCCGTTCTGAGTGCTTTATCCCCACTTTCCTGTCTACCCCCATTTACTCACTCAGTGATCAGTTAGTGTACTGGTTCTTAACCTTGCAATCTGGGGAAGGCTGTCTAGAGACAAGATGCCTGTGGGTGTGTCCTAAGAGGTCTCTGAGTTGATTGACAGACGACTTTGTCTTCGCTTGATGCTGCTTTTAGACAGCTGTGGCTGCGGCACTCATGGTTCTAAGCCAGCTTATCCTCTTCCTAGCTTCAGGATCAGTGGGAGTGAAAGAGAAGGAGGTTTTGTGTGTTAGGGACCCTCATTGTTTCAGCTTCCTTAGTTGCCATTCTTGACTTCAGCTCAAGCTTTGCTGAGGAAAGCCCACAGAAGCAGAGGAAGGCCTTCAACACAGTATCCTGGCATCCTGTTCTGAGAGGAATGCCCTGTTCCTCTGGGGGAAGGCTAAGTGTGTCTTCCCTCTGCTGCCTTCCTGAGACCAGTGGCCCTGGCCAGGCATGTCTTCCCTCCGGTTCCCAGAGGGAACCCCAGGTGGCTCTTGGATGAGTAGCTGATGCCTTTGTGGAAAACACACTGAAGGAGATGTGCGTTTGCAATCTGGACCGAGATTTTATTACCATGTGTTCAGTGGGTTCAGTGGGAGGTGTTTTCTTCTGTCTCTCCTTTACCTTCTCTCCGCACCTTCCGTCTTCCCTCCCTCTCTCCTTTCATTCCCCCGCCCTCTCCCTATCCCTCTTTCTTCCCTCCTCTCCTCTCCTCTCCTCTCTTCTCATACCAGAAGAGTCACTGATTGTGGAGGGCTGGTAAATGTGACTGTAGCTATTTTGCCCTCAGTCATAGTTTTCCATCCCACTTTCTCAGGAAAAGGTCATGTTGCCGAGTCACCTAGCGCTAGTTAGGTGTGGAGTTCGCACTGCTGTGCCCTGTTCTGCACACGGCCGCATGGGAAGGACTAAGGGAACTAGAAGCCTGTCCTCAAGCCCCTGAGAATCCACAGGGAAAGCAATATCTATCACAGGTTCGAATCTTCCTTCACTCACATCAGAAAGCCAGTGCACATGGGTCTCTCATTTACAAAATGAGAATGGTGATTTTTACTTCAAAAAGAGTGTTAAGACAGATAAACAAGACATGTCTGAAAGAATATGAAACACTGCTCTTATCTCATTCTCTGATTAAAAATTTCTAGATCATACCTTGGAATAAGCCTGGAAATATTAAGAGGAAAGGGAAATCTTAGTGTTTAAATGCTTTATGTATGTTTATTCCATTTCTGCATACTAACCTCGTGAGGTAAATATTTTTATTTTTTTGAGATGAAAGCCAAAGTTCAGAGAAGTTTAACACAGAATAGCTTCACCACCTGCTAGGTACGTGACCTCAGGTATTATTTAATGTCTTAGTGCTGTTACCTCATCTCTAAAATGGGTAATTTTGATAGTTCCCTTATCATAGGGTGGTTTTGAGGATCAAAATGATTAATATGTAGAAAGTCTTAACACAATGCCTAGTAAAGAGTCAATGTTATTTATGAATGGGAAATTATTATCATTAAGAAAACTGCCCGATATCTTCTAAGCCACTATGAATGGAGTCAGGATTGACTTTTAAGTTTAATGTGTTCAAAGGGAGTTTCATTGTAATTTTTGAAGCTTAGGATGGGTTTAGTTTTCATGGAGAGGGATTGGGGAAGTGAAGGTGGAAACATCAGGAAAATTCTAAAGGATTTCAAAAATGTGGGATAACCAGGAGGCAGGCAGAAGCATAGCTCTGTGTGGCTGTGACCTAGCCAAGGACAAGGCCTTTCCTAATTCCATGACTATGAAACTCACCTTCTCTCAGAACCAGGAGGTGACAGATAAATCAGCTCTGCAGGTGGAGTCTTTGGAGTCTGTAGTTCTCTAGCTCTGTCGGCCTTTCCGCTTCCTAGAAGAGGCAATAAGAATGTTAAACGAAGACTCCTGCAGCCTTTATGCTGGGACTGGAGCTGGCCTTGCTGCTACTTTTCTGCCTGATGTCATGCAAATTCCTTTACCTCGCTGCAGCTCAGTGTCCTGTGTGACAAAAGGAAAATATGATGCCTTCCCCATCCTCACAAGATTTGTGAGGAAATTGAAAGAGATCTTGTAGACTATCTCTGTTTAGTCCAGAGGAAGCCCTCAATTAATGTTAGTTAATATTACCTGGTCCCTATACCATTAGGCTTTGGTTAGAAACTCAGACCAAGTGTGCAAGCCCAAAGTGGTGATGTTTGGGGGCCTGCCCTCTCTGGATGAATTTTAGCCAGGACCATAATAGACCCCTGGCTCACGTCACTGTCTCAGTGAAGAATTTGGCATGGGGTGTCGGAGTTGCTTTTGTGTATACTTTTATCTGCCTCTCCTTTCTGCAAAAAATGCCTTAGAACTTGGAGAACAGAAATGGATATCATTTTTTCTTTGTTGGGTCTAAAACACCCAGACCCTCAGTCCCCTCCCTTAATTTTTAATTCATAGCAGTTCTGCACAGGGAGACTTCTATAGCTAGCAGTGGAGCCATTTAAACAAAATTACTTTTTAGACCAACAGTTTTGCACTTGCAGTCTATGTTGTATTGAGATTTTTCTTATTATCTTATTCGTTCTCGCTACCAAGACAGAATAGGGGAGCAAATAATAGGATTTTCTAAGAAAAACTAACAGGTGACAGAAAGTCAAGCCAGTTCCCCAGAATCTCAAATCAAGAAGGCAAGTAACTCTCAGGGCTGGGGTGCAACTCTGTGGTGGAGCACAGGCTTAAGCATGCCAGCGGCCCTGGGCTCCATCCCCAGCCCCCCAAAAAAGGTGCCACCTCCCCTGTATTCCAACTCCCCATGCTGATACTCTTACAGCAGGCCAACGCACCTTCAGCTTCCATCCCCAGGGCCTCCAGGGTGCTCCAGGCTCCCTGGGGACCATTGCCTTGGAGTGGCTTCCCTCTCTGCTGTTGGCCTTCCTGAGTGACCTGCCAGCCCCAAGGGAAACTTGAAATCCTTTCTTCAAAAACTTGTGCATTCTACTTCAGAGAAAATAATTTTCCTTGGCCAATTTAGTAAGATTCTTTCTCTTTAGTTTCCTTTAATTATCTATTTTAAAAAAGAGAGAGAGCTAGAGAAGACCATCTGCTTTATGAGACAGTTCATGTCTTATGTTTTCTCTAATAGCTATATGAAAGCCCAGTTAAGCCAATTAAGACTTCATCTTGTTCTTGTTTGGGATCCTTCTGTTTGGCACTTTTGAGTCACTGCCACTGACGTTTCTCAGCGGTATATTTGGGATGTCTTGGAGTGTAGATTTTATGAAGAGATGTTTTCTTTGTTTCATGAATTGTCACAGGCTCTGTGAGCCACTTTCCAGATCGTGCCAAACTGTCACTACAGGGTTCTTTGCTTTTTTAATCCCTTCCTCTCACCACAAGAAGTCCTATTAGCATGTTTTCTGAGCTAGAGAGTAAAACCTGGCAGATATAGCATGAAAAGCAGATGGGTGGTTGCTGCCTTCCTTTCCCCAAACTCTGGACCTAGTGTTCCATAGGAGAGCTCAGCTTTATCACCTCCCTTTACCTCAGAGCTTCCATTTAGGAGCAGAAGATACACACATGATGGGCGGAGGGGAGGGAGGAGAGGAGGGCTTGTTTTTTTTTAAAGCTATATGGTTATATACATATCTAGCTTCACGTATAAACTTAATTTTTCACAATTGAAAGTAACAGTTTTACTCTGAATATGAAAATGTTCTTACATCATTATAAAAAATTTAGGCAAATCAACAACCTATAAGATTAGAAGGAATTTTTCTAAATCCTATCATCCAGGGATTACCACTATTAACATTTTGGCACGCTTTTCTGTTCATTATTTTAGCTACTATTTATTGAATATCTGCCATGTGGGGCTGGGATTGTGGCTCAGTGGTAGAGTGCCTGCCTCGCATGTGTGAGGCACTGGGTTCGATCCTCAGCACCACATAAAAAAATAAATAAATAAATCAAATAAAGTTATTATTAAAAAAAAAAAAAGAATATCTGCCATGTACCAGGCACCAGGATTATATTGATGAACAAAACAGACACATAGTCTTTGCTGTCATGGAAAGAGAGACATCAAACAGGTGATACAGATTGCATACATGAAAATAAAAACTACTATCAAGGTTAAATTCCAGACAAACTTACTCTTAAAAAATACAGACTAAGAATAGAATAGTATCCCTACAGATAAGGAAAACATGCCAAAAAAGACATGCTCACCCACAAAAATAAAGATTAAAATTGGAATGTTCTATTTCAAAAGAAGGTACAAGATAACTATATAATTATACAAGAGATGAAAGAACAGCATAAATCTGAATTTGGAAAACTCAGACAAGTTGGCAAAATTTAAGAGAGAATTAGAAAAGTTAAAAAATCATTTTAGAAATAAACTCGAAGTTAGGAGGAACACAAAGTTCAGTTAAAGTACCACAAATATTGTCCTAACAGAAGTAGAGGATATAAAAAGGAAGAAATAGTTAAAAATCACAAGGAAATGAAGAAGAAAGAAATAGAACTTGGGGCTAGTCACAGTGACATGCCTGTAATCCTAGCAACTCGGGAGCTGAGGCAGGAGGATTACAAATTTAGTCCAGCCTCAATAATTTAGCAAGGCCCAGTCTCAACATAAAAAATAAAAAGGACTGAGGATGTGGTTCAGTGGTAGGCTACCCTGGGTTCAATCTCTAGTACCATAAAGAATAAAATAAAATAAAAATTGGGCAGCTGGGGGTGTGGCTCAGTGGTAGAACACTTGTAAAGCACTAGGTTTGATCCTCAGCACCATATAAAAATAAAGAAATAAAACAAAGGTATTGTGTCCATCTACAACTAAAAATATTTTTAAAAATAAAATCAATAAAATTTGAGGAAAGGTAACAACTATTGAAGGCTAGGCAATGCATGGAGATCCAACATGCAGGTAACAGAAGAAGAAAACCACAGCAGGGAGTGGGACAGGTACTCCATTTCAAGGAAACTTTCCTGGAAAAAAAAAACAACAGAGTTTGAAACCTACATTTTGGAAAAGCAAACCATATATTTTAGAATATCAATTTAGAACAACTCATCCAAAGATATTCTAGGAAAACTGTTGGATTAAAAAAGAAAGAAGAAAGTCCTTTGGGCATCTACACAAAAAGAAAAACAGTGACAGAGAATTAAATTGTTCATAAGACTTGTTGCCAGAAAATCTTTATGCCAGAAGGAAAAGGGATGCATATTTAAGGTGCTCCAAGAAAACAAAATATGAGGCAAGATTTCTTATATCTAGCAAAATTGACCTTTGGGCATAAGTAACACAAACTTAGGGACATACAAGAAGTCAGTAGAGGAAATACTGTTTCTGTGAGCTCTTCCTAAGGAATTTCCTAGAGAGCCAGCTTCAGACAACAAAAACAGGTAGGGAGATCTAAGATAAAACTGGCATATTGCACATAATAGGAAAAGCTTCAGACTATTAGAGCATGTCACAAGACCCAGGAGTCAATGTAAAGGGTCTGGTACTGCCCAAAAAATAAGAATTGCAAATATGTTTCAATCTATGAGTTAATGATGGTATGAAAAATTGTATTGCTTACCTTCCAATTGATCATCTAGAAGCATCTCCTAAAATGTTCCCACATAGTAAGTGAAGGTGGAGTGAGCAAATTAGAATCATGCCATTGTGTAGCCCCTGTGCACTTAATGGATCTAGGCCTGGAGTGGTCCAGGCCACTAACAGGAGAAACACATGAGAGCCAGACGTCCTGTGCTTCCTGAGGAAGCATTGGACCACCCAGGGAAGTGTACCTCAGTCTCTCCAAGCCTCTGAATCCAGCTGCCACTTGGCAGGAAATTCAGAGATTAGAGGAATGGATTAAACATGCACCGGCAAAGTCCATACTGTGGAAGCTCCACAGTCCAGACAGCCCCGAGTCTTTAATGAACCAGTTGTCAAGAAAAGGAAAGGACAGAGTGGGGTATAGAATGAATGTGTTCTAAAAGGTGTATCAAATTTTAGAAAATAAGCAGCACTTCACTCTGCTGACTAACGTTATATACTTGGGTAATAAAATCATAAAATAAAAAAAAAAAAAGCAATTGCCATAAATTCAAGAGCTTGCTTTGGGAAGTAGGAAAGCAGAACCTTCAGGGGCTTCTAGGGTAGCTACTAAAGTCTGTTTTTTGATCTGGGTGGTAATTAGAAGAGAAAGATCTTTAGAGTAATAGACTATTTTGTGTAATGTTCTTAATCTGTGCTTTCTTTTACTCTAAAAATATTTTAACAGTTTTTTATGAAAGAATGACATTGTAGATACTGCCTTTCTCCCAACTTTTTATTGTACTTTTTTTTTGTACCAGGGATTGAACCCAGGGCCACTTAACCACTGAGTCATACCCCAGCCCTTTTTTGTATCTTATTTAGAGACAGGGTCTCACTGAGTTGCTTAGGGCCTTACTAAGTTGCTGAGGCTAGTTTCGAACTTGCAGTCCTCTTGCCTCAGCCTCCTAAGCTGCTGTGATGATTGTGATAATTTTCAAGCAAAGCAGTTGCAAGCATTGTGTAGGGAGTGCCTATGTCTTCATCATGTTGTTTATAGCTATTTATTTTTTCTATTTAGTAATGTTTAGTAAAGATCCTTTCTGCATAATACAGCCTGCAGCATCCCCAGTTTTGAGTGACGAATAGTATTATTTGGGTATAATACTTTAGGTAATCAATTTTCTATTGATGAACATATAACCTGTTTCTAATTCTTTTTCCTAATGGAAATAATGCTGCTTTTATGTCCTTATGATGAATATCTGAAATTTACTCCATCACAGTGCTTTCTAATGTGCAGAGCATAAATAGCGGCATGCTGTGAGTGAGCAGGTAGTAGTAGAGGCTGAAGATGTACCTGTATTGATGAAGACAGCCCTATGGAATAACCCAGGAAAGGCATGAATCTCAGAAACAGGTTGATTACCCACAGTAGGATCTTCACATAGCATCATCCCTCTCCTGGATCAGCTCAGGTTTAATCTCACTAGCTCTTCTGAAATCATATTTGGTTGCTGTGGGTAACATTAATGTATCATTTATCTACTCTACAATCATGGTGCATAATGAAATGCATCCTAAAACTTGGTGGTTTAAACAATAGCCATTAGTGTCTTCAAGACAGCTGAGAGATTCCACCAGGAGTCTGCTGGGCTTGCTCATGTGCCTGCAGTCCACTGCAGGAACAGTCTACAGATGTGCTCATCTTTGCAGAATGCTCCTGTGCTCGATGTTGGGCAGTGTGGGCTGACCTACGATGGCCTTGGCCAAGAGGACTCGGGCAACCTACCCAAGCCTCCAACATCCTTCCTACAGGCCAGCCTTTGCATGTCTCATGACAGTAGCACAGATCCTGTCTTCAAGGGGCTGGAAATGGGCAAAGTGTGTCATCCCATTTACTAATATTCAGTTGACCAAAGCAAGTCGCATAGCTGAGCCCAGAGCCAGTGGAGAGGGACTACAGAGTTACAGAGCAGAGGGGGAAGATACAGAGGCCATAAGTTGGCGCCATTAATGCAGTGGGTCCCCACAGTTATCCAGCAACATATTTTAAATTGACACTTCTAAGAAGTATTAAGCATTGCTGTTATTTCTAAACTGCAGATGTAATGCCTTAGACATAATAAAAAGTGGAGATCGAGTATATTATGGGGAAACAATATCTTTTATTTCATTTAAAACTTTTCTGGTTCACAGTTATAAAAGTCACTCCTAAATGGAAATATCTACATTTAATTATCTGTCTTAAAAATATTTCTTTTCCGGTTGGTGTTTTCCCTGAGGAAGCATTTCAGAAAATAGACTTCTCCCTGTCTGTGCATATTGTTCTTTGTTTGATAGTGTTCTCAAAATCAATTGTTTAGAAATCTGGCTTGGAGAACATTGAATGGAGAAGGATAAAGAACCAGAATCACAAATCTACATTCTTAAGTGTTTTGCTTAAGATATAGAAATTAGAGAAAGGATTAGTTCTTGTACCTTGGTTACCGTAACTTTTTTCTCTCTGTTTTAAATTACATACATGGTCAATTTAGGATCTCCCAGAGAAATGATTCTGAACTACAATATAGAGTCCCAGGTATGTGGATGCAAGACATTTTTTACTACAAAAGGTTTATGTTACCCCAATTTTTAAAATTAAAGGTTTTTTCCCCATGGAGCACAATATTACATATAAATTTCGTGTGTACACTTCTCTCTTTTATGTGGAAGCAAAAAATGTTGGAATAAAATTTTGCACATGTACATATACTACTAAATACTCTTTATTATATGTACATTACAAAATTACATAACCTTTTTGTTATTTAATTCAAACTCTGTATTCTACTAAACTGGCAATTTAAAGGATTTTTCAAAGTAAATTTGTCTTTTCTTGGGTTTTGCTTCACTTTCTTTCTTCAGAAGCTTCCTCCAGGGTGAGTTAAAATTTCACACACTTTTTCTCAGTTGTGCTCCATTTTGCTTTCCTGGGCTATAATGGAAGAGCAGGGGTTTTTTTCCAGCTATTGTTTTTAATTTACCTGTTTATCAAGATCTTAGGTACAAATTCCAAAGAACCCTAAGAGTGTGGCAAGAATTGTCTTGCAGCATTAATTCATTCAGGCCAAGTCAGTTTCAAGCAAAGGAGTCTTGATGAACGTGGCATTGTGGTCATGAGCCTGGATTTGGAGGTAAACAGATGTGGGTCCTGAACCAGCTCTGTCACAGCCTCCTGTGTGACCTCAGGCATGCTTCCTAAACCTCTGTGCCTGTCTACCATTCTGTAAAATTGACATCATCATAACACATAACAGGGTTGTTGGAGGTGCTCAGAGAGGTGATCCTTATAAACCACCTACCTGGCTCAGTGTCTGTCACACCAAAAGTGCTCCATAAATAGTGTATGGTGATGGGACTGGAAGGAACCCTGGTCATCTGAGATAACTGCTGCATTTTGCAGATCTTGAAATAGAGATGAAGTTCTTCAGGGAAAAATCTTTACAACCTTAAAGTAAGAGTGAGTCAGTATGTACTTGCAGATAAATCTAATCCTGGCATGCAATGCCTACTTTAAAAGTACTTATCAATTAATATACCCTGCAGATTTTCAAGAAAAAAATGCACCCCAGCAGCATATAGACAGCCCTTCCTCTGCTTGGCAGGTTACAATGATGGTTTCAGTAATGGCAAAAGCACCATTTCCGTTGTAATCGAAGTTCTTTGCTCCATTCTTGGACTCAGGCTACTATTTGTGAATATTTTCACAAGAAGTCAGGATAGGATAGGGAAAGAAGATGGGAGATATGAGCCACCAAAATTTACTGGGTACTTACGTGGGGTATACAAACATCTCCAAGGCACTAGAACTTATAACCTGGTTGAGAAAACAAATCATATGTGTAAGGAAATATTAACAACAGTAATAGCAGTTTTCATTTACTTATGTTGAGGATATCCTCAGAACTAAGGAAAGCAAGTGATCAATATTGGGTACCTTGTTTCATCTTTATAGGAACTGTCCGATTGATGGTTACCACAATTTGCCATTGACCAAGACAAGAGAACAAACTTGTAAACAGTAATTAGTGGTTCAAAATCATATGGAACCTGGTGTCAAACAAGTTAAGAAGAGCATGAGAACTCTGAGCAAAGGTCTACATTTGCAAAGTGGGGGATTTAGGAGTAGCTAGAACCCCTTAGGGAGGATAGAAGGGGACTCACTACTTCAGCTTTTGGAGTAGAGAGCTGGAATAATATATATCTTGCAGCATCCAGGACTGCCCTGTCCAACAAAGAATGTCTTAATCTATGGAGCTTCCAGACAACCTGCCAAATATTCATGTAGGTGAACCACATGTTTATAATTCTCCCAAAAGTTCTACACATAAAGTATTTTTATGGTTTTAATAGACACTGTGAAACTGCTTCTAATCAAAAGATAATCATATTTACTATCTTTGGTATTTCCTACGAGTTGTTGAGTATTTTGAAGTTGATCTTAATGACAGCAGTGCATTTTATGATATCTGAGTTGTCCATATAACACACAGCTTCTGTCAGTCTGCATATAGCAGACTATTACACTAACACTTTTTCTGTACATAGGCAAATGTCTAATGACTGGTCATTACGATTTTTAGTGTACTATGCCTGAGAATCTGCTTATTGGAATGTATCCCTCCTGTAATTTCTTCTTTTCTGGAATGTATATGTGTAGATAAGTTATATCCATGAATTTTACTTCAAGAAAACAAAGGGTCGTCGTAAGTATTAGTCAGCTTTTCATCTCTGTGACCAAAATATCTGACCAGAATAACTTAAAGGAGGAGAAGTTTATTTGGTCCCATGGTTTCAGAGGTTCAGTCTGTGGTAAACTGACTTACTAAGGACTGGGGGTGAGGCAGAATATCACAGTGGTGGAAAAGTGAGTCAGAGAAAATCTGCTCAGTTCTTGCAAGCCAAGAAGCAAAAAGAGCCAAGAGCCAGGAACAAATTATATGATCTCCAAGGCATGCCCCAGTGACCTTCTTTCTCCAGCCCTGCCCCACCTGCCTACAGTTACCATCCAGCAATCCATTCAGATTATTAATCCATCAAACGGATTAATCAACTGATTAGGTTACTGCTCTCATAATCTGTTTCACCTCCTGCATTAAATCAGGAACTTTGGGGGGATACTTCATATCCAAACCATAACAAAAAAAATATTGATCATAGGAAGGAGGTATTGAATCTGATAGGATTATACAGCATTAGAAGTTAGCTACTTGAAGGTAATGAAGGATTTAAGTAAAGGAGAGGTTCTAGAATCAATTGGAACTAGATTTTCAGTAGTCAAAAGAAAATTCTGGAGGTTTCTGGATAAGGGAGGGATTGCGAACAGAGAAGTTATTTATCTGACATTGTAGATCTGGGATAGATCTAGGAGGAGGTAAAGGGAGGGATTAGACTAGAGTGCAGGAGAGGAGTTCTGGAACTGCATGCAGTACTTAGTGTCTGTATTAGTCAGCTTTATGTTATTACAATGAAATACTTGAGGCAGCTACATTATAAAGAGAGAAGGGTAGTTTAGCTCAGAGTGGTGGAGGTTTAAGGGCATGGCACCTGTATCAGTTCAATTATAATGAGGGTTGTGTCACTGCTACAGTTTGGATTGGGAGTGTTCCCCCAAAGGTCAGGTATTCAAGGCTTGTTCCCCAGCCTGTGATACTACTGGAGGGTAGTGTAAGTTTTAAGAGGTGGGGCCTACCGAGAGATTTTAAGTCGCTAAGGATGTACCCTCAGAGGGGATTGTGTTTTATTCTCTCTTTTCCTGTCCAAGCCCTGAGGTGAGCAGCTCTGTTCCACAGTGTGTTCCTGCCATGATATGCCACCTCACCATAGGCCCCAAAGCAACAGGGCTACTGACCATGAACTGAAACTTTCAAAACTTTGAACCAAAATAAACTTTTTCTCTCTGTAAGTTGATCATCCCAGGTATTTTGTTATAGAAAAAAAAGAAAAAACTGATTAACACAGTCACATCATGGCGGGGAGCGATGGTTGAGGGAGAAATACCCCTCCATGGCCTCGAGGCCTCGCACAAGGACTCACCACCTTCTAACAGCACCACCCTGGGGATCAAGCCTTTCATCACAGCAGACCCTTGGGGGATACAGATCACATCAAACCATACCAATGTCTGAAGAGAGAGCAGGCAGGACGGAGAGAGTGGTCAATTGAGAGGGAAGAATTTGTCAGACTTGTTTGCCTGTATTTGGGGAAGACAGGCAAAGCAGAATTCTTTGTGTGATTTTTATTCTGTTTAGAATCATTTACAAATGCCTGGCATCTTACACAGAACCAAATAAGAGGTGGATGTTTTATTTATTTATTTGCTCATTTATTTGTTTAATCGTGCTTTTGTGAATTCTAGTTGTGGGCTCTCTCAGGTCCTGTGGAATGTTTATTATGCCCTAATAGAATTACCCGAAGGCCTGTCAGCACAATGGATTTTCATTAATGGGGCACAGGCAAACACTGCTGGAAGGAAGAGAAAGCTCTGTAGAATATTTCACCTGGGTCTTTTATGTTTCACCTTAAAATCACAACTGTATTCCTAATGCAGAACAGGCAGTGGCCTGCCATTCGTCCCCAGCACCTTTGACCTCAGAATGTGACTTTTGTGGAAAGAAGGGCACCTGCTCTGAATGCTGCTGGCAAAATCTCCAACATCACAGCTGAGATAACATCTCTGCTAGTCTTCACTTTTATAGATAGAAGGTAGAGAATCATTCGATTAAGATAAAAATTTAAGGTAAAGTTTTGGATTCTATCTATATTCTCTGGGTCAGTGCTTCTCCAATAGAAATAAAAGATAAGGCACATATGTAAATTGAAATTTCTAGTACCACATGAAAGCAAAAATTTAAAAAGTTGAATTTAAACATGTTTAATTTAACTCAGTACATCCAAAATATTTTCATTTCAACATTAAGTCAATATTTAAATAATATTGAGACACTTTGCATTTTTTCTGTGCAGAAAAAATGTTTCAGAATCAACACATATTTTACACTCAGCACTGAACACAGATGAAAAATATTCATTGTATTTATTGGAAATACTTGACCTATATTCAAATTTCATAAAATTCAGAGATGAAAAATTAGGCTCACCTATATCCTAGAAGTTCCAAGGTTACTTCAATATTTTCCAATGAATTATCAGTTTATGAATTTGTAATAGGATTATTTATAATTAATAAAGTTGAAAATTTAGTTCCTCAGTTGTACTGGTCACCTTTTAAGTGTTTGAAAGCTCCATGTTGCTACCAGTAGCAACTATATCTGACAGCACAGCTGTAGATTATTCTTAACACCCTACATTTGCATAGTGTTTTCCCATTTCCTAAGTGCCTCTTTTGTTTTTTCTCCAGCTATTGTTTGTGTATAGTTAGTCCATGCCAACAAGTTCCTATCAGAAACTGTTTTACCAGATTAAATCCATTCATCAAGGAAAAGTAGCTTAGATATTTGTACTCCATCCCCAGGGCCAGGAAATGCCTTCTTGCACATGGTAGATTTTTCCTTCCTAAATCCTACTTAGTCCTCAAATCATATCTTAAATTTCATTGTCTCGGGGGAACCTTTCCAGACTGTAGCCTGGCACCTGTCCTTTATTAATGACCGAGTTATTTTCCCTAAGAACATACATATTTACATACTGATCTGAGTTAATTTTGGATTAATATCCAGCTCCCCCAGTAGACTGCATACGACACTGGAAAGGGAAATGGTTTTTGTTGATTAAACTGTTCTTGTACCCCTGCTCCTCACATCATGCATGGCGCGTGGTCAGTATGGAATGCATATTGGTTGATAATAGCACAGGGCCATTTATGACATGAAGTGATTAGCAAAGTGTCTAATTCTTAACTTTACTAAAGGTCGAGTTTGGTTCAGATCAGGGAAACAAGACTGTTTTAAGGATTATATACAGTAAAACATGTGCATTTTCTTAGCTTTTGTTCAAGCTTTCCAAAGCATGCGTGTAAGTGTGCCCTTTTATTTTTATTTTCTCTCTACTTTGTTACTGTTTGTTTCCTTGAACTATTTATGTATCACCTCACTGTTTCTGCGTATGATTTAAGGTGCATTGAAGACCTCCCCCTCCCAACATCCAAGGAAAACTGAATTGTGAAATAGTTTTAAGGAGCTGAGAAAGGCATGGGGCGGAGATAGATGTGTCTGGAGGGAGGCATCTCTTGGTATTTCAGGACAGTTTAAAATAAACCCACCCCTTTAATTATACCAGAGTAATGAGCCTTACCCACAGTATGTGAAAATATAATTAAAAATGTATTGTGGACCAGCAGACCAGGTTGTCAGGTCATTATCTGAATCATAAAGTTGGAAGTAATGCTCATTAAAGGTTAGGTTAGAATTCAGAGGCTTTGCAAATATAAAGTTTTTCCATTTGAATTATACTTCAGAAAGCCTTTAGCCCTTTCTTGAAACTTTTTGTAAAATGATAATGCATTTATAGAAATGTGCACATAGCTGCCCAGCTTGATGAAGTTTTCCCTTCAGTCAAGAAACAGTTCATTGCCATGACCAGTATCCCTGAAGCTACTCTCCTGTGTCTTCCTCTTCCGCACCCACCTCCCATTACCATCCTGACACACAGTGTTTTTTCCTGTTTTTGTGCTTTATATAAATGGAACCATGCAGTATCCTCATTTAACCTACTATAATACATTATCTAAGTGACATTCCTGATAGCAGACTCATTGAAAACAAAGTTTGTTCTTAGTTTCCCTTGTTATCTAATTTGATAAACTGGTAGTTTACCACTGTTTCTAGGTACTTACTGTTCCTTTAAGAAATTTCCTCTATAAATTGCAGATGTATAAGTGTGCACCTGTGTGTGTGCTCACATATGTATGCTTTTCAAATGTTTAGTCAAATTATATCATGCCATGCCCGGCATGTTAGTGACCTCTTGGTGATGTGTCTTAATGCCTTTTTCATATGGGTACACACAGTTCCTCTTCATGTTTTCTTATGATGGCATTAAATAGATGTGTTATAACCTAATGAGCCAGTTATCCACTGAATACCAGTTAGGTCATTACCAGATTTGGTTGTAGAACGATAAAATCAATGTGAGTTTATCAGTAAAATGAATTCTTAGAAGTGAAATTGATGAGCAGTATAGTTTGAGGTATTTTGAATTTGCTCAGATATTTGCGAGTGGTCCTCCAGAGTTTTGTTCATTGTTACTCCCACCAGCAAGGTTTGCGAATTCCTATTTCCAGTGTCCTTGCCTTACATTATATGTTCTCAAGCTTGTTCATCTTGGCAGTCTGATCTATGAGAACCAGCCAGTCATTGTATTTAGATTGCATTGTGTTTAGTTTCATATGAGGTTAGTTATTTATGTTTATTGGGCATTTGTGTTTCTCTTGGGACTTGTTCCTGTTCTTTGCTCATTTTCCTGTAGGCTTATTCTTAGTTTTCTTAATGATTTCAGGGATCGCTTTTTATATAAAGGAAAATTGTCCTTTTATGTCATCTGTGGTGCTAATTTGTTTCTCATTTTTACCATGTTTATAGTCATTTTTTTTCTAAACAGAAGGTTTTAGTTTTAATAAAGCAAAGTATGTTACTTTTTTCCTTTGTGGCTTCTGAATTGTGTGCGTGTTTAGTGGGAAAAAGCACTGGAAACCTGAGATAGACAGCTTTGGCCTGGCATGGCGAAAATTCTCAATAAATGTTTGTGGGAAATGTGGTTGAGTAGGCATTCAAATTAGAGTCCGAAGTAGTGAGATCAACTGTGAATAAAAAAAATTTGTACATAATTTGCCAAAATTGTCTAGCATTTTTAACATCTTTTGGAAGGACTTTCAATGACATGATCTTTTCTTTTTATGCCTTGTTAGTTGAGGTTTTAATTTCTCAAATAATCCCTTTTTGTTTTTTAGATTGCAAATTATAAACTATTTCCTGCACCATTGCCGACGCCCAGTGATCCATGTCAGAAGTACTTCCAGGTTTGATACTTTTTCACATTTCAATACAGAGAAGCAGTTGAATATTAAACCCTTATAAAATATGAGATAATTATTTTACTGTTAAACTCATAATTTGCTAAAATAACATGCTTCTGGTTTTCATTGCTCTTTGCTAATGGAAAAATGAATTTCCAAAATAAGGAGAAGGATCAATAGAACTTAATCATATTTGTGTAATAATTGCATGACTGCTCATGTCATCATAGAAAAATATTTTAGTTGACTATGACAAGAAATTAAAACTGTGAAATTGTACCGTCTAGCATTGTGAATTATAGCCTGTGAACTGTTGAAATATGAACAAAGCAGTAAGCGTTGGCGTTGAATCTTGGTTTGCTTCTTATATTGTGAAATTTGTCTAGAATAGTGTTTCCCATTTAGTATCTCCTTGCACCTAACGCTGATTAATTTCAGGTCTTCAGGGGAAAAAACCAAACAGACAAAAAAACCTTAATTTTATTGTATGTCTCTTTCTTTGTCTCATAATAGCTGCTGGTCTACACCCAACATGGTGTGGGATTTAATTCTTAGCCACACGGAAACATAATAAGGAAAAAGCAATTGCAGTAGCATCTCTGATTAAACATAACGTAGGACTACATGTGGCAGATCTGTTGATTTCCATTTTTCTTAGGACACATGCCACTCAGCAAGTTCTCGTTTTAAATAAGTAGACTTAACCATGGAAAAATAGTTATTAATGTCTTTAAGTTTCAAAGTGAAACTTATTAAATATGTTCAAATCCTTTTATCCTTTATTTAACACTTTGCATGTTATATTTCAACAAAGAAGTAAATAATAATAGTAAAATAAACACTAAGTTCAGCATAGGCGTATGAGTGGCAAGAAATGCCCTTTTTATTGAATAAAAAAAGGTGGTCAAAAATAATATGACAAACCTAAGTTTATGTAGGAAAATCAGGAACTTAAAGCAGATCCTTAAAGACTATCTGTTTATTCTGTGATGATTTGGGGAAGAGATAGATTTTCTTTATAAATACATATTTGAATAGGTATTTTAATTTTAGAAACTCAAGTCAAATATATATATATATATATATATACACGTGTATATATATATATATATATATACGTGTATATATATATGTATATATATATATATATATATATGCCTTTTTGAAAAATAGATTTTAGGGAAAAAGCCTGCTATCGAGTTCCCTATTGTACTGCAACAGTTCTGGCCCTGTTTCTATTCTTCAATAAATCCTACTATTACACCAAAAAAAAAAAAATAGATTTTAAATATTGAGAATAATTCTTTTTAAGAGTCCTATAAAATCTTATATTACTTTGCAAATAGACTCATATTGAAACATTAAAAGAGTAAGGCTGGCAAAATATAAAATGATTTTTTTTTCTCATATGGAGGGGAAGAATCCAATAACTTCTAGAAATTTCTTGCTGTTGCTATATTTTGTTATGATGATATATTCATTCTTTCTGCAGGGATTCAGATTGCTTTGTTCCTTGGTAGTTGTATGAGATACTGAAACAGTTATCTAGCATAATTTTTAAATAACAGCTGCTACTATCATGCGTGGATATAGAAGCTAACAATTTTTACAAGGAAAGCAGTATTCTTATCTCAGTGGAGTATCTTATTCCAGGCTTTTCTTTTTTTCTTTTTTCTTTTTGGTTGAAAATTCAAATGGCAGGTAGTGAGCAAAGATTTTTCAATTCTTGGGAGCTCTGACTACAGACTTGCGTTTGCAACTAAAAGAGCCTTTCTAAAGTGTTTAAAAAGACAAATCTCCCAGAATTTATATTATTACCTGCCTAGAAAATACCTTTTGACCACTCAGGATTCAGCTCAGAGGACCCTTCCAAGTAGTTCTTATCCCATAGCATAGTTAAGTTGTTACCCTATTTCAAGGACTTTGTTATTTAATATTGTTTAATATTTTCCCCTTTTGGAATTGACTTTGCATTCGGCTTCTTAGTTACCAAGGAAACAGATAGTGTTCTTTTGTATCTCCTTACTTACTCTTTTCTCCTTAACCAGTGTTCTCAAGCGTGGTCATTGACCATATTCATCATACTTGGCTATGAAAGTCCAGAGTTCCTTTAAAAAATAAATTCTTCAGAAGATGTTGAAGCTTTTCTAAGGAGTGAAAAGAGCTTAAAAATGAGCAATGAAAATATCCTTGGAGTAAGCATATCATTTCCCAAAGGGACTACTTTCCAAGGTCTTTTTGAGTACACATATTCTGCCTTGTGTTTCCTAAGTAACCAGCCATCACATCTGCCAGGTGTTATATTCAAATACCAGACTTTCCCCACACACCTGGAGTTTCTTTTTCTCCCTGCTCACTGGTATATTCCTACCTACCCTTCAGGACCCAGCTTAGCAGCTCCTTTGTGGGAAACCTCCCCTGGCCCTCTCTGCTTATAAGACCCATGTTCCTATGAGGCCCTCTGCCTACTTCAGACATGTGAGTTTGTATATTAACTTCCTCTTTCTCATCACCCATTCTGAGTTTTTTTAAAATAATGTTTCATGTTTACTTTTTTAATTGACAAAAGTTGTATATGTTTATTATATAAAATTTTGTTTTGAAATGTATGCACATTATAGAATGACTAGTCCAAGATAGTGAAGCTCTGATCAAGTTTCTTAAAAGTATTTCATCTATCTGTCTTGAGTCCTCAGTTCCACTGGGAGCTTGAATGCAGTGAGCCCTCAGGCAGTTAAGTTGAGCCAGCCAGGGAACCCTGAGGTGGGTAAGACCTAGCTGTTGGAAGGACCCCTTTATCTTAGACCCTGTGAATCAGCCTGTGGAGTTGCTGTCTCAGTATTGGAAACTTCCCAGGCTCCCATCCTGTTATCTCCCTGACCCAGTAGGCCAAGCTGCCTTCCAGTACCTTTTGCTTCTTTTGTTCACAGAGAAGTTCTTATCATTTTTGTCACATTGACGGTTTGCATTCATGAGTAATTTCAGGAAACCAATTTTATTTTGCCACTCCTTCCTAAAAGGAAAAGTCTTGGTTTATTTCTTTTCATTAATACTTTGATGTCCAATTCAAAAGGAAGCATTCCTCAGGGTAGGAGATTTGCTGTTAACTCCTCAGTGGAAATAAAATTGGATAGCAGAAAAGCAAAAGTAAAGAAAACATGAAGTCTCATTCAAGAACGGGGCTAACGTTGGGGCTTCCTTGGGCCCATCTGTCAGCTCATTTCCAATTTTACAAGTGTATCATGGTAGGAGATGGAGAGTGAGCAGACGGTTACTGAACAGAGAAGAGTTTCCTGTCATTACTGACAGGCTTTTTCTTTGCAACAAGTCTAGATGTCTTAAAAGAGAGAAAATGAGGTGAGGAAGCTATGTTTAACTGCAGAATCTGGGACAGGTCTGTACTAGGTTGTGAGCTGGGTTAGGGTTTGGTCTGCCTGGCTGTATCCATGATGGGGCTGTTGTGCCTAGATTTGAGAAAAAACTGTGTTTGCTGTGAAATTAAACTGATCCTGACTTTCTTAATTTTGTTTAGGCTTCTTAAAAAATACTCCATATATTAACTAGGGCTCTTTTAGTAGCAAAAAAGAGAAAACCCAGATCAAAGTGGCTTAAGCAAGATAAATAAACAAATTAACCTGAGAAGTCCAGGGCTGTCACGTTCAGCATGCTTTACTTTATTATTCCAGCAATGCCATTAGGACTTGTTCACTTTCTGTCTCTTGGTTCTGTTTTCTTGTTAGAGTCATGCTTACGCAGCGACCTCTTGAACTTCTAGGCTTAAATCTTCTAGTTTGCAAAACTGAAACGAGATACCTCTTATTCCAGCAAAGGTCTCATGACTGGCTCTATGTGGGTAACATTCTTTTCCTTGAACCAGCTATCAGAACTGTGGGGGATTTGCCACTCTGACTGTGCCCCCTCACATAAGGGTGCACCCATCTCCACCTGAAATGTAGGCTGAAACCCTAGAACATAAGCTCCAAGAGAGAGTAGGTATTTTTACTATGTCAGTTTTGCTCACTGCCATATCCTCAGCACTCAGAAGCTTCCCTGGCACATAGTAGCACACATACAACTTGCTGAATCAATGAGTGTGTGTCGAGGAAGGCTGGTTCTCCTCCTCCCAAAATTGTGGAAATGTTAACAAAAGGAGGGCATGAATACATGCCAGGCTATAATAGATGTTTCTCCATTGTATATGCAGAACAATGAGGACAGTAGTAATATTCGTTTTTGTCACACTCTTAATCTGCACCTACCTCTGGAATAGAAATTGAGCCTCTTGAGTTGATGTTGGACCTTCCTGAGTCACACTCAGAACAGCACGATGAGTAGATTTGGAGGTGATGGCAAAATCATTTGGGATCCATCCCCCTGACAAATCCAGGGGAGCCACCTCTGTCCTCAGACCAGCACTCATGGTAACTGGCATCTTGTTTATTATTCCTCACCAGTTCTGCTTATTTTGTTCACTGTTGTGTTCATGGCCTTGAGGAGGCAGCCTAGCACCTAGTAGGTGCATGATAAATATTCAATGAGTGAACAAAAAAATGTATTGAGGGCTCTTAATGGCCAACTTTGTATAAGGGACTGGGTACTCTGGAAATATAAGAATGAAAGGAAAATGTAAATCAGAACCACCGTGGAAATACCATTTTATCCCATCTAGGATGGCCATAATAAAAGAGAGATAACAAGTGTTGACAAGGATTTGGAGAAATTAGATGCTATCGATACTTTGTAAAATATCTGACAATTCCTTAAAAAGTAAAATGTATGTGGACGTGTGTGCACATGCATGCTCACATGTGTTGTGGGCATCTACCCAGATCAAATGTCCCTTATCCAAAATACTTAGGATTCAAAGCGTTTCAGATTTTGAATGTCTGCATATATATAATGAGATGTCCTGGGAATGGACCCAAGTCTAAACCCAAAATTCATTTATGCTTCCTATATACTTTATACATGCAACCTGAAGGTGATTTTATATATTTCCAGTGGGTCTGCATTTTAACTGCAAACAGTCACATGAGGTCGCATGTGGAATTTTATACTTGTGGCGTTAGGTAGGCACTCAGAAAGTTTCAGATTCCGGAGCATTTTGAACTGTAGATTTTGAGATTGGTGATATACAACCTATAGTTAGAGTAGATGGAGATGGAGAAAGCTGTTATATTAATGATCCCCACAAGAAAACCCAGAGTATGGGATGAGGCCCTGAAAGCAGGCAGAGAGAAGGTGGGAAGGGGGGCACTTCAGTGATTGGAGAAAATTTCCTAGTAGAATCAAAAAGACAAGAAACACATGAAGGAGTATCCAAGGTTTCTAGCTTGGGAATCTAGGAAGAGATTCAGGGATCTTGTCTTTCCAAAGATTCTGGTCTTTGGAAAGACAAGAAACACATGAAGGAGTATCCAAGATTTCTAGCTTGGGAATCTAGGAAGCTGGTAATGCCATGAGTTCTCAGAGTCCAGCCCATTCTTAAATGGATTTGACTCTCCCCAACTCCACAATTTGTGGGAGTAAATAGACCAAGTGTTTTTTGGTCTCAAATGTGTAGTAAAAGTATATGAGGCAAATTAAAATGGAACTGGCTTAAATGCATCAATGTTTGATCCAAGTGTCGATATAGCTTCAGTATTGGGGAAAGCAGGCTAAAATTGTCCTGCATGTAAACTGGAAAAATCAAAAGAGGGTGAGATCTTAGGATGAAAGGGGAAGAGAGCTGTCCTTTCATTTTTATAGTCAAGTATAATTCATTTTTTTCCATACTTTGTTAATTATTGTGCTGTTAATAACCATTCTACTTAATTTTCTTCTGTTTATTGTTACTAACGATTTGCTATTTATGATGAAGTAAAGGTTAGTGGAAGGCCCAGAACTAGATGATAGGATGCCCAGAACACATGCACACCAAAGCCTCGGTTGGGCCCCAGGTCTCCTCAGACCAAACAGGAGCACTTCAGGAGGACAGGATTGCAGCTGGTAAACAGTCTTGTTTGGCAGAAAAGTGCACCAGTCTGCTCTGGGTCACAAGACATGAACCTTTGACTCTCAAGAGTACTTTACAGAGTCATGGCGGAATTGAGCAAAAATTTCCTGGAACTGAGTCTGAGGAGCAAGATAATTGATGTAGACATTATATTGCAGGATTTTATTTTAATCCTTGCTCAGATGCTATATGGGGTTAAAGTTGAGACGACTTGTCAATAATCCTTTCTCTTTGTGCTGTCGTTAGCTAGCTTTTTCAAGGAAGGAAAAGTGAATTTTCCATTGAGGCCCTTTCAATCTTTGATGAGAAACTCAAGAATTATATCTAGATATTTTATGTCAATATTTCTTGAGATGTTAATGAAACATTTGTCCTTTTCATGTTATTTAAGGAATTTGCCTACAAATGTTGATTGAGCCTACTGTGTGCTAGACTGCTGGGCTAGTTGGTAGAGGTCACAGTCTAGTGGGAAACTCCCATCAAATTAAAAATGACAGTGAAGCAGAGTGACTGATGCTGTAGTAGAGGTATGTTTATGAAGGTGTGGGAATGGAGATCATAGAGCCCTGGAGGGGCAAGAGAAGCCTTCACATCTGCCCCGAATCTCAGCAGCGGAGCAGAATTTGCCTGAGGGAAGGATGCTGAGGACATTTGGGAAGACAGGGAAGATGATGTATGTGATCAGAGTGTTCCATGTGCCTCTGACATCATCAGCTCAGGAGTAGACCATCCGACTCTTCCAGATCTCTCACTTTCTTTTCTTCAGTCCTTCTCAGCCTTGGCCACACAGTGGACCCACCCAAAGAACATTTAACACCCTGACAGACCCAGTCCCAGGATAACTGAATCAGAATATTTGGGAGTGTCCTTAGGAATAGAACCGAGGCATCTACATAATTTTTAAAACTCCCCAAGGAATTCTAACATGCCACCAGGGTTGAGAACAATTATTCCTTTCGTGCCTGTTCCTCAACCTTTCTGAGAGTTTTTCTTTCCCTAGCTCGCTGCTTCCTCGGATCTCATTCCCTCATTCTCTGCTCTGCCACATCCCAGGGTGCATGCCCCTCTGCAGCATGCCTGCAGCGTTATCCCATTCCCCTCTGTGACTGTGTCTAAATGTCCCTCTCCTCAGTTCCCTGCCAGATGCCCCCACCCAGCCTGCTTCCTCTGGAGGAAGATTTATCTTCATAGAGAAACGGGAGCTATCAGTTGATCAGGTTTTCCTCAGGTTTGTGTCACTATAGTGACTTATGTAACTGTCCCTATCCTTTTTCCTTGCTGTCCCTTCTAATGTGAAGATGTGCCATTTATCTTGGGCAGGGCTGACTCTTCCCCATCTGCTGTGGTCCCCTTCTCTTCTCTCATCACCTGGATTCTACCACCTTGGCCAATTCCTCTTTTGTGCTGCCACTCTCCCCTCTACTGGATTCTATTTTTATCACCTCTGAACAGTGAAACATGACAAAGATACTTATTGTTAAAAAAAAATTCCTCTCTGGATCATCTTCCAGCTACCATCCTGTCCTCCCCAGTTTTATCATAGTGAAGTTCCTAAAGAGTCACATCCCCCCACCCCGCAACCTCACCATTGTCCTGAAATTGACATGCTGGAAGTCACTAATGTCCTCCTAATCACTCCGTTCAGCAAACTCTTGTCCATCTTTGCCTCTAAATCCAGGTGGCTAATGGGAACCTCATCTTCATGCCTTGGTCTGCCACAAATGAACTACTACTGAGCGTTTGGTTCCGCAATTATGCACGAAGACTCTTGAGTCTTAAAATGGACAATTTGTTTATTGGTGGGAGCTGGCTGGGGAGCCTCCAAAGCTGCAGACTGCTTTGTTCTTGCACAGAACATCTTTTATAGGACAGTGTGAACTATGGCGTAACGTATTGAAAACAACTAACTCGTTTGCTAGCACTAAGAAAACATTTTCCCCAGTGACAGAACAGGATTGTTCTCATAACATGCCAGGTAACATACACCTAACCTACATAGCAAGTGGTACAATTGGAACCTTACTTCTCTCCTTAAACAGGGTCATTGTGCCCCACAAGAATTAGCCTAGCATGAGGAGTTACTGCTGTCCTTCTGTAAGAGGCATTCTAGCTTCCTGGGCTTCGGCTAATAAACAGAAACTCCTGCGTGCAGGTTCTTCGGGGTGCACTTTTCATGACAGCACAAGATCGGACCCCAACAGTGGTCAAAAGATGAATAACCAGAGCTGGAACTCTTTTGGAAAAAAGCCAGACTTTTGCCCTCATACCTAAGTCGTTTAGGTCCACTGTTCTCTCCTCACTGTCTTAGCTGGACTATTATTGCAGTAACTTCCCAACTGACCTTAATATGTAGGTCTTGCTCCCCTTTGGTAAACAGCAGAGTCCATTATAATGCCAGAAAGAAGGAGCATGGAGATGGAGCTTGCCTTATGAATGGTGAACATATTAATCAGTGTTCTCCAGAGGAACAGCATCAGTAAGATTAAAATTTTTCATATGTATATATTCATATATATACACACACATATATATGAATGATTATAAAAGGAGGTTCATTAGATTGGCTTGCATGATCAAAAGCTGGGTAGTCCCACAAGGGCTGGAGAACCAAATGAACCAGTAGCTGCTCAGTCCAACAAGCTGGAGTCTTAGGACAAGGAGCACCAGTGATGTGGCTATTTTTAGCAAGGAAGAGAGTTACCTGGTCACTGAGAAGACGGTGGGATCCAAAAGCCTTATGAGAACGTGGCTGAAAGTTGTGATGTGTCACTTAGAGGATATAAAAGGTACTGAAATATTAAAATCACCTAGAAATTCTGATCATTCTTTCTGAAAATATTTATGGTTATAAAAATAAAATTTTCTCCCTAATAACATGCTAGAATACATTACCTAAAATCCTACAACTTCATAGAAATTGGTTGCTATGCCTTTTAGGAAGCTAGCAGGATCCCACTTTCTCATGTCACTTAAATTCTCAAGGGAGTAAACCTAACTTTCCTTGTATCTATGCTCTGGCCATGTCTCAGGGAAAAGATCATGTGAGTTCAGTCTGGGTCTGCTCATATCAAATACTACTCTTGAATGAGATTAAATTACAAATTGAAACATGCTTTTCATAACGTGGTAGTAGTGACCAGTCTTAATTTTTTTAAAAATTCAAAATCGCCAGAGCATTATTTAAAGGGAAGAAACATGCTAAATTCCCTATTCCTATAAATGAGACTCAAGAGCTGAAGTAGAGTCCTGGGTAAGCAGGAGTTATTATAATTTTAAAGAATGGGGCCCCAAACCTAGCTTCTTTGGGTTGTAGCCCTTAGCTATCTTTTGGGCCACGTGGTCCTTCTGTTACAAAATGAGTATTGCCTAGAGCAGATGGACATTGCCTAGCTTCCTGGAAGATTCTAGAGTGAGTGACTCTTCTAAAATTGCCCAACCTGAGTATTTGATGATAAAGAGATAACTCTAAGCTCCCAAACAGGGAGAAATTCTTGCCCTCTTCTTCTGTGAAGATCCCTGTTTTGCTTGGGGGAAGAAGAGGGAGTTGTCAGAATACAATTTCAAGAATGTTAGGAACTGTGCTTTGGTTCTTCTGCCCCTGATGTGGAGATCACCAAAGTTGATGTGGAGGGCAGAGGATCAGATAAGAAGGAAGCCTTTGCTCAGAGACTGAGAAACCTGAAACCTCTGGAATTCTTGCTGATGAATTTTATTCTCTTCTAGTCTGAAAAATCTTTCTTTCTTCCTAACAAGAGACATATGGAATAAATCACTGATGGTGCAAACACTATTTGAAATAAATGCAACTGTCAGATAGTTTGCCAGGAGTTCTGCAAGGGCACATGTGACTGCAGACAGCTGAGTCTGTATTTTAATTCTATGGAATATATTCAGATGCCTTTGGGGACTCTAACATGTTATCTGTGGCCCAGGGCTCAATGTTGCATTTTTAGTAGTAGTTTTGCTTGTATGTGTTTGTGTTCTTGAGAAATTAAGCCATTTCTTCAAAATTTCTGTTGGGCACAAACAGTAAGCCCAGGTCAAAAATGTTCATGAAGACATCAGCAAACTCTGATGGAGGTCTGGTTTTCCAGGCATTCGGAACACATTTTCTAAACATGGTTGAGAAAAATTACCTTGAACATATGGAACATCACTGAACAATAACCTCTCAGGTTAATAAGAAAACTGGAGCCCCAAAAGAATTTTGAGCAAATTTTTTGCTTTTGTGGCTGGAAGGAACTATAGAATACAAATGTGGTATAAATGTTTGGAAAGGGGATGATTTTCAGGGTTGTGAAAAATGAAGATCACCAGAAGGAAATGCTTTTATATGAATTCAAAATGCTTTTTTTATTCCAGGTGCAACTTAGATCCTCAGACATGTTAGCTTTTCTAAAAACTGACTTTTGGGTATCCATACTAAGCCTTTTATTTGCTCCTGTTTAACACATGAACTGATTGTGAAATGAGGAGGGAAAATGGGTCAGTTCTCCAAGAGTATCATGCAGCAGAAGCATTGATTCTTTCAATTTTCCATATAAAAATGTTGGCTCACACTGCATGCTAACTCCTGCAATCAGCGCCAGCATCTAATGACCAATTTTCCTTTTTCCCAGCTGACTCAGGTGCTGACACCTTGGCAGTGTTTATGGCCAGCAGCGGAACCACAGACGTCGCAAATCGGAATAGCCCAGCCACACCACCAAACACACTTAATCTCCGTTCTTCCCACAATGAACTGCTGAATGCTGAAATAAAACACTCAGACACCAAGAACAGCACACCTCCCAAATGCAGAAAAAAATATGCACTAACTAACATCCAGGCGGCAATGGGCCTCTCAGATCCCGCTGCACAGCCCCTGCTGGGAAATGGCTCAGCCAACATCAAGCTGGTGAAAAATGGGGAGAACCAGCTCCGAAAGGCTGCAGAGCAAGGACAGCAGGACCCCAATAAAAACATCAGCCCTGCTGCAGTCATCAACATAACTTCTGAGAAGTTAGAAGGTAAAGAGCCCCCCCACCCACAGGATTCCTCCAGCTGTGAGATTTTACCCTCCCAGCCCAGGAGAACTAAGAGCTTCCTAAATTACTATGCAGATCTGGAAACCTCATCCAGGGAACTAGAGCAGAACCTAGGCAACTGCCACGGGGTTGGGGAAGAGAAAGCCCAGCCAGGCCATGGCCAGGCCCCCGCCATCATCGGGAATGGTGACTTGCTGCTGCAGAAACCAAACAAACCCCAGTCCAGCCCAGAAGACGGGCAAGTAGCCACAGTGTCCTCCAGCCCAGAGACCAAAAAGGATCATCCTAAAACAGGGGCCAAAACCGACTGTGCACTCCACCGGATCCAGAACCTGGCGCCAAGTGATGAGGAGTCAAGCTGGACAACATTGTCCCAAGACAGTGCCTCCCCCAGCACCCCGGATGAAACAGGTACCCCTGGGAGAGGTGTGGCCTCAAGTGGCACTTCCTATTGGTGTTTTTAGTTATGGATGGTGTAAATCTCTAAACTGACTGGAAATGCCCATTTCTAGGCAGACAGGAACATGAACCTCTTGAGGTAAAACTGGGCAATTCATATGGAGAGCATTGTTAGACTCAATCACGTTTTAGGTTAGTTTCATTTTGAATCAGACATATGTTGTTTGCTCTGGTAAGCATTTTTGTAAAAAAAAAAAAACAGGTCTTGTTGGTTAAATGCAGTAAAACACCATCAATATAAAAATTATACTGCCAGTGCTTAGGCGTGGTATTTCTATATACCACCTAGAAATATCAGGGTACATAAAATAAGAAACATAGTTTTTACAGGCAAGATATAATCCAAGAGAACCAGCTATTTTAAAGTTCTCAGAATTTATTTATGCCCAAACCAATGAAAAGTTAAAAGTTTAAAACATTAGAAGTTTGTTCCTTAAAGACATTTTCCTTTTGACCTTTACTGGGGAATATTTTATTAGCCTCTTCAAGTGAGATCAGAAAGTGATGTTCATTTCTTTTTAAATTAATTTAGAAGTCTAGAATTTTAGGGGGTCTAATTGAGATCAGTCATTGGGTACTTTTGTCTATATGTGTAACATCTTTATTTGTCAGAGGAGTTACATTGTGACAGAAATAAACAAGGTCCTGAAAGTCAGCTATCTTTAATCTCATTTTCTCATGGTCCCCACTCTACTGATCAGAATACTGGGAGATGTGGGAGCACTTTGTTATATAGAAATTCAGTGTAAACAAGACTCACAAAGGAGTCCCAGCAGCTTCCCTGGTGAGTCTCAAGGTTGTGTTAATGTTGGACAGATGTAACAAATAGAACTGAACGCCAGGGAAAGAAATGGCATTTTTCTAACCTATAAGGCAGATAAATGACAAGGAGGAAAAAATAAGGAAAAGGACAGAGAGAGAGTTAAGACATTAACTCGTTTAAAGAAAGAAGTGTTTTTGAAGTGCCCTTTAAAAGCCCAGTACTTTCAGTGATGGATTCTCCCCGCCTAGTGTGGCTGCATACGGCAGCAGAGAGGTTGAGGTGAGTCCATTTCATCTCATAAATGCCTGGCCCCGCACACGGTGGGAATCATAATTACGTTCTGTAATGTCATTGAGCCCACAGCTCCCTATTACTTTGTACTCATATAGAGAATTCATGTTCTATACCTGATGTACGTTGTCACCTGCGGGTGTGTGAATATACGTAAACTATTCCTTGAGCATCTTTCATCCAGACTCCACCTCCTGTTTTCTGGACCATCTACCAAGGTGTCTCTCTGCCTCTGGTCATGGCAGCCTTTCTGCTGCCCTTCCAAATATAGCGTGTTCTCTTGCAGTTAAATTTTAAATTAATTGGAAGGTATTATACCAAAGCCTCTCCTCCCTCTCACTGTTGCCTCCTCCTTCCAAAGATGAGTGCTACCTTTTTGGAGGGACTAATTTTTAAATGGAATTATATATTTTATATTTTTAATTAGTTCATTATAGCTGTACATAATTTGGGGGTTCATTTTGATAATTATATAAGCGTGTACTATAATTGGCTCCACTTCAGCCCCTATTCCTTTTCCTTTCCCTCCTCACCTACCTTGCCCCTGTTTCCTTTCCTCTACTCTGATTTTTCTTCTATTTATTTATAGGTTTTAAATTTAGTGCATTATGGATATACATAAAGGTGAAATTCACTGTGGTATATTCATATATGTACACAGGAAAGTTTGGTCAGATTCATTGCACTGTTCTTCCCTTTTCCTGTCCCTCTTCCCTCCCCTTCAATCCCCTTCCTCTATTCCACTGACCTCTGTTCTGTTTTCATGGAATCCCACCCCCCCACACACACACAAATCCTCCTCCCCCTTGTTTTGTTCTAGTTTCTGCATATATGAGAAAACATTCAACCCTCAACTTTCTGGGTCTGGCTTATTTCACTTAGTATAATATTCTCAAGTTCTATTCATTTACCAGCAAGAGCCATAATTTCATTCTTCTTTATGATTAAATCAAACTCCACTGTGTATGTATACCACATTTTCTTTACCAGTTCATCTGTTGAAGGGCACCTAGGCTGGTTCCATTGCTTGGCTATTGTGAATTGTTGCTGTTATAAACACTGATGTGGCTGCATCCCTATAGTATGCTGATTTTAGATCCTTTGGATGTATATCAAGGAGTGGGATAGGTGGATCATTTGGTGGTTTCATTTATAGTTGTTTTTTTGTTTTTGTTTTTTGTTTTTTGAGGAATCTTCATTCTGCTTTCCAGAGTGGTCATACCAATTTGCAGTCTCATGAACATTTTATAAGTGTAAAGTCCTTATCTTTTAGAGGTACATACTAATATAATAAACTAATGTCTATAATGTAATACAGTCAGCACTATCTGTGGGTTCCACATCTGTGGATTTATCCAACTGCTGATCAACAATATTTGGAGGAAAAAATCACAACTGTACTAATATGGATAGACTTTTCCCTTGTCATTGTCTAAACAGTACAGTGTAATTACTTACATAGCATTTACAATGTATTAGGTATTAGAAGTACTCTAGAAGTGATTTCAAGTAGAGAGGAGGATGTACATAGATTATATGGAAATACTATTCCATTTTATATAAGGGACTTGAGTATCCCTGGACTTTGATATTTTATAGAGGTCCTGGAACTCTGTGTAAAGTCCCCTATGGATGACTGTGACATCCCCCAAGCGATGACTATATATAGTAATACCAGTAATAGTGTCTAAAATAATTAGGATGAGGGATGAAAAAAGACACAAAATTGCCCATAAGCTGCCAATTGTTAAAACTGGGTTATGAGTGTATGAGAGTTCATGATTCTAATTTTTTATCTGTAAACTCTTCCATAATAAGAAGTTAAAGCAAGAAAAATTAAGTAGTTTTTATGCTTTGCTTTTTCTACTTCTCTTTTGTAGGTCAGTGCATTTTAGAGTCAAGGTGCCAGGATGGTAGTGGCTTTCTTGAGTCAGAGTGTGGTATACTCGAAACAGTGTGTCGACTGTGCCTAAAGATCGCATTTTTGAAACCACCCTAGAAGCCATATTTGTCCTTTTCTTCAGAATGGTCGCTTCAGGACCTCAACACCCATTTCATTTAGCAAGCTGTGGTGTCCTGAAATAGTGACATTAATAGTTTTGGAGCTCTCTTTTGAAATTGCCTAGAGCCAGATGTGTAGCCCTAGTGAGATGAAACCACTTCATATGACAGTGCAGAGCTTCAGGTAGTCAACACCACAGAGATGTGTAAGCAGAATAAAATAAATGATTTTTCAGTCTTTATCATTCTTTTAATTTTATCTTTCTAGTGAGACATATTGTTAGTGTTTCAAATGACCACACCTAGTTTAAATTAAACATTGTATGTAATGGAAAAATTAGTGTTTATTATATGGTTTTATAGTATATATAACATTATATAATAAACACAAATACTAGCTTTTGAGAAATAAGAAACAATTAAGAGTATTTTAAGATACTAATAGACAGTTTCATAATACGTGTATAAACAGTGTATATTTCCTATTTGCCATGTATTAACACTCGTCCAGTGGAGTGTATTTTATGACTAACTCGTGACAAAATCATCTTTGAATTGTATGCTGTGCTTTGGGGAGACTCATACTTATTTCTACCTGAGGGGTATCTTTTCGGAGCTAGAATGCTATTGATAAAATAAAATGCATTGCCTAACCCAGAGATTGACAACTTTCTACTTCCCTTTCTGAGTTGCCCCTCCAGCTTTTCCATGCCCCTCTCCCCAATGGTCATGCCTACACTGTGCTGCTGTTACTTTCCTCGTGTGCAAGTTGGTCCTTTGAGAAAACAAGAGGCTATTAGGGCAAAGAAAACACCCGTAACATCACATCACTGGGCTGCCATAGTTCAGGGAGGTTAGAGAGTGCTTGGATCCTGATTCTAAAACAAAGGAGTGCATTGTTTTGATAGCTGAAAGAACTTGAATGAGGTTCAGGTTGAATCAGAGACACCCTTCCACGGTGGCCCCAGGTTAAACACAGTGGTTCAGTAAATACGCGTCAGTCAGACTATGTGGTCTCTCTGTGGATTGCCTGATGTTTTGTATTTGCTTCATAAAAACTTGAGAAAGGTGCATCATTTTGAAGCTTCTGGGATACTGACATCCATGGTGCCAACATGTGACACAGGTTTTATTTGAGCTTCACAAAATTGGAGACAGAGTATGATGCTAGATGGATTTTCGTGGTCATCGCTGAGGATGGAATCGGGGTTCTGCACCCGCGAAGCACATGCTGTACCACTGAGCTACACCCCTAGCTTGAGATGGATCTTATGTAATGATGTTTCAAGGTTAGCTTCATTGCTAAAGTGTACAAAGGCGGGATTATACGCAGTAGGAACCAAATCCAAATGGTGCGGCAGTGAGCCTTTGGCTCTGTTGCCGTATTAACAACATGAGGTCAAGACTCAACTTCCTGAGTTCAGATCCCAGCTCTGCTACTTACAGGTAGTTCACATAGCCTCTCGCCTGTAATGTGGGGGTGGTGGTAGGGTTTGGCATCAACCCGTCATTAAAGGTTAAGTGACAGCATCTTTAAGGGACTCTTAGAACAGTTTCTGACATATAGCAAGAGCTTAATAAATACTAGTGATGGTTATCAGTACAAGTGGTGTGACATAAAAGATTACTTTCATCTTAATTACAGTTTGCCTGTATTTTGGACTCTGATTTTAGTTAAGACTTTCTGGACCCTCAGGGTGTGGATTGGTTCATCTTTGTCTTTGTATTGTCAATGCCTAGAATTTAGCAGATGACCATAAGTAATTAAGTCATGATTAATTGAATAAACATGAAGGCCATCTACATATCCCCAAACATCCCTGATGCGTTGAGTAGGCCATTTGTTGTTTGATTTTAATCGATGTCCGATTCTGGTATTGACTACGTGTTTTAGAACTTAAATGATCATGTTGTCTCATGTAGATGGAGCTGAATAACTAGTTATTGCATTAGGTATGCTGAAATTCTAGGGCCTACTGTGTGTATGAACTCAGGTCTTTGGACAAAGTGTCCAGTATTTTTCATTTGAGACTTAAAGTGTCCAGTATTTGAGACTTAGGCATGTGGCCCCAGAGGCTGGACACATTAGACTCCGTCCTGTTCAGTTGGATGTATGTGGTAGTGATCTTGAGAGTCTAGAAAATGGAAAATTATATTTTAGAGGCTCTTTCCATTCTGGTAAGCAATTCAGCTTAAATGCCATCTCCTTTGTGAAACCTCTGTAGACCCTCTGAGCTATGGAAAGGCCTTTCTTGGTCATCCCCAAAAAATGTTTCCAAGCCTGCTGTTGAGTTCTTCTCAGGGCTTGCTACTTTACTTATAAATTTCCACTTAGATTTAGAACTTTATCATGCGTATGTGTGTGTGAATCTCTTCATGCTTTGTGTGGCAGGTAGTGAGAGGCCTCGTAAATGTTACCTGTCTGCTGTCGGATGGACGGAGCTGGATCATGTCACCCTGCATGTTCCCTAATGTCTGCTACATCCGCACACCTGCAGACAGAGAGAAAATGAGCACAACGGGTATAAAATAATTGGCAGAGCTCTTGGATAGGGCAATTCTTACTTATAGTCTAGGCTCCAGGGAGGGATGAAGAACTGGGAACAGTAACTCATTCTACCACCAACGCGTCTTTGCATGGGAGTCCATAGGTCTGCAAGTCAGAGACGCCAGGACCAAGGGAAAGGGCCAAATTGATTTCAGTTGCCTTTGCATTTTGCCTGGAATTGCAGGTTGATCCATGTTGCTGTAGAGTTGGAATCCTCTGATGTTTTAAATCAATTGATTTCCAGTCTCTAGGCAAGCGAAGTGGAGCTCTTTTGTAAGCTGAATAGTGGATGAGGGCGAAAGCCAAGGCACAAACCTAATTATGTCAACACGACTGGCAGCACTTCTTGTTTCTGGCGTCAGCTGTCTTAACAGTGTTAGACCATTGGATAAATTTGGAGTTTTCATACTTTTAGAAACCTCTTCTGAATGTTAATTTTATCTCCAATGACTTTTGGTAGTTCAACCATAAACTTTCCACTTTTAAAATTCCAGAATATAAGAAAGGTCCAATTTTTAACTGTTTTGCCCTCCTATATTAATTTTTAATCTTTTAAGCACTGATTGATTCACTAGCCTTCCTGTCGTGGCTTCTCAGCTGAGAGTTCCATGGTGTGACAGGAGGAATTCCAGAAGGCAGATGTGAGATATTTCCAAAATAGTTGGGGTGCACACTGTTCTGGGGTAGATCATGTTTCGAAGTGAGATTTCAGTGCTTTGGGGACAAAATGTATAAAAATGCTTCTTATCTCACCCTATAAACTTAAGGAAGAAAATGATTTGTTCCATTGGCATTTTTGGAAAATTCTAGACACATAATATGTTCAGGTAAATATTTAAGATAATTTTGGGTTGCTTTCCATAGTAAAGTACACTAGGTATTCCAAGGAGCTAAAAGAGTGTGTGATGAGGTGAGTGGCAGCCAAAGTCTGGCAGTCTGTGAACGCACTCAAGACAACGGGTACATGTGAGTCAGACCCAGAAAAGTGCCATAAGAGAGTTAAGTACTATGAGTGGGAAAGGTAGAAAAACATAATCAAGACACAGCAAAGGTAACATTTAGCAGTACAGCTCAGTCCTGGGTGAGATAGTTCAGGAACTTGGCGTGTGAAAACAAGGTTTTTCCTTTTGACCAAAGCTTAAGAACACATAATGTATTTGTCCACTTTCCTTTCTGAGAATGAAATACCTGAGGCAGACGACTTTATAAAGAAGAGAGGTTTATTTGTGCTCAGGGTTCAGGAAATGCAAGATCTAGGGACCTCATCTGGCAATGGCCTTCCTGTTGGCAGAATCCTAGGGTAGCGCATGGGTCTGCCTGTGTGATCATACTCTCTCTTGTTATAAAACCCCACCAGTGGGATTCAATCATGACATCTCCACCCTAATGACATTATTAAATCTAATCAGTCCCTGAATGCCCCACTTTTAAACACTAGAGTCGGATTAAGTTTCCACCTACTTAATAACTATTAAGATTGGGGATCAAACTCCTTCATGAATTTATAGGAACAAGTCCTACTCAGACTATAGCAGAGAGGAATATCAATAATGGCCAAGCTCTTATCTCAGTTGAGGAAACATTTATTGCTTGCCAAGCACACAGGAGCTATGCGGAATATGAAAAGAAAGTGTGCGACCCTAACTTTAGGCAATGCCAAGGGAATATGATGCTGTGAGAGCTTCAGAGCTCAGACACGGGCAGCCCTGGGGAGTCCACAGACAACCCTGTCTTTTCCACTCACAGCACTCTTACCTCTCATGGCCAGTTTCTGGTTCCATCTTGCATGTCTTCACCGTCCCGTACACACTCACAGACTGCAAGGTTTTTGCCACCATTTATGACACACACCTTCTGCTCCCTGGAGAAACGAGTATGCTTTATAATGGATAACAACCCAGAACTATGTTTTGCTCCATAGGCAGGGTTCAGAAAGCCTTGAATTTGATGCCTCTACTTAGAAGTGAGAAATTTTACGTGAAAATATGCATCTCTTGATTCTCTTGTAAATTCAACCCTGAGCCCAAATGCCAGAACCAGAATCTCTTCTGGATGGGCCCTAACCTCTCCAACTCAAGATGTTGAACTTGTCCAGTGCCCCACAGGATAAGGGACTCAGCCCTTATGCACATGGAACTCTGACGATAGAAATAACCAGGCTAATGTTGATTGTGCCTCTCAAAGCCACATACTAGTGGAATGCCATAGTAGCAACAGCCTTGAGTCTAGGGACTTCCTTAATCATAGTCATCCTCCTCTCAGCCCCATGCCTTCTGGTCGAACTGTAAAGTGTGACATGAACTGTTAAGCAAAACATGCTTGAAATTTCCAAAGACATCTTTAGATGACTCCTCAGAGTTTTCCATCTGTTATCTGGTTAGAGGAAAGAAAACACTAGCTTTTCAAAAGCTAGGATGTGGGTGGTTCATAAATTTTGTGCCTTAAGGCTGACTCAGTTAATATGCCCAGATAGCTTTCATAAATGTAAAGGGACTTAGTAGTGCCCAACCCCACCCTGACTCTCCTTTGCTGGGGATTGAACTCAGGGTCTCGTGCATGGTAAGCACACTTTCTATGCTGAGCTATACTCCTAGCCCCAACCCTTATAATGTGTATGTATTGTGTTTCCCTAATTTGCACCTTTGGATGCAAAACAATGAAATAAGAGCTTCATATTCAAGCAGATTTCACTGAAAAAAAATCATTTGACTATTAGAAAACCATATGTGGTTAACATTCCATGTGGAATGGTCTGAAAGTGAGAGAAGGAAATGATCCAAACCTCTGGTGTGGGTGACTTAGAAGAGGGTTGGTGTTTACCATGTGTGAGCTTTGGGTTTTTTCCTTCTTCTTTAGCTTTTCATGGATTCAAGCTTGAATGTGACTGAATTAAATCCTCCCAAGAATTCTTCCATAGTGTCATTAGGGACATTGTGAGTTTGATGCTTTTCTCCTTCAGTGTTATTGGATGAGTTTTTCCTACAGATCTGCACTGAACTGGTGCATCTGGGATATTATAAAGGTGAGCTCCATTCTGTAAATGGTTGGCTTGGGAAGCTGACTTTGGTCTGCTATTGTTATCAGGACACTTGTTCATGCTCTTCATAGTATTTGTGATGTTTAATGGATATAAGATGCTTGGCTTGTGAAAGCCTATTTAATCTCTGGTAGACATATAGAGTATTATTATTGTAGAACCTTTTACAATCATTTCTTGGAGTGGCATCAGAATTCCATGTGGAATTGTCAGAAAGTGAAAGGTGAGATGACCCTCAACTCCATATCATTGGGACTGATGAGGAGTGTGGCAAAGAAAGTTAAAGGGCTGGGGGTGATCAGGTACTTGCTGACAGAAGCGTCTAGGGAGACTTCTCAGTAATGATCTGACTCTCCAGTTCGGGCTCTGCCTTCCTGTGGGGGGCCTTTAACCAATGTTTCCATTTATTCCATCCTTACTATGGACAAGGGGGATATTCCATAGTCTTCTACACATCCCTTATTTTCTCAGAATAAATATCAGCCTCTTTAGGATTTTAGGAGAAATTCAAAGTAATGGTTTACCTCTAAGAAGTTCACACTAGTTAGGGGGCACCTAAGTCCTTTGCTTCTCAACCAAATGTGCAGGGAAATCTTCTGGGACCTTGTGAAACACAATACTGATTTAGTGAGTCTGGGCTGGGGCCTGAGATTCTGTATTGAAAAAAAAAATTAAATTTTTAATTGTGGAAGTTCTGCATTTTTAATGAGTTCTCAGTTCTGACATCACTCACACTTGGGAGACTGGACTGTAAACTTTATCAAGAAACATCAGTCTAGGGCTGGGTTTAGTGGTAGAGCTTGGCATGTGTGAGGTCCTGGGTTCAATCCTCAGCACTGCATATAAATAAATAAATAAAATAAAAGATCCATTGACAACTAAAAAAAGTATTAAACAAAAAGGAAGCATCAGTCTGTTTTGTTCACTAGCAAAACCTCAGCAGCTAGAGTCAACAGTACCTAGGACATGCTTGTCTTCAAAAACTGCTGTGGAAAAACACCTTAAGAGCCGGGCGCGGTGGCTCAAGCCTGTAATCGCAGCACTTAGCGAGGCTGAGACAGGAGAATCGCGAGTTCAAAGCCAGCCTCAGCAACGGCGAGGCACTAAGCAACTCAGTGAGACCCTGTCTCTACATAAAACACAAAATAGGGCTGGGGATGTGGCTCAGTGGTCGAGTGCCCCTGAGTTCAATCCCTGGTACTAAAAAAAAAAAAAAAAGAAAAACACCTTAAGATATAAATAGTGAAACTGGGTAGATTTTTCCCAAGTTTTAAATGTGTAGAATGATAAGGACAAGGCAGTGTTCTCTGATACTCTGATATTTCTTTCCTTCTTCTTTTTTGGTACCAGGGATTGAACCCAGAGGCGCTTAACCACTAAGCCATATCCCCACCCTTTTTTATATTTTATTTAGAGAGGGGGTCTCCCTGAGTTGCTTAGGGCCTCGCTAAGTTGCTGAAGCTGGCTTTGAACTCATGGTCCTCCAGCCTCAGCCTCCTGAGCTGCTGGGATTACAGGTGTGCACCACCATGCCAGCTGATATTTCTTCTCGGTCTTGGGAATCCTTTGTATATTCTCAATAATAATCAAACCTTAAACATTTTCGTTTATGTGAATTATACCTGTCAGCATTTATATTAGAAATTAAATCTGAGATATTTTTAAAAGTTATTCATTTAAAAAATAAGAAATCCAGAGGCGATGGTTATAGCTCACTGAGTTTGATCCTCAGCACATAGAAGTAAAATAAAATAAAAGTATTGTGTTCACCTACAACTAAAATAAATATATATGTGTGTGTATATATATATATAATAAAAAACTCATAATATTAACAACATAGATAATTTTTATGAAAAACACCTTTTCCAAAATCGAAAAAAATTTAGTGAGAAAAGTGACCTAGGTTTATATATTTAAAAATCTCTTCCTTAATATTTATTTGTTTGTTTATTATTTATTGTTACCAGGGATTGAACCCAGGCATGCTCACCCACTAAACCACATCCCCAGCCCTTTTTACTTTTTATTTGAGACAGGGTCTCGCTAAATTACTTAGGGCTCCACTAAATTGCTGAGGCTGGTTTTGAACTTGCATTCCTCCTACCTCATTAATTTTATTTAACTGATAACACAAAAACATAAAATTTGTACTTATTAATGGAGTATCATGATGTTTTGATACATGTATATGTTCTATAACGTTTAAGTCAGCTGACACATTTCTGTGTTCTCATTAATCATTTCTTTACAGTAAAGCCTGTCAAAGTCCTTTCTTCTGAGTTTTTGGAAAGTTCAGAAGAGTTGAAAAATCTCTTTAATGCATGGTTTGTTTGAAGGCAGCTGGGTTCTCTTATCTGTTTCTACCCTTTATATATCTTTTTTTTTTGGTATGGGGGATTGAACCAGGGCACTTAACCACTGAGACACATCCCCAGCCCTTTTTATATTTTTATTTAGAGACGGGATCTCACTAAGTTGCCTAGGGCCTTGCTAAGTTGCTGAGGCTGGCTTTGGACTTGGGACCCTCCTGCCTCAGCCTCCTGATCCACTGGGATTACAGGCGTAGGCCACTGCCCTCTTTGTAGTTCTTGATGAATTGTTCTGGTGGTCTAGATGGAAAAAATCCTACCAGTCTCATACAGATGTGTAGATGGAAAAGAGGAATATTTCAATAGCCTTTCAGGTAATTACGGATCTTCTTTATGTTAAAAGTTACATCAAAACTTCATAATTGGTAGTTTCTTAAACATTACTTTTAATTTGGAATCTTTATCCATAATTATAACTTTTTTCATACTCATATCAAAATGTATTGGTCTGTCATACATTTTCAATGGATATTCACTCATACATAACTTTGTAAAATTATGCATTGGCTATTTGGAAAATGCTTGTGAAGTAACTTATGAAGATCTTCCAAATGTTGACACATTTCATTATACAATATGAAAATGCTCCATTTGTTAATCTCACCATCTCATCAGAAAAGTCTGCTTTTTGTCAAACTGACAGTGGCAGATACAAGTTTTCCAAAATTCTGATTTTTGCCTGCAAGCTCCCATTTTATCCTTGGCAACAAATAGTGTCAGTTGCCTTCCTTGAAGTGATAGGCACACATTGTTTATTTTTGAGAAAATTTCTGCACATTACCCAAATTTGAACAACCATAGTCTGTCAGGTGTTCTTTTAAGCAAAAGAGGTGATCCATGAAAAAGCAGCTAGTTCAGCTGGCAACTCAGTCATGCTTGTACTTTTCCGTTGAAATGACAGTCTAATATAATTTATGCCTCTGTCTTGCTTCGTGCTGAGATGCCAGCAATTTATCCCTCATTTTTTGTGCTCCATTGCTTAACCATCAACACAGTGAAAAAGGCTGTAAATATCACCTTGGTATTATGAAGATACCTTTCACTTCAGAGAGCCCCTGAAATCCCTTTTGGGAAGCTTCTAGGCATAAAGATCAATGCTTCCAGCAATTTGGTTTGATTTGGTTCTGAGAGTTAATTGAGAGAGAGAAGGTCAGATAGTAAGTGGAAGCCAAATTACTGAATGCTAACGCTGAATTATGAAATGACTTTTGTGAATGAAAGACAATTGATACTTATGAGGAAAAAAAAGTGCCATTTGGGTTTTTGGGTGGTGGTTGTTTGGTTTTTGTTTTTTGGTGCTGGGGGTGGAACCCAGGGCTTGTGCATGCTAAGCAAGCACTTTACTGACAGAGCTACATCCCAGCATTAAGACCACCATTTGTTAGGTGGAGTTTGGAGAAAGTGTATCTGATGTTGGTGGCTAGAATATGTTGGTGGGGCAAATGATGCCAGCAGTTACAAGAATCTGACAATAATCCATTTGATATGATAAGTACTGGACAAGACAACTAGTTTTAAAAACAGAATTGAACTGGAAGAAAGGATGAATCACTAGGATTTAGTGATTGATTGCATGGAAAGGGAGAGAGTGAAATTAAAGATGTCAGATTTTCAGTTTGAAGTAAGAGGTGCTCATTTTCAGAAGCAGTGAAGTTGGGAGGAGGAACTAGTTTTGGAGAAGGATGATGGTTTGGTCCCAGATGTCCAGTTGAGACAATATGAGAATACCAAGAGTGATGTCCTGACGTTGGAGTTGTGGCTCTTACAGAAAAGTCCAGGGAATTGAGATTTTGTCTTCCAGGCATCAGGTTGTTTCACCTTGTCTACTGCTTGTGATGTCCTTTTTGGGGTGTGCTGCTGTTTTAACCATACTTAGATTTAAATGGTCAATAAGGGCAAGGAAGCAATGTGGGTGGCATAACCAGATTGGATATTATTAGAGGGCTGTCTTAAAAACAGTGAAATACCTAGGATAGCTTGAGCAGTCTGTTCTGTTTTTCTCCACTTGGAGTATTAAGCTCCATTAAACCAAAATGGCTAAGTATCTCATTCACCAATGATTGAGCTGTCAAATACAGTGATGACACAACCTGTTTCCTTATTTTTGCTTCTCTAGAGTAAAGCAGAGAGGCCACATGGATGGAGAGACACATGCCCATAGACAAGCATGCTTATGCACTCACAAGTTGTCACTGATGGTCTCTGCCAGGGAAGGCCCCCAACAGGCTTTACCAGGTGGCATTTATAATCTTGGTGAAATTGTTCTGGTCAGGGGTCTAGTTGAGAGGTTCTCTTAAGGATGGACTCTTAGTCAAGTTCATGGGACTGAAATACTAAAGCCAAAAACATTCCTTTATTTAATTTGTGAAAAGAACAATCACTTTCCCAGGTCTTAAATTTGTTGATACTACATGGTCAGTGCACATGCTCAATGGCAGTATATTATTATTTCCCAGTGAGAAATTATTGTAGAACTGCAGGAGAAGCCCAAGCATCAGCAGGGATTGCTCAGGGAACGTGCTCTTGGCCAAAGGGGAGTTGGATGAATCCAGTGGAATAATCTGATGTGTCCTGCCCTCCTCCCCTTTAAGGAAGAAGCATCCCTTATGATGCTGCCAGGGACCTTGAATCCTCAAACTGAAGGAACTCAGGTTCCTTTTCCTTTGGAGAGAGGGAAAGGTTTGCTTTTATAAAAAAAAAAACAAAAAACAGGGCTGGGATCGTAGCTCAGTGGCAGAGCGCTTGCCTCACATGCGTGAGGCACTGGGTTCGATAAAAATAAAATAAAGATAAATAAAGATATTATTTAACACATAAAAATAAATAAATATATTATGTCCATCTACAACTAAAAAAATATTTAAAAACAAAAAACAAAACAACAACAACAACAAAACCCTGTTTCTGATCAATATAATTATTCTTACAATTTGGTCATATTTTCTGTTGAATTAGAGTTAGGCCATTACTGTGGTTGGAAGCCATCTTTTCTCATTCTGATTCCATTGATCAGCTTTGATTCTTCAGCCAGTTCAACTGTTGTCCTTAAACTTCTCCTTCATTTACTCATTGCAACATTAACTCACAGTTTCCTCCACCTTTGGCCTGGGGTCAGCTAGCCTCAGAACCTCCTAGTTGTTCATTAAGATGTGGCTACCTGGGCCCTATAGACTCAGAGGTAGGTTTCAGGAACCTGCATTTTTCACTACCTCCTTAGGGGGTTCCTCCACACACCAGGTTTGAGAATCATAGCTCTAAATCCAATACAAGGTCTACTTCCGTCAGGGTTTCTGTTGTGTTTAAAGGCACTGATATGGCTAAAATTGAACAAGAATCACAATCCTAATTTTAAAAAAAAACATGGAAAACTCATTTTCTTTTAAAAGTAATGTTTTGTTTTGGTAGGATCAATATAAGTTCATAATTGCTTCTTTGCTACAGAAGTTAAACCACTGGAAGTCTCTCCTGATTTTTAATTTTTTTCCCCTGGTACTGGGGATTGAATCCAGGGCCAGTCTACCACTAAGCTACATCCCCAGCCCTTTTTATTTTTCATTTTGAGACAGAGTCTTGCTAAGTTGCTGACACTGGCCTTGAACTTGTAATTCTCCTGCCTCAGCTTCCCCAGTCACCAAGATTATAGACATGTGCCCCCATGCCCTGCTGTCCTCCCATTTTTTTTAAAAAATATTTTTTTAGTTGTCAGTGGACCTTTATTTTATTTACTTATATGTGGTGCTGAGTATCAAACCCAGTGCCTCACACATGCTAGGTAAGTGCTGCACCACTGAGCCACAACCCCAGCCCTCTCCTCTATTTTGACCCTAATTTGGACCTGTGACATCAGTGTTATTGCAGCATAGAGATTGAAGATTTAAAATCTCAACTCTGTCCTGACTAAATGGAAGGTGGTGGCCAGGTCACTTAACATCATGCATTTTTCTCTTCTGTAGAATAGGGTTAATAGGAGCACCTGGCTTCTAGGGTAGCTGATGATTAACTGAAGTAAGGCACGCGGAGCGCTTAGCAGAGGGTTTGCCAGGCAGCCAGGGCTCAGTAAAAAATTTGTCTTTATAAATACCCTTATATGGAAACAACTCTCCCATGAAAGGAAAAACACAGAAGGAGAATAAAAGAGGGATTGTGATTGTATGCACAAGCAGAAAATAACTTCAGATAAGCAGCAGAATAGACCAGGACATGTAGACAGAGGCTGTTTTGAAGAGAGCGTGGGCCTTGCCAGTGAACAGCTGGCCTGGTTTCCAGCGGCTTCTGTAGACATTGGCTACCTTGTGGTGGCCCAGGAGCCTCAGCCTTTGCTGAAAGGGTGGGGAAGGGGGCCAATCTTGAGGGTGGTGTGTGCAGGGCCTGGCACTGGACATTGGAGGGCCGGGGGCCTGCTCCTCACACTCCTCCTCATTGGCTTCCTACAAGGTCTACTGGCAAGAGGGGACAAAAGGGACCAGCCATTCCATCCATACATCCTGTAGTCCTCAAAATCCATTTTCTGAGTGTGCATTTGGTCCCTTCCTCACATCCCATTCATGAGGAATCCACCACTGCTGTCCAGGAGATGCCTACACTCTTAGGTAACTGTGTCAGAAGATGAGTGTGTGGCTGCTGAAATGAACCAAAAAGCTGTGCCAATAACCTGTCAGGTGAGGGGCTGCAGCTTTCCTTTTCAAGACACTGTTCTGAGTATTCCCTCCAGAGAGCGTAAGCACAGGCACTCTCTCCTATAATACCTTTAGTCTTAATTGGCAGTTTTCATTACTTCAGTATGAATTTGTTGTATGTATGGGGCAGGTGGAGATGGGGGTGACGTGGGAGACAGAGAGGAGAATGGATACAGATTGGGGAACACTGTCACAGAATTTTTATAACTTCTTAATTTCAGAACATTCTGAGCATTCCCATAGAATATTTTTAAGGTTCCCTCAGCCCACCTTCCTAAGGGGTAAGATGTATAGCATCCTCCTTTAATTGGTGTCTGCCAATTCTACAAAAAAAGCAGAAAGTCAAGGGATAACCTAGAACTCAGGAAGATGCTGAATTTAGGAAGGACTCCTCAGGTGATAGGTAGAGCTCTGTATTAATCAGTGTGTCTACTTGGGGAAGAGGGGTTAAAGGTTGAGTGCTTGTGTGTACTTGCTTTTTTATCTTTCATTTGTCAAAAACAAACACCTTGCTTCATATTCTGGGATAAGAATTAGCACAAGGAAATTGAGGTTCCATTGGTATGTTTTTCTGTATTCTTTGCATATGTTTCTTAAAAGTAAGCAGGATCACTTAATAGCTATTACCCTGGCCCACATCTAAAAGACTCTGAAAATTAGTCATAATCTTAACTCACTTTGTCCCATTGTCCAAGATGTGGAACACCTATAAAGACTTACATATATAAATAATAGATAATGTAATTGCAAAATATAAGCATACAAATATAATATTAAGTAATATAATATATGAACTCTAGATTATGATTTCCAACCTATTTTGTTGAAATATTTGCAGGATTGAAAAGTTGGAACGTAGTGGGTTAAGGATAGAATGGGTTAATATAAAAAGAGGTGAGAGAGCTTTAAAATGCAAGACATGTTCCAGGAACTCTTTACTAATACCAGGAGGCAAAATAAGAAATTTAAAAATCACAACTCAAGCCAAAATGACTGGAAGTCACGGTGGCCAGCAGACTGAATCCCTCCTCTTACTACTCAGGGATTCCCTGCTTCCTTTTCCTCCACATGACTCCATAAACCCAGTGTATACCTTCATGAACTAAGTCTTGCAGTCTTATCTTTGCGTGGCAGGAAAGGAAGAGAAGGTATCATGTATAGTTCGGAGTAGGCTGATGAAACAGTTTCTTAAAGGATGGATGTCACTGGAGATTCAGTATATCACTGTTTAATCTATGTCACTGTGCCCATAAGAGCACACTTGGGCCGACCACCTATGTCTTGCACCATGACATATCTATCTGGTCAATATTTTATCAGGGTAAACCATTTCCTTCATGTTTGTTACAGCTCCATGAAGAGCCCTCTGGGTCTGAAGCGTTTGGAATGCTAGGCTATGGAATGCTGAGCTGTTTGCTGAATCTCCCTCCCTCCCTGCCTCTCTTCCTCTCCACCCTCTCCTTCCCTGTCCTCCTCCCCACTCATCTACCCATCCACCTATCCATACTAGTGGTGGTGGCACTTTCACAAAATAAGAACATTTTTTTTTCCGGGTTGAATACCTGATACAATTGGAATGAATATTCCCTTGATGTTGGGCAATAACTAGAAAAGTATGTCAGTGTTAGACTCAGTATTACTTTATGAAACATTTTTTTTTTACCATTGGACAAATACATATATATATTTGCTGACTCATGATAGAAAAATGTATTTCTTACACTGACTCCATTACAATCATGGAGTGGGAAGAGAGTGATATTTAGAGTCCAATATACCTGTTTCAAATTCTAGATGTGCCACTTAGTAGCTCTAGAGTTAAAAACATCTCTGAGCCTCAGTTCCCTCATTTTTTTTTTTTGGAGGTGGGGCAAGTATACCAGGGATTGAACTCAGGGGCACTTGACAACTGAGCCACATCCTCAGCCCTATTTTGTGTTTTATGTAGAGACAGGGTCTCACTGAGTTGTTTAGCACCTCATTCTTGCTGAGGCTGGCTTTGAGCTCATGATCCTCCTGCCTCCGCCTCGCGAGCCACTGTGATTAGAGGCATGCGCCACCATACCTGGCCTAGTTCCCTCATGTTTAAAAAGAAGCTCATATTATCTACCTCAAAAGATTTCTCTGATGATTGAATGTGCTAATAATATATGAAAAAATACATGCCAAAAATACATGCAAAGTTTGTGATTATCTTTGTGTGTTATGTATATGTGTGTATATATTTAGATATATATAATGGAAAGTATATACCTGGTGCATAAGAACCAGTAGTCTCTATCTCCTACTTTCATTTTGTGTTGTTTCCTAAAATTTTAGTGATGTTCATTTGGGATTCCTTTGATTTGGTGGTGTTATTCCAAGATATTATTGTAGAGCCAGCAGAATGGAATTCACACTAAAGTAGATTGTGTGGCTCCAAGTCCCAGAGCCTGCTGACCACTGGAACAGCAGGCAGGCTGAAGATTTACTACAGATACATAGATGATGAGTTATAAGAAAAAATGTGTGTTGCCATTGGCCGTCAACTTAGCCCACTGATTATCACCCTGAAGGTGCCTTATAATCTCCTAGAGAGCTTTGAAAAAGGATCTCTGCTTTGACTAGTCTGTGACTGAAGCACTATTTTTTTTCAACTCTGATTATCAGTGTTTATTAGAGTTCCCCACATCTTTCCATTGCATGGTTGAGGTTGAGAGTCCCTGATTCACCTTTCAGAAATTTACTTTCTTCACTTCCAAAACACAATTGACAGTACTCACTGAATGGGAGTGAATAACCGCCACCGCTTACCGAATGCCCCTGTGTTAGAACCTATCCAAGCATGATGAAATTTAATCTTCACTACAACCTACCTGGTGCGGGGGGATCCTTGATTTATTTATTAAGAGACAAGGTTGGTGAGGTTTAGAAGCCTTAATCATAGCTAAAGTTGTATAGCCAGGTGACCAGAAGGATCAGGATTCACACCCAGGTCTGTTTTTCAGAGTACACACCCCACATCCCATTCTTTTGCATTCCTGAGAATGTGAGTGAAATTAAGAATTCACATGTGAAGACAGAATGGTAGAAGAGTTTGTTTCTGAAACACTAGCCCTAAGCTTTGCAAACCCATCTTTCAGAACCTTTTTTGATGGCCTCTCATGGTAGCATATTGTATGTTTTTTTTCTTTCTGTCTCTGACCAGACAGTCCACTGCTGATCTCTTTGAGGCCAGGATTTGCTTTTCCTGAATCCCCCAATGATTGTTATCTTTGGTGCCATTGGATTAGAAAGTCTGTTTGCATAGTATTTAATCTACAAATGAAGTGTGTGCGAGACCATCCCCTGGAGCACACAGCTCTCTTCCAGTGAAGCTTTGGCCACCCAAAGCTCACCCCGAAGCTCAGCCTAACAGACAGCATGATCCAGTAGGTTTTATCATAGTCTGTGCAATGCATGCACTTCTGAAAGTCCTTATAAACTGTTTATTGAAGTACAGTAGAGAATAAATAAGCAAGCAAGCAAATTAACAAATAAAGTAAATATGTAGTTTGAAAAACCGACACATTTGTGATGTCCTTGGGAAAAAATGTGCCTTCTATTCTACTCAAGGGAAATTAGAAACTCTTGTGTTTTATTGATTTCCACTAAGCTCATCCGCATATTGTTTTTATAAAAGCTAAGTGGTGACAGCGAGGCCATAATTTTTGGAAGCAGAGATTTTTAGGTGCAGAAATTTGGGTTTTGCTTCCAGGAAATGAACCCCTTCTGCAGGGGAGGCATCCACTTCTGGAAGACATTTTTCACATCCACTCTGGAGTGCATCAGCAAACAGTAATGGGAGAAGGCATCTCTCTGAGCTTCACTGGGCTTTTTTTTTTTTTTGGCCTTAAGTCCCCATGAAGAGGTGAAATAGTTTTGGATTCAGTCCACAGCTGGTAATAATGAGGGCCTATGAATACTGTGCATCAGTAAATAAGGTAGAAAGAGGATTCCACAATCAACTGCCTCTCTCGTCTCTACCTCACTGAAAATCCCATTTACTTCTCACTTATTATATGAACCATTAAAAATCCAAGGGGGGCAGAAAAAAATTTTGGATTGCAGAAGAAAACTCCGTATTTATTTAGCATTCATTGCATCAATATTAATTATAAGTATATGATGTACTAGCTTCTGGTATTTAAAAAGGAAGGGGATATTGTTGGGAAGAATTAAGTTTTAATTCATTCAAATCCAAGTACAATGTGTTTCACAATAAGGGCTTTCAGCACAAGTGCGGCGGGAGTAACTCCCTTGGGTCAAGTTCGGTTCTGCAGCTGTTGAGATTGTGTGTGGCCATAATATGAAATTCCTGTGTGAAAATTGGCTTTGAATTATCCTTGGGGCCTAGTCACTTAGTCATGGTGACCTTGCCTACCATAGGAACAGTCTGTTCACAGCCATTGTCTCGTTTAATTCTCGGAATGATTTTTTTACATAATTATTCCTGTTTTTCAGAAAAGGAAACTGAAATTTAGGGAGATTTTTAAAACTTTTTTTTTCTCCTATACTGAGGATTTAACCCAGAGATGCTTTACCACTGAGCTACATTCTCAACCCTTTTTTATTTTGAGACAGCATCTCACTAAGTTACTGAGACAGACCTGGAACTTGTGATCCTCCTGCCTCAGCCTCCTGATTCATTGGGATTGAGGGCATGCACCACCATGCTCAGCTGAAAGATAGGTTTCCTGTGATGAGCACAAATGTTTGAGTGTAAAATCTCACTGTAGTGCAGTGGAAGATGGCAATCTTGGCATTGAAGACACTGAAGATGTTATCCACTCTACTCTCTTGACTTTCTTCTCTTATATTCTAGAGGGGGGGTGATTCAGTACATGCTTAAGATGAAGCCACTCGGATTGTAGAGAGATGCTAGGTTGACGGAATGATTCCCTATTTGCAGTTATAGAAGCACGGACTGCCACAAGCATGGTGGTACATATCTACTTATTAAAGCTCTTCTCCTTTTTCTGTGTTGTGGTCTTCAACCAGAACATCATGGGAATCCTCCTGTTCTATTAAGAGAGGCACAGAGAAATTATGCTCAGCCCTTCATTTTGCAGAAAAGAAGACTATTTACTTCTAAGTACATTTCAAAGAGTTAGTCATTGGATTGAAATGTCAGATTAAAAAAAAAAAGGTCTTCTGAAATATTAAATAGACTTTCTTATCCTTTAGGACACAAATCAATATCTAAAGAGAACAAGGCACATTAAAATAAAGAACAGGTTCAGTATAATTTATAGGCAAGCCATCAAAGCTTCCTGCTGATGATTTCATAACTTAAAACTTTAAAAAATTGCTCAACTGAGAAAGCAAACAACTTTTTACAATTATACTGCCAAATTCTGAAGTGTGTTTTGTGCCCATCAAACTTCAAGTCAGTCATTTAGACTTTGATAGGAAATCAAGTGTCTAAATAATAGAAGGTATACATTTATCATTTTGATGCACAGAATTAGAGTCGCATTGCTTAACTTTGAGCTTTTCTTTTTCGAGGGAGTAAGATGGCAAGCTGTGGGAAAGAGTTAAAATATTTATCTGACAATTCTCTTTAACATAATAATTTCTTTGAAGACTCAAATTTAATTTTACTCCTAAACAGTGCGCCCCCCATACACACACAAAAGTTTTCTTGGTCCTTTCGGCTGATGTGATTTTTGGCTTTGCTTTAAATTATTGATTACAGTTAAAAAGGGGAGGGCCTTTCTGATGAGAACAGCACTCTCTTTAATAGCCTTTCACAAAATCAATTCCTACCATTCCTGCCGTGCCCCTTTGGAGTATTGATGGTTAAGAACCTTGGGAAGACTTTCTGTCTCCTAAATTGGTTCTTAATAATTTTTCATTATTTGTCTCTCCCTCTCCATGTTTATTCAAATAATTTGAAATAAATATCTGCTTTTCAAATGGTTTCTTTAATGCTTGAAAGAGGAATGTGTGAGGAATTTTGCTATTTAAGTAGCACCCCTGGATGATGGATTAGTGTAGAAGGTGCGTGGTCCAAATTCTGGTTTCCAGATCTCGTCTCTTGAATGGAATAAAGCAGACCATTCATCAGGGTCTTTCAAACCAGAGGCATTAACAATGGTTAACACATCTTTCCCAGCTGCCTTGTTCTAGCTCATCCAGCCAAGCAAATGTTGAGACCCTATGCACGTGGAGCTTCGGCAATGTAGTGTCTGGGCAAATGGGTGTGGGAGAGGTTTTTGCATTCTCCCACACAAAATCTGATTTCGTGTGGGCTGATGAATGAAATTCTTCTTTACATACATCTACCCCAGCTTCAAATGGGGGAGATGATTTGGAAGCATGTGAAGAAGGATAGGCAACTACCAAGAAGTGTAGCTCAGAACCCAGAGGATGCTGGTAGCAGAGGAAGCGAGAGGGCTTAACACTGTCACAGTGGGAAGCTGTGTGTAGTCTCTGATCACCCGCAGTATTTCACTGGCTATCACTTGCTTCTAGATTGCTTTGGAACTTCTTTTTAATCTTACTGTTTTCTTAGGCTGGCAGGGGATTCACAAGTAGAGGAAACAAAACAATTTTGAGACGAAACAGTAGCCTGAAAAGATTACCTCCGGTCCAAGCTCTTGTCTTTCCTGTGGTGCAGGAACTGAGTTTTAGAAATTGTGATCCATGGAACTTGAAGGCTTTCAAACTATAATTTGTTATAAAACTTCTGTTTTCTCCTTCATGGGTCACTGATTTCTTCCCTGGGACAACCTGTTAAATTACTCAAGTAGAGACAGTCTATACTCAAGATAATATGAGTCAGCAAGTTCACTCCAGCCAAACACTCTTGTTCAAGGCCAAGTGCCTATTTACCACGATGAAATGTCCACTGGACCTGAGGACTTGTAATTATTATCAGTGACGTTTTCCTCACACCGTTTGACTTATGTCTAGAAATGTTACTTTGTTCAGATTTTGAGAAATTCCTGATATTCATCTTTTGTACCCAGCTTTGCTCTTACTCTTAATTCATTTTGTGGCATTATCTTTTCACTGTGTTAATACTTTGAGATTTAGTGTGGTGAAACCGCACCAGAATGAGAAAAATATTACTTTAATTTCAGCTTATCTAGTAAGAAATCCATCTTTAATAGTGACTAAAGCTGCCCTGATTTTTGTCTTTTTTACTGTTTGTGGATTAGTCAGTCAATATATTGAACGTGGAATTCAATATAGCTGAAGTGGTTTTACAAGATAATGAAATCAATACTGACCTGAAAAGACCCGTCTGGGTCCCAGCCACATCACAGTTGGCTTATGATAACTTGGTGCACACAAAGGGGTCCTGCGATCCCTTATGTAACTTAAAAGTCCTGCTTTCCTCCTAAGAATAATACTGAAATGGACCTCCGTTAACTCAGCTCAGTGTAGCTTGCCACCTATGGGTTGTTTAATTATATTTTAAAATAATTAATTTTAAATAGTTTTAAATTTTGTTAATCTATTAACTGCATTAAACAAAGCATGTTCATTGAAGACAAGATTAGGCAATGTACATATGCATAAATGTATCATTTAGAATCATCTGTAACTCTGCTACCCAAAGGTTGTTATAGATTCTGTGAACATCCTTCCAGGCTTTAATATGTGGAACCATCTCAGTCTCTCTGTATCAAAAAATAGATATTTAGGTATGTATTGTTTCTTAATAATTTCAGTGAAATTGCTAAAGTTGATAACTTGCCCTTTTCACTTATTACACTAAATATTAGATACATGGATTAATTTGCAATCAACAAAGATATTTGGAGGTAGTATCTTGCTAAGTTGCCCAGGTTGGCCAAACTTGTGATTGGCCAAACTTGTGATCCTCCTGCTTTAGCCTCCCAAGCAGCAGAGATTGCGTGTGACACCATGCCTGGTAAAACACAACGGCCTATTTTGGGGATACCAAGGATTGAACGCAACCACTGAGCCATATTACCAGCCCTTTTTTATTTTGAAACAGGGTCTCACTAAGTTGCTTAGAGCCTTGCTAAGTTGCTGAGGCTGGATTAGAATTTGCAATCCTCCTGCCTCAGCCTCCCAAGCCACTGGGATTACAGGCCTGCACCACCATGCCTGGCACAAATCTCCTTTTATTATACAATTTTTCATGGCTATTCAATAACTTGGGTGTAAAATAATAGAATATTTAATTAGTTTCATTATCAAATATTTCGATTGTTTTCTTCTTCAGCCCATTCATTTGGCAAATATTAACCAATTTCTTAGCGTGTGCCAGTAGTGGAATAGATTCCAACTCAATTATGGTTCCTACCTTATGGAGCTGACAGGTCAGCAAAGGAGAGTGGATTTTCAATTGTGGGAAGTGCTTGAGGAGGATGTTCTTGTAGCCCTGAGAGTGTAGAGCCAAGGGAAAGGATCTTGCTAAAGTTTCCAGGACAGCTTTTTTGAGGAGGTTTACAGAGAGGTCTGCAGGGTGGAAAGGGGTGAGCTGTGTCAGTGGTGGAGTACAGTTGAGTAGGAAGCACATTCTAGGCAGAGGAGAGCATAAGCCAAAGCCCTGGGTGGCTGGTGGCTGGCAAGCCTGAGCTGCTAAGGTGGCTGGTATTGTGAGGCCAGACACACAGGGTCAAGCAGTGCCAAGTGAGGCTGGAAAGATGACCAGATTATTGCATCTTTTGGTCTTAGTGAAGATCAAAGCAAGATAATGGGAAGCGGTGTGATGGCAACGTTGGGTTTGTGTTTTGAGGAAAAAAAAAAATGACTATAACACGAAAGCTCCACTAGCAGGGATTCTTGACCTTTGCAGTGCTGTGGGCTTCTCTGATGGGCTAATGGAGCTCAGGGACAGCTTCTGGGAACAGTGTTTTTAAATCTGTGCAGCAGATCACATAGGATTATCAGTGAGGTTATTAATGAGCAGAGGAGAGTAGTTTTGAGATGTGATATGGATGGAGTGTAGTTTGGTGTAGGTTTAGGAGTAAGTGGAAAGGAAGGAATTGGGGAAGGCCCGTGTAGACAATGCAGACTGTAAAAGATTCAGACAATCCTGGCAGATAGGCTTATAAGTAAAACGGTCTCCTCCCAAACCTGTTCCACCTTCTTTCCCCAGAGTTGAACCATGTGTGTGTCTCTTTGGCAGGAGACAGGGGCACCATGTGGCTGTGCATTGTTTGTTTTGTTTTATATAAATGGGTAGTGTTGTGTGTATTCCCTCCTCCCCACCCACAGGACAGGCACTGGGGACGATAATACTAATGGTAAGGTTTCTATGACTCTTCACTTTTTGCCATGCACCTCACATGGGCCCTATGAGATTGCTAATGTCATCTGCATTTTACAGTTTGCAGAAATTGAGTCCCAAAGAGGTTACAGAGTTTTCCTGAGGTCCCAAAGCCAGACCCTTAAACAGGGAAACTGCAATTCGAGAATGGCTCTTGATTACAACCACGTTCGTGGTTCATCCTTCTTGAAGGCAGCATCTGTCCACTGTGCGATGGAACCGGAAGTACAGGAAGCATAGCTCCAGATCCCATATTCAGTATAAATACCTCTATACCATGCCGCAGAATGTCCTAGAACATATGTTTCTTGACCAAAACAAGGAAAAAGGAAGCCCACCAAATTCCCACAAATCCCCAGCCTTCTCTGGGCAGGTTTTCTCTGCCTCTGCTGCTACTTAGGTACTGCCCTGCCCCTTGGGGTCCCAGAAGCCTGGATGACAGTAGAACACTTAGCCCCCTATGGTGAACCAAGTGACTGTTACTGGGCTATTTTCATAGAGCAGAGTGCTCTTGAGTGGGAGTGTCCATAAACTCTGCCTCCTCCCTGACCCCTGGTCACACTTGGCACTCGGCCCTCCGATTCCGGTGGAGGAGTTGCTTTTGCCAGGCACCTCTTACCCTAATCTTTCAGAATCCCCAGATTGATCCTTGTTCTACATAATCAATTTTTAACTTCTTTTTTCTCAGAAGTCAAGTCCTTCAAGTTTCCTAAAAGGTAGAAAACAAGCTTAGAATTCACAGATAATTTATTCCAGGCCCAGTTACACAAGCTTTGGTAGGACAACACAAACACTGAAGATCTCAGCACTGGCCTGGCTTCCAGGTTGTCAGCCCCCTCGGAGTTTCATGCATGACCCTTGTGCTATCACTCCTGAGGAAGGCGCCCTGTGCCTGTGATTTGTGATCGCTGAGATATGAGCCCTCCATTTTCACCCTTGCTCAGGAGTTGGTCCCCCCCTGCCTTCTTTTGCCTCCAAGGACCAAGTCCAACTTATCAGTCCATGGCATGGTCCACCCCAGCACGGTGGCCAAATGACTGCTGATGCTGGGTTTTCCTTGGATCATTTCATCAACCTTCAAACTATCCCAGTAACATTGCAATTAAAAATACTTTTTCCTTCCTTCCCAGTAGACCTCGTGATTCAGGGATCAAACTATCATAGTTTAAAAGAATCATAGTAAACAGGACTGTGGATTTAGAGACTCAGACTTACTGTGACATTGTACAAAGTTGGCTTTAGCTGTTTTGTCCATTACTGAGAAAAATCATACTTACACACCTCCTAGAATGGCAGGGGAAAGAATTTCTGGGAAATACCTGATAACTCCTCATATTTTATATTTAAGTTGTAGAAAGGTATGTTTCCTTCTCTCCCATCCCTGAAACAGTACTCCGCAGAACTAGGGCAGGAGAGAAAGAATGCTTTTAAGTCATTTTTGCTATGATATCAGCTCTCCATGGAGAGCTGAGAGCATGATGGTTAAGAACACAGACCATGGTGGTTTGAATCCCAGTGCCACCTTAGGCAGGCCACGTAAACTCCCTGTTCCTCAGTTTCCTGCTTGGTGAAATGGGAAGTGTTGAGAATTCAATGAGCAGTATACACACAGGGCTTAGAACCATGTTCTGACTCATAAATGTTCAGTGAATGTCAGCTGCTGTTATTTTTGCAGCCCTCAGTCTAATCAGTTTGTCTCCCTTGTCTGCTTCCCCTTGTTCTCCCTCGACCTGTAGAGTGGGCTAGATCAGAGGGGCATGGCAAAGAACAGTTCAGTTCCCTGTGTAAAGCTCAAAAGTGACTGGCAGGGACCTGTCACCTGTTGGTCCCCAAAAGAAGATGGTTTGCCTCTTTTCTACCTGCTACATTCAAACAAGTAGAAGGACTTGTGGAACTTTGATATTTCATCTCTGGGGAGGTGAATCCCACTCCAGGGAAGAGACCATCCTGAAGACCCATGCCCTTATGGGAGGACAGGCAGGAAGGAACTCTGTCCTCATAGTTTCCCTCCAGTCTTTCTCTTTGTTTATGTCAGCCATTGACGTTCAGTCTCGGGGAAGGAGGAGAGAGATGGTTTTGCTTTTCCTTCCATTGAATTGATCTCCTGAATATATTTAGGCTTAATTGTATAAAATTCAGATACATTTTTATTGACTCTTTGTTATTTTCTTCATGGCCAGAGAAATACCCAAACTTGAACACTCACAGAAAAAATACATGTTTTTAATTCACCGAATAAGTTTGCTTTAATCTTGAAAAAAAAAAGTTGTTATAATCAGAAAACAAATCCACTCTGTGTGAAGTGTGGCTGGAATGCATTTCAGGCACATCATTTATCAACTCTGGTTATCAGGCAAAGAAGGCACTTCATACTTCTTAGTTAGTATAGATAGGTGTGTTTGTGTGCTTAGGCTTCCACGACAAAATACCACACATAGGGTGGTTTGAACAGCAGACCTTTATTCCCCCACAGTTTGGGGGGTGGAAAGTCCAAGATCAGGGCGCCAGCAGCGTTGGTTTCCCCTGAGGACTCTCTGTGACTTGAGATGGCCATTCTCTTGCTGACTAGTGTGCACCCCTGGTGTTCTTGCCCTTGTTATGTGGACCTCTGGTGCACTGGACTAGAATTCCACAATAAAGTCCTCACTTAGTTTTAATTGCTTTCTCAAAGGTCCTGTCTCCAAATGCAGCAACACTGTGGTACTGAGTTAGGGCTTTAGCATATGAATCTTGAAAGGACACAGTTTAGCAGATAACAAGTGTTGGTGCTGAAAACTAAGTGAAGTTGAAGGGTATTTTTAGGCAGATCCTGGTTGGTTGGTTGTTCTGCATTTAAGAGAAGTTTAGCTCCAAACTAGAAGGTAACTACTGCAGTAGGGAAATTTCAGGGGTGCATTGGAGGAGGAGGAGCAGCCTACAGGTCATCCTGGAAGCCTCAGTATCTGTGGGGAAGAGGGACCACACATCAGCAGAATGAACTAATCACAGACCTCTGTGAAATGGAAATTTTTTCCTAATGTGTTTAGCTTATTGCTGTTACTACCAAGTCATTTTGACTTCAATGCTTAATTATCTGTACTAATAGAAGGGAGTCTGTGTGTGGAAAATGAACAACAGTGATTGATTTTCAGCTTCCTGATCAACATCAGTAGGTGTTACTTTCTGGATTCTAAGTCTCTCATTTCTGAGGCTGTAACCAAGTTGCTTAGCCTCACGTTCCTCATCTGTAAAGGATGGGATCGGCCAGGGTAAATGGATGGCTTGCAAATTTCATGTGAAAAAGTCCACATTCCCAGAGCCTCCTCCAGTAGAGGTTCTGATTCATTAGCCTCCCAGATGGAGCCCAGGACTCTTCCTTTTTGAATAAGAACAGCTAAGGGCATCTGGTGCAGATGGTCTTTCTGTTCTGCTTTGAGAAACTAATCAAGAGATCTCACCTAGTCATGAAAATAGATTGGGGGCTGGAATACATTTGAGAAAAAAGTTTGAGAAATAGCAAATTTGTACATTTCCTTTTGCCCTTTTTGGTTCTTGTCCCTGAAGCTACACAATTTGAATTTCATGTTGTACCCATTTACAGCAGTTAGGCCACAAGAGCACACAGTCTATTAGATTGCACAAGATAGAGAGGACAGCCATCTAAATATAGGGCCATAATTCTTACTGTTCTGTTTTTAATATATATGTATATTAAAATATATATGTACATATATATATAATATACACACTCTCTCAAAGTTTCTCCTCCTTAGTCTTGTGTACCTTTCAGGCAAATAGTTAGACCCTAATTGCGTATTCATTTTGTCTGCTTTGTCTCTTCATGGACCATATGGTGGATTTTTTTTTTCCATATTGTGGATTTTTTTTTTTTTTTGGCATTGGGGATTGAACCCAGGGAGTGCTTTGCCACTGAGCTACTCTCCCAGTCCTTTTTTTATTTATTCTGAGATGTGGTCTCACTAAATTGCTGAGGCTACCCAAGGGCTTGCAGTGCTCCTGCCTCAGTCTTCTGTGTCCCTGGGATCCCAGGTGTGCACCACCACACTTGGCAATACATAGACATTCTTACCTTTCTCTCAGTGAGACTGCGAAAAGGCCACTGCTCTCTTAGTCAGGGTTGTAGAGGAATAAATAAAGCCAAAATGGATGCAGAAGAAATGAGGAGGCAGACTGCTTTCCAGGAAACTGTGGGCTGGAAAATACCTGAAACAGGCCTAGTGAGTGGGGAAATAGGGAAACAGCTCCTCATTTCACTCCCCAAAACTTAGGTGTCTTATGCTGGTTTTCTATTGCTACATAACAAATTGTCATAGGTGTGGTATCTTAAAACAGCATCTGTAGTTTCTCTGTATTGTGATTCCAAGTATGGATTAGCTGGGTCCTGCTGGGAATCTCTCCAGGCTGCAATCTGGTATCAGCCAAGGCCCCTTCTGAGGCTCATGGTCCTTTTCCACACTTGCTTGTTAGCAGGATTCAGGTCCTTGGGGTTGTCTCACTGAGGTACCTGTTTTCTTGTTAGCTGTAGGCCAGGGCCATTTGCAGCTCCTGGAGGCTGCCATGTGGCCTCATTGTTGCCACACGATCTCCTCTTAAACATGGCAGTATGTATCTTTTTTTTTTTTTTGAATGAGAAAATTGATCTTTATTAAAGTTCCTATATTTAAGTAGAATGAAAGAGGCAGTATGTATCTCTAAGGTCACAGGGACAGGGTGGTGTCTCTGTCTGCTTGTCCCCTTCAAGGTTTGCCTGAGTAGACCAGGCTCAACAGGTAATCTCCCTTATTCGTGAACTCAAGAGTTTACTGATTAGGGACCTTAATTAAATATGCAAAATCCCTTCAATTTACAGTGCAATATAATCACAGAATGATATTCATAGGTGCCCAAACTCAGGGGAAAAGGTAACTATTCAGGGCATGTGTATCAGAAGGCAGGAATCTTGAGGCTATCCTAGAATTCTGCCTGCTATCTGTCCAGAAATGCATATCATGTGTTGAGCATTAAATCTTGATTTTAAATTGGTTAGAAACTATAAAAAAATATTAATATTAATGTCTAGGGATCTCTAATTGTGTAGATTCTAACCTGCAAATTTTGGGGGAGAAAGTTGTTCAACAGAATGAAGTAATGTAGTCTTTCCTTCTAGAATTTAAAAACCAGAGCAGGCTAGAAAAATCCAGAGCTTATTCAGATACCCATATTCATTGTACAGGTGAGAAACTCTCAGTGGAAGACATCCCAAGGTCACAGGCTTCTTTGGCAGGCTATCATTTCTTTTCCTGTGTATCTTCTAATTTTTTAAGAAGATGTGCTCCAAGTACTCTTGTTAACAAATCCAGAGCTCATTGACTTTCATGAACAATTTTCTTTGTTTCCCATTGTCCTCTTGAATTTAGAACATTATTCTTCTAATGTGTGTGAATTAGTTACTCAGTGAAATGGAATGTTGGATAAAATGAGCTTTTTGTTGTTTATTTATAAGCGCAAGTCTCAATAAATTTCAGGATGACTCATACAGTCAAGAAATTGTACAACAAAGGGTGAGGATAAGAACTAAAGAAAGCTTAGACGCTCCATCCAACTATCTTGCAAAAAAAAAATCCCTTTTTTGCAGTTGACAGATTGATACCCGTTAAGTAATTTTCCATGCTTTTTCCCCAAAGATGTTTATTGATGCTTGATAGTTTTTCTTTAAATATCAAGTTAAGTATAAATATTATTGAATATTTTTCTGTTTCTTCGGAAGTGAAATCTTTCCATTAACAAGACAGTGTTTTTCTGTAGTGGTTTGTATTTAATCTTCTTCTCCACTCTCACTAAATGACCTTACAGGTGAATAGTCACATTTATCTCAAAGAGTGACTGTTACCAAATATAAATCTATGTCCCACCGTAACTGTGTAGGAGCCAAATGTCCTTACCCAGCATGTGTGAGTAGAAAAATGTGTGACTTAGTTCAGCCTCAAAGATGCCTGCTTTGGGGTAAAGCAAAAGACTGTTTGATAATCTGGGCTCAGGCCTTTGGCAGTTGTCTACACATGTGGCATTTCCTGCCTGTCCTCCTCCTTAGGTATCAGCACCTGGTCTCAGAAACAACAGAGAACCTCTCTTACTTTCACTTGAAAGTGGCTCAGTCATTTTGCCACTGCTTGTACCCCCAGGCACCTCCTGAGCCCTGGAGCATGAGGCTGTTTTACAGTCTGCTTTATGTGGAGCTCCTGTGCACATTTGCTTTATCTCCATTAGAATGGAGGTTTCTTGAGGTCAGGGAAGGTGTGGCTGATGTCTTTCTGTTGATCCTTTTTGTCATTCACATACTGTAGTAATTCCTAGTCTATAGACTGAGGGGGAATGTCATCCTGCATATGCACCAAGTGTTCTGTATACGTGTGACTCTTCTTCAGATATATGTAGATGCTCTTGAGACTAATACGTGTTTCAATACAAATATGCTGAATTCAGTACAATTTGAGTCTTTTCTTAGTCCAAACTTACTAAGAATACTATACAAGCCACCCTTGTGCTTGCATATTGAAAGCCACTGCCCTTCAGCCCCTAGCTGTGTTTGGAGATTTGGGGGTCCTTCCCTGTCTGGAGCCTGCTGGCTTTGTGTTTCTTCTGTGAGGTGTGTGAAGAGCATAGCTGGGGCCTTCCCCTTGTAGCACTAACATTTCAGTCCCTTGTTATTTGAATGAGTGTCTGTGGATGTTCACCTCTACCCTAGAATGGAAGCTCCTGAGCCCCAGGACTGTGACTGTGACCCACTACTTAGCACATTGAAGACACCCACCCAACGGTTCCATGCACATTAGTCTGAGGCTCTGGGGTCCGAGGCTCTGGGGTCACAGGTGGTGAGTGTTTGTAACCATTCTTTAATCTAGAGACACTTATCTACTTTTTAAAATTTGGAAATTTCTTCAGTAATATGATTTCCAAAAGTGTCCAGTCCCTGAGCCAAAGGATGTAGACTGCCTAAACCAACTTGAATGTTAAAGCAAAATATCTGCCCCTGGTGGTGGTCCAAGAACCAGCACCTTGGCTAATTCACACACTGAGTTCCATTAACCTGTAAGTCCTAAGTTTTCAGTTCTGTGAATATGGCAATGAAATGGACACAGGTGCATTAAAATAAGGTGGAAATCATAATCTGAAGCTCATTATCACTAATCATCTACCTATTTTCTCAAAAGAAGAAAACTCTAAAAACATAAATATTTCAGAGTTACATAGTGGCATATTTGTTTCTCAATTTGAGTTTTATAGGTGTTTCATAAATGGAACAATGTGACATAATGAGTTTTTATAGAAAATTATATATTTCCATAAAATTGAAATAAGCACTATTAAAAAATACTATTGACTTGCTACGATGAAACTGGAATTTTTATTTGTATTTGATGGTTTTTTCCCTTTATCCAGGACTAAATAATAATTTGTAATTAAAGTCTAATTTTAGTAAATTTTCTATATACTGTTAACTGTAGCACTGAATTTTATAGAGGAGAGAAGTAGTAATGTTTTATGTGAAACAAAAATAACCTTAAACATTATTAATATTTTATGAGTTTGTATAAATCTTATTACTGCTGAAAGTTTTCCTAATAATTTTGTCCAAAAGGCGTGATAAAAATTTATTTTTAGAAAGTCTTTTCAGTAACTTAAATGTACTGGTTTGCATTGAAACAAGTATGCATGTATTCATTAGAGTCCCTTGAATTTGCCCTCCAAGTCCTGGATTAAGAAATAAGAAGTAAAGAATTTGTTTTCTGTTTTTGTAAAGAACAAAGTTTATGTGGGGTAAATTGGGTTTTCTTTCTCTTTTTATTACATTCAAATCCCTTAGTTGCCTGGAAGTTATTTGTGTGCCCTGTACAGGAGACCTTCTGGCATAATGTTCTCCTCCAAGACCAGCTATACAATTACATGAGATAAAGCAAATGGGTGTTTAATATGGTGCCTGAAGCAGTAAGCACTCCTAAATGCTAGAAGAGGAAGATATTTTATTATTATTAAATTTATTTTAACTGATACATAAAAATATAGAAACTATACATATTTATGGGATATCATGTGATACCCCATAAATGTATCAAAACATCACGTAAGGTTTAAATCAGGATAAACATCTAGCTTCTCACACATTTATTTTTCTTTATGATGAAAACATTCAAAATTCTTTCTTCCAGCTTCTTGAAATATATGGTAGATTGTCATTACCTATAAGTCACCCTACGATGCAGAGCTCACCAGCACTCTCACTCCTGTGTAACCGTAACTTGATCATAACAATCTGTTGATCAACCTCTCCTGTCCCATTCCTGAAGATATTAACAATGTGCAGCATATGCTAGGTACCGTGCTAGGTGCAAACCTCCATGAGGTTTATAGCCTCGAGGAGCTGAAATTGTATTGCAGAGTCAGACAGTAATTAAACATATAATTAGACAAAATCAGTTGTAATTATTGCTCAAGTAGAAAAGCACTATAATGTGGAGGCTGGGGGAGAACTAGATCAGTGATCAGAAGCTCAAACAGGGGCAAATGCCTTTTGAGAAACCCAAAATAGAGGATACTATAGGGTACTGCGACTTCAGTGATTAAAGAGCCTGCAGGCCCTCAGCCACAGGCTATTTACTCTAATTTAGACATGTGTTTAACGTGGTTTCACAGTTGACAAAAATCAGATGTAGTGGATTAGAAGAGACCTAGAAGAAAGAAGGATCTGGAGGGAAAAGCTGATGGGGCCACACCCTTGTGTGTGAGCACAATGGCAGCCTAGCATGTAGGCAGTGGGAAGAGAAGGACCTGGAACAAATCCTGAGTACTCTAAGGCCATGTCAATAGCAGGGGTGGAGAGAGAGTTTAAGTGTCTCATGATGGCAGTTGATATTTGGAGTAGTAGCCTGAATCACCAGAAGGATGTAAAACTATGCTTTGGGTACTTCAATAAAACAAAGAAATGAGTACTGAGCATCAGTGCACAAGGTCGTTCTGACCCTGCTGGCATTGTGAGTTCCTTAAAGGCAGTGGCCCTGTCCCCTTCACATATGTATCCTCTGATCTGATCTTAGAGTTCAGCCCGAAGTAGTGAGTTGTTCAGTGAAAATCTCGGATCATGACAGATTAAAGAGGTTTACTTTTCCAGACAATCTTCATGGCAGCACTGGAAGTGGAGATGCCTGAGACCAGATGTATTCGCCAGCTGTACTCAGAATCCCTCCTTACTCATCTGTAGGTATGAGAGAAGTAGTTAGACACCTTCAGGATTTGTTCATTTGTTCTTTCCTCTTCCTCTTCTTCCTCATTCTCTTCCTCTGGATTTATGGAGCCTGGAATCAGCCTTTTTAAAAATATGTGCAATTCCTGTACTCATTTGTTGGTCTGTGGTGCACACATTTATCACACTTATTGTATACACCTGCTGTGGTCCTAGGCAAGATCCTAAGGGTGTAGTTTTGTATCAGTTTCTGCCTGCCCTCAAACAATTTTGGATATAGAATGTATTTCTGAATACATTAGCTATTGTTCATACTGAATCGTGTTCCTCTTTGAATCATGTGTTCCAAAATGATATGCTGTAGTCCTAATTTGTAGTAGCTATGAGTCTGGTTTATTTTGGAATAAGGTGATTGATTACAGATATAGTCAAGTTAAGATGTGGTCTTTAGGATAGGCCCTAATCCAAAAGGCTGGTGTCCTTATAAGAAGAAGGAAATTCAGATAGACAGACAGACAGACACACACACATATATACACACTCACACAGGAATGCTGTGGGAGGATGGAGGAAAATGACCACATAAAGATGGGGACAGAGATCGAAGTTGGGCTGTGCAAATCAGGAAATGTCCTGGTTATCCGAAGCTAGATGAGGCAAAGGATTCTCCCCTAGAAGCTCCGAAGGGAGCATGATACTGGACTTCTAGCCTCTAGAACAGTGGAACAATAGATTGCTGTTGTTTTAAACTACTCCATTGGTGGCACTTTGTCCCAGCAGTCCTAGGAAAAGAACACAGTGGTAATACATTTCTGTATGAGGCAGAGCCTTAGGGGGAAGCAGGTGGACAATCAGTCAGGTAACTGAGCAGAGTTTCAAGAAGGCACAAGAGGGAGGGCAAGATGAAGAACCCTCAAGGGCTGGGATGCCTTCTGGGGTTGGCAACAGCTAGGAAGGTTCCTGGAGCTCAGGCAGAGCTAGATTGTCACCTGTGGATGTAGAAGAGGGTGGCCTGACTCTGGCCCCTGCCAACTTATGCCATGGCAGAGAGCAAGCTCTGGAATCCGTACTCTCACCTTTATCTCCTCTGGTCTCCTTTCAGGCGGATGGCCTGCTGAACCTCCCATTGGCCAACCTGCCAAGGGAACTCAGTGGCATAGGACACAGATGAGCCTCTCAGGATGCATGGCAGGATAGAAAGGGAGGAGAGCAGATCAAAAGGGGAATTGGAGAACAGCTTATATATTTGGGATAAGGGGCATATGCTATTCAAATGTATGTTTACAAGAAGAAAAGAATCGAATGTGATAAAATATTGTATATACATACTTTTGGCTCTCAACAAATACTTGTGGGTATAGGCTATCTATAGATGTTTCTCTTGGAATCTAAGATGTAAGGCAGTGGAATTTATTTAACAGATTCTCTTTAAGACCCTACTGTAGTGCCAGGCCTTAGACATGCCCTAGGGATAAGCAGTGAACAAAATTGACTCTGTCCTTGCCCTCATAGATCTCACAGTCTAGTGGGCACCAGCTTATTAGCCCAGGCTATACTGCCCATGTGACTCTATCTACTTCTCTCATAGTACTCAGTGTGACTGGACACTACTGGTTAGATGCCACCCTTCTCTGTGGGACTGTAAGCTTCAGGAGGGACTGATGGGGTCTCTTGTCCTCATTGATAAGCTGTAGCACCTAGCATGACTATCCCTGGCATGTTCCCAAGTGTATTAATAAGCAATGAATGCCTCATATTTACTGTTCAGGAGTTTTCTAAAAATTAGTTGGTGACTTAAAACATATAAAACTGGGTAAACTAAATATATTAGGGATTTTGCCATTTTGTTTAGAGTATTCCTTTGCAAAAGCAAGCATAGTAAGACAAAATAATCTATAATGTATCCAAGTCCAGAGTTTTATTTGGGGAGTTTTGTTTTGTGTTGAAAGCAGTTTTATTCAGTTTTAAAAACTGAATCTTAATATTACCTTTTTGCCTTATCTGATCACTGTTCTCATAAACTGACTCATAGGGCTGTGCACTGCAGTTAAGTTAAAGCTCAGATCTGAACATTAAAGGATTCATTATACATGGAGACTCTCCCACCCCTAAGATTTGATAGTTCAAATCTGGACCAGGAAGTTAGGGGAGTACCTTTACTATTTAATGATTAAACAAATTCTCTGCACCTGTTGTCAGATTAAGGCTGAAGAGGTGTCAAAAGAATCAGGTAAGTGATTGAATTTCTTTCTCTGCTCTTAAAAATGTTTTCTAGTATTACATTGGGGATATTAAATCTTTGGGGCCTCCAAAATACCATTGCAAAAGAGGAACCAGTGTTCCTTTGATGGCCACATAAGGAAAACACTTCTAGGAAAAAACCATTGATGAATCTATGAGCAGCTATGTTTCTAATAGCCTGAGACTGGGAACTTGCCCTTGGTCTCACAGAAAGTTTCAGTATTTCTGCATAAAGATGTATAATGTATTCCTTAGAGACCTCACTCCAGTTATTGCATCTTTTATTTGAATAAGTAGAAAATTTCATTTTTGTACTTGCCCATGGTATAAAATGCCTTCTCAGCTTAAAAATAACGGAGGAAATTACTTGTAAAAAATTAATGAAGGAAATCGAAGGTAAGAGAAAGCAGGTTTTATAAATCAGTGGTCTGCTTCTCAAAATGTGGAGAGAAGTTTAGGAATAAAATTTTTTCTTCCTCCCAGAGTTTGAGTCTCATAAGGAAGACTTGCCCTTGTGGTAGGTTTTGCTGGAGTTGATCAGGCAGTGGAAATATTCTGAACAATCAGATGTTTTAAGTGTGGCTGTAGGGATTATTCTCAAAAAAAAAAAAAAAAAAAAAAAAAACTAGCTCCAGGGTTTACCCATGCTAGGAACTTTGAGATGTTGAGTTTGTATGAGGAAAATTGCTTTCCCTTTGAGATCTGAACTGTAAATAAATGGCACACAGCCAGAAAGGAACAGGTGAGTGATAAAACCAAAGAGAATTCTTAGAAGACATAGGGGCAAATGTATGTATATTTACTGTCCAGGAGAAAAAGAATCTCTTTCTGGTGTTTGGCAAGGGACAGTTGCTTATTTGTGCTTTACTGGGGTGACAGTTTGCCTAGGATGAAGGGGTTTCTCAGGATGTGGAATTTTCAGTGCTCAAACTGACTGAATCTCTGGAAACCAGGGCAGTTTTTTACCCTAGCAAACCTGTCCTGCTCAGAGCTGATCATTTAGCTGGGCTCCTGCCTACCGGGGTGCCCTGGTCATTATGAGAACCCCAGACACTTCCATACATTTAAGTGCCCCTAGAATGAGAACTACTCTGAGTCTAGCCTATGGTATTGGGACACTGATCCCATTGACAAGACCACTGCTAAAATAGGGTGGATGCACAAGGCTTTTTTAGTCTGAAAGCAATGAGGTGTTTATACTTCATTTCAGTTTATTTAAATGCCTTTGGCTCAAAAAAAAAAAAGGAGGGTGGACAGGTTTTAATGTTAAATGAAAATCCAATGCATGGAAAAAATGAGGATATTGATTCAGTTTATAAACTTTTTGTCAAAACCTCATCCATTTGTGGCTCTTATTTAGAATAATGACTGGTTCTTCCAGAATCTTCAAATTAATTTATAAAGTCATTATAATGCTGTCCAAATTTTAGATAATTTGGGAGAGTTGTTAAGATAATTGACTTCTTTAGGATGATGGGCCACCATCCCCCTCCCTTATCTCAATTCCTTTGAATCAAGGAATTTGTTCCTAATGAGAATACATCCTTTAGAAGGGATAAGGCAGGAAAAGGATGTGTGACCTCTGCCTTGTGCAGCTTTAAGATAATGTCAAGTGAGTGTAAGGGCAGGAAATGTTTTGAAAAGTCCTTGACTAATTACAAGGCTGGTGTGTAGAACTTAAGCACGTGTTGTTATGTGTAAAGAAGTAGATGCTAAGCACAATTGTATTGATTAAAAAAGCTCGTCCCAGTTCTACTACTTCAGGGCATTTAAAAGGGATTATATTGGGTAACCTTGGGTTGAAACGTGTTCCCTTTACATTTCAAAATTGGTCCATGTGTTCTTTATTTAATCTGATTGATTCTCATTCTTTCCCTTTAAGCATGAGATACAGATGAAGTCATGTTGTCATGACAACAGTTAATATGCTGGGAGGAAGGACTCTTTGAAATGACCAGTGACTAGATTTTAATCATTGATTTAAGTTGATAACTAAATTAAGTAGGGATGTAGAATTTATAATTATGTCTTATTTTGGCTGTATATTGTCGCTTGGGTTACTGACATGTAATTTTTATACAAATGCATACAACTCCATCTCATTTGTTCTCTATGTTGTCAGCAACAATAATCTTAAAACCTATGGGTTCCCTTGTTCAAAACTGTTGATAGCATTTTGTTGCCTGTATAATAATAATAAAAAAAAAAAGCTTTCCAATTTCCGTCAGACTTTGTTGCTGCCGTCCATTTTGGATCTCACACAGACACAGTCCTTGACGCCAGAGTTTAAGAGCTGAGGGAGATGAGCATCTCACGTAGAAACAGTGATTCTATGTGGAAAATTACCCTGAGTGATTTGTCTCTAAGCGGGGGTGGTAGCACAAGGAGGAACAGGTTAATTTTTAAAATGGGTGATTAGGAAAATTTTGTGGAAGTAGTGACCCTTGAAAAGTGAACAGCTTTTAGTTTCATGTAGAAAAGATGATTTCAGCCCAGAGTAACAACATAGGCAGAGGCTTGGGAAGCAGAAATGGATGGCGTGTTGTGAGACCAGTGAGGGTCCAACGCTGGGTCAAAAGGGGCTGAAGGGAGCGAGATGGCAAAGGGAGGAGGGGCCCATGTTGAAGAGGGCATCGAGCATGGTGCCGGGAGAAAGGAAATCAGTGAATTTTGCACAGGAAGAGGAACAGGGATGAGTGGAAAGGAGTCTTCTCTGAGAAATGACTAGCGGAGGGTTTATTGGAGGGAGCAGTGTAGTCATAATAACCAAGCACGAGGCCATTTTTAAATCCAGGTGAGGCTCTTGAGCACTTGGGCTGAGACAGTGCTAAGGAGGTTGGAAGGCAGTAGGAGGTGGATATGAGAGCTCTGTCGTGTCTGGACTCAGTTCCTGAAATGAAGACTTTTTTTTTAAATACTAGGGATTGAACCCAGAGGCACCTAATCACTGAGCCACATCCTCAGCCCTTTTTAAAATTTTTTTTATCTTTAGACAGCATCTCACTAAGTTGCTGAGGCTGGCTTTGAACTTGTGGTCCTTCTCTCCTGCCTCAGCCTCCCCAGTTGCTGGGACTATAGGCATGTGCCACCATGCTTAGCTGAAATGGATGCTTTTGTGTGTTGCCTAACCCCTGATGGAGGACTGTGTGCATGGCAAACTCTTCAGCAAATGTCAGTGTGCTGCTACTCTATTGATGGTAGTGTGAACACATTTAGCACTTTTTATAGTTTTCTTATGATATTTCATGAATGTAAAGTATCTGACTCCACTCTTCCCCAGTGTCTCAGCCTGCCTTTCTAGAAATATGAATTTCAGTTAATCTGATGGCTGTTGGTTGACCGTACACTGTGTGCCAAGCGTGTATTCTGTGGTGGAAGCACAAAGATGACAAGACCCAGATCTCGTCACAGAGGGGCAGAGAGGCCTTCAGCAGGTGGTGGATGGTCCATACCGGAGTGTGGGGAGAGTAGTCCACATGGGACAGAAAGCAGGCGAGGGGAGAGAGGGGACTTGTGAATTCTTGAGTTGTTAATAGCAAGATAATTTTGATTTTCAAAGTATTTCATTTTGATTTTTCCCAGCATTGAATACTTACATTTCACATTGATTGCATCTATCTTGAAAAGTTATCAGATTTGGACATAGTTTCTCAGTGAGTTGTAGTAGAGACTTTCATTTTGCTTAGTCTCCTTTTGAGGACTGGATTGGATTTCTGAAGAGCTGCATTCATCCCAGAGAGGTTTGGAAATGAGAGCAGTGGAATGCTGTGAGTACTTCAAAATTGTTGTCAGTTCCTCCCCTGGAATTTGAACATTTCATCCCGCAACGCTTTTATGTCCTTCCAGCCAGGGACCACAGTATGTTTCTCAGGACCTTCCAATTTGAGGCTCAATGGAAATTTTTATTAAAAAAGTCCCTCTAGAATCCCAGGCTCATTGGGAAAGCCTCTAGAACAGCACTGTCCATGCCAGATACAATTCGAGGCTGAGTGAAGTGGTGCCAGCCTGTAATCCCAGTGGCCCGGGAGGCTGAGGTAGGAGGATCGCAAGTTCAAAGCCAGCCTCAGCAACTTAGTGATATCCTTAAGTAACTTAGTGAGACCTCGTCTCAAAATAAAAAATAGAAAGGGCTGGGAATGTGGCTCAGTGGTTAAGCACCCCTGGGTTCAATCCCAGGTACCCACCCCCAAAATATATAAATAAAATGTGAGTCATATAATATAGTAAATATTGTAATAGCCATATTAAATAAAAAGAAATAGATGAAATGATTTTATTATGTATTCATTTAACTTAACCTATGGAAAATATTATCATTTCAACATATTCTTATAAAATTAATATTTTATATTCTCTTTGTCATTCTAAGTTTTCCAGATCCAGTGTGCGGTTTACTCTGGTGGCACATCTCAGTTTGAACAAGCCACGTTTTTTGTAATGAGTAGCCTCATGGGGCATTTAATGGCTACCATATTGAGTAGCAAAACTACAGAATTTAAGGCTTTTCAGAACTCTGAATCACTTCTGTGGTTACCTACAGGATGTCTGTGTCTTTGATGATTTTATTGTTAAGGAAAATAGGTATGTAAAAAAAGTGAGTTTGTTTTGGACCTTGTTTGTAGGCACGTCGTAATCACGCCACGTGAATCATTATCATACAATTCATGATAGATTTTCATCACTGGTCCCTGCAAAACTTCTTGTTTTATGCAGTTATTTATTCCCCACTTTCCTCTTCCCTCATTCCATTCTCTCTACACGTAGGCAACCATTCGAATGTGTTTAATGTTACCTTTTTGCTCAAACGTGTATGTGCAGTGTGCATTATTGTTTGAGGGAGGTGGTAAATTTACTTAAGGGATAGTTTTCCCCATGTACTGCATTTTAAAAACCTATCCAGACACTGTGTATACATCCACTGCATTGTTTTAACTGTGATGTGATACTGTGGCGTGTACTCCAAGGTGTGATTCCAGCACAATTATTTTCCCCTTGTAGAGTGATAGACTTCTAGCTTGCCTCACTTTCCCCAGCAGCACAAATAACTATGCAGGTAACACCCTCATACATATCCTGTAATGGATGTGGCATGTACTTGATACTTCTGGGTTACAGGATTATATTATTTGTTTTGGAGGGGAAAAAAGATTTATAGATAAATGCATATAATTTTATGTAGTTTTGTTCAGTGAAACATATAGCACAGAACTGGTTGAATCAGATTCTTTTCATGGACAGGTGAATCAAGTTATGGCTTACTTATTTAGGGGTTGTTTATCAATTTAATCTCATACATATGTTTCTCAAACAGACTCAGTGGCCATGAAATAGGTCAGGGTTTCCCAGGGTGATACTGAAATCTGGGCCAAGGGCAAGTGTATGGAGCCTTTATTCACAGTAAGAAAATTTTGCAGTTCTTGTTTCATCAACAGAGCAGGATGTATTTTTTAAATGAATGAGTCATAGAGACAGAAAGTGGAAATGAAGAAAGATATCACTCTTTAAAAAAAAGAAAGAAAATTTCCACCAAAAATGTACTCCTGCTTTTTAAAGCAGTTTATACTGTTTGTTTCTTCAAAGGGAATTAACAACAACAACAAAAAATTTCATGTTTTCTTTCTCTCAGTTCCTTTCTGCACCTGGCTCCTTGGTTGGAGACTTCTCACTGTAATATTTTCTAAACGGAGTGGTAAAAATGCTCTCAGTTCATTCATCAAAGCACATCTCTAACAGAGCAAGATGCACAGTTTGTTCCTCTGAGGAAGGAAGCACAAACAGCTGTCTAGGACAGAGTTCCCACACAGCCATATACTTGGTCCCCACCGATGTCTGCCTCTTTTATGTATACCAAGGAAGATTTTGATACAGTATCTGATTTATTTGATTCCAAAGAAAGTTACTGTGTGCCCACTTTTGAGACCTAAGGATCATAATGATTTGTATATGATAAAGTCATCTCTCAAGTGCCTTTAATTTATAGTAATTTCTTTCCTGCAGAAAGTAAGGGAGAGTATTAGGAAAGACACTAAGAACATACTAGAGTTCAAGAGCAGAGGAACCATCTTTTACAGAGAGACACTAACTACCTGTAGATCTAGAAAGAAGGACATTGAACTAATCCAACATAAAAACTTGTTATAAATTGGAGTTTTTAACAAGTGGAAGGCTGAGATTTTAAGATGAGACATAAAACAAAAAATATCTCCAACTATTTCTGTAGTGTAATAAATATGGAATCCTTCCTGTAGACCTGCAGATAAGAAATCACTAATATTTCAAGAGCAGTTGTCTTGTAGGAAGATAATTTTAGCATATTGCCTGGAATCCGAAGCGCATTTGTGGGAGAATAAAAAATAGCAAACAGCAATTCTGGCTCCTCTTTTTTTTTTTTTTAATATTTTGTTTTTTAGTTGTAGTTGGTGTAGTTGGACACAATACCTTTATTTTATTTATTTGTTTTTATGCTGAGGATCGAACTCCATGCCTTGCATGGGCTAGGCGAGTGCTCTATCACTGAGCCACAACCCCAGACCTCCTTTTTTCTTTCTTTTTTTTTCTTTTTTCTTTTTTGGTAAAATAACTCTGGCTCCTTTTTGGATAGCAGCAAAGTAGGATTCAGATTTAGCAGGCAGACGACCACTTAGTGACATGTGCCTCTCCTGCCCCTTTTCCCATTTTCCTTCCTTTTCTTCTCTGTTCTCCTTCCCATAGCTCTCATTCACATTGGTGTTATTTAGGTACTCTCTATAATTTCTGAGAACGAAATATGAAAAAGAGGGCCACTCCCAACTACATTTGCTTACATTCAGAACACTTACATTGTGTCCCTGTGACATGTTGTAGGACCTTGGTTGATTACATTTATTTTAATAAGAGGAAAAAAATCTGCTTTTTGCTTTAAGGAATTTAGATCTGCTTCATCTGTGATGAATAGCATCTATGTGAGACCTTTTAGAACTTTTTACTTTTGGGGATTCACAAGTTAAAAACCAAATAGTTCCATATTCTAATCTTTGCAGGAAAGAAGCACAGATTTATTGTTGGAGAGTTTTGAGAATAATTAGTTAAGTTATTTGTCCTTCTCTGGAACTTTGGCTCAATTACCTAATATTATATTTTGCTAAATTCTATTTTGAGTAAAAAATGACACTTTCTACATTTGTATCCCTGGCAGATGGTATCTACAAATACATTTGCCTTTTTTTTTTTTTTTTCACAAAGAGCCCCAGCATCTTTATTGTTTGTTTGTTTTAATTTTTTTTTAGTTGTGTATGGACAGCATGACTTTGTTTTATTTTTTATGTGGTGCTGAGGTTCAAACCCAGTGACTCACATGTGCTAGGCAAGCGCTCTGCCACTGAGCTACAGCCCCAGCCCTGTTTGTTTCAGAGACAGGATTTTACTAAGTTGCCCAGGTTGTCCTGGAACTCGTGATCCTCCAGCCTCAGCCTCGCTGGTAAAGAGGATTACAGGTTTGTGCCACTGCGCCTGGCCTCAGTTGTCTTTGAGAAACTCAGAGCTCTCTGCATGTCACTTTGTCATTACTGGAAAAGAAAAACCAAGCTATTCCCTAGCTAATTGGTTTTCCCCAGGAGAATCTATGCTTTTCTCTTTCCATCTACAGTTGTAGGGGCTGAGAGAAGAGGATGGTAGAGATCAAAGAATTCAAAGCCTTCAGCCAAATGAATGACTAGATGTTGCCTGTATTTAGTGAAATACTGAAGATGATTCTTAAGGTTTGTGAAAAATTAGGCCCAACATAGTGTCTACACCTGCTGTATTTGACAATGTTTGGAAGTGAGGTTGTGATGTTTGGATTGGTAGGTGGTGGAAAATGAATGAGTCATAACTGATGAAGTTATATTTCAGCAATATAATATTTTAGAAAGAGAATTGGACAAGTTGAGAATTAGAACCTGGGTTTCTTAATCCAACTCAATAATTTAGATGCCCACAAGTTTGGGTTTGAATGTGAGATTGCAAAGTGAATCCATTAGAAGCTGTTTCTTTCTAGATGGTGAACTGGAATTCAGTTTCTTGCTATTAAATGAATAATTAGGATCATCTATCCATATATAAGACTCTAAAATAACAGTGACTTATTACAGTAGAAATGTATTTCTCTTTCACATAGGAGTCTTGCAGGAGCAGTCCACTGATTACTGGTTCTGTTCCACAAAGACCTCAGGAACCAAATTCCCTCTGCCTCACTACTGCACCATCCCTAGGTTATAGCCTTGTCCTCATGATCCAGAACACCATTTCTTTTCCCAGGCAGCAAGAAAATGCGTACCTGCCAGGTTTTTTGTTTTTGTTTTTGTTTTTGTTTTTAAGCAAACTCTTGGAAATTTCTATACAGTCCTTGAGCTTAGAATATTCTCTGCCTGGACACATCTAGCTGGAAAGTCAGCTGGGAACTTTCATCTTTATTCTGAGTATCCATATGTGCAATCAGAAGTTTATATCACTATAAAAGAAGAGATTAGATGTGGGTGAACATCTTGCAGTGTCCACTAAGGGTGCCTTATTTATGAGACTTCAAACACCAGCCTTCTCATGGAAAAAACAAAAAGTACAGAATGATTTTCCCAGTTAACTTTGTTATTTTAAATAATTGTTTACACTTAGTTTTCTGCTGTATAACATGATTGCAATTTAGAACAAGATTTAGAAAATAAAATCACCTAGATGCAAAGTGTAACCTTTATTATTAGTTACTGTCTTTCTACTTCCAGAACTATTTCCCACTTACTAAACTCTTAGACTTGGTACTGAGGAAAGGGTTTCTTGCTTGCTTGCTTTCTAATGAACTTCTTTTATTAGACAACAAAGATTTTGTAAATTTTTTGAGCAAAAAATTAAATTTTTTCTCAACTCCATGGCTGTATTCTCTCATGTTATTTTATTGGTTGTATGTCTTTTACCTAAACTGCTACAAATTCTTTTATTTAGGTGGAGAATAAATATCTCAAAGGAATCATAAACAGAAATGCTCTCTGATTTCTTTAAATGTATTTTTAAAACTTAATCTCAGAAAAACACTTTTTCTTCTCCCCATCTATAGTCTAAAATCCTGTTTTGCATCAAATATTAAAGCTTGTCCATTAACCACTCTGGCAGGCTGAACAATTTACTTCAGTTCTGCTAATTTCTTCAAAAGGCATTTAACCTTTAAAACGCATTTAGCAAGTAGAATGCTTCCCTAACAGAAATACACTGAGGTTTTTCCACAGTCGTGTGAACAGACTAGTTTCCTAACCTTAATCCAAGTTATTTAACATTGCCAAAATCCATTTCTTTACCTATATAATGGGAGTAATATGTCCTCTATCTCTTTTGTAGGATTTTGTGGAATCAAATGAGATTGGTCTTGTTACAGCACTTTGAAAGTGCTACAGGGCACTAGAAGGATGTGCATAGTTCTTACATCAGAAGCACAAATATGCATTTTATTCTTTGGAAGTATAGGAGTGTAACATTCCCACACATAGATTTTGATTTTTTTAAATTTTTCATTTGTTATACATGACAGTAGAACACATTTATGCACTTGGATATGTCATACATAAATGGGGTATAATTTCTCATTTTTCTGATTGTACATGTTATAGAATCACATCAGTCATGCAGTCATATATGTATATAAGGTAATTTAAAGAACATTGGTACCCATTTCAGGTTGGTTTTGTAGTGTGCCATCAAAAGCCCAACTTTTCGGGGCTGGGGTTATGGCGCAGTGGTAGCGTGCTCGCCTAGCACGCGGGAGGCACTGGGTTCGATCCTCAGCACCACATAAAAATAAAATAAAGCTATTCTGTTTGTCTACAACTAAAAAATAAATATTAAAAAAAAAAAAGAAAAAAAAAAAAAAAAAAAAGCCCAACTTTTCAAATGCTGTGTCTGTTTCTTGCTAATTTGTTGTTGTTGTTGTTATTGGGGATTGAACCCAGGGGCGCTTAACCACTGAGCCACACCCCCAGCCCTTTTTTTTTGTATTTTATTTAGAGACAGAGTCTCACTGAGTTGCTAAGTGCCTTACTAAGTTGCTGAGGCCACTTTGAACTCATGATCCTCCTATCTCAGCCTCCCGAGTTGCTGGGGTTACAGGCGTGATTCACTGCACCCGGCTGTTTCTTGATTCTTCAAACCATATTTTATTGTATTATTTAACATAGATGGGAAGCCAAATGCTGGAATGCCAGTGTTTAGAATAATAATGACCTTGGCAGCCCCTGGAGTAGCTTCCATCTTAGGATCACTGCCCATGTATGCCAGCCTGAGGACTACAAATCTAAGAGAAAAACATATTGAAGACCCTGCCAAGATAATGGAAAAGAAATTGACTCCTTTAAATAGACCTTCAGACCTGTCAACCTTGAAAAAGAGTGGTGCCCATAGTAATTCCATCGGTTTGATTGTATGGAGGGCAAACAAAGATTCTTATCCATGGTCTTATTCTGCCTCCTCTTCTGCTGCTCACTCTGAAATAATAATAAAATGAAGTTGCCAGATTGGGTTGACAAAGGATGGGATAGCTGGAAGTGTTCTCTGAATGAAGTTTGCAGTTACCCTTTGCTTAATTTCCATGTACTGGTAGATCTTCCTTCAGTACTGTGTTTAGGACTTGATACTAAATATCCAAACTTGAAAGCAAAGAATTGAATGCCTGATTTGTTGCTCTTGCTGCCAAATCCAAATGGTCCTGCCTGATTTGAACAGGCACATTGCTGCCAGACTCCAGGTGAGGGATAGAGGCCAGCAACTGGCAGAAAATGTCACACAACCTGCCTGGTGATTTTTATGTAAATATGTTGCAATCTTTACTTTTAAAAATTATCAAAAATTTTACTGATTTCAAGACCATGCCCAGCTCCACTTGTTCTTTCATTTTTATGCTTAGATTTTTGGATTTTGGATGCATGTTGGTTTCTATGCAGGTTTTTTTCTCCCAACACATTTCAGCAGTAAAATATGAATGTTCACTCAAATTTTAAGTATTTTGTATTTTGTTTTGCTGCTGGGGATTGAACCCAGAGGCACTTTGCCACCAAGTTAAGTCCTCAACCTTTTTTAGTTTAATTTTGAGACAGGGTCTCACTAAGTTGCTTAGGGCCTCACTAAATTGCTGGGCCTAGCCTTGATCTTGTGATCCTGCTGCCTCAGCCTCCCAAGGCTCTGGGATTATAGATGTGTGTCACCATGCCCGGCTTAAGTATATATTTTTAAGTGTTTCTATTTTTTAGAGGGAAAGTCAGAAGGTTCTTAGTAGTGGTTGCAAGTTATGCTATGTTGTGCATACTAGAAATGGAAATAGTGTTCATCGGTTATATTTCATATCATCTCAAGATTGTAACAGCTCCTTTCAATTTTTTTTTTTTTTTTTTTGGTACCACGGATTGAACCCAGGCACGCTTAACCACTGAGCCACACCCTCAGTTCTTTTATATATGTGTGTGTGTGTGTGTGTGTGTGTGTGTGTGTGTGTGTGTGTATTTAATTAGAGACAGGGTTTTGCTTAGTTGCTCAGAGCCTCAACTAAATTGCTAAGGCTAGCTTTGAATTCATAATCCTCCTGCCTCAGCCTTCTGAGCTGCTGGGATTATAGGTGTGCACCACTATGCCTGGGTCCTTTCATAACTAGTAAGAAAATTTACATGTGTTGTATTATGTGTGTAGGTATTTCGAATTAGACTTTATGATGATATTAAAATATTCTATAAGCCAGGCGTGGTGGTGCACACCTGTAATCCCAGTGGCTCAGGAGGCTGAGGCAGGAGAATCACAAGTTCAAAGCCAGCCTCAGCAACTTAGCAAGGTCCTGAGCAGCTCAGAGAGACCCTGTCTCTAGATAAAATACTTTAAAAAAAGGGCCGGGGATATGGCTCAGTGGTTAAGCACCCCTGGGTTCAATCCCTGGTATCCCCCCCCAAATCTGTAACTCATAATTAACCTCGGTTATATGAGTTCATACGGGTATGTGTATGTTTGGATAGATGAGTGGATACTTGGAAATTTTCCTTTCAGGTAAATTTAGCTGCTTACATTTCACACTTTTTCATTTTGAAGTTTGGCTGTGAAGTTACCTGGACTATATTGGTGTGTTAATTTTGTTAACAGTCTAAACAGAAAGACATCATTTTCTGCCTTCCCCCAACATCAGGTCACTGTCTGGTCACCTTCTTTCCAAGAACGTGAGGCAGAGTCAAAGCAGTCTGAAAAGACAGATGTCTTCAGGATAAAGCGTGGCTCACGCTGTTTTGTTTCAGCTTCATTTCTGCTTCTCTAAGGACTCGACTCCATGACATAAAACAGCCACCTGCTGATGACAGAGGTGCCGTGTACACAGACGAGTGTGTTTCTCACCGGATTCATCGTTTCTAAATTGACATGGAGTAGCTGCTGTTATCTAGTTTTCTTGAACAAAGTAAAAATTACCTTTTTAATTGAGCGCTTTAGTTGTTACAAATTATCAGAAATCTCATTTGTTTTAATGAAGAAATGCACTGTGGTTGATGCTGGTTCAGAATGTTTTATAGGCACTGAGAATGTAGCTCAGCGGTAGAGAATGTGCCCAGAGTGCCCAGGTCCTGGATTCTATCCCTGGCACCCTCCAAAAAAATGTTTTTAAAGTTTTGTATTACAGAATGTTTTTTTCCCAAGCCATATTTGAATGAAGCAATTGTTGACTAATAATAATTAACAACATTTTCTGAGTGATTACTATGTGCCCAACTTTGTGTTGAGTGCTTTGTTCCCCATCAAACCTATGAGCTGTGAGCTCACTGTGTTACAGTGAGCAGACAGGCCATTAGAAATTAAGTTGTTTATTTGAGCTCGATACTAATCTATTCTGTTGATCTGACACCACAGTCCCCGTTCTGGCATTCACACGGCCCTGAGAAAAGTTAGGTCAAGTAAGCCCAGCACAGTGTCTCCAGTGAGTTTAAACTAGGGGATTTCCTAGTGTTTTCTTATGCCAAAATGCTTAATAAAAATATACAATATGTTTACTGTTGAAAGACCCAGATTTAAGGACTATCTGAATATTGAGTTCTTGGAATATTTACTCAGTTTTAACAGAAAAATCTTCAGCTACAAATAACTTCCTATTTCAAGGACACTCAAAAATCTTAATATTGAGTTTTTAAAGGAAAATATGAAGAGAAGTGTTAGGACATTAACACTCTCCAAACTGTTCAGAGTTTTACTACAACTGTTAAAATAATGCTACCATATGAAAGCTCAGTTGAGTACAAAGTGTCACTTTTTCTAAGGCTATGATAGATTTATCAGGGTATAAATTATGTCTTGCAGATAAACATAGCAAGAAATATGAGGGCTGTGCGACTGTTCTGGTCCACTCCGGTGGCCAGAGGTCAGGATTCTGGGAGCTTGTGGATTCTGAACACTTGGAGGCTCATTCCCTTGTTGCCATGGCCCATGTTTCTGCCAGCCCCTTTGGTGAAAGATAAATTCTAAGCAGTTTCTGTTTGCTGCTTGGAAGCCTCAGCAAATCTATAGTTAACCATCTAGACCTACAGTCCTGGCTCTGTACGATTTAGATAGCCCTCCTGGTTCCCACCTGCTTGAGCCTGTTACCCAGTTTACCTCTTCTCTTCACTTCTGTTTTTCCAGCTTCTGGATAATACTTGGTTTTGATAGGAAGCCCTTAATATAAAAGAATAAATAAGTGGATGAATAAATGGTTGAAGAACATTTCATGTGTTTCATTCTGTGGCCAGTAGTTAGATAGAATTTGGAGAATAATGACTGATTTTTCTGTGTCCCCAGACCTACCCTTTGATTGTTAAAAGTGTGCTGTCATGAAACCAGCAGCAGATTCTTGGGCCCAACACAGACCTACTGAGCCAGAAATTCTAGGGTGATCCCAGCCTGCCCGGTGACTTTGTTGCTTGAGAACCTCTGCTTCCCACCCTGAGTGCAGCTCTTTGTCCTTCATAATGATCTCTGCACCCACAGCTCTGAAACAAAGCCTAACCCAGAGTACACAGGAAGTACTTGCTGGATGCATTCATCCATCTTCCCTCTTCCCACCCGGTGCCGTGAGCTCTGGAGCTGGGTGCACACACGCCCAGGAAGGGAGTGAATGCCATTCTGAGGACCTGCGGGAAATCTTTTGTGCTCTGCAGTATAGACCTTGCTAAATATAGACTCCCAGCTCACCCTTCCTCCTTCCTGTGCCCTCCTCGGCAGGAGAGGAAATTTCCAGCTCCTGCTAGATGCTAATTCATCTTTATTTGACCCTGGGTTTCTGAAAGAGTCCAGGGAGAAGGTGATTAGAGGTGGGTTTGCTTTTCACACCAGCCCCTGCCAAGATCAGTGGGTCCTATGAGGAAGCCAGGGTGCAGCCAGGCCCAGAGCACTGGCGCCTGAGGTGGCTGGAGCAGGCGGGTCCTTGCTGCTCACAGATGGGTCCCTTGTTCCCACGCCAAGTGTTGCTTTTGGCCCAAGAGGGCTCCTGACACAAGAGAGACTTTGTGGGGCTCTCAGCCTTGCTATTTTTACTTTCCGGCCCTGCTTCCTATTCCTTCAAAAAAAGAACAAAAAATACAAACAAGGAAGGACTGCAGAGCCATTTTGAAAGGACACCTGTGACTCTCAGCTTCCACCACTGACCCATCCCCTGTCAGCATGTGACAGTGCCTGCAGTGACAGATAGTGATGACAGGAGAAGAGAAACTGGGGGAGAAGCCCCTTGGTGCAAGAGCTCATTGGAGGGAAGGAGAAACACAGAGATTAGCCTGTGCAGTGTGTCTGGGGGTGGGATTGGATCTCCAGGCTTCTCTTTTTTTTTTTTTTTTTGGTACCAGGGAATGAACCCAGGGGCACTTGACCACTAAGCCACATCCCCAGCCCTATTTTGTGTTTTATGTAGAGACAGGGTCTCACTGAGTTGCTCAGTGCCTCACCATTGTTGAGGCTGGCTTTGAACTCGTGATTCTCCTGTCTCAGCCTCCCAAAGTGCTGGGATTACAGGCGTGTGCCACTGTGCCCGGCTGGATCTCTATGTTTCTAAGGGGAAGGCCTTGCTGATCCAGGGCTGCTTTCCTGGAGCAGGATCAGGGAGAGGGGCCCATAAAGGAAGTCCATGTGTAAAGGCGTGCATTAGAGGTGTATTCACCATGATGCACCCAGAACATTAGGATGATTTAGGGCTCAAGTCCAGGCCCTCAAAGTAAAGCTTGGTACCATCACTTACTTCATAGCTACTTGACTTTCGTCAGGCCAGTGGCTGATCTTATAATCTCAGCCTTACAACATTGCTTTGTTTTGTTTTCTCTCTTTTTCTTAATTCCCCATGCTGACCATATTTAGCTTTTTTCACCTCTCTGAAAAAGTAAAAGTTTGCCTCCTTGACTTTAAACCTATTTGTTGTCCGCTCAGAACCTTAGAAACAGGGTTGACAATAGTGCCTCCTTCATGGGGCAGCCATGGTTAGGCCCTAAGCAATAAAGGGTGCATGCTACACACCCAGCCAGCCTCGGAATCCTTGTCATTGCTATTAGCTACATTATCTCATAGCAGCCCCTGGATCCAGTCTTGCCCTCTAGCTGGGACTAGTGTGAGCCTCACATGTGATAATATAAGATGTGCTTTACTTTGGGTGGAGAACTTTTTTCTCATGAAAGCCCTAGCCCCACAGCAGGGGAAAACTCAATAATCATATACAGCTGCAAAGCAACTTTATTCATTTGGGGTCAGTTTGTGTTTGAGAGAAACCTAGGAAAAATTCAGCAAATCTGCTTTAATTCTTTCATTATTTTTTTTAATTATGAAATATTTTTCACTTTGACATTAATTGAGAGAGAGAGACAGGCATTTGGAAGAAGAGAAGGTGTCTTGTGGTGGCGGAGGCACTGCTGGCCAGAGCACAAATGGTGCGTGTCTTAGTCAGCTTTTTCGCTGTTGTCATGAAAAGACCTGATCAGAGCACTTGTTGAGGAGAAAAAGTTTGAGGGCTCAGGGTTTCAGAGGTCTCAGTCCATAGGAGGCTGGCTGCATTCCTCAGGGCTCAGGGTGAGGCAGAACAGCAGGGAAGAGTGTGGAGGAGGAGAAGCTGTTCACATGACGATCAGAAAGCGCAGAGAGAGACTCCTCTGGCCAGATACAAATTGATATATACCCCAAAGGCACACCCCCAGTGACCCACCTCCTCCAGCCACACCCCACCCACCTTCAGTTACCACTCAGCTAATCCCATCAAGGGATTAATTCACAGATTGGGTTAAGACTCTCACAACCCAGTCATTTCTCCTCTGAACCTTCCTACATTGTCTCACTCACAAGCTTTGGGGGACGCCTCCTGTTTAAACCATAACAGTGCCTGACGAGGAAGAAGCCCAGCAGGGCAAGTGGGGTGGAGTCTAGAGCTGCCTCTGAGTCCAGCCCTGAGAGGGAGCCTTCGCTCCTTCTTCTCCATGGAAAGAGAAACCATTAGATTATCTTCTTTAAGCCTCATTCTTTGAACCATGGTGACCATTTAACCTCTTAGATTCTGTAGCAAACGTTTTCTTTTGGGTATATGAAAAAAACTTTATCGTGACTTTAGTAAGCTGCATATGTCAACATATTGCTGGCTTTGGAGACCTGTAATCTGTAATAAATGAGAGTGGGCGTTCAGGTAGTGACAAAGCCTGTTACGTGCCACCTTCATTCTGAGTGCTTCATACACCACCCAGTGAGGTAGGTGCTCTTATGATCCTTGTTTTACAGATAAGATCTGAAGCTAGAAGAGATCAGGTATCTTGTCCAAGGTCATTCAAGCAGTGAGTGGCTAAGCCAAGATAAGAAGGTCCCCTCTAGTGTTCTATTTTCTGTCCCCATTACAGGACGCGTAGTGCCATCACTAGGTTTCTTTCTGATTCTTCTCTTGTTTCTAGACTCACTGGAGCCAATAAGAGTCTTGAATGAGTCCCTTCTTTTTGCTTGGATTTGTTGCTTTAAGGGTTTGTGCTACGTGGGTCCGCTCGACAAGTTGGGGTCCTGAGAGACAAAGAGGGGTCTCTGGGGAAGAAAACGAAATGGAATCTCCCAGGACGGGGGTGACAGTCCGCAGGGTCACTGTCCCCAGACCCCAGGGCGTAGCTAAAAAACTGCTCTGCCGGAGTGAGACGCAGAAACACTGGAGCAAGATGCAGAAACACTGGAGCAAGATGCACAAACACCATTTATTCCAGAAAGTACAAAAGCTTATATACACTCCTGGACCAATCAGGTCCAAAGTTACAAACAAAGGGGTGCTCTCTGTCAAGAGCACAGTCCATTAGCATAGCATGGGGAAAGATGGAAGGGAGAGGTTGAAGGTATGGAGAGTGCTCCTACAGGATTATCTTCCTAGGTATTGAAAAATATTCTGATTTGCCTAGCTATCTCTTCTGGCATGGGTCTTTTTAGACAAAAGTTGAACCTTTGGGTCTCAAGATTCTTCTACCAGCATATTTTTTAATTTGTGAAAAACAATATGCATTCAGAAATACTCGTAAACATAAACATGCCATTTAACAAATAATTATAAAGGGAGCATCCATGTCACCACCAGCCAAGTCAAGAGGTAAAATACTTCTCTTTTTTTGGTACTGGAGATTGAACCCTGAGGTGTTCTACCACTGAGCTACATCCCCAGCCTTTTTATTTTTTATTTTGAGACAGGGTTTCACTAAGTTGCTGAGGCTGGCCTTGAACTGGCAAACCTCCTGCCTCAGCCTCCTGAGTCTCTGGGATTATAGACATGCACGTGCCCAGCTATAAAACATTTCTCATACTACAGAAGTCCTGGATATGCTTTCTCTCATCATAGCCATATCACCCCAGCCACATTTTCAGGTATCCATTAACCTGTTTTGTTTTGTTTTTCCCATGTATGTGATAGCTATATCCTTGTATCTCTTTATCATTTTCTACTTTTTTTACCATCTATGTTTATACCCCTGAATATTGTAATGTAGTTCTTAAACTTTATATGAATGGAAATTTAATGAATGCCTCTCTTTTGCATTAGTAATGTGTTTGTGAAATGTACCCATATTCTAGTGTACAGCTCTATCTAGCTTATTTCATTCATTCATTCCTTTATTCTGCTGTAATATATTTATTCATTCTGCCTGAAATAGCTATCTAGGTTGTTTTTCTCTGTCTTAATGATTCTGTTGTGAATGTGTTACCTACTGCAAACACGTGGGTGCACTAGGGCATATATTAGGTGTAAAATTGCTGGTCATAAAGTAGGGATACCTTCAACTTTAGTAATTAATACTATTTTTTTTTCCAAAGTGATTATATGCAATTATCCATCTGCTGGGAACTTACACCAGTTCCCATTGTTTTACATGCCCGCCAACAATTGGTATTATAACACTTTTTCATTTTCACCAAGCTGGTGTTATGTAAGGATATCTATTGTGTTATGAATTCCGGTGCTTTTTAAAAACTCTCAAGGCTTTCTATATAGATTTCTCCAATAAACTCTCTTATAAATCTTTCCTTGAGCAACCTCATAGTTGCACTGAGTTCCAGTTCTGCGGGTAGGGAACTCAGATGGGATCCTGCTTTGTGCCGATACTGGTTCTAACTTTTCAAGATTACTATGGCACTAAGATTTCACCACGCAGTAAGGAGAACTGAGAGGGACTGACGCTTTCTCCTTTAATATTTCACCTGGTATTTCAGATATTCCTAGTTGATTTGTCTGCACACCCTCCCTCATGCCTTTTCCATGCTGGTACCGTCTGAGGGCAGCTGTCTAGAGCTGCTTGATGATATTTGGAACAACTTTAGGGCAGAAGTAGCTTTTCGATATTCCAATGTCGTAGCACTATAGGACTCTTTCTCTAACTATGGTGTCAAAGTTCATTGTAAGCAAAAATTTTGAAGAACAATTGATTCTATTTTCAAGGAAAATCATACAGGGCAAATATGTAACAGATAAAAATGGTGCTGTTGTGGGTGGAAAGTTCTAGAAGGGCCAGGAATTCTACCTGCCTGTTCCACTAGTTTCCTCCCTGATTTGCTATCAATCGAAAACTATTAGGCTCTTAATAGAGTCCAAAGCACTTATTTAAATGTGTACATAGCTTTATGTAGGAAACACCACAAGACTATGCAGATTAAACAAAATAAAATGCAATGGGGCTGAGAGGCCTCAGAAGGGACAGTTCTTACTTCTCCTTGTGGAACCTCTCAGTACAAAAAAGGTACACAATCCCCGTCAACACCCCTTGGCCTCCAGCCCAGAACTCTGGTTTATCATGTTATACTGTGGACCATTTGGTATCTGCAGGAGATTGTTTGGAGGATCCCTTCCAGATACTAAACTCTGAGGATGTTCAAGTGCCTTTTATAAAATCACATAGTATTGGCATTATAACCTATGTATATCTTCCCTTATACTTTAAACCATCTCTGGACTTATAATGCCTAATATAATGTAAGTACTATGTAGATAGTTGTCATACCGTATTGTCTAGAGAATAAAAACAAGAAGAAAGTCCATACATGTTCAGTGCAGATACAGGTTTTTTTTTAATACTTTTGATCTCCTAGTTTAATCCATGGATGTGGAGCCTGCAGATAAGGAGGACCAGCTGTATTTCCGGTTTGTCCATGAGGACATTCATAGACACCATTAAAAAGACATTGTTAGGGCTGGGGTGGTGGCTCAGTGGTAGAGTGCTTGCTTAGCATGTGTGAGGCACTGGGTTTGATTCTCAGCACCACATATAAATAAATAAAATAAAGGTCTATCAACAACCAGAAATTATTTTTTTTTAAAAGATATTGTTAGCAGTCCTGGGGGCCATGAAGTTGCTCTGTCTTGTGAAATCGCATAGAACAGGTTGCTTAAGACTTCCTTTTCTGCTAAGTGCCAGGTTCATCATTGGAGGACCCAATCCATTCACTGATTTCTCCCTTTTTTTTTTTCTTTTCTATCTTCCTCCTTCCCGTCTATCCATCCATCCATCCACCCACCATTTATTATTGAATTGCTGCCCTACTGGGCTGGTTATACGATGGTTAGTGAGACAGGCATGCCGCGTGCCTGCCCCTGCACCCTCTACATCCATGTGGGGTGATGTGGCGGGATTCTATAGATGATGCTGAACTGTTGATATGGTAAAGAGCTCATTTTACTTCTTCCTTCATCATTGCCACTGTCTATTGTTAGCAATAGAATAAGCCCCCTTTTAAATTTATTCCAGCAAACTCTCAGCATAAATGTAGACTATAAACCAGATAAAAGTGGGGTAGGTTTGGTTCACATCAGAACAGCCCAGTTCCTGCCACTCAGCACAAAGTCTCATGCTACTGCCCCCGCCCCCAGCTACCTCCTCAGGCAGCCTAACTCAGAATCCATGGCTCTTGGTCTGAGCCCTGGGTCTGACATGATTTCATGTGCTGATATCGTATGTAGCTATTCCTCATGTTCTCTAATGCCCCCGTGGTAGACACCTAGGATAAATGTGGAAATTCAGGCCCTTAGACCTCATAAACCATAGAAATGGTAACTGGCAGTCTCTGTATACCCCTTCTGCTTTAGCCCCAGAGTTCCTTGTCTGTGAGCCACTAGACTGGGACAAGGGAACCCACTTGCAAGAGTTTTTACCAGCTTAATCCCTAAACCATGTATTTTACCTTTCCTGTCCCAGTTAAGAGACTGAAAACAAAGTAACAACCAAAATGACCCCTTTACCCCCTAAAAAGAGGAGAAGAAAAAAAATATAAACACATTTGGTTAAAGTGGTTTCTACAAAATTTGGTTAAGTTGAAATTATGAAATCATGCTTGATTTTTCTGTCCCGGAGGGGAAAATTTGCATCATAATTTGAGACTGGTGGCAGTTTTGCCTCTGGCAGATTTAAATGAAAAAAAAAAAAGAAAAAAAAAAAGATCTTGGAATGCCAGACAGCTGCATGAATACACATCTGTGCCCAGAGTCTTAATCAGCCTCTTTGTTGGGTTTCTCTTTTTCTTCTTGCCGTTGTAACAGCCTCAGTCAAGCCTGCCCACATGGGGTGCAGTGAAGATCACACAGATCAAGGCCTACACATGTTTGTTCTGATTTGAAGCTCTGTGACACACCCTGGCCTCTTTTATGTGGCCATGGAGGAAAGGCTCTAACCGTTCAAGTGATGCTTGGGTCTAGAGCTCGTTTGTTTTCCTGCCTGCCTGCACTGATAGAGCTGCTTGGGATTCATCCACGATCCTGCCATCTCTATGAATTTCTAATCCTACTTCCTCTCTCCTCTTCTCTAGCACTTGTATCCATTTCATTTTAACTCAAGGCTAAGAATAAGGTTGTTTGATTTGGTTTGGTATTGGAGATTGAACCCAGAGGTGCTTTACAATATTAATCTTTATTAATATAAAGATTCCTGCTTTACCACTGATCTACATCCCCCAGCCCCTTTGTTGTTTTTTTTTTTCATTTTGAGGCAGGGTCTCACTAAGTTGCTGGACTGACCTCAATTTATAACCCTTTTGCCTCGGTGTCCTGAGTGGCTAGGATTACAGGTGTGTGCCACCATGCCTGGCTCCAAGTTGAGATTTTTTTTTTAAAGCAAATAGTCATTCTGGAAACTGATGTTATATTAATATAAACCAAGTGTAGCTGAAATTGTCCAGGGGACATATATCATTTGGCATCCACAATGCTTAAAAAAAATATTTTTTTAAAATTTGAATGCCTTTGGACTTTGTAGATGCTCACCCATTTGCCACAGTCCCCACAATTCCTTCACACCTATCCTCCTCCGTGTGTTCTACATTACTGGCCTGTTTTTAAAACCAGTCTGGTTCTCTGCTGATCTCTGAAGCCTTTCTAGTTCACTCTCCCGAGGAATGTTCTCTGTACAATTTACAATTCTAGAGTATTTTTTTAAAAAAAATTTCTACTTTGTAGGTGTTTACAGTTGAATGGGAGGGGTTGTTAAAAGTGTATGAAAAATAGAAATACAGTACTTATGTACTGAAAATGGTTTCAGAAAATTAGATTTATACTCATAGTTGGGAATGATATGTGATCCCAACCTGTAATTCTTGCTAATTGACACAGGGATCCAGTAGATTTGGTGGGTAGCCATGTGAATTTTGCTTGGGTAGTTGATCCTGGTTCATGGTGTTTAGCTTGTTCATAGGGTTCTTAGAACTACAGGAGGGTCTGATATTTAGGAATCTGATATTTGAGAATATATTTGACAATATGTCCATATTCTCAAATGCCAACCTGCTTTTCCAGCTCTTTCCTTGTTTCTTCCCTATCACTCCTTTTACCGCCCTTTTCGCCCATAGGATGGTTTTGGTTCTTCTCATTTGAACTGTGGACACATCTGCTTATAGAGTTTGCCTGGCTAGTGGTACTAAAATTGGAAGGCTCTTTTTGTCTTTTAATAAAGCCCTTTCTTTTTTTCCATTTCCCAGCAGATATCTGGAGTGATCAGTCATTTCAGACAGATCCGGATTTGCCGCCTGGCTGGAAAAGAATCAACGACATCGCTGGGACCTATTATTGGCACATCCCAACAGGAACAACTCAGTGGGAACGGCCTGTCTCCATCCCCGCAGATATCCAGGGTTCTAGGAAAGGGTCACTTAGCTCTGTAACGCCATCTCCCACCCCAGAGAACGAGGTAAAATGGAAGTGTCTTTTTACCGGCTTAGTAGGGTGGATGTAAACTTGTGAGTTCTCTTTAGACTAGTGGTTTCCGCCCCAACAGGTCATCGAGGTAAGCCTTTTGATTATCATGCATGTTGCATTTGAAATCTCAGGAATGCTTCCTCTTAGTAAATAGTGTTAATATCCATCTTTTGGGGGTGTTTTCATTTTTAATGGCCCTTGGTCTCTTGAAACACCCTTCTAGGTACAGAAAGCAAGAGGGGCTGATTAATGAGGAGTGGTTAAGATTCCCTAGAGCCTGTGGAGGCAGTAATTTACTCTGCAGGTACCATTGCATGGTGCTGCCTCAATAAAATATTTACACGCAGAAGAACATCTCTTGGCCAGGCATGTGATAATTACCATGCATCTTATTAGCCTTGGGTTCCTTTCCTAGCATGGTAAGGATGTCTGCAAGAATAACCCTTGAGAGCCCTTAAATGTTTAATTTCTATTTTGAAAAGGATCTGTTTATTTAGCAGAAGTGACATAATTTTAGAAATAATTAGCAGCATAAATTTTTCCTATCCCTGAGGACGATATCTGGATGTTTAAACAAAGAATTGCGGCATTAAAAATTCCATTGTGATATTTATTAATATAAAGATTCCTGCAGTGAACTTTTGCAAATCCTGATAACAGAACATTCAAGAGAATTATAATTGGGAAAGGTCACAATTAAGGGATGATTTTTTTTTTCTTTTTTTTTTTTTTGAGAAAAGGGATTTGATCCATGACACCAGCCTTTCTCCCTCTTTTGTTCTTTAAACAAGCCCATTAGCTTTCACTTTGAGGACACTTCATCTCTTACCTGGAGCTTCTCTGTCACTTCCAACTGTTATTACGTTTCCTTTCTTTAAACACAGACGATGCCTTAATCCTATTGAGTATTTACTTTTTCGTCTCTGGGAGACAGTAAGGCCTATAGTCTCATCACATTCCTGCTATTACAGGGCTTCAGCCTCTCACTTTCCCAGCCTGGACCCCAATTCTTCATCTCTAAAGTGATAAGGGAGAGTGAGCTGGACCCTCACTGGTCAACCAGGTTGGTTTGTTCTTTGTCCTGATCCTCAGGCACATGCTTCAGTCCACTGAACCACAAAAGATACTTTTCCCTTATCACTAGATCGTTATTGTTTTGATGACTTTTATTGAAGCATAGCATTTCCACTCCTGGGCATTTTCCATGGAGTGACATGTTCATCTTGGGTTAGGTGTGCTAGGGAATAAAGGAGAACCAATACAACCGCAGCCTTCAAGGAGCTTGACGCGGAGGGAAGTTCTTCTGTTTTAACCTAGATGCATCCTGGGCTTTTTCCCTGTACCAGCATGGGCTCTTCGAGGAGCAGTGCCAGGCAGGACCAGCCTTTGCTCTCATTAAAGGCAGATATGCTTTCCTCCTTAGCCATACATTATTTCTCTTGGCCTCTCTGTTAGGATCTTTCTCCATTCCAGGGCTTTATTCTTCTATCCTAGCCCTTTAATCGTGTCCACTGACAGAGTGACCTCCAGTCTTAGAACGCCAGGGTGGGAAAGGGTCATCTGGTACCAGCATCCATATGTTACAGATGGGGAAACTGAGGTGCAGAGAGGACAGTGACCAGCAGCAATGCTGGGTCTGACATGCAAGAGTTCCTGAACTCTCCTTTATCTTCAGCCAGAGTTCTTATCACTCAGCATCCCTGGCTTTGGGGTTTCAGCCTACTCTGCGTCCCCATTGACTCTTGTATGGAAATTGCACTAACTTTGAGGCACGATTCCTGTACCAGAAGAAGGACGTCCTTCTGAATGCCTGCCAAGGCCAAGGCATGGGTGTGGTGGAGTCCATGGAGAGTCATCTGAAGTTGCATAGCTTGAACTTTTATTTCTTGGCTCAATATGGTAGGTTTTGTTTCCATACTGACTACAAAACAGTCACCCAGGGCAGCTGGCCCTGGATAAAACTTTCAGGTGTCAGAGTTCCTCTCTAATCCCTGAGCCTCCTGGTGCCCACTCTTGCCTGCTCTTCCCCGCTCTATGTCTGCTCCCTACCCCTGTCCCATGCATTGCTCAGGACATTTTTCCAGGCTCAGAAGGATTCATCCCCTTTTCTTTCCCTCTTGGAGTTAAATCTTAGAGTTCAGTGCATCCCCATAATTCAGCCCCATAATTCAGCCTCATCATTGCTTTTAAAGGTTTGTTGGGTCTGGGGTGTAGGTCAGTGGTGGAGTGCCTGCCTGTCATGGACAAGACCCTGGACAGCATCCTCTACACTACAAAAAAAATTTTTTTTTCAGTTTATTTTTATAAATATTATTTCTTTGGACTGGATGATGTTCCCATGGCAGGGAAGACAGCTATTATGTTCCACATTTTAGAAAAGAAGTCACTGAGAGTCTGAGGGTTGAACAGCCATGCAGCTGGTATTAGAGTGGCGAGGCATCCCATCCTGACTCAACCCTGTGCTTTGCCCCAGCGCTATGTGAATATCCACCTTCTGGAGTCATTCCTTTCTTCTGCTTGTGACCATGCCATTATATTAGCAGAGTCTCATCCCTCCACAGAACTTTGTTAAAAGATGACTATCTGTAGAAATTTCAGAAACAGGTACTCACTCGTATCCAAGCCTTTAGTAGACTGATGGGACAGGAAGTTTGATTGACCTTTTGATGGTTTGCTTCATGCTCCTTCTCCCCACTATATCTGAGGCCATCCATTAAGTCAAAGAACCAAACAGATGTAAGAGGCACTAAATTTTAAAAAATCACAGAGGCAAAGGGATGAGCAGGGAGAGAGAGGAGGAACGAAGGAGTTAGAGAAAGACCCCACTGCCACATACCAGGATGTGGGGACACCAACGGTGATATTAAACCACAGAGATTTGAGCTCCAGGCAGTGCCACGAAATAGGCACCTGATACTATAGTTGTCATTCCCATTGTACACTTGACAGCCCTGAAACCCAGAGAGGTTAAGTGACTCGCATAAGATCGCAGAGCCAGTCCATGGTAGAGTCCACCCGACTTCAGGTCTGCTGACCCCCACTTCACTCCAAGCTTCACAGAATATATCAGGAAGCCTGGAGACTCGAGTCTCTTCATCTCATCCTGAGGAAGGGCTCTGTCACATGTGGAGCCTTCTAGAAAATAACTTCTCTTAATAACACCACTTCAGGTGCTAATGACAGCTGAAGAGAAATGAATATTTCTCTAACACCATTTCTTTGATCCCTAAATAGAATCTATTTCAAATTATCTCGAAACATGAGCAAAATATTAAGGGAGAGAAGACACTTATGTTGTGGTAGAAATGCATATTTTTCTTCAGCCTTATCCTGAGCTCAGTTGGGGGAAAAAAATGAAAAATAAGTGCCAAATCTGTTGACTTTACAAAAGTTTAGGACTGAAGGCTTCCTTACAGTTTGAAAATTTTGCGTTGCACATTCCAAAGTTCACTTGGGAAGTGTCAGGCGCCATGGATAATGTTTTCACTACATGTGACAGTAGTATTTTTCAAAGTTTATAAACAGGCCAGGAAGCATTTGCCACCAAAATTGGCACATGGTGCTCTTCCCCACCCCAAGCCATTTATTTGTTCAAAATTACCTCTCAAATTATTTGGGTGTTGAATTTTAGATGAGAGCCACACAGAATATTTGTATGAATAACTGAGAATGCATCTGGTTCCTCCAGAAGAGAGGATGGAGAAGGTGGCTCTGAAGCTAGGGCAGGTGAGCTGTTCCTCAGAACTGTGACCATCCCTCGGTTGTAAATGCTCTGTTCTTGTTGAAGTTCTGTGCTTGTGGATTCTCTGGATTCTCTGAGCAGTTAACACCCCAGGAGGGGTGAAATGCATTACCTTAGAACCAGTGTATTTCCATGTACACTTGGAAATAAGATGACAGGGTCAAAGGCCATTTTATCATCATTTTACTGAACTTCTTGACACAATCAAGTAATCAAGACTTTTTCGATCTAGAAAGAACAATGGAGAAGGGCCCAGAGAATGCTGGGACAGTTTTTCTCAGCCTTTGTTCTAAGATAGCAACCAGGAAGATTTCTGGAGCTTGTAAAATGTGTGGGACCTAGAAATCTGCTTTTTCATAAGCTTTCGGGAGGATTTGGTGCTGAGTGCTATATGACAGCCAGCCCTCTAGGGAACTAAGTCCCTTATTTTTGTGTCACTTCCTCTTAAATTCTTTGGCCTCACCTCACTATCTCTCAGGAGCTCCCTTCTCTACTTTGAAATCCCTTTATTCTGTCACATTCCTTGGAAGTATCATGACCTAGGACATATTAATCTCCCTCCAGAAAACTCCATGGGGGTTGGGACCTGGTGCCCTCATCTTATATCCCCAGACCTGGCACAGTTCCTGGTATGTGGTAAAGTTCATCAGATGTTTGCTGGTGAAGGAGAAACCCCAGCCTCAGAGAGGGAGCTTTGATTGGTTTGCTATAGTGGCAAAGCCAGTGTTAGAACCCTCTAGAGTGGAATGTCTACCTTATGCTGCTGCTCCGGGGACTCGTTTAATTGTACAAAATTCTGTCGGTCTTGCTCTTTTTTTTTTTTTTTTAACTTTTCTGAATTGTGTTTGAATGGTACAACATGTGCTATACAGTGGTCCTCCCTTAACCACAGGAGACATATTCTAAAATCCCTCAGTAGCTACCTAAAATCACAGACCGTACCAACCCCTAGATTCACTGCCATACTGCAGCAGTCAGTCTGACAACCAGGACAGCTACGCAGTTATAGCACAGGTGCACACAGTACAGGTATGTTGGAGGAACAGAGAGTTCCTTTCCCAAGAGCGAGGAGTCAGATGGCATGGAAATTCATCATACTACTCGGAATGATGTACAGTTTAAAACTTACAAACTTTATTTCTGTGTTTTTCCATGTAATATTTTTGGCCCATGGTTGACAGCAGATAACTGAAACCGCAGAAAGCAACCCTGTGGATAAGGGGAACTGCCACGCTCTTCTAACAGCCTTGCATCCACCCAAGCCACGGAGAGTGTTTTAAAAGGGAAGCATGCACACGTAAATGTACAGAATGCTCATTAATGCTGCCTGGCCTATACCTTGGAATTCTGGAATTCTAGAATTCCAGGTTTTTTGCCATTTCTATCATGGCCACACTTGTTGAGCCTCAATTTTTTTTTTTAATTTTTGGTCTTTGAACCCAAGGACACTGAACCACTGAGCTGCATCTGCAGCCCTTTTTTAAAAAATATTTTAATTTGTTTTCATTAGTTATACATGACAGTAGAATGCATGTATGCACTTTGATATATCATACATAAATGGGGTATAATTTCTCATTTTTCTGATTGTACATGTTGTAGAATCACATTGGTCATGCAGTCATATATGTACATAAAGTAATAATGTCTGTTTAATTCTACTATCCTTCCTATTGCCAGATCCCCTCCCCTCCCTTTACTCCCCTCTACCTAATCTAAAGTAACTCTATTCTTCTCTAGTGTCCCCCACCCCTATTGTGAATTAGCACCCACATATCAGAGAAAACATTCAGCCTTTGGTTTTTTGGGATTGGCTTATTTCACTTAGCATATTCTCCAGCTCCATCCATTTACCAACAAATGCCATAATTTCATTCTTCTTTAAAGCTGAGTAATATTTCATCAAATATATATGCCACATTTTCTTTATTCATTCATCTATTAAGGGGCGCATAGGCTGGTTCCATAGCTTAGCTATTATGAATTGAACTGCTATAAACATTGACATGACTGCTCGCTGTAGTATGCTGTTTTTAAGTCCTTTGGGTATAAACCAAGGAGTGGGATAGCTGGGTCAAATGGTGGTTCCATTCCGAGTTTTCTGAGGAATCTCTATACTGCTTTCCACAGTGGTTGCACCAATTTGCAGTCCCACCAGCAATGTATGAGTGTACTTTTTCCCCACATCCTCATCCTTTTTATATTTTATCTTGAGACTGGGTCTCATTAAGTTGCTTAGGATCTCACTAAGTTCCTGAATCTGGCCTCAAACTTGAGAGCCTCCTGCCTCAGCCTCCTGAATTGCTGGGATTACAGGTATACACAGACCACAACTAGTGTAAGCCTCAAGTCTTGACAAAACAGATTCAAACACTTCATAATATCAAACTCTCTGTCATGCATGAAAAGAGAGTAGAGAATGAGGAAACTGTTATTTCTAGGGCACCTTTTGATAGCCAGTCCCTGTACTAAGACCCAACATTCTTAACATTCTTAACACAGATGTTCTTAGCCCTGTTTGATACACGGTGGAACCCAGGCCACAGAATAAATGAAAGCAGAGTTAGGACTTGGATCCTGGCTTTCCCACAGCTGGACTAGCTTCAGAACTTTGGAAGTGACACACAGATGATATGGCATCCTCCACCAGAACCACTGCCAAATGTTCAAATAAATGCTCTCCTTCTTACCCAGGCCTCAGCAGGTCCAGCTCTCCACTCTCCCTGGTTTGCATTTTGATACCACTTCCCAGAGACTTTCTGAGTACCCTGGCTTAGTTTGTTTTGTGTTCCAGTAACAGAATACCACAGACACTAGGTGACTTGTAATGAAAAGAAATTTATTGGTACACAGTTCTAAAGGCCACAAAGTCCAAGATCCAGGGCTGCTTCTGGCAAGGGCCCTCTTGTGAACAAACAGTACAAGAGAAAACAAGTGAAAGAACTTGCAGGCTTACGCATTTTTATAATTGGCTTTCATCCATTCAAGGGGGTGGAGTCTTGGTGTCAGCCTCCTCCCATCAGGCCCCACCTCCCAATACTGCTGCACTGGGGATGGTCTCCAGCACATGCTTTTTGGAGGATGCAGTGAACCATAGCACACCCTGAAGAAAGTTCCCTTGTAGGGACTTTCCTAGCCCCATGAGATTCCATCCTCAGGAACATCCTGTTGACGTTGTCAAAGGATTAATTCTAACATTAATTCTTTTTCCAGCAAAAGGATAGTGCTTCCTTTTTATTTGATTTGTGGAATTCCTTTCCAAGACCTCGGGAAAGAAATATGGAAGAAGCAAGCTGGCTTCCCTTAGTAGGTCCACCCCTGTACAGCTTTTGCTTGGTGCTGATGGGTCATGAAGGGTGCTGTGTTCCAGGCTGGGGTCAATCTTCCTGTATGCACTGTCTCTGAGGACCTAAGTCTCAGCTTCCAGAACTGAGCATGATCACCATATTCAGAATATGAGATGCTGTAAGCTGGGCAAGGTCAGGACAAGCACCAGGAGAGCTTGTCCCTAGCCCTCCACTCTCACTCTCTGGTTTGCATTTTGGTAGCAGAACATCGCTTGGCCATGCAAGGCTTTAGCTGCATTGGCTGGAAGGTTACTGGGTGGGAGGTTGTTGCTCACGGAAGATGAGTACGGTCTGTCCATCACTCCCCTCTCCTCCCATCAGTCTTCTCTTGACTGAAGCATATGGCTTCGCCTGCCTTTCCCTCCTCTGTTGATCTTTCTTTTTGTCTCTTCCTTCATCTTTCCCACCCCCACCACCCAGACTACCAACCCTGGTGGCCATAGACTTTTTATAAAACCACAGAATCTCTCATTGGTTGTTTTTGGAAAATTTTTATTAACTAAAATTATTAGCTAAATGTAGAAAACATTCTGTCTCTTAATTAAAAATATTTAGATAACTATGTACTTGTTCAAATTTAAGAAAACATCTTTTTTCTTTTCATTGACCTTCCTTTTTAAAAAATAGAAAAAATATCACCTATACTGGGGAGAAAATTTCTCATCTTTGATGTAAATGGATGTTTTTAAATATAGGAGGGAAAAAAGATCTTTGGCCCATTCATAACTGAATAGCGCCAGTTTCCATTTTTCCTTTCTTGCATTTTATACTGCGGTGTCTCTTCAGGAGCAACCATGTTATTGTAAGCTTTTGCAAAATCACTGTATAGGGGCTTTGTTTATTTAAATTTCTAAAAGGTGATTGTTGGAAGATTGCCAGCTGACCTGTGTTCCCTGGCAGGAGAGCTGGATTCACATAGGCCCAGAACTGTAATCAGCTTTCACTTTACAGAGACTCCTATGTCCAGGGAGTAAATATATAAAAAAATTAAAAAAAAAAAAAAGCACATGTGCACACAGAGACCTGTTTTTATTAAGTGCTGGAACTTTTCTGAATACTTGCTTTAGAAAGTACTCTTCTTTCACCTTCTCCAATGCTAACACATATCCCCTCTTGAATAAATTCTCATTTCTTCTTTCAGATATGCTCCTTTTCTTCCTTTTTTCCCTCCCTAAATTTTTCTACAAGGACACAGTTATCTCAAGTTTCTCTAATTCATTATCTGACATACTTTTTCAAAGTTCAACTTAAGTGAAACACAGACCCATCAACAAAGATGATACCTAGGAGCCACATGAGCTTGTGTTCTTTTCTAGAGGGGATGGGGTTCTTGAGGTCCTCAGAGGCACCCTACCACTGAGCTAACATCCCCAATGGTTTTTGAGGCAGAGTCTTGTTCATTTCCTGAGCCTGGCCTTGAGCTTGTAATCCTCCTACCTCAGCCTTCCACATTGCTGGGATTACAGGTATGGACCACTATGTCTGGTGCTTGTTTTCATTTCTAAACAGAAAAACTCTAACTTGAAATTTTATTTTGCATTTGATCTCAGGCCCTTATCATGAATCCTTGGTACATCCCTATAATGTTGACACTAGACCTTTTGGTCACTGACTCCTCTGAAAATACGAGCAGCCAGGCACAGTGGTGCATCCCTGTAATCTCAGCAACTCAGGAAGCTGAAGCAGGACAGCGGAGCAATTTAGTGAGACTTTGTTTCAAAGTAAAAAAAGGGCTGGGGATGTGGTAGAGCACTCCTGGGTTCAATCTCCGGTACTGCACAAAAGAAAAAGAAAAACATGATCAAGTTGGGTGTCTTGTCCCCAGGAGAATACGAATCCCACACCCATCTCAGAGTTTGCCTCTCCATCTCCTCTGAGTTAACAGGCTAAGACTTTCCTGAACACTGATAGAGTAAGGAGAGAGGTAAGGGATTAGGTTCCTGCCCTTTTATTCATTAGAAGTGATTTTTCTGAAACAATAAGTACAGTGATCTTTTGTATTTTGAACTCTGCAGTTCAGGTGCCCAGTCCCAGAAAGCAAACACGCAGCTACTGTGGAGTTGAGATGATAGATCTCATTTGCAGCGCCTTTGGCCTCATCAAGACCTCCAAAGTTAAATAAATGCATCTTTGGGACATCTGAATTTAAATTCTTCTGGCCTTAGTGGTTTTACAAACTGTAATAACATGAGTTAAGGTGACAGGTCAGCACTCCTTTCTCATTTCCAAAGAACTTTAGTTGAGAAGTTACTTCCTTGAAAAGTTTCCTTGGTTCATTTATTACCCAAGGAAAGAGATTTGCCTGACCAGTCAGTATAACAGAGTCACAGGCCTGTCCTTGAGTTCTATTAGTTTCATTTATTTCTACAAATCTTAAGGGAAAAATATTTGAATATTCCCTTGGCATAGGAGAAAGGAAAGGCATTTCCTCATTGTCAGAGATGGACAGAGGTGTTGTTGAGATGGAGAGTCCTACTGCAGTTTTCCCTCTAAGGCAAGGCGCCATGCTTTGTGCTGTGATTTATGCTTAGGAAATCATTTTGTTCCCACATATTAATCTCTCAGGAGGCTTGTGTGACAAGGAAGAAGAGCATTTTATGAGCTAGAGAAATTCAGATTGTTTAGAACAGTTTTTTGTTTAGTAAAACAAATTTCAGCAAGATGTTGATGTCAGTCTGTGCTCCTTACTAACCCTGTCTGCCCTTTCTGTAAGTGACAGTAACTTGATCCTTAGATTTTTGTGTGCTTGGTCATGGGCATCCCTCAGTTGACAGACTAACATGTTGTTATCCCTGATTCTACCCACACCCCTACAGAACAGATCTTGGTTAAGGCAGGGGGCAGTGTTCCTATGGAATTAGGTGTGCTAGAAATTTAAGGTGCTAGGAATTTAAGCATATAGTTTGCTTTGAAGACTGCATTTAGAAAATAACGTCACTGTCTGCTTCTAATTATGTTCAGTCATTTGTTTCGGTAAGTAATTAAAATGCCCTGTCTCCTCCTGCCCTAGTCTGCAGGTGATAAGCTAGTCTTAGAGTGAACTAACAAGTTGCTGTTAGAGTTAATTTGTTCCCTAACCCATCCTGTGAATATCAATGCTAACAACAGTGTCTTGTGTTTTTTTTTTCTTTTCTTTTCTTTTTTCTTTAAATCAATGTGCTTTTTTCCTGTGTGAATAATTACATGTCTAGAAACAGCCATGGAGTGATTTTGCTGTTCTGAATGGGGGAAAGATTAATAGTGACATTTGGAAGGCAAGTATATTGTCAGATTTTAGATCGTTCCATACATTTTCCTTTCTGCATGGCTGCGGCTGTATATTTTTCTTCTTTGTGAACATCCTGCATTCTGCAGGGACGGAGCAAAGGGGCTTCCGGCAAGGGGCGTGCAGCTCACACTTGCGTTGCCTTTTTTGATGTCTCCTATTGTGAATGGCTCCAAGCTGATGGCCCCAGGTTCCCTGTTGTCTCGTGAGAACAGGCGCCTGTGCACTGCGCCCAGCCTTCAGCAGCCCTTGCATGCCTTGCTCTGCCCACGCTCACACCACTGTCCGCCTCTGCGGGACCTTCGCTCCCCTTTAATATTGGAAGCAATGGAACAACCCCCCCACACTCCACCATACATTAACAAGGACTTTTTTTCCTTTAGGATTTGCACGCGGCCACAGTTAATCCAGACCCCAGTTTAAAAGAGTTTGAAGGAGCAACGCTACGTTATGCATCTTTGAAACTCAGGTAGGGAGGACATCCGAGGGGCATGTGATCGAAATGTGTGACCTCAGCAGCGAGTGTACGCAATGGAATTCTAAGACCAGTTTTCTGGTTTTCTTTTTAGAAATGCCCCTCATGCTGATGATGACGATTCTTGTAGTATCAACAGTGACCCAGAAGCCAAGGTTTGTAAGAAAAATACTTTCAGAAGTATTTTTGCATCAAAGTAAGGACTTTGGATAATGGCCTTCTTTTTATAAACCATCAACCTAGAGCCACTTAATAAGTAATTATCCCTTGATCCTCTCTATTTTTTAATCTTCTGGACACTTTCAGAAAATCCCTAGGCCAAGTTAGGTTTGGGGGTATGTCCAAATATCAAGACTGCCTGTATGTCACTACATCAGTTCTTTGAAGAATGTAATAAGCTAAGATGACTGTTCAGGTGAGGGTTCCAGAAGCTTTTAAAGATGCTTCCAGTTCTTCCCTGTAGAGGGAGAGGAGGTAGAACAGGCAGGACGAGAGACCTTCCTCTGCCAGGGCAGCCCACACCTCTGCAGGAGGAATGCCTTTGCCAGCCCCACCGTGAACACAGGTGGAGATACTGCTTTATAATGAAAAATAAGAGAACCTTATCTCCATTTTGCTTCAGAATTGCTGGTGGGGTCCCAGTGGGACTCTCGTGGGTGTGTGGCCAATGCAACTTCATGGGACCTCAAGCTGAGAGGGCCTCTTGCACGGTTTCTAATATTGCATGGTTGCTGTCTTGAAATAATCATTTGTTTTGAATTTTTATTTTATAACCGGAGCCCTGTGGGATGGTGCAGCATGCATACGGGGTTGGAGACTAGGCTTGTGCATACTCTGGCCCCTGCCTGACGACCCAGGTGGTTCTCACTCAGCTGCCTGCCTCGCTGGGTACCCCAGGCCCTGCTAAGCCTCCCCATCTCTGCCTCCACTCAGAGACTCCTACTGCCTTCCTCCCCTAGAATGAGTTTGGCCATGAGCTTGAGGTGGCTTTGAGGCGGCGTCCACACCCTTGGCATCTCAGGAGGGAGCATGGGTGCTGTAGTGTATCCAGCAGGCAACTCTGGAGTGAGCCTCTGTCCTGCCTGCTCCCCATCCATGTACCTAGTGTGTCCAGGCATGCTGTGTAGGGCACCTGTCTGCCATGGATTAGGGTAACGGGCCCATGGGAAAAGGAGATTCCTGACTGGTTTTCTCACTGCTAGACAGCAAATGGTGCATCTGTCTGACAGCTGGTGACAGTGGGAACCCTGAAGTTGATGGCCTGTGTGTGTGCACCAAGACACAGGCAGGGCCTTGGGCACCTGTTGGGGGTTGGCACACACTCTGCACATGCCCCTGTGCCTGAGATTTGGGTGACATTATATGCAATGCACAAATACAGTAGCAAGAGAAGAGAGAGGGTGCAGAAGAAAGGAAAGAGCTTTATGTTTGAACACTTGCCCTATCATTTCTTTTCCTGCATTTTGAACAGGGAGGCGCTGCATTTTCACATTTTATGTTTCATTTCCATTTCCACACTGTGCAGCTGGTGCTCAGAGCCACCCGCTGTGGGGTGTTCCCATGTGCTCTTCTTCGTCACTTTCCCCTCCATCTCCTGTGCCACAGAAAGGGAAGGATCCCTCCAGATTCTTTTCTATTTGTTCTAAATCCCAAAGTAGATCTGTGTCCATGAATATGATTGCAAATAGATTTCCTTGGGAGTAGTTAAGAGGAGTATACCTTGCAGGTTCAAAACCTTGACTTCTTTGCCAGAAATCGCCATCTTGTCACCCGGTTCTGTAAAGATCTCAGGGCTCCCGGGGGAATCTACCACTCTGAGTCCACTCAGCTGCACACCAAGCATGCCATGAAAGGATGGGCTACTCCAGAGCCAGTGGCATTCCAAACAAGTCTTTGAGCTGCTGCAAACAGGCCGGCTTTTAAAGATAAATTTTAAGACAAGGAAGAGACGCAGTAACACAGGAAGGCGGGCTGTGAATAATTTGCTTTGCTACCAGGTGTTTTACTAGGGCTATCAGCAGAGGCTGGAGGGGCAGGGGCGGAGAGCGGCAGATCCATCTGCACCTTGACCGGGGCAGTGCTGGCTCTGAAGCCATGGTGTGAAATTGACAAGAGTGGGTGGGAGGGCCATTCACGGACTGGAGACAGAATTGGTGACAGGAATAGGAAGGCTGGTTAAATTATACTTAAGTGGGTGGGTTGGGTCTCCTTTTCTTCCTCCTAGTCGTATTACTTACTGAATTCTTTATCTGCCCGCCTCCTGCCGTCAGTCTACTCTAACACCTACTATGACTCGTTCATAGGTGTTCATGTTCATGTTCAGTAACTTTGTCATAAGTTGCTGAAGCTGTGCTTAATTTTAAATCAAAAAGAAAAGTATGTATTGTATTACTTATATCTTACTTGGATTCATAAAATATCTGAGAAGACTTATAAGAACAAATGTGTTTTTAAAAACTACAGGAAATATAAAGGAATAATCAGTGCATCATGAGAGCTGGAACAATATAGAAAAAAAGGACAAGAAATATAGAGAAAAAAGGAAAAATAATACCAAGCTTTTTGGGTCATAGGATTTGCACATTTACGAAAATTGATCAGCTACTGTTGGTTTGGGGTCGAAGGCGATTACAGATAATCCCAGCTTACTCTATTTCAGCTTTATGGTGGTGCAAAAGCAACATATATTCAAGCCGGGCATGGTGGCTCACGCTTGTAATCCCAGCACTTAGGGAGGCTGAGACAGGAGAATCACGAGTTCTCCAGCCTCAGCAACGGCGAGGCGCTAAGCAACTCAGTGAGACCCTGTCTCTACATAAAAAAACACAAAATAAGGCTGAGGATGTGGCTCAGTAGTCGAGTGCCCCTGAGTTCAATCCCTGGTACCAAAAAAAAAAAGGCAACATATATTCAATAGAAAATATACTTAGAATTTTGAACTTTGATCTTTCCCAGGCTGGTGAGATGCAGTGTGATACTCTCACCATGGTGAGCAGTGGCAGCAAGCTGCAGCTCCCAGGCAGCCAGGCAATCACTAGGGCACAAGATCACCAGGGCCCACATCCAGTACTCCGCAGGGCATCATGCTGCTGAGCTACAGTGTGGGGTAGGTTGGGTGTATGCAGTGCCATTTCAACTTCACAGTATTTTCAACTTACAATGGGCTCATAAGGACACAACCCCACCGTATGTCAAGGAGCATCTGTCTTTGCATTGAGGTGAAATTCGCTTTTTGAGTGAGTGGCATGAATGCCTAGGAGGGAGAATCACAATCTTGAAGGGACTTGTGCAAACCTCCACGCACTTCTAACCACCACCCTACCACCTTGCGTTCTGAAGGTCCCCTTGTAGAAAATCTCCGTCAGCAATGGGGACTGCAGGCATGTCAGGAGGGAGAGAGGGTTTCAGCTTTGTATGAACCACACACTATTAGGCAAAACCATCCAGTTCCTTATGGAACATGAAGGTTTTTCTTGTGCTTCGTTATAAAATAATTGTAAAAATGAGTGTTTATTGAGGACTAACTTTTTGCTAGGCTTGTCCTAAAGGCTTTCATGCTGTTGACTCATGCTCCCACAAAGTACAGAAGTCTAAGTAGCATTCTCTCTATATTGCAGATGAGGAAACTGAGGCGTGGGGAGTTAAATAGCTAGTAAGTCATTGAGCCAGGATTTGAATCCAGGCTACTTGGCTCCATAGCCTATGATCACTAGACTAACTTTAAAAAAATTTTTTTTTTTTCCACACAGAACTTTATTTAGGTGCCACCATGTGGTCAGTGTCCTCAAGAACATTGCACATGTCTATAGATGTACAGAAGTTAGAATTTTGCTGGCTTCATGGCATTTCGTATTGGAAACAAACACCCATGCACAACTCATCTGAAGTAAATCAGTAAAAGACTGTGACAATGTGGACCCACATTTGGTAATGACTTGTGACCAGGATGGACTCCAGACTCTGTACATGGAATGAATGCCCCCCAAATAAGTAGAAAATACTCTTTCCTTAAAAATGGTATTTAATTCTATATACAAAAGAATTCTGAATATAGTCTGAAAAATGATTACCAAAAAAGTTATTATAGAAAATGTCCTCCTTATAGCCAGGCACAGTGGCACACACCTGTAATCCCAGCACTTTGGGAAGCTGAGACAGGAGGATCGTGAGTTCAAAGCCAGCCTCAGCAACAGAGAGGCACTAAGCAACTCAGTGAGACCCTGTCTCTAAATAAAACACAAAATAGGGCTGAAGATGTGGCTCAGTGCTCGAGTACCCCTGAGTTCAATCCCCAGTACAAAAAGAAGAAGGAAAAGAAAAAGAAAATGTCCTCCTTATTCCCTAGACAAATTTATATGCTAGCTGGTGGTTAAGGCCTGTAATCTCTACCTCTCTGGAGCCCAGGCAGGAGGAGCACAAGTTCAAAGCCAGCCTAGGCAATTTATCAAGACCTTTTCTGAAAGTGAAAGAAAAAAATTTGAAGGGCTGGGAATGTAGCTCAATAGTGGAGCAGTTTCCTAGTGTGTGGAAGCTCTGGGTTCAATCTCCCCTACCACAAAAGAAAAAAGAAAAAAAGATTTACATGCCAAAAAAGTCAAATAATTTTTAGGCTACCAGGATGTGGATACTTCCAAATCCTGCCCACTCAACACTGAATCATGAGATCTTTATTATCAGTTGTTTAGTAAAAACTCTAAATATCAATGGCAACATAAAATAACCATACACGTGTGTGCACATTCCCTAAAGGAGAGTACTTTTATAACTCTAAAATGTTTCTTGAGTCTACCTAACTTTTGACACAATAATCATATTCTGTAACTGATGGCCATATGTGTGTGAGTTTGTGCATAATTCTAAGCTCTTTGTTTATTTACTTTTCTACTTTGAAATAATTATGGATTCATAAAAGAGTTGCAAAGATTGGGTTCCTCACCTTGTTCTCCCTAATATTAACACCTTTATAATCATGGTATAATTAAACTGTAGATTTTTGTCCACTAATACCCTTTTCCTGTTTAGGACACTTGTGAGGACTCCACACTGCATGTAGTGAGCTCTTCAAAAATTATTTCACGTATTTGTCTCCAGAATTCTCAGAGTTGTTGTTCTTAGTTTCATCATTTTGTTAGAAGCATCATAATCCATCTAGGCCCCCGAAGGCATGGGAGCAGTTTCCAGTAATACAGAGCAGAACCACAACTTCATAAAAAATGTCTTTTTTTTTTCTTTTAAATTATTGCTTTAGTAGAGGTTGTTAAAACTGATATTACCAGGTCAAAGGCTATCAGTTTTATGGGTTTTGTCAGTTATTGCAAAATTGCTTTCCAAAAAGCCTATGATCACATATAATCTCATCAGTAATATCCTAGAATATACCTCTTTGTCCATATCCCAGTTCACACTAAGCTTTGTCATTTCTAGTTGTATTGCATGTGAGCTACTACCTCCTAGTATTAAAATTTCCTTCTTTTTTTTTTTAACCGTACTGGGGAATTGAACCCAGGCCTTCACCCAAGCTAGGCACACACACTCTCTACCAATGAGCTACACCCCCCAGCCCTAAAATTCTTTAAATTATTATTGAACAGGACATTTCTTATGAAACTGTGTTTCTGTTCATTCTTGGCTCTTTTCTGTATGTTTTTTAAGTAAGATTTTTATTTTGGAATAATTTTAGATTTCTAAAAAAGTTGCAAAAATGTACCAAGTTCCCATCTCCACCCACTTGGCCCTGACATTTTTTATTGTAAATTGGTCATTTATACTATAAAAATGTATAGAGTACAAAGTGACCCCCCCCCATCTTACATAACCAGTTTTTGTTCTGCTGTCTCTTTTCTGCTCCAGGATCTAATCTAGGAGATCACATTACATGTAGTGAATCTTTAAATTTAAAACTACCTGCTACTATAACCTTGAATGTTTTCTTCTAGTCATTTTTTTACTTTGTTTTTCCATGGGCAGTATTTTAAATATTTCTACAGATTTACACCTCTTATAGATCATGCCACTCAGACCTCATTTGTCAAGAAGACAGCTCCTTGCCATATTCAGCTGGCCAGGTAGCTGGCACTTTAAAATTGTTATTTTACAGTCTGTTCTCTATTGCCGATCCCACTGTAAGAGTTTAGAATCTGAATTTAGTCTCTTTCCCATGGCACAGCGTACATTTCAGTTCGAGTGCATGATTAACACTAACATAAAACCAAATTGCAGAAAAGTTAATGCTTTGAAAAACATGGACCAGTTAGTTCTTCCTATCCTTTGTGTAACTCTGCTCAGACTTCTGTAAAGGAGATGTTCTGCCACCTGGCGGACGATTTTGGAAATTACATCTTTAAAGACACTGGCTACATGTCATTTGGAATCTTAGAATTGCTTATAGCTAGAAGTGACAGTACAGAAGAAAACAGTAGGCTCCAGGATTTCACAGTCTGTTAGTGATAGAGATGGTATTGCAGGTGGGTCTCCTGAGCCCCAACCCACCATTATACTGTCTTTGTCTCAGGGTATATCAAATCATTTTCATGATATTTGTGAGGAGGGTTTTTTAGAACATTGTTCTATAAAATACATACTAAAGGAAATGGCCAAGGAAGATTATACTGTCTCAAGTACTAAAGTTTCTGGGTTTCAGCTTCCTCATTTGTAAAATGAACATGTCATTGTGTTAAAAGTCACTTTGGTTCTGAAAAGTTCTAAAATTTCAAATGAAATGTAGCAGTCCTGATCTATGGCATCTGGACATGAAATAGTTTGTCTGATCTATATTCAGGTCTAGAGAAGGAAAAAAAGATTGCCTGTCACCAGGGCTGCAGAGAGGGGGCTGGCTCTTCCTTTCTGAACCCATTCCACGGACACCCTGTGCTCTGTCAGGCACTTACATGTAATTTTCCTGCAAACACAAAGCATCATAGTTACTTTCCCTTGTTATAGATAAGACACTTGTGCTTTGAGAAGACTAAATAATTTGTTTAATCACACAGTGGGATAAACGGTAACGGATGGAACTGGCACTCAGACTTGGACTTACATATGTATGATTCCCAAGCCCAAGACGGAGTCGTGCCCACCTGTTCTGAGTCACTGCTTCCTTAGGCTTCAGATCACGGGTGCTGCCTGGGTATTTGAGGTTGAGGTAGCAGAATTGTGGGAGGTGGAATGGATGAGATAACTGGAAGATCATTGCTTGGGAACAGATCTTTATCTTGACTCAAGTGGTTCAAACCTTTCCAGCACTTTCCAAACTTTACTGTACTTGGTAAATTTCAATTAGTTGTTCTGGAGTGGAACAAGGGATTGTATTTCTACTGAGCTCTCAGGTGATACTAATGTCACAGGCCTACAGAAAACACTGAAGAGTCAACACTGTAAAGTTGGAGAACCTGATCAAAACAAGGCACTGATTTGTAGATTCTGCAGGACAGTTGGCATAGTCTTTCTCCTCAGTACCTTCCAGTTCTCTTATGGCCATTTACAGCCATTGCTCAGCTGTACAGGTTTTTCAATCCAGATAGTCGATTTGTGAAAGGGTTAGCTGTCTCCTTGCTTTTGTTACAAAACAAAAGATACAGAGAATAGGGAAGGAGATGATACCAATCAGTCCTTTTTTTTTTTTTTTTTGGGTACCGGGGATTGAACTCAGAGGCACTCGACCACTGAGCCACATCCCCAGCCCTATTTTGTGTGTGTGTGTGGGGGGGGGGGGTTAAAATATTTTTTTACTTGTAGATGAACACAATGTCTTTATTTTACTGCTTTATATGTGGTGCTGAGGATCGAACCCAGGGTCTCATGCATGTGAGGCGAGCGCTCTACCGCTGAGCTATAGTAAATCCCAGCCCCCTATTTTGTGTAGAGACAGGGTCTCATTGAGTTCCTTAGCGCCTCGCTAGTTGCTGAGCCTGGCTTTGAACTCATGATTCTCCTGTCTCAGCCTCCCTAAGTGCTGGGATTACAGGCTTACGCCACCACGCCCGGCTCTCCAATCAATCCATTTGAAGAGGAACTTACTGAAATGAATGAATGAACATGAGATTCTACTTACTGTTCATCTGTGAGCTTTATTTATCGGTGCTCTCCTTTGATTCCTATTAGCATAGATTTTCATGAGGAATTTTTCTTGCAGGCTACTGACTAGATTAGCACTACTAGATAAACAGGAAGTGGTAGGGAGTGCCTTTTCTCATTCAGGTTTATTTCTGGTCTGTGCTGCAAATTTATTATCATTACTTAGCATTTATGCATAAGATTTTGTAGCTGCTTGTAGTTCTTGTAGTTGATTTTGATTCATGTGGTTTAGATATTTTTCTTTTAGAAATTCTGATCAGTGGGAGAAGTTTGGATTTGATTTGCATGGCTGGTTCATTGAGTCAAAAATATTTAGTGACTGCTTTATGCATGGTGTAATGGTTAAGAGCATGGGCTCTGGACCCATATCACCTGGGTTCAGTCAGGTTTTGCTGCTTATTAGCTGTAAGTTACTTAGCCTCTCTGTGCCTCCGTTTCCTCACCTGTAGAATGAAGATAATAATAGCATCTACATCACATGGCTATAGTGAACATTGAGTTGATGTATTATAAATGCAAGACATATGCCAGGTGCTTGGAACAGTCCCTAGCATAATAAACATTATTTATGCGTTGTTATTGTTTCTGTTACAAAGAGGAATAGATATGGCTCCTGTTTCCAAGGAACAGACAACAAACAGGCAGATATTGGGCATTGTGCTAAAAGCTGAGCTGTTGCATCATTTGCGGAGACTGTGCTGGGGACCTTCCTAGACAAGTGGAAAGGGTGGCTCATGTAGGTTTGACGAGGGGGGGTTGTGGTGTCCACTTGGGGTTCAAGTTCTTGGCTTCCTGAACAAAGAATTGAGTAGGACATACAGAAGCAACAGGCAGAGCTTAGATGTACTGAAAATGAAAGTGAAAGTAACTCCATAAAATAGAGCAAAGTGCCTGATTGCAAAGTGGCTGAGCCCCCAGCAAGTCTGAGCTGTGCCTCGGTCTCCTCTGCACTGACCTGACTGAAGATCTCACCCTATTTATTCCCATTGGTTACTTTATATTTGTCTAATTAGAATACAGAACTTGTGGTGGGAGTTGCCCTGGACAATAAGCCTCCTTGGTGGGTGTTGTCATGGTAATGGGAGGTATAAACAGGGACATGACTTCAACCTGCATTTTTCTTGTACCCTGCCTCCGCCATCTTGGCTTCTGCCATCTTGACCTCCTGAAACTCCGATCTCAGTTTCCCCAAAGTAGATGATGCCTAAGCTGATGCGTATACTTGAATTATGAGAGGATTTAGTGATTCTCCCTCCACTGCCCCCATTCTTTTATTTTTTTA
>CM053408.1:91102278-91279305 GCA_028644305.1 Xerus rutilus
TGGTACTGGGGATTGAACTCAGGGGCACTCGACCACTGAGCCACGTCCCCAGCCCTATTTTGTGTTTTATGTAGAGACAGGGTCTCACTGAGTTGCTTAGTGCCTCGCCATTGCTGAGGCTGGCTTTGAACTCACGATTCTCCTGTCTCAGCCTCCCTAAGTGCTGGGATTACAAGCGTGAGCCACCGCGCCCGGCTTGCCCCCATTCTTTTAAATAAATTTAAGTTCAGCTCTTTGAAAATGATTTTATATATACATTTGTATTTATTTTCAGAAAACACTCTTGGTAACAAATCTCCACCTCCCACCCTGTGGTGCTGGGGATCAAATCTAGGGCCTCTGCATACTAGCCAAGGAACAGATTTATTAGGATAAGGCACATCTATATTTGTCCAATACTGTAGATTACCTTGTTTCTATTATCTGTTCGTATGTGTTATTGTAACACACTGCACCAAAACTTGGTAGCTTAAAACTGTTTTATTTTGCTCATGATATTGAGTTTGGGAATTTGGGGAGGATTCAGTGATGCAGTTTGTCTTTGGTCCACACGGGGGCAGCTGGGCCTGGAAGATCTGCTTCCAAGATGGCTGCTCACTCCTGTGCTGGGAGGCCTAGTGCTCCTCTTCACATGGCACACCATCCTCCAGGGCCTCTCCTTTGGCTTGCGCTTCTGGCATTGGTGATCTCTGGTAGGAAGAAGCAGGAAGCTGAGACAATCAAATGAGAAAAGGCTGTGCTTGGAAATGGTGCCACATCATTTCTGCTGTATTCCGTTGGTAAAAACAGTCACAGCCCAGATCTGAGAGGTAGAGAAATGGACTTTACCAAAGAAGTGGAGTGGCATGGTCATAGTACCAGGAGCACATAGGATGGGGAGCTTCATTGCAGCCATCCATGCAAGGCACTGTGTGGGACAAAAGTCATTCCCATGAGTTTGTTGGTCATTCAAAGTAGATGCCCTGTGAATCAGACATAACTTTCCTGTGTTCTTATATGAATCCACAACCAGTGTAACTCCACACCATGTACGACCATGAGAATAGGGCATTATACTCCATGTATGTATATGTCAAAATACATTCTACTGTCATGTGTAACTATAAAGAAAAAATAATAAGCAAAAGCCAATAGTAGGTATCCTTAGTGAAGGGCAATGAATTATTAACATGGTTCCATCAAGAACCAGAACCCAGAGCCAATGGCAAACATACCAAGTCCTGACAGGATGAGATTCATCCTCTCTTGCATGATTTTTGTGTTGACATTCACAAAGGGAAAATTAGGGTCCTCTCATTCAAGCTTGGGGAGATGTGGAAGGAGCAGAGGGAGGCACACGGCTCTGCCCTTGCATGCATGGCTGAGGGGGGGCGGCAGCACTCCAAGCCAGGCCTCCTGACCCAGCCCAGCATCGCTTCCCACCAGGCAGTCCTGACCCTGACCACCATTGGCCTTGGATGCTCATTTTGCCTCTTAGCCCAGAGGACAGCTTTTGTATTTCTAAAACTATTTTCCTGCCTTTATTTGCCAACATGGCCAAGCATAATGCTGTGTTTCTGGCAGAACCCCTGCTTCCTTTCCCTAATTGACTTCTGGTCACTACCCTTGTCTGAATGAGCAGTCGAGGAATTGGCAGCCGTGTGTGAGCCCCGCGTTCTGAGGGCACTGTTGAAACAAGACGCATTGTTGTCCGACTGGTGGCGGCTGTGTCTGGTGGTGGGCAGATGCCTAGAAAGGCTAATTAAGGAAAGGCAGATGTCCCTTCGCCCTGAAGGAACTTGACAGGAAGCAGGTAAGGTGATGGGCAGCAGTGGCCACTGTGGGCATCCTGACAGTGCCAGGGCAGCGTGTGCATAAACCTGGCCCCACAGGATTCTGGCAGATAATTCTGGGCCATGAATAGTCTCCAACTAGGCAGCCTCAGGCAGCTGTATGTTCATCCAGCAGGTCTGGATCCTCTAGCAGAGCCAGCTGATCAAGCCCTGGGGTCCGAAAGCTGGCTTTCCAAGGCTTCCTGAGAAAGAGCCAACACAGGACATCTCAGGCCTTGTACTCTTGGGCCTAGGAATTTTAACACCAGGTAGTTATGAAAATATTTCTTTCTTATTTACAATTAATAAAATTGATAGAGAAATGATGATGATTCCTCTTACGGTACCATTAGGATCATTCCATCGCCAGGCCATTTCTGCCTAGGCCATTTCTTTCTATCAAGACACTCGCTCAGTCCTATTTCCAATCTCATCCAAGTGTGAAGCCCTGTCGGCCACAAAGATCAGGGTCTGAGTAGTTCTGCCTCTGGCTCTGGCTCTTAAGAGGAAATCATTGCATAGCCAGGCTTCTGTGTTTTCAGTCTGACACCAAAAGTGAGAGCCCTCCACAGTTGCCTGCAGCAGATTCACTCAGTCACACAGCAGATATTTATTCGACAGCTGTTACATGCACGGTAGTAAGAGAGATCAGACAAGGGTGGGGGACAGGATGATACAGCAGACAAATTGGAATGTCACTTTAGAATAACAGTTATGGTACTGTAATTAAAGAAGGAAGAGAGAACTTGCAAGTCTACATGGAATTTTGGTTGCTTTCTATTCAAGATGACTTTTGAGATCAGTTCACTAAACAGTAATACACAATTTCAGTTGGCTTTAAGGGACCCTCAGACGAAAGATCACTTCATGAAAACTATGTTAGCTGTTTAACCCATATATTCCTAACCCAGATCTTTACCCAGACATTGCTTGGTTTACCTCTGTTGGCATGAATCAGAAATGTGTCCCTCCAGATTCCATTTACAGTCCCTCATTTTTAAAAAATTTTTTAAATATTTTTTTAGTTGTCAATGGACTTTGTTTATATGCGATGCTGAGAATTGAACCCAGAGCCCCACACATGCTAGGCAAGTGCTCCACCACTGAGCCACAACCCTAGCCCCCTCATTATTTTTTAGCAGAATGATTACTCAAGTCCCTGCCTGGGGCCACATCATCAGTGGTCAGTTTGTCCTGTCTCTAGGAAAGCTGGGAAGTTGCCTCATGTATATGGCACAGGGAACCTGGAGTCAAGCCATGTCTTACAGGCCCTTCTCCAGAGAGCTGTGACTTTCTCAGAGGTGAGAATTCAGATGGGTGCTATTGATGTATTTGTAGAAAGGGCTTAGTTCTTTCCTCTTCTCTGAGGAGACAGGCTCATGTTGCTTAGTAAACAAGGCAGAGTGCTGTGTCCAGCTGTCTTTCCTGCTTCACATATTCCTAGGCACTGCTGCCCAAGACATGTACACATGTAGAAGCAGTGGAATGGAGGAATGGCCAGTGGGCACGATCGAGGGCAGGTGGAGGAGGACACTAGCCTCTCTGCACCTCCAACCCTTTGCTGGGCATTCCATGTACAGAGGGTCATCTGTCTGATTCCCAGAATGCCCTGCATGAGAGGTGGAGTTATTACTCCCATCGCACAGGTGAGGACATTGGGTTGGACTCAGAGAACTTAGATGACTTTCCTACACTCACAAATCTGTTACATGGGCAAAGTGGAATTTGACCCTAAGCAGCAGACTCTAAAGCCCAGATTCTTCCTAGTTATAAAATGATGGTGGTGGTAGATTACATTCACTGAGCATGTAGCATGAACGGGCATGAACACTTGAAGGGGCTCAGGGCTGCCATCCACAGCTCGGTGGTCCGCCTCTTGGTTTCCGCCTTTCAGTTTCGTCTCCCACCTCTAAATGGCAGCAGCCGGCTCTCACAGTCTACCGCCAGCCAGCCGCATACTCTTCTTTTCTCTCATGAGTCCTCAGGGAGCTGAGACTAAGTGTTAGGTGGCTGCTTCTGCTTCCACACAGGTCAGGGGCAGAGCTGAAATTTGAACCCAGGGCGTGGTAGCTGAGCCGGGGCTTTGGTTCCCTGGGCTGTCCTCTTCTCCATGTACACAGGTCAGCCTTTCTGTGGCTCTAAATGCATGCATTTGGTTTGGTCCTCTGGTTTCAAGTGTTCTACACCACAAGTCCAAGGTCACCTGAAGGCATATGGCTGTTGTCACGACCAAGAAGAAAGATAAAATACATTTTCTTCATGTGTGTGTTTTGCATTTGTTCTTTTGACGGCATACCCAAGCAGCTAACTTTTAGCAAAAGAGGAAAAAACAACCAGAGTCAATTCCAGGCAATATCCAAGTGGAAAGTATACACAGGAGGAGCTGGAATACCTGGGTTCTAGCCCCAGTTCTGTCAGAGATGAGCGGTGCGACTGAATAAGTCACTTAACCTCTCTGGACTTCATCTTTCCCATCCATAAAATGGAATGATGCTAATGCCTAATCTGGGAACCTCTGTTATTGTAAGGGCCAAATGATATGTGTCTAGAGGCACCTTGAGACCTCCGCCACCCTATCTAAACATAAAATGTGATTATTGTCTTCCAAGAATTTTCTCTAAAATATTCTGATGTGTTTCCCGGCAGTCCTGTCATTCGTGGGGAGTTAGCTGCTTTGGCTGCTCAGTGGTGTGGGGTTTAGGTCTGTACTAATCAACTTCCAGATGGGAGACAGTGATGACCTACATGAAGAATTCCCCGTATGTTAACGGGACTCGGTGTTTGCTGACTTATAGATACAGCAAGCCTTGAAACTTGACTTGAAACCAGTTTTTTGACTGTCTGCATTTACTGAGTGATTTTTCACTGTACATAAAACAAATAACTCTCTCCTTTTCCCTTTGTTACAGCACTTTCATGTAAAACCATCACCACTTCAGACTCTGTTAGTGTTTTGGCTGGAGTGAAGAGGCACCCAAGTTCAGTAGCACAAGCCTTCCTTTCCTCATGCCCCTGGTTAAAGCCCAGCCTGCTCTCCATCCCTAGAATCCTGGTTGAAAAGATTTGGGCTTTAGTCACCTGGGGCTTTATACTAGTTTAAAAAAAAAAAAAAGACTCATTCCAAGGTTCTATATAAATGTTAATTGAAATTACAGTTGCCCTGTTTTCCAGGAGAATGTAGGTTGTTCACATGCTCCTTGCTCTGCTGCCTCTCCCCAGCATTTGCTCTGATTTGCAACGTGACAAGGACTGCCCAAAATGAAGGATTGCAGCAGTATCTGGCCCGCTGCCATTAGCAGCATTAAACCACTCTTCCTGTTGAAGAGTGAGTCTGTTGATAAATAACGCAGAACCCATAAAACATTTGCCCCCCTCAAAACAGTTTTGTAATTTAATAAAAAGTTGCCACCAAGGGAAAAGTGACATGGGAAGCAGAGCTGTTCCCCAGGCACATGAGCTCATGTGGCATTCCACGTGAAGCACCATCCCAGTGCTCTGGACGTCCCTGTGGACCTCTCTGCAAAAGATGAGAGTCCCCAAAGATGAGTGTGGCCAGCTCTCGGGAACTGGCAGCCAGGTGATGAAGCCGTTTAGAGCCTGGCCAGTGCTTGGCCTACTGGGCCATCACAGTGCTGCTAGGTGAAGACATCTGGAGACACACATCACTTCTTTGTGTCCTCATTACGTACTTCATTGTGCGCTTCCGTCCTTTCCTTCTAGATGGAAAGACTCTTCTCAAAGGGATCTGAAAAACAAGACGGGCAAAGCCGTACAGTGTTGTCATGGACTAAGTTTCCCAGAGGTTGCATTTTGCTTACGGAATCATAACATAGATTCAGAATTGACCTAGTGACTCTCTGGTCCAGTGTGTTGAAACAGGACGGTTCACCAGGCAGTTAACCAGTCGTCCTGTGTGTAAACCTTGGCCCCAGGATGAGGAGCCCATGACCCCTTTTACCGTCATTTCACTATCTCTTTTCCTAAGTGTTTAGCCACGACCCTCCAGATGCCACTTGCCACTCCACATCCTCCACCTCCTGCTGGAGACCCTATGTGGAAAGACAACATTTGGCTGGCATTTACCCTGCATGCCTTCCAGCTCTTGAAGTTCCCCTTTCCATTCTTCTCTGAGGAAGATGACCTTCACCCCCTCCCCCTTTCTCATAAAACCCACAACTCATTTTGCTTCAATTATTTTTGGTGCTTTCTCTCTGGATGCTCTGGATCTTCTCGCTGAAAGAAAACTTAATTAGCTAATATCAAGTGATGGTTACCTGCTTGGCATTTACCTAGATGGGATATGGAAAAAACTACACTCAGACCCTGACCCCAAGCAGTTGTTGAGAAGACTGTAGCGGGTGGTGGAAGGAGAACTGGGCTGGGAATCTGGGGACCCCGCATCTCACCCACGGCTGTGGCACATTGGCTTGATTTACTGCATCCGTAAATCAAGAGGGTAAGAAAAGCTTCGAGTTCACCTCTGAAAACAAAGTCCTGGAGATTAACTCAAAGAAGAGCAGAACACAAGGCCCCTGTCAAGTCTTGCTCCATTGTTCCTCATTACCATCCCAAGGCCTGGTGACAGGGTGGAATCTGTACCCACTTCTCTTGGTATCTTGGGAGCCCACCACCTTGGGATATGCTCTGGGTCCCTTCTTTTCCTTGTGTTTTTCCATAATCACCACATTTGGCCAGTCATTACTCACCCATAGAAGAATTTCTAGCTTTAGAAGATACTATAGTTGAATATGAGGTTTCCCCCAAAACTCCTGGGTTAATGCAGGAATATTTCAGAGGTGAAATGATGAGTTTATAAAAGCTGTCATCTAATCAGTCCGTCCTAGTTTGAGTGGACTAACTAGGTGGTAAATATAGGCAGATGGGCGCAGCTGGAAGAGTTCATCTTCCCTGCAGCCCCTTCCCCTCTCTCTGTTTCATGGCTACCATGCACAGAGCAACACTCTGTATGCCCTTCCACCATAATGATCTGCCTCACCTTAGGCCCAGAGCAAGGGAGTTGGCCCACCCTGGACTGAACCTCTGAAACCATGAGCCAAAATAAACTTCTCTTCTTCTAAGTTTTCCTCGTTAGGTATTTTTGGTCACAATGACCAAAAGCTGGCTGCACAGAAGTGTTTCTAGTATCTGTAATGACTAGGCTCTTGAAGGGACCCTCTCTCTCTCCCAGTGTCCATGAGTGGCATGTGCACGCATGCACACACACACACACACTGGGTAAAATGTGATTATACTCAGGCACAGTACCTACTTAGAATAAAAACCAACCATGAGTCCTCAAGGGCCAAAGCTGTTCATTCAAATAGAACTACATCTTGCATTTTGAAAACCACAGCTCAGCCAAAGCAGGGTGAGAGCAGCCAATTTCCATGTGAAGAACAGAGTGGGGAGTGACTATCTTAGGAACTCAGCACATATTCCTCAAGCCTGCTTGCCAATGGCAGCATCCGCTGGGCACCTTCTTGTGAGAAGAACCCACAAGGAGTTGCTTCTGTCCGTCCATCTTCAGGTCAGATCTGAGATGACAATTCCTCAGACACCTTCTCATCTCTGGAATTAGTTTTCAGTCTTGACCCTAGTCTTATGGTGAAATGATCTCCTTTTTAGCATCTCATCTCTATGTACAGATATTCCTACCCTGATAATTTAATATATTGAATATAAAGCTAATTCTGTAGAACAACTTCTTAAAATTCTTTGTTGTTGAACTGGCATCGGTGTGTGGCCCAGGCGTTTGTGCATGTCTGCTTTGTCTTTGGGGTACACTGCCAGTGCAACTGGCTGGGAAGCATGGTGGTGAGCGTTTGTGTTGTAGTTACCAAGGGAGCCCTTTCAAGACAGCCTGCCACCCACAGGGGGCCACCACGCTCACTCAGGGCAGATCCCTGCCCCTGTTAGCGGCAGTTCTGGGTAATGCGCTTGGGACTTGGGTTTACTCATCTGTGAAATGAGGTGGTTGGATTCTGGGATCCCCAGAGCCCTGTGTTCAGGCCTCTGTGCTGTGGTTAAATGCTTTTCCTGGATAAGAAGAAAAAACTCATTCTAAGAGTCAGCTCCGAGAACTCAAACATCGGGAACACTCTTTAGGGCTGCTAACAGCCGTGCTTTTAATTGAGGTCTTTGTGGGTCTTCACACATTATGAACTTATTGGATTCATTTCAGACACTTGGTAAAAAGTTACAGATTTTTCATTTCTTGATGAGTAGTGCGATAAAACCTTTCTTCTAAAACAACAATAAAAATTAAAATGAGTCCTGGTGCTCATGATAATTATAGGTAACTCTTACCAAGTGTTGGGGGTTGTCGAAGGCCCAGCTTTGCATGCGTGAGCTCATTTAGCCCTCCTGTGGGTCAGGCTGGAGGCCCTGGGGCTGGCCATGCTGCTGACCACGTCCTTGCCTCTTTGCAATTCACCTTCCAGCGTGAGGAGACTGATCAACAGCAAAATACACAAGTGCAATGTGGTCCCCCAGGCTTGCTGTGGAGAAGAGTGCTCGGGGTGCTGGGAGGGGCCTCGGCTTTCAGTACTCAGTGAAGTCCTCCCAGAAGGGGACATTGAGTAGGAGGTAAGACAAGGAAGCCCATGTGCCTGGTGGGTAAGGGGTCAGCCTGGAGGCCAGTGTGTCCAGAGCAGGATGAGTAAGCAGTGTGCACAGAGGTCGAACAAATGTTTGAAAGTTACTTTGCAGTTGGAAACAGCCTGAAAGATCTTTCGGTTCTCTTCCTTCTCCCTTCTCAACTGCTCCTTTCGTCTCTCTTATTCGTCAGATGAAAATAAGGTCTCGGTAAACAGGATCACATCCTAAAGGTCACCAATTAGTAGCAGCAGAACCCAAGGGTTCATGGTTCTTAGTCTTGCCTACTCCCCACTGCACAACAGTCCAGATGCTTAGGAGTACTTAAGCCCTGTGCCCTCCCCCACAGCCCTCTATCCTTGCCCTGCAGAGATGGACAGATGCTGTTGGTTTGGGTCATTCTTGGAAGTGATGTTCTATAAAGTTGCTGCCGACATTGGATTAGTGAATATGGAAGGCTTCTCCTGGAGGAAGTACAGGATCAGGTTCCTGCAATCCTCTGGTCACAGCGCTTCTGTGAACTGACCAGTATATAACCTTGTTTTATGTGTCTCGCCTTGTTTATTATATGTTATTGATTGATTAACATTGGATGCTGGCTGTCAGCACTATGACTCATACCTGAATAACTTCTCTGACATGTGTTTCTTCAAAAGGCATGCCATAGCCCCCTTGCTCTAAAGAGCACTTTAGTGCTATTCCTGGAGGCCATTTTACACAGTGAAATTGCCACCAACAGGGCACAAACGTGAAAAGTATGGCATTAAGTGGACTGTGAAAGAGACCCTTGTTTGCAATGTGAAGGCAAGACCAAGAGAGCAGAGCTCCACCTTAGCTAGGAAGACGTGATTGGGCCGCTCAGATTTTCACCTCTCTTCATGCCCATGAGTGACTTCAAAAGCCCAATGAGGACAGACGTGGTGGCGCAAGCCTGTAATCCCAGCAGCTTGGGAGGCTGAGACAGGAGGATCGTGAGTTCAAAGCCAGCCTCAGCAACAGTGAGGTACTAAGCAACTCAGTGAGACTCTGTCTCTAAATAAAATACAAAATAGGGCTGGGGGTGTGGCTCCGTGGATGAGGGCCCTGAGTTCAATCCCAATACCCCCTTCCTCCCCACCAGAATACTCCATGAGTTCTGATTTGGGGGTTACAAATAGGTTTTAGCCAGTAAGTGAACTTGTAGATCTCAAATGTGCACATAATGAGTATTGACTGTATTTGCACTTGAGTTGTTCCAAAAAAGGACTTTATTCAAGACCCAAGTAGCATCATTGATGATGGAGTCATCTGCTAGGACACATTCAAATGAGTTCTCAGTTGCTTCAGATGCTGCCCAGAGAGCTTGCTTATGCAAACGTTTTTAAAAATGAGAGTCTTGCTTATATTGTATTTTTCCATGTTGCAAACATACTTTGTGGTTGAACTGTATAACTTCCCTGCCTGCCCACCTTGCCCCCGGTCTGACAGTTCCCTGCTTCCTCAGGTAGAAAGTACAGCCTGTCTTCTGACTCCATGTTCTACCTGATCCTTCTCTGGATCAGCATCTCCCCTGGAGCTCATGTGGCCTTTTGCTTTTTCTAACAAAATAAAACGTTCCACTTTGTATGCCAAGTTCAGACACACGTGTAGTTTTTCTCTGTTTACTCTGCAAATAATGCTTCTCAGCTTTGCAGCAGCAGAAACAATCTGTAGTGTCAATCAGCCATGTGGACCTGAGAACTTCCCTCTCAATCTTTTCCAAGACTCCTGCAGAGAAAAACTAAAATACTACTCACACTTTGAGGGAGTAAGAATGGTTTCCCAGGAGCACGACATCTGCTGCTTATCGTCAGGAATAGAAGCAGGACTCTGCCAGCCTCACTTCTTGGCCTCCACTTCCATGGGCTCTTGCTCAAGCTCTGAGAGGGTGGGATGTGAATCTGATGTTTACTGCCACAAACTTGGCTTTGGTTGGTGTACAAGTGTCTCCAGCAGCAGATTTGCCTAAGTTCCCTTTCCTGTAACATGTTCACTGTCCCACCAGAAGAATTTCCAGGGTCATTTTTAGAACATGGCTTTTGGAGATGCTTCATGGTAATTTAGAACTGTCCTCCTGGGCCTTGGGCTGCTATGGGTTGGGTCTGTCTAGGAAGAGCTGGGACTCGGACTTCGATCGGGATTTGGCAAATGCCCTAAATCAGGTTACCAGGTGTGGGGTTCAGGAAGTTTCTCTAGGGACAGTGGTATAGTTCAGTGATAGACCTTGTGCTTGGCATGCATAAGGCCCTGAATGCAGGCCCTGGTCCCCTGTGAAAGTCTTTGTTTTATGCACCCCCTTCCACTCTGTCAAGAGAACTGCAATTTTATATTAGAAATAGTCTTTCTGCAGAAACTTGAAGTGTTGAACAGTTTAACAAAATACCATATCACTTAGAGACATGCAGGAATAGTCCAAATCATACTCCCCATAGGTTCAGTGGGTCTGCCCAATGTCTAGAGGGTCTCATCTAATGAGTCGGTCCTTGTAGCATGAGCATCTCAGTGTTCTGAAGCTTAGAGTCAGTGATGGGACCAAGGGGAAAAGGAGATTACATCATAACAATGAAGTACCTAGATCTTGCTAGTACCTAGGAGGGAAATTAGTGTGAAGTCTGCTTGGGCACTCAGCTGCAGGACAGCACTCTGGGTACAGCTGGGTGCCCATAGTGGAGATCAGGAATCAGCTGGATGTCCAGCTACTTAGACTCAAGTATAGCGGGAACTCAGGGATCCTTAATGTGAGCTCCTGACTCGAGGCCTACTTTGAGACTTCCCCGGAGTATGCCTGCTGGAAGAGCTGGCCCTGTGGTCTACATCACAGGCATTTGGAATTAAACACAGTACCCAGCCCTATTACTCACCAAATGAATTTTTTTTTTGGTACTAGGGATTAAACTCGGATCCTCGACCACTGAGCCACATTCCCGGCCCTATTTTGTGTTTTATGTAGAGACAGGGTCTCACTGAGTTGCTTAGTGCCTCGCCGTTGCTGAGGCTGGCTTTGAACTGGCGATTCCCCTGTCTCAGCCTCCCAAAGTGCTGGGATTACAAGCGTGAACTACCGTGCCTGGCTCAAATGAATATTTTGACGTGATTTTTTCTATTACTAGGCATGGCTTAGATTGGGATTTGTTAATAATGGGGAACTAATAATAAAAGCTAAAGCAATGCATGCGTATCACATACTATTGTTTACCCTGGATATGTACAATATCATTTATTACTCTTAGCATTCTTTAGAACAGAAATGCTACTTATGTCTACAGATTAGAAAACTAAGGCACAGGGAAGCCCAGTAACCGACCCTCTGTCACTCAGGAATTAGTGAGGAGCTGGGATTCAGGCCTGGGTGCTCTGGCTTCAGGGTTGATGCTGTATACATCATTGCTATTGCCAGCATGAAAACAGATTCTTCCCAAAGGCTGTACCAGGCCTCTGCCAGGATGCCTGGCCTCCTGAATCCTCATCCACACCTGCAAGGGTGGGCTCCTTCCCTCCAGTGATGCACAAGAGGAAACAGAGGATGATGAGCTCTCTGAGGGCTCAACCCTGGAGGTCCAGGATCTCCCCCCAGTCAAGTCCACCCTTGCCATGATGCTCCATCTGTCTCAAGCCGGTGTCTTCATTTGGCAAATATTTACTGAGTACATTTACTGAGCATGTCATGTGTGGAGCCCTCTTTTGGGTGGCAGTCATTCAGAGCTCTGCAGAAGGGGCCTAGTCTCCAGGAACCTCTTTGGGCTGAGTGTTGTGTTTCCAGAGCAGCTAATGGAAAGCAAAGAAGGGTGTAATCAACCCCAGGGTCAGGCTGCTCCTGCTCCTCATTGCTGTCCTCTTCTGTGATGTCCATACAGTCATCCACTCTGAGGTTAAACCTCCATCACCTATTTGCTGTATAATCTTAGGCAATTCAACTTAGCTCTTTGAATCTTATTTAGAAAATCAGAAATACAACAGCTCCTCTATAGGGTTGTTGTGAGAACATGGCCTGCTTGTAGCACTTGGGAAGTGATTTGTAAATGGCATTGCCTACCTTCATGATTTCCTCACCAAGTCCAGACTCTGAATTCTGCATATAAAATCCTCAGTTAAGAAAGCCCTTAACCAGCAGCCTCCACCAGTATGATGGTGATCGTCATACATGATCATCAGATTACATGCATCTAAAGCAACAAGCCCACAGTTTAAATATGCATGTTTAAATATGCACGTACACATAATTTGTTCCATGACATTCTGGAAACAGTGGGCTACATCTGTTAGTTAAATCCACCTCTGCTCAAATTTTCCATTGATAAAAATAGGCTTTCTAATGCCAGCCTGGTTCTTGGGCAGGAAATGACTAATACAGTTAACTATGTCTATACTAAATCACAACCCGGAGGTCTGTGTCTAGCACAAGCGAAGAATCTGTGAGATTCTGGCCATTAAAGTACTGGTTCAGGCTCCTCTGCCTGATCTTTGTCCAACAGTTTGCAGTGGGCTGGTGATTAAAACCTGCAGGGGATCTCTTCCAGAGAGATGGACCTCCCATCAGCCAGCCCAGGTGTCAGGTCAGAGTGATACAGTTCTTCTCTGTAAATCAGTAAATCAACATCCTGGTTTTTGTTTTTAAATTTGTATAACTTGCTCATGATGTGGTAATGCTTCCATCCATTCTGCAGATTAACAAGAGTCACCACAAACCAGACATTAGAAATGATTTGTAGACAGAGGTAACCCAGGCCAGGAGCCAGCCTCCAATAATGTTCCCGCCAGTAGTGTGGGTGAGCAGGCAAGAAAGAAGAGGGATATTGTGGGTAACATTTCAACTGCCAACCAACCCTCAGTGCCTTGCACATTGCAAATGCTACCTGGGTTCAGGTATTACTATGGTCGTCCTCTTTGTAGAAGGGCCTGTCAGTTTTTAGGATAGTGTAAACTTTTCCCATAGGACTGTCATACTCTGAAAAAAAGGAAGAAAAGGAAATTTCAAGTAAATGGCACTTGTGAGCCCAGGTCCTCTAAGGACCATGCATCTTGTTTTCTGCCCAAATGCTCACTGTGTTGCAGACAGTCATGAGGCAGCAGCAATGGCTGACACAATCACTGGGGCCAGTGCAGAAATCTGTTCTGGGTCCTCCCTGGCCACCAAGGCCATTGCCACTCTGAATAATTCATCAGACTGATTCCTCACTTCTGGATGGAGAACTGGGTCAAACTCCCTTCCCCAGACACCCATCCCTGCAGAATCCTCTGCATCCTGGGGTTGGAAAGCATTTCAGTATTTCAAAGAAAAGCAATAACAAAGCCTGCTTTTATTTAAAAGTAATGATGGTGACCTACATTCCTGCATGTAATAACCACTAATGCCAATTTCTTAAAGGCCAGACAATGGCCACCAAGGATATTGTGAACCCTGAAATGCCTGCACATTTCGAAGCCACTCTGAAAGTTGTTTAAACTCAAAGCCTTTTTGCTTACTGCTGCTTTATTTCTCAGCAAACCTGGATGTTCAGAAGACTCTGGCCTGGGGCCAGAAATTAGACCTGTTGCCATCTCTAGTGTTTGCAGTCCTGATGGGAAAGGGGAAGATAGAGAGCCGTTCTTCACGCTTAGGGAAACATCACAGAACATAGGCAAGCGAATGGAATGAATGCACCCTAGACAGCCATCATTCTGGCCCTACATGAAATAAATCATGTGGGCCAGATGATTATTTAAAAGGTCCTTCTTCATAGTCATAAATTAGTGATTTTGCCACCTGACACAAACCTCCAGATGTAGGAGGCTTCCATAAAGCAACTCTGTGTAACCAGGACTGCAACTGAGATCACCATGCTCGTAGGATGGAGTGACAGGCCCGAATCCCAGGCCCATGTTCTGTGGAAGTCCAGGGATCCTCCCCAGGGCTCTGCCGGTTCCTGGGATGAATCTCTCTTTCATGTTAAGTGCTTTTCCACCCAGGAGATTTTGCACATCCCTGTTTCTCTGCCAAGCACCTCGCCATTTTATAGGCCTGGGGTCTTCCAAGAAACTGAAACAGCATGAAGACCCCCCTTTTCAAGCCCTGATTCTTGGGATCAGGTCAGAAAGGTTTCAGACAGGTCGCTCCCAGTAACAGGAATGAGTCTATTGAAGGAATAAGAAAAGGGAAAGGGGACACTCTCAAGGGAAACAGTGAGTCCTCTCAGAGGAGAGGGACAGTATGCCTCTCCTTCACTCCAATTTTATTTGGGATCCCAGAGAAGTTTCCAGAGAGTCCTGCCAAGATCCATCTCTTGACTTTTAACTGACAACAGGATGACACCAGACTCTCAAGTCCCCACTGCCATGACAATTCTAGGTCACTTTGGCCCATGCTGACCAGTTCTAATTGGATTCTTTTTTAAAAAATATTTTTATTAGTTGTTGATGAACCTTTATTTATTTATTTACATGCGGTACTGAGAACTGAACCCAGTGCCTCACACGTGCTAGGCAAGCACTCTACCACAGAGCCACAACCCCAGCCCTCTAATTGGATTCTTAACCATAAATTCTTACAGATTTTATGTTTAGGAGGAATTGTCCTTATGTCCTCCAAGTGTTGGGATATGTTCTGTAAAAAGACACAAACTTTTCCCCCTTCAGGCTAACTTGGGTTCCTTTTATCGACATTATTTCAGGTCAGCATTTCTCCTGAAGATAACAGGTACTTTGCAGAGAAATGTGATATATCCTGTCCATTTAAGCCAGGAAGGGGTGCAGGTAAATTGCTTGGTAAAGAAAGCATGCTGGGGTCAGCAGAGTGGGCCCATTTTATGGAATTAGTCCCTTTACCTCATGTTCCCACCACTCACATCTGTCTGTCCCCTACCACCTAGGAAAGGATGGCACCCTTCTCCTTGAACTCCCTTGGTGTCACCTGACTCCTTAGAACAAGCTTTGGCTGCAACATCAAGGGGGCTTATATCCAAAGCTGTCACTTGTAGTAAATCTAGGTTTTGGACTTCCCTCATCTTTCCTTGTCATTCAGGCTCACCTGCACCTCAAGCTCTGGCTCCCCCAGAGGTCATGTGACTCATCATGGGCCCCTCTCTACCTCCTGTGCCCATTTCTTCTGTTTACCCCTAAATTCCTTGTTGCTTCTTACACAGAGCCATTTAACCATTTTCCTCATCCAGATGCCAGAAAGAACCCTGATGCCAGCTAGTGAACTTTTTCTACTCCCAGTTCACATGCTTCAGCTGACATCTTGATCAGTAAGCACTCTGCATTGAACCTTTTTGGAATTCCTTTAAAGTACTGCACAGTCTTAGAGCCTTTGGAAAACTGGTGAAAGCTTTGGGTCCTCTTTCCATAATATGCACACACACACACACAAACACATAATTCAGGATATATTTTCAGGGGATTTAGAACTTCCTGAAACCCATTCATGAAACTCCCAGGTCCTGGACCGTGATTTAAAACCCCTAAATTCAGCTGATGAGATGGAGCCTGCCCCCTTCTGCAGAGGACAAAGCACCCACACCTCTTCACCAGGCCCAGGATCTCCCCTTCCCCTTCCCATCCCAGGCATATCCTTAGTGATGTTCCATCATTAGTTAGAAAAACAATACAGGATTGGCACAACTGGCCCTCAGCAGGGTTCTCCAACCTGACACATTTGACTTTGAGAACATAACAGCCTCCTTTTCTCAACCATTTTCCTTCAGCCAGGCCCTGGGTACACTACTTAACAGAAGTCATCCCATTTCATCATGCCAGTCCCCAAGGAGGTCCATACCATTATCCTCAGTTTAACAGATGAGGAAACTGAGGCTCGCCAGAATCAAGTAACTTGGTTAATAAGTTATAATAAGTGGCTGACCTGAAATTTGATCCCAAGGTCAGTGGCTTACAAACCTGAGCCCTAACGCACAGTGCTCACTGCCCCTTGCCCCCATATAGTTGTACCTCATTCATCTTGGTCCACGGTGATGGAGCATGGAACCTTTGGTGTGGCAGCTAAATGAAGGTGCCCTTCCAGATTTTTGAAATACAAATCAGAACAGTGTTCGGTTTGTTCAGTTCACTGATGAGTCTCCATTGCTAGGCATATAGTCAGCATCACAATGCTTGTGAATGAATGAAGCCATTTATTTTAAAAGACTGAGCTCAATATCATATCCTTCAGAAAGCTGCATAACTCCCTTTCTGAACCAAAAAAACTTCTTCCATGAGGTCCCAACATAAGCTTGTGCCACTGTGTCCTGTTACTCCATGAGGGCAGATTTCCACTATATGAGTACCCCATCACAAGTCTCTCAAGAGTGAGGGACTTCATTCTGCTCCTCTTTGCAGGTCTCTGGGAATTAATAGGTACTTAGTAAATGTCCACTGACTTCAATACATGGTTGTTACTGTGTCACTCCATAATTAGGCTTAAATGGTAATTCCTATAAATGAGTGTAACTAGGATTGCATTTATAGTGTAAGACCACATTTTAGCTGTTCTGTGTAAACTTTTCTAAATACCTATAATCTAGTGTTGCTATCAATTCAGGTGCCATTTACCTTTGTGTCGATCTCCCTTTACAGTTACAGAGAGCACTGACCATGCTCTGGGCACTGAATGTGCCACGTTATAGACATTAGCCACCATCTTCTTTGGTTCTGGACACCAATGAAGCTTACCTGGTCAGAGGCAAGGCCCATGCCCTATCTTCTCTAGCTCCAGTTCCCTAGTCTTGCGCTCACCCTGACATTGATCCCATCTTGTGGGGAAAGCTAGGGAATGAGGTCCCCCAGCTTTCTGCCAGCATGCTGTCATCTAGCTTGTCTCTGTTAAAGTTGAGAGGAAGGAAAAGGACAGAGACCGAGAAGTTCAGCCAGGTTAAGGAGAATGGAAGATTCTGGGGAAAACAAAGGATGAAGTGATAATAGTCTTCTTGAGCCAGCAAGAAGAGAAGAAAGTGAACTTTGCTTGAGTTTCTACAATTTGCCAACCACTTCGCCATCTTCATTTCATTGGAATCTTCCGACTTGTCTAAGTAAACCTAGAGTCATGGCTGCTGAACTTCCCCCGATTGGAATAAAGGAATTCAAAGCCAAGACTACGTGGCCGTGGAAACCAAGGCTTTGCACTGTGTTTTACTCCAGTATGTGTGTATTAGGAAGAGACTCTCTCCTGACATTTCTCTCTTAATATAGGACTTGCAGAGATAGAAGTTGCAAATTGGATGAATGTTCCAGAAAAGATATGATAACTTGACTGCAGTGGGAAGAAGAGAGAACAGATGGGAGAGAAGGAAGCCCAGGCCAATAGCGGTGCCCCTGCCTATTCAACCGTGACTCTAGCCCCCTAAACATGAATAATAACTAACAAAAACAACAGGACCAGCTGCAAACTAGTGTCCTTTTGGTTAAGAGCTATTGAGAAATGAACAGACAAAATGCATATGAAGATTTTTTTGTTATCAAAAATATTTTAAAAAGTATTTTGGAAGACAGGTGACTTGATGTGATTAAATATTTTCAGCTCTTCCCATACCCTAAAAATGGGCATTTGTTCCTAGAGCTGGTCACCCAAAGTGTCACTGTCTCCGGAGTTGAAGGGAATGTGGTGGTGGTTATAAACCATCCTGGCCACCTGGGGGCAGTACCAAACAGTGCCAGCAGCCCTTAGCCACTCTGCTCTTTGGGAGGAAGCCATGCTGGCTTCCTTCCCTGGAGGAGCTCAGTATTCCCTGGGCACCAGTTTCCTTTTCTTTGGCCACATGGAATAGTGGTAGCACTTTTCAGTTCAGAGACTAAATTCGAACAACTATAGAATTGCCCAAGGAAAGTGATTTAAACAAATTCATTATAACAATGGTATAGTTGGGACTTTGGTTTCCTTTTTTATCAGCCTGACAGAACATCATTCTGGAACTTTCTGTGTTGGGTTGGATGATTCATATTTCTTAACCAAGAAAGATACTCTCAGGTTTTACTGAGGTTGTTTAGGTTGAAATCCATGTATTCGTCCACCCAAGGGGCAAAGTGCGGCCAGAATTCTTATACCTTCTTTATTGTTAATTCTTTTGAGTATTCACAGGTTGGGGGACTGTGTGAAGAACAGCTACATGGGAAAATGTGGCTTCTGGCTTTGAGGATTTGTGAGCATCCCACAGTAATGCTGGTGTCTTAGAGGCCCTAGCAGGGTCACTAAGATGTCTGCTGAGAGCATCTTCAGTCAGTTTTGAACTCCATTTCTTCTTGAGTGTATTACTATGTTCCTGTCCAGCCCTCTTGTCCACACCAGAGCCTTAATCTACAGCTTTCACAAAGATGAACATTAATTTATTTGTTAATTTATTGTCCAACCCAGAATGCTTTTACAATAAAAGGGGGCTACTCTTAATTTTGCCAAAATAATGAATATAAATCAGAACTATCTATCATGGGGGGACTGTGAAATGGTCACCTTGATTACAGATATTCTGCCCCTTTCATTTTTCATCTCACATGACTCCAGGCAGGATTTATGTAGCACTGTATTTATTTGCTCATTTATTCAACAAGTGTTTATTGAGTGTTTCCTTTGTACTAAGTTCTCTGTTTGTATTGTTTCCTCTTCACAAAAACCCTGTGAGGGAACTATTACTGTCAACATTTCCATTTTTACAAATGTAAAAAACTGGGACTTAGTGAATGAGTTGGCCAAGTTTACAGTATCTATAAAGCAAAGTAGAGGCGACTCCAGGCCGTCCCTATTCTTGAGCCACATGTGTTCATTGACTGTTTCTGAGCCTCTTTGTGCCATTAGTATTTGTCTTCGGCCTTTTGGTGGACTTTTCCTGCAGAGAAAGTGTGACCAGCATCTCTGGAAGGAGGTGGCCAGTCTGGTTATGGTGGCTGGGATGCAGAAGGCTGAACTGGACACAGTGTTGTCGTGTTAGGACAGATGCATTTCTTCCTTTTTGCTTTGAAGTTCACTTTGGAAACTTTCCAAGCTGCTCTTCAAGAGCCAGTTTGTTAGCTCCCAAGGAAGAATGTGGCTGCTTCTCTGCCCTCCTGTCTTGGAAAGGTGGTCTCTTCCACTGATGTGCAGCTCAGAAGGACCTTGGGATGCAGGGAGGGATGAGAGACCATGGCTCAGACCATCCAGTAGGACAGTAACCTTGGCGACCCAGAGCATGGCAGGTACTGCAGCCAAATCACCCTCACATGTCCTGTGAATTTTCCTTTACACATCTTGGGATGTTCACTAGTTAAAATAAGCATATAATGCCTGGGCTGGGGCTGTAGCTCAGTGGTGGAGTGCTTGCTTAGCATGTGTGAGGCACTAGGTTTGATCCTCAGCACCACATAAAAAATAAATAAGTAAAATAAAGGTATTGTGTTCATCTACAACTAAATACTTTTTAAAAATTAAAAAAATAAGCACATAATGCCTTTAAGTTAAAGGGAAAACACGCATACCAGAACTTTAAAAAGGAAGACAGAGATGTGATCTCAAAATAAAATACCTCTGGAAGAGAGTTCAGTATTTGTGCCTTAAGGTCTCTCATAATGGCACGTGTCCCTCAAGCATTTCTGGGTTTGGTGCTAATAATAAATGCTATCAGACCTCAGATGACTTGTTGCCATGAAAGTACATTTTCCTCCCTGAGTATTAAACATTGTGCTTCATTATTAGAAACGAATGCCTCACATGTATTTAATTCATTCTCTCTTCTTTTCCTATGTGCTTAATGATAACAGATCTTGTGGGGTTGCATTTCTTACTGTTAAACCAAAAAAATCTGTTTTATAGTAGATCAAGGAACTTGGAAACTTTTGTACCCACTAGCCCTGTAATTGTACTTTTAATAATCTATTCTAAGGAAAATATTTCTGAATATACTCTACAAGTTAGGCAAGATCATCCCTACATTTTTAAAATAGTAAAAAACAGTCAAATTTTATAACAATAAAGGATTTGCTAACTGAGCTAGATGATTAAATATAATGAGGTGATTAAAAGTGCATTAAGCATATCTTGTAGTTGCCCAAGGATTTTAGTATAAATTGACAGAGTGACCTGGACCCAGTGAATCATCTCCTGCCCTCTGACTTTGTCTTCCAGTGTTTTGCTGTGCGCTCTCTGGGATGGGTAGAGATGGCAGAGGAGGACCTCGCCCCTGGTAAGAGCAGCGTCGCTGTCAACAACTGCATCAGGCAGCTCTCTTACTGCAAAAATGACATCCGAGATACAGTTGGCATTTGGGGAGAGGTAAGTAGCACGTGAGAATACCTAACAGCTGACTTCTCCACATTCGTGAAGCCCAGAGCTCTGTGAGGTGTGGTACTGAGGGGCTCTGAGGTGTTTCTCAGGGTAGTTTCCCCATGAAGGCAAGGACGGTGGGCATGGTATACCCATGTGGCTTACTGTTAGCACTACTGTGTCCCAGTAAGACTAGGGCTCTGAGAGAGAGCATTTCTCAGTGGCTAGATGACAGAATGATCCCCCTGGAATCATCAAGTCCTCAAAGATCGATGGGTGAACTTTGGGGGCTCAGACGCCTTCTATATTTTTGTATGCAATGAGTGTGCTGGGTCTGTTAAGAACAGTTCTGGAGCAAAGACCCAGGGCTTTCACCAGATATATTCTCTAAGGGGGATATGACTTAGCAGGTTGATGCCCCTACCGTAAAAGTAGATTAAATATCCTTTGACAGTACCATCTTCTTTATTTACAGTATGAAGATCCACATCTTGCCTGAGTTGTGGAATTGTGACTTATATATTCTTTCTCACTTTCAACAAAATGAGTCCATTTCAAAATGTTAGTTGAGAAGATTTCAGAAAGGAAAATAATACATAATAACACCAAATTTGTATAAAAAGAGTATGAAACAGGAAAAGCCTTACTCCTGCCATGCTCGGAGACCTGCAGAAACAGCATTGCAGAAGTATCCTAGGATAGCCTTGCTGCATGAATATACCCTGCTCAGTCCACGTCCAGGGAACACTGGTAGCAGTTTACACTCTGATTGGGCTGCAGGGAGCTCAGCTCACACTGCCTCCTACATGGGAGGTAGGCTCCCAAGGCTTCCCTTGGTGGAGTCTGTCTACCTTCAAATGGGCTGCACTGTTTTGCCAACCAGAATTTTAGATCCCAGGCAAGGGTGAAGAAGAAAAAGAATTTTCCTCTATCCAGGAAAAACCCTGTATACCTTTCTGGTGTTTAACTTTCGCATCTTCTCACTGTATTTCCTTCTTCTCACCATCTAAATAACCATGTCTAAATGATCCACCTAGCTTCTCTCTCTCCTTCAATCAAAATACCGTCCCTCCAAAATAACAGTTCTTAGGATTTAGAAGGAAGATTGTTGTCATTTACAATGACATGGGGTGACTGACAGACGGGGGTACCCTGGGTCTGAGACAGGATGAACCTGTTTCAGGGACTGTAGCATTTCTTTAGCCTCATCAGTTTCACCAATTGTGTTTTCTGATTTCATCTGTAAATGGTGGAGCTGCTCTTTGGGGACAAATTTAGCTCATTCTGAGTCTCAGCTGTAGACACTGGCCATAGCTTAACTGATTGGCAGAGGCATTGATATACCCTTCCTGCCACCCTGGACATCAGAGCTGAATGCACTCTGAAAACTTTTGATAGGAATCAAAAACATCATGGTCCAAAATTTTGGCAACAAGCCATTGAGCCGTCTCACTCTGGGATTTGAAGACCCACTAAGACCTACTGTCTGCCCAGCAAGACCTCCCTAGTTCCAATGCAACAGCATTGGGCATCCTTCAGAGACAGTCTTTTAGCTGTACCCCAGATGGTTAATGGTTCCTAACATTATGCCTAAGGGCCACAAGGGGAAAGAAAAATAAAGTTGAATAGTCTAATGTTCCTATCCTACAAGAGCCAGTGTGTGTGGGGAGATGACACCAAAGCTTACCGACCTGAGTGGCCAAGAGCACTGAGAAACCCAGGTGCTCCACCAATCTCAGCGTGCACCCATCTCAGGTTCCGCATCACTTCCAGCAGGTGACTCAACCTGTATGCTTTGGTTTTCCTCAAGTGCTAGTTGGAGATAGTAAACCAGCTTTCACGGGGCACTGTAGAGGGTTCATGATCCAGTGCATCTCAAGCACACAGCACAGTGTCCTAGATGCAGGCAGTGGACATATAAACATTCAGTTATCATTAGCACTGAGAAGGGTCACAGACCATGCCTGCTACTTGCCAGCGCATCACATGGACACAACGTAGTGTGAACGTGGAGGAGAGACAGACAGGGTTGTGGGTCAGGGAAGGCCTTCCAGTGGATGCCTGTGAGGGTCTGACCAGATAAATAAGGGAAGAGGGGTTATTAGAGTCTTATAGGCATAGAGTTCTTAAAAGAAGTTTTTCCAGGACATCTCATTAGCCCATTTTCTTAAAGATTGAGAAGTGTAAATAATTAAAAATAAAAGCCAGCTAGAAATCAAGCTGGGGACACATGTCACAGGACTTGGAGGAGGAGAGAGAAATTGGAGATATAAGGGAGATGGGAAAGATTTATGAATAGTTCAGTCTGGAAAAGCTATTTCCCTCTTCAGAAAACAAATTCTAGACCCGAGGCATGGGTTCTTTTGATGGCTGAAACAGTGGCCCGTGATCACCAGGAACATGATGGGAGTGCAGAGCCCCCTGGAGGATGACAGGCATTTTCTCGTTGACTCCTAGGGCAAAGACATGTACCTGATACTGGAGAACGACATGCTTAGCCTGGTCGACCCCATGGACCGCACTGTGCTGCACTCTCAGCCCATCGTGAGCATCCGTGTGTGGGGTGTGGGCCGCGACAATGGCCGGTGAGTCCCTGGGCTGGCACAATCCCTGCCCCCTTTCCAGGTGCCCAGTTTTAGCTTAACCCTGAAGTGAGGTCTCACAACACCTCACTGAATATGAAATTTGACTGTAAACTCTGTTTAGAAATGTGACAAATGACATTCCATCTCTATTTCCCTGCCCCATAAACCCTACAAGCTTCCTCCCTTCCTGGTTTCTGTACTTCAGCCTTTTATCAACTCTGCCTCCTGCCTTCAAGTTCTGCATGTTTCTCCCCAAAACCATCTTCCTCCTCCTAAGTTCCCAACTCAACCTGCGATCTGAACCCCTTAGTTTTTCTCTTTTTTATATTTGTTCTCTAATCAACTCCATTCCATTCTCTCAAGTCTTCATTTCAGATGCACTCCTGCTGGCTTCTTCATGGAGTGCTTGCTTGATCACAAACCTTTGATCATTGAATCATGATTATTAGAAATGTCTTGGGCTTGGAGTTGGCTGAACTTTTTTAACACTCCAAATGTCTGGTCTTATCAAAATTGCATTGCATGGGTCTTTTTTGTGAAATTCTACTTTCAAGTTATTTACAGGTAGTGCTTCTTAGATGTGTTGTGAATTTTCTGTTCTCCAAGATGACCAGAAACAAGGCGTTCTGATTTGCAGGCACATATTGTAGCTAATCATTTAAGTGGAATTATCAGAGACATCATACTTGGAGACCACTGTTAAGTAATTGAGCTACATTAAATGCCCTTAATTCTTAAATTATACTCAATGGTTGTCAATTTCCAAAATAATGGAGGATCTCCTCATATTCAGGGACAAGCATCAGATGAGTAGGTATTGTTGAAATTGTTGCTTAGTTGAAAATATTCAGCAGCATTGCAGAAGGGAGTAAAAATCCTAGATGAGAGAGATGGCTCTCCTGGGCTTGTGGTTTCATTCCTGAGCACTCTGGTTTTTTATCAGGTCATACGGTTCTCTAAGGGGGCAGAGAGGTGAGTCCACCTTGTCTTATCACATACTTTCTCTGAATGCTGGGCATTAGCGGGTTTGATGGTCCTCTGATCCAGTTCCAAGTCCTCAACCAGAAAGGAAGTGTTATGACTAAGTATCCATCAGTTAAAGAATAAGCATTTATGCTGGAACCAGATGTGAGAAATGATCTGCAAAAGAGAGAACTGAAGTCACTCTCAGACTACTGATTGGATGAACCTCCCTGGGGGCACAGTGCATCTTTGAGCTTTTTGTCAGTGTGAGTGCTGACATCTGGGGCAGGTACTTCAGGGTGACCCTCAGGATGGATGATGCATCTACACCTATCCTTCACTTCCTTGGCAGAGCTATAGCACTGGAGTTGGTACCTTGACATTAGTCGACTGATTTACAAGGAAACTATCTAATGTCGTTTGATCATCATTAAAAACATTTAGCCTTGGCAGAAGGTTCTGGATGTAAAATGCTTGATCCTTTCCTGGTTCCTATTCTCCAATTTTGTTTTCAAGATACAGATCATCATATAAACAACCAGGTGTGGTTGTGTGTTTGGTTTTTTGATTTGTTCATTTTATTTGTGTCTTTGTCTTGTCCTGGGGCTTGAACCAAGGCCTCCAGCCTGCCAAGCAAGTGCTCTATCACTGATATAGAGGCACAGCCTGCTTGTCTATTTTTAAGGTTACATTGTTTGTAGATTTCATTGATGAGGTTTCCAGCCCACCCCAACTCTTTAAAATGAGTCCAAATGTTCCACGCCTATGGAGGAAATGATTCAAATTCAAGTTGACAAAATTATTCAAGCTCTCTGAGCCTCATTTTCTCTCATCTGAGAAATGAGGATCCTAACAGGGACCACAACACATGTTCCTATGTGCCAGTATGTATGTGATAATTGGCACTGTGACGGAGACATGGCAAATGCTTAATGAATGTTTGCTCTTGATTTTTTAAAGCAACATACACTTAGCAGATACAGCGAATTACATGACTTTCTTTCTAAGACACTGGGAGTAGAGGAAGAGTCAGATACTGGGGAGGCTTCAAGGACAGTTGATGAGGTAACATAGAGAGTGAGAGGCTTTACAGACATTGATAAGTGCAATTGTCCTACAATGCCTGAAGAGCCCCTTGCCCCAAAGAAATCGGTGTAAATTAGGCAACATTGTCTTGGTTTCATTTTTCAAATGCGGGCCAGATCACTCATGTTTTTCGATGCCTCCTCGGTGTTAGCAGATGAGCAGATTTTAGCAGTACACTTGGGGCTCTCCATAGGCTGCCAGACCTCAGCAAGCTCCTGTGGTTGTGGGGACCCTTGGGCAGGATTGCTTATGAAGCAGTAAATAAAAAATCATGTTTGTCAGTGAAAGCTTCTGTTTCTCCCCATTGATCCCCTGAGTTTTCATTCCCTAGAAGAAGGGTCTTTGTATGCCTGCTTTTTTTTTTCTTTTTAACTTTCCTTTGCTTTTGAATCTTTTTTTTTTTTTAACAGCAATTTACAAGAGCAAATTCAATTTGTAATGCTGCAAAGGAAAGGGGCTTTCACTTTGCATGAATAAAACATAAAAGTGTTTCATTTTGCTTGAGAAAACGAGCCCATTTCGCATTCTCTTTTGTAACTTTCCTTGAGAAAATGGAATCTCTTAGGGGATTTCTTGATCTGGTTAATGAATAAGAAAAGCATGAATGCCAGACTCGAAGGGTGGGTGCAAAACCTTTCTTAAAATCCAGCGTACTTCACTGAGCCGTGTAATTTCAGAATTTCTGAAATTTTGTATTTCTGTATTTTGTGTTTAGCTTTTTTTCTTTTCTTTTTTTTTAAATATTTTTTTAGTTATAGATGGACACAATACCTTTCCGTTATTTTTATATGATGGGATCAATTCCAGTGCCTCTTACACGTGAAGCAAGTGCTCTACCACTGAGTTCCAACCCCTAGCATTTTTTTCTTAAGGCTTTCAACTAATTTTGATTTGCTTTGAAAAAAAAATTTTTATGCAGAGGTTTACTCAGGATAAGGAGGTGATCCGATGGGGGTACAGCCCTACCATGCCCCCAGATCGAATGGGAGAAACCTCTTATTACCAACACATGGTGCCAAGAGTTGTGGTCACGGCCAATGCTGATCCCTGTGGGGTTCTGTGGTGGGGTTTCGGTTCTGTCTGAAGTCTGTCCTCTCCTGGAGTCATGCCTGTTTTCATTATGGAGCCTGTAGCTTCAGTGCCTGGTGAAGCAGGGCTACCTCCTCTCCCTGGGCCGCACCATGCGTTAGTCTCTTTTGATCGAAGTGAGACAAGAGATGGGGGCTGGCGAAGGGCTTTTGTAGCCTTGTATTTGCAGAAGCAACCCCGATGGACGCCCCTGCTCCTACCACTGTGGGAAGGAGGACTTCCTCCTTTAAACAGCTGGTATTTTGCCTTGGCCACTGGGGCATATGACGGGAGTGCCACCTCTCACCTTGTCTATGTAGGCCTGCCAGGCCACCATCCCAAGTGTGGATGGAAGGATATCACCTCCCTCTTTTCAGGGACCTACCCCGACTTCCAGCCTCAGCATTCTTCCTCACTCAGACCTTGGAGAGCACCTTTCTCCTTCTTCCTTTTTAGAAGTATTAAAAGCAAGCAAGTGTGATCTCTGAGCCTAGGGGACTTTTAACAGAGATTCTCCTTTTCCCTTGTGGCAGAACAGGCACCAAGATCCATGTATCCACTGACCAACAGGCAACAGAGTGTGAGTGGATGGGATTATTACTGGGATTTTTCCATGGGGCTTCCATGAAAATTAATTAGATAAGATATTGATAGATTTTCTTTGAGAGGAAAAAAATCAAAAAGGGCTCTAGGGGTACCTTAAACTCAGTGTGGCAGACCCCCATACTCTGGGACCTCCCTCTCAGAGGCTTTCCTGTACACTCTTCCAAGCAGCATTGTCCTGGCTTGACTAGAATCCTTTCTGTGTTAGTCATTTGTATGATACTATAACAAAATACCTGAGATGATTAACTTAAAAAGAAGTTTATATTGGCTGGGGCTGGGGCTGTAGCTCAGTGGTAGAGCGCTTGCCTAGCATGTGTGAGACACTGGGTTTGATCCTCAGCACCACATATAAATAATAAATGAATAAAGTAAAGATCCATCAACAACTAAAAAAAATTTAAAAAAAAAAAAAAAAGAAGTTTATATTGGCTGACAGTTTTGGAGGTTTTGTTGCCATTGCTTTTGGACCTGTGACAGGTTAGCACAACATGGCAAGGACACCTCTTGATGGCTGGGAAGCAAAAGAGAGAACAAAGAGGGGCCAATATCCTCTTCATGGGCAGGACCCATGTGACTAGAAGGCTTCCAACTGGGCCCACCGTCTAAAGGTTCCACTGCCTCCAGTGGTGCCATGGGCTGGAGACCAAGCCTTTAAAACACAGGCCTTTGGGTAAGTAGAGATGCTTCATGGAATTGCAGTCTATGAAATATACTTGGAAAAGGCTGCTCATTAATTAGTCAGCTCATTAATTTAAATTAGTGGAAACACTAAATTGCTGTTTTTGTTTATTAAGAAAAATTTAATTTGCTTTAATAAACAACCATTGTAAGTGGAGACCCCATTGGGCCTGCTATAATGAAGATAAAATCCCTTCATAATTAACAGCAGCCATCAACAGCCATTGTGCAGAAGTGCTTTTTAATAAGTACTTTCCTATTTGAATGTTTACCCTATGGTATTGTTTGTGTGTTTAGTTTGCAGAGCAAAACTTCTCTTCCTATAAGGTATTTCATACATCTCATTTCTGGTTTTGATGAACAACAAGTTTTAATTAGATCTTTCTGTATAAAAGATTGTTCATGAATTTCCAAATGAGTTAGCTTTGACTTGATAGTTTTATCTGATTATGATCTCAGAAACTTTTCTTTTAAAAATGTGGTTAGCTAAGTGAAGTAAGCCAATCCCAAAAAACCAAATGCCGAATGTTCTCTCTGATTAGTGGATGCTGATGAATAAGGGAGGTGGGAATGGGAAACATAAGAGAAATAGAGGAACACTGGACGCGGCATGGGGGAGGTGGGGGGCAGGAAAGGGGAATAGGTATAGTAAAGATGGTTGATTGAGATCGTCATCACTACCCTTGGTGCATGTATGAAAACACAACTGGTGTAACTTTATCTGGTTTGCAACCAGAGAAATGGAAAAATTGAGCTCTATATATGTGCTATGACTTGAAATGCAATTAAATAAACTAAAAAAAAACTTTTTAAAAAAAATGTGGTTAGACTACATCGTCTTGAATTCTCTTCTTCTAGGACATTCCCAATGGGTTTAATAAAAGACTCAGCTCGGGGCTGGGATTGTGGCTCAGTGGTAGAGCGCTTGCCTCGCATGCGTGAGGCACTGGGTTCGATCCTCAGCACCACATAAAAATAAATCAATAAAGATATTGTGTCCACCTAGAACTAAAAAATATTTAAAAAAAAAAAAAAAAAAAAAAAAATAAAAGACTCAGCTCAAGGTATTTTAAAAGGCTTTGCCACACATAGTTTCATCTTCTTATTTTATTGCCAGTGTTATTTTGCTATTTTGTTTTGGAATCTTTTTACTTTTTACTTTAATTACTTACTCTTTTTAGCTTGCTTTTTTTGAGGGCAAGCCTTCCAAGTAATGATGGGATTATTTAGTTAGAATATATAAAACTTCAACCAGTAGGTTTTTATCTTTAAAAGGCAGTTTGTTAATCAATGTTGTTCAATCTCTTATTTTTAGATTAGAAAACTAGGACAGAAGAGTGTGATTTACCTGAGCTGATTCTTCTAGCCCATGGCAGACCAAAGCATAGACTGCAGGTATTTTCACCTGTCCCAATAGGAAGCTCATTAATCCTGACAAGAGGTGATGGATGTTCTCCATAAACTGGGCTCAGCAGGGTGGGGAGGTGCAGATCTGATGTGTACTGAATGCCGTGCTAGAGTAGGTAGCAGAGATAGGGGAAGGATATGGCATGGAACCTGCTCTGAAGGATCTGGTTTCTTCACTGAGGAGATGAGGTCACATGAGTGAACTGAAGGTAGAGACTGACAGAATATTCCTGAGGCCTGGTTTTTGTATGGTCCATGAGCAAGGAGTGGTTCATATGTGTGCATGTATGTGTTTGTATTTTTGTGTGTGTGTGGTGCTGGGGATTGAACCCAGGGCCTTGTGCATGTAAGGCAAGCACTCTACCAGTTGAGCTGTATCCTTAGCCAGTTTTTATATTTTTAAAGGGTTATTCTTAAAAAATAAAAAAACATTGGGACCCAGACATAGCAGATCCAGGGTGGCCCAGATTTTACAGAGAGCATTAGAGTAACAATACATATAGAATGGAATCAGGTGATCTCTGTGGCTGCAGTGTTCAGGAAATCATCAGAGTCATGTCCTTTTTAACTCTCCTTTCCTAGCTATGTTAGTTCCACCAGCAGCTGTCAGGGGTGCCTGTAAGCATTGCTCAGCCCTGACTGTTCCTTGGAGCTAAACCTTTGTGTAGTAAATAGGGTCTAGGCCAGGCAGCTGCCCTTTGCCCCAAAGTCCACAGGTCAAACACTAGAGCTCAGTTCTCAGGTAGCAGTCTACAGTGAGCAATACCATCTGTCAGGGCAGCTCTTTGCCACCCAGGGTCTCAGGCTTCTTCCAGGTGGATGCTCTGCCATCCCTCAAATGTCATCCTGGTCTGACCAGACCACATTACTTATATCCAAGTTGAAGACAGCCTAGAATTTGCATACCTCACTTCAGATCATATTCTATTCACATCCCATTGGCCATACTCAGCTGCAAGGGACTCTGGGAAATGGAGTCCTTAACTGGGCAGACAGTTGCCAGGTTAAAAGTACTACCAAAGAAGAACCTTCCCTATTCTCCTTTGTGAAATACCAGAGCTGGGACTCTGCAAAATCATGTTTCTGCCTCTCTACTTGGCTACCTGATAGACTCTGGTGACTATTTAGCACTAGAAGGAGACGATCAGGCTAGAGGAGAAAGAAGAGACTTGGAACTTCCTTTGCCTCCTGTCTCTATGAACATCATCCTAGAAATGCATCTTTGTCCCAATCCATCTATTCTGAATCCACTTTGCATTTTTCCAGCCCTTCACAGAATTGCAGAATCAACTTTATCACATCCTTCCTTCAAAACATGGACATAAGCAACAGGCATATTCTCTTTAAAGGTGTGAGTCTCTGGTCCCTGCGATCCCTCCTTTCAGACTAGAGACAGCAGTAGAAATCCGACAGTGCCTCTTCCTCAGGAATCAGAGGTTTTTCTCCATGGAGCTCCCCCTCTGAGCTTCTAAGTTTAATAATTCCAGCTTCTGTCTTTGTTCCTTCAACCTTGCAGGTCCTACCTCGCTCCTGCCCCTGTGGTAAGCTCTCTCTGTTCCCTGCCTTTTTTTTTCTTTTTTTTTTGGCACCAGGGATTGAACCCAAGGGCACTCGACCACTGAGGCACATCCCCAGCCCTATTTTGTGTTTTATGTAGAGACAGGGTCTCACTGAGTTGCTTAGCGCCTCGCCATTGCTGAGGCTGGCTTTGAACTCGCGATTCTCCTGTCTCAGCCTCCCAAAGTGCTGGGATTACAGGCGTGTGCCACCACGCCCGGCTTCCCTTTTTGCCTTTTGGGTTACTAGTTATAATTTTTTATATGATATTCTCTCTGTTCAAATAACTGGAGTAGTTTCTGTCTCCTGACTGGTCCAGCCCAGTCCCGCCCTTGTTGACTTTTATGACTGAATTAGCAAAGACTACAGCAGGCAGTCGCTTATGCAGTGCAGAGGACATGGCTGCCATGGGGAAGAAGCGTTAGCTTTCCATCATTGTGACAAAGCACCTCAGATAATCAAAGAGAGGAAAGGCTTATTTGGCTCACAGTTTCAGAGGTCTTAGCACATGGTTCCTTGACCCTGTTGCTTTTGGTCTGTGGTGATACAGTATGTTATGGTGGGAGCACTTGGCCAAGAAGGTCTGTTCACATTGTGGTGGCCAGGAAGCAAAGAAAGAGACAAGAGGAGGCCAGGCTCCCAATATCCCTTTAAAGGGCTCTACCCAGTGACCCAGCTTTCTTCCACTAGGCTCTACCTCTTAAAGGATCCACATCCCCAGATAAGTTACAGGGCTGGCTGGCCACTAAGTGTTTAAACATGGGGCTTTAAGGAACATTTCAGATCCAGACTATAGCAGAGGGGATCCAGGAAAGCTTTTTCAAGTGAGCAAGTGGGCTGTTCTTTTATTTAGCTTTACCACACTATGGGTGACAGAGCAGCATTTGTACCAAGGAGATATCCTTCCTAAATTGGTAGAATTTGTCGGTGATAAAGGGCATTTCTGTTTGAGGTGACAGCGATTTAGAAATAATGAGCCTCTTGTTTTTTGAGCTAATCTGAAAGTTACCTCTATTTTTGCTTGGCCGTTGTTGCTTTTCCTAGATGTAATTTGGTGAGGTCTCTGTGTTTCCTAATGACATCTAGTGGCACATTCTCTGAGCCAGACAGTAATGAAAGATTGATGGAAGTCCAGGGTCTGCTGATAAAAGTTTAATCTAGGGTGTGTGCTGTTTTGCCTCGGGGAGCAAAGTCTTCAGGGAGACAGCAATAATTCTCTCCCTACACTGCACTATTATCTTGACCTCTAGAGCTAATTTCTTTTTAATACAGCCCCATGATAAGCAGAGCCATCAGGATTTACTTGACTGTTCTGCTGACTTATACCGTAGTTATATTTTATCTCTTTAAAAGTGGCTTTCTTGCCTCCTATTAATCACACCAGGATGTTTGCTGTACTTCGAGCATAGAATAACCTTTAAGGAAAGATATTGTAAATGATCTTCCAAGAAAAGTTCCCCTCCAAAGCGTGTGGGGATGGCATTTTCAAACAAATGTATCATGGTGGTACTGTCGCTCTTGGTGAATATGTGAAGACAATATAGTCTCTCCTGAGAAGCACACCATCCATTTTAGTAACTGGCTCCTCTCATCATCCATAGTTTTTCAACCACGTTTTAGCACCAGCCACAGGGGTGCAGGAGCTTGAGGCTGCTGTGTCTAGATGGAGCAGATAATTCTGAGGATCCCTGAAGAAATTCTGTCTTGACTTCCTGAGCCAGGAGAATGGAAGCAGCTGGAGGGAGGCAGATCATGCTTGGCTGTTGTGATTCTCTTTACCATCATCTTCTTGGACTACTTGGAGCATCCCAAGAAAAGTAGGAAGAACAGTCTTAGTGGGGAAAGAGACGAATCACCCACATAAATGCGAATGAATGCTTGAGAGCAGAGACAGTTGGAACCATATAACCAGAGCTGCACTCAGTTACTAGCATATCTCAGATGCTCCATGATTAGGTGCTTGAAGAATTACTAAAGCCTCACCTTCTTTGCAAATGAATGTGTATATATACCTGTTGTCACCTTGAACCTTTCTAACTCAAATGCAAAGTGAGATTTTTTAACTTCCTGGTGAGACCAGTAACTAAGAACATAATGTGGCACAGTTGTCACTAGGGAAGAAAAATTTGAGAACATCAAGTTGATCTCAAGGAGGCTTACCATATGCAATTATGTCAAGTTCTGGGAATCCAGACAAGGTGTACTGGAGGGGGCGTTCCATCAGCTGCAACTTAGTCATGGTTCTTTCCTTGCACTGAGGATAGGGGTCACTTCCTCACTGACCCAGTCTCTTCATCTGCAGCAGGGTGGGGAGGTCATCACTGGAGCAGTGAAAATATGAAGGTGCTTTCAGAGAAGTACCATGCATTGCTCCCAGTGGTACTACCTTTATTAACAGTGATTTTCCTTGAAATATTATCTAACATATACAATATATTAGGGTCAACAGTCATGGAAGGTTAGCATCATTCTGTCCTTGGCATGGCCTAAAAGTCATGATTTACTGGTTCTCTATGACTTGTGACCAAGGAGTTGGAGATGCTTCATGGAACTCGCCAGAGCTATTTGGTGCTATCCCTTCAAAAGCTAATGTTCAGAGTCCACTAAAATGGCTTGGCATTTCTGATTCCTTATTAAGCCACACTGGGTGTTCGGGTATCAGAGCTGTGAATTAAAGACTCGGAATGAACTGTGTTTGGAGGAGTTCTTTTTTTTTTGGTACTGGGGAGTGAACTCAGGGGCACTCGACCACTGAGCCACATCCCCAGCCCTATTTTGTATTTTATTTGGAGACAGGGTCTCACTGAGTTGCTTAGCACCTCGCTATTGCTGAGGCTGGCTTTGGACTCGTGATCCTTCTGCCTCAGCCTCCCGAGTTGCTGGGATTACAGGTGTGCGCCACCACACCCAGGGAGTTCTTCTTTTTTAATAGAAAAGGTGAGAATTTATGAAAATTATTCTGTAATGAGTTTCCAGCCAGTCGCTTGGGTCCCAGGACTTCCTGCTGCCACCATCATGCAGGAGTCAGTGGGAGGCTGTGCCACCCCTTTCTGGAGCCTATGTCCCTATTCTGCTCACTGACTTCTTTCCTTGGACAAAAGGACAATAGCATCATGTTGTCTGTACTTCCTGGTAGCAGCTCACAACCTTTGGGCAGGTTTCTTTGTTACAGCTCCAAATGGGCCGTCTTGTTCTTCCCAGCTATTCCCCAAAGGGGGAGTGCTGCTTAAAAAACAAAAGAAGAAAAGGGGAAGGACAGTTGCTGTGAGTAGGAAGCCAGCCAGGCATGGCTGCTGTGCTCTTTGCAGGCAGGGCCTTGGGGTTCTAGTTGCATATTTAGACCTAGTCACCTACCCTGTCTTGCTCTCCAATATGCAAGAATAACCAAAGCAGTTAACAGTTGGAATATCCATGAGCAGGTCAGTAGGTAAGTTGTGGTATGTCCATTCAGCAGGTAGCAACTCTGCAGTAAGAAGGAATCTGTTCTTGATACTCAACCTGCTGGATCCCAGAGAACTATGCTGAGTAAAAGGAAGACCCCCCCTCTTCCCAATACAGAACACATCCTGTCTGGTTTCACTTATACAAAATTCTAGAAAATACAAGGTAAGCTAATCTATAGTATAGGGATTATAAAGTAGAAAGAGAAATCTTTAGGAGTTATAGATATAGTCACAGGTATATACATATTGCCAATCCGATTATGGATTTTAAACATATTATCAGTTAAGCCTCAGTAAGGTTGTTTAAAATACAGTTAAAAAATATGTGTTGAGTACATGACAGATATTTTCTTTACCTCATGAATGAAGGAATCAGTAGGATACCAACGCCCTTTCAGAGGAGTACAGGAAAGGCTGAGGATCTCTCAGGTCACCAGGAGGCACTTGTACTTTCAAGAATCACAAAGGCAGAGCGCGATGGCACACACCTATAATCCCAGCACTTTGGGAGGCTGAGATAGGAGAATCGCGAATTCAAAGCCAGCCTCAGCAATGGCAAGGCGCTACGCAACTCAGTGAGACCTTGTCTCTAAATAAAACACAAAACAGGGCTGAGTGGGTTCAATCCCCAGTACCAAAAAAAAAAGAATCACAAAGACTCTCAAGCAAGATGAGTAACACACACACACACAGGCCTCCCTGGGCACATCCCAATAAAATGGTTGAAACCAGAAACTTAACAGAAATCCTAAAGAAAGCCAGAGCAAAAGAGAAGGCACTGAAGTAGATGGCCAAGTTACAGAAAAACTCACTAATGTTCTACTGGCAATAAAATCCTCACCTTTGGGGTGGTTGTTTTAGCAGAAAGTTGCTGAGATTACTTGCACTTTATTAAACTTAACTGCTGTTCTGCATGTTAACAGCAAACTTCATGGATTCTAAGACCTTGCTACTAGCAAAAAGTTAGACAGAGATACATTTTCTTAGATCTGGGCTGATCATGGTCAGTTCAGTAGCCACAAGTCACAGGCGGTGCCTGAGCACTTGAACTGTGGCTCGTCTGAATCAAGACATACAATGGAATATAAAATACAGGCTAAGCTGGGTGCGGTGGCACACGCCTGTAATCCCAGAACTTTGGGAGGCTGAGACAGGAGAATCACGAGTTCAAAGCCAGCCTCAGCAATGGCGAGGTGCTAAACAACTCAGTGAGACCCTGTCTCTACATAAAACACAAAATAGGGCTGGGGATGTGGCTCAGTGGTCGAGTACCCAGAGTTCAATCCCTGGAATCAAAAAAAAGTACAGGCTAGAATTCAAAGACCCTTCATAAAATGAAAGAATTCTTTTACATAAAAGAATGTAAAATATAACAATATTTCATATTACACTTTGAAAATATTTTGGACAGATTAGGTTAAAATATTAGAATTAATTTCACTTGCTCCTTTTTCTTTTTGTTTAATGTGACTACTGGGAAAGTTTAAATTACCTATGTAGCTGGCATTACATTTTCCATTAGACAGCACTGTACTGGCAGATAATCCTTGGGAGAATCAGTTAAATATTGTCCCAATATGACATTAAAAGACACACAGTCCTCCTTTTTACTTTATTTCTAAATGTTGGCTAACGTTTCTAACCACTTATATCTGTCCTTAACCCTTAACCATCTGTCTCTCTACATCCTCAACAACCTACCACCCTGCAGCCCAGGTCATTGCTCCGACAGGTGAAGCCACGCAATTCCTGCTGCTTGTAGACCCAGGGTCTGACCAATGAGCCTTACCCCTGCCTAGGCCGGACTCCCAGCGGTCAGGCCGGGCAGAGTGCTCTTATCCAGCTGCCCTGCAGTGCCCTGTCCTGTCTGCTCACTTCTTAAAGCCTCCTCTCTGAATCCTTCGTTTCCTGAGATTGAATTGGCTATTTCCTCCTCTGGAAACTTCCACACCCGCCCCTCCCAGGGAAGCCTACTTGACTGGCCATTTATGTGTATGCCTCTTCTCATATGCAGACAGATTTTTCCAGGACAGTAATTAGATTTATTTCTAACTGTTGTGTGAACTCTTACATTCTCTATGATCATTTTTTTTAATTTTTTTTTTTTAGTTGTTGATGGATCTTTATTCATTTATTATTTATATGTGGTGCTGAGGATCAAACCCAGTGCCTCACGCATGCTAGGCAAGTGCTCTACCACTGAGCTACAGCCCCAGCCCCATCATTTATTTTTGTATCAGTGGTTTTGAAGCTTTTTGTCATAATTCATAAGAAATATAGTTTATGACATGACCTGACATTCAGTCTCACTGTCTCTCTCTCTCTCTCTCTCTCTCTTGCTCTCTGTCACTCACTTACCATATAAGTAGCAAAATTTTCACATAACAGCACCTACCTTTGCTCTGAGCTGTCCCACATGGTACTTGGCAGGCATGAAACACACTTTTTACTTCATACCAGTGAACCTGGAGAGGATCTGCATTTCTGGAACCCATCAAGTTAGAAAACACCAGAGAACACCAATCTTGGGATTCTGGATGATAACTCTGTACCAAGTTGTGCTGTAGCAAAGCTAGATTTTGAGAATTTTGCTTGCTTAGCACTGCACCCCTCCTGCCTTCACTGAAATGTGTTGTGGTCTCATGAACACAGCTTTCGCACAGTCAGTGCAGTTGCGAGTGATGACTCTGCTGAGACAATGTCTACTTTTTTGGCAATATTATCATTGAAGATGCCCTTTTATATTGTTAAATTGCCCTTGTATAGAAAAGTGACCTGCAACTTGGATTTTGTCTTGGATTTTAATATGTAGAAAACATTTTCTCTTAAAGAATTCACATACAGGAATTTGGTTCATAGTAGAAAATTGTGTAGTTTGTCATTTTTCCTTTTTGTTAGGAAATTTCAAGTTGATTTTTCAATTACATTAATTATTTTAGATGGAACCGTGTGACATTACCATTTTTGTGGATTAAAAATAGTTGTATGTGGGGGCTGGGGTTGTGGCTCAGTGGTAGAGTGCTTGCCGAGCATATGTGAGGCACTGGGTTTGATCCTCAGCACCACACAAAAATAAGTAAAATAAAGGTATTGTGTCCATCTACAGCTAAGAAAAAGTTCTTAAAAAGAAATAGTTCTATGTGGTTCCATCTAATATTTAACCCAGTTGATTTATAGAATTACTTCTACTTCCTTCTATTTGTTTTTAAATTTTATTTTTCTAATTTAAGAACCTGATTGAAGATGTGCCTTTTGCTATAAGCCACTTAATTGTTTTGGAAAGCAAATGGGATATAAGTTTTAATAAACAGAGGGTCCTGTTGTAACACTCCATGAACAAATAGGGTGTTTAAAATCCAGGTTTTATCTGACTAAGATTCTGTTATTGTTCAGTGCTTGGGGAAAGCTATGCATTTTGAAACAGGGGTATTTTGAGGTGCTTTTCCTTTGCTATGAAATCCCCGAGTGGCTAAAGGAACAGCAAAGTTAAGAATGTGTCTCTACAGCCAATTAATATTTATCAACCAAACCAAATAACATTTTTGGCTTTCTGTGTGAATTAGAGAAAGATAGTGTCACAGAAACCACCTCAGCCCTAAAGGTACTTGCTTGCCAAACTAGTTTTCTCCACCACCAGGAATCCCATTACAAAGATAAGCAGCGATTCCTAAAAGCATTATAGCTAACAGATGGTGTGAAATTTCTTAATATATTTCCCCTACAAATTCAGAGGCCTGCAGTAATCGTCTGTGCCCTTTTCTTGCCTAAAGGAAATGTTCTGATTTATTTCTCCCTAGCTTCTAGCTTAAGAGTTGCTTTGTCTTTTTTATTGACATAAGAGAAGCTGTAGAAGATATTTATTAAGAAAGATAAAGCCTAATACTATTCATTAAATTCAGAAAGTCAAAGGTTGAAAGTAAGAGAGGAAAAGATTTTTAAAAAATAAAAGGTAAGCCAGGCTATGATGGTATACCCTTAAGAGTCCCAATGACCTGGGAGGCTGAGGCAGAAGGATCATAAGTTCAAGGCCAGCCTCAGCAACTTAGCAAGACTCTGTCTCAAAATAAAAATAAATAAAAGGAGGCTGGGGCTGTAGCTCAGTGGTAGAGCGCTTGCCTAGCATGCGTGAGGCACTGGGTTTGATACTCAGCACCACATATAAATAATAGATGAATAAAATAAGATCCATCAACAACTAAAAAAATATTTAAATAAATAAATAAAAGGACTGTGGATGTAGCTTAGTGGTAGAGCACCCCTGGGTTTGATCCACAGTACCACAATAAATAAATGAACAGGTATAAATGTGTCTATACTGTACAAATTAGGGTGCTTCTTTAAAAGAAAGAAAGGGAAGATGGTACATATATCAAATCCTCAAAACTTGGATTGCCTTTCATCATATCTTTGTTAATCAATCTCTTGGGCCTTAGAACCCTCCTATTAGAGATTACACCTGATCAGAGCAGGTAGAAAACTGAAGGGGCTGACATTGTCCTGCAGGGGCACTATATATTTTTTTAACTCTAAATTGTAATGTAAGCATGTTTGTTCCTGTGTATTGGTAAGTGATGTGTAGAGGTGGCTTTCTTCGTGTCCCAGACCACATCCTCCTCATTCTAACTTCAGGTGTCAAGCTGTGGAATCCCTCTGCCCATGGCTTCTTCCTCTGTTATGGTCCCATCTACCTCTCTGAAGGTTTATTAGATACCTGGTTAGTAAGTTCCTCACATGTGTCAGCCACTATGCTTGGCACCACAGGTGTAGGCATAAATGAGGACTTCATGATCCCTGCCCTCACAGGAGGTACTAAGTAAAATAGGTGAGTAATTACACAGGTCCTTGAGTCCCGTGAAGCACTTTGTCATATAACTGTCAAGCCCTATCTAACTGTTAATATGGCATCGCTGTTCTTATGATTAAGTCCTATTCTGGTAGCCTGTCACTATTTGTATCAGTCAGCACAGGCTAGCATGTGCAGTAATAATCAAAAATCTCAGCAACTTAACTCCCTTTCTGCTAACTATCCACCAAAGGCTCACTGAAGGCACCACTTCTTATAGTAGTTGTCCTCATTCTGTGTCCAAAGCAAATGATACAGTTACCACCTAGACCAGAGTATTATTGCCAACTATACTTAAAACTTCCACCCAGGAATGATGCATATCACTTATACTCACATTTCATTGGCCAAAGTAAGATATCTGACCAAACCTGACTTTAAGGGTAAGGAAATATATGGGGAGACAGCCAGCATCTCATTGAGGGGTTTGTCTTCCTGCCAAGGACAGTGTAAGCCACCTGAGAAATTAAAGTCTAGAACAATAAGTGAAGAGCAAAAGACAGAGTCAGAAAAGATAGATTCAAAAGATGGAGCCCCTGATAGGTCCTGTCCACATGGGAGCTGGAGCTAGACAACTAGAAAATGGCTCCCATGGTTTATTCAAGGGGGTACATCAAAGGGCAGGAATAAGGTTACCGGAGTGGAGTCTTGCTTCATGATGTCTTGCAGTCAGCAGGTTGATTGGCATCTTGGCAGGTCACACCCATCTCAGAGGGGCTGTGCGGGACCTTTGGCAGAGCTGAATAGGGCTCACAATGAGTCAGGGCAGTCAACCAGAGGAAATGTCCACTGGTCATTCTCAGACATCAGGTTCTCCTAGTCAGTAGGCTACAATGTGTGATAGTCCCCACACAGCCCATGGGTGGCTATCTATAGGAATGTGCTCTTCCCCTAGAAGTAGTCACAGCACCCCATGACCTGAGAGCTCTTACATCTCTGCAGTCATGCAGATCTTAATGGTACTTGATCTTCTCCACCTTGTATTGTCACTTAACAGGCGCGCGTGTCTCCCTGGTTGGATAGTGATTTCCTTGACGGTCGGTCAGCACCATGTCTTGTTACTTCCTCACGTGTGACTAAACATGATCCTATCCTCATATTAAATGCTTTAAAATATTTGGGAAGAGAGAGTGAAAGGAGAATAATTAGAACTGTACCAGATATGGCATGCTTTTTAGTTTACGAACAGTCTGTGCATATCTCCTTTAGTCCTTTTAGGGACTTAGCACAGAGTATTAGATGAGAAAACCAAGACTAGGACTTTTACGTGACTTACTCAGTGTTGTGCAAAAAGTGGTTGAGTTCTAACTTCAGGACCTGCGCTTGGCCTACTCCTTTTAGTTGTGATGTGGACGCCCAGTTTTGTTACACTGAGGATCACACAGGGAAAAGGAAAAGAGAACTTCCAAAAAGGAGTCCAAAGTCCCTGGCTAGGACCGGGGTATGGCTTCTGGTATTTGAATCCTGGAAAAACTGAGGGACACCACTAATAACTTCCAGCTCCTATTTGGCAGGCCAGTGTGTTCATGTCCTGTAGCTACTGTAACAAATTACCACAAACTTGTCGGCTTCAAACAACAAAAATTTATCCACTCATACTCTAGTGGCCAGAAGTTCAACCTTCACCTCACTGGGCTGTATCCAGGACTCACAGGGCTGCTCTTGAGGTTCCAGGGAAGAGTCTCTTCCTGTTCCCTTCCAGCTTCTGCTTGCTGCAGCCTACTTTGGCTAATCTTCACATCTCCTGCTCTTACAGCGTCTGATCCCTCTGTGTCTCTCTCTTAGACACTTATGACTGAATTTAGGGCTACTTGAATAATCCAAGATAATGTCCTCACATAAGAAGCCTTAACCTAATCACTTCTGCAAAGAGCCTTTTTTCCTTTAAGGTAACTTTTGCAGGTTCCAGGAGCTAGAAGCTAATCTTGGAGTGGGGGTCATTGTTGATCAATTAGGATAGTAGGGGCCCCTTTTGCTCCCCCAGCTCATTTCTTGCCTCCTCCACTCCTCATCCTCTGTACCAACCTTACTTTTTCTCTGGGTGGTACAGATTATATGGTATCGTGGAAGGATCTTTGGAGCCAGATACAACCCTGGTGGATTCCAGGATCTGCCTCTCTACAGCCTTGTGGAGAGCAGTTAGTGCCTTCTGCATCTCAGTGTCCTCTGGTTAGAGCTATTAGAATTTATGGCTGCATTGTGAGATAATAAGCAGGAGGGACCTGGCACAGGCTCCGGGCTACTATGGGGCACTTGGTAGAGAGCTTGTCCCTCAATAGAGAGCCCATCCCTCCCACAGCAAGTCACATTCAGGCTCCACTGTCCAGCAGCGTTAGGGTGTGGGCTGGGGACAGAAGATGCTGTCCATCAGGGTTCCTACAGAATGCTCTCCTGTTTATTTTTCTCAGGAATGTTAAAAAACATACAATGTTTATGAAATCATTTATATTTCATTTCATGGGTGAACAGTTTGTTGCCAGAGAACTGTATCTTTCCCCAAAAATGATGTATAACGTGATGTGGTATCTTAAGTTTTCAGACACTTGAACATTTTTTTCTCATTGCCATTTAAATTAGAAGCTAAAGGAACATAGTGTATGTATGGTCATACACCGTTCATCTCAGGAGGTGCACACATAGTGGGGTGACTCACTCTCTAACCTTTATTTTTCCATTGCTAAACTAATTATTAGAACCTGATATGTTAGTGCTCATGAATTCCCATAAATTTTAGTGTTAACTAAATACTAGGGATTTAGTCATGAGTACTATAGATAAGTAGTCTTTATAGTTAATAAGCCTATGAAGAGAATGAACAATTGCATAACTGGAAAGGAAACATAAAGGTACAAACCCAGAAATATCAAAACTCATTTTCCCCCTCAGAAGTCTTTGTGGTTTCACAATGTACTTGTTGTCTGCCTTCAGAATCTAATATTCAGGCCTAGTATATTGATAAAGCAGTGTCTATAGACATTGACCTTATTTTTAGGACATTTTTGTACTAATTCTAGTCTAGTAAGTGTGTACTATTTGCCATCTCTGATCTAATGACACAAGGAACTTGTAGTATGAAGAGCTTGAGATCAAAACCAGGTGTGTTCTGCAGTCTGTTAGTCATGTCTGCCATGGTTGTGGAGAGGGCAGCATAGGCATGATACAGCGTCCGCTGAACAAGTAATCAGTGGAACGTCCTTCACTTAGGCTCTTCCACTGTGAGGCTGCCCCCAGCATCATTGGTTAACAGTACAGAGGAACTTGGGGTGGGAGGGGTGCTGAATTCTTGAATACCGCCATCACTTTCCTTCATTTCTGATATTTATTAGTTTCTTGAGGATTATCTGCTGAAGGAAGAGAGGAAGTAGAGGATTAATTTCCTAGAAACCCAGGACGATGATTGCAAGCTCACTTTTAGGAACTGATCATGAATCAGGAGGGCCCTGAGTTTATAGCTCCCAGGGCACAGAGTTGGAGGCAGCATTCAGAATGATCAAGAATACCCTGAATGTTCCTTTCTGAGTAAACAGCCTAAATACAGAGTCTGAATATTAAATCTTTAAAACAATTGTATTGCCTAACAACAGACACATAGTGCCTGCAATGATGAGGCCTTTTGTTTGCCGCACCATTGAAAAGAGTAAAATGGATTGTTAAGATTTCAGTTCCAGCTCTGCCACTATTTACACGTTCCTGGGCAGGATACTTAACCCTCTTTGTACCTCTGTTTGTTCATCAGATAGTAACATTGCCAAGCTCCTCACAGTCATGGGCGATTCTTATGAAGAGTTGAGGACATTGGCTGGCACATACGTAATCGGTGCACTGGTCCTTTGGTTCCTCAGTCCTGTCCTTGTCCTCATGGCTGGCCTCTGCTCTGCAGGCTTTGTTTCCAAGCTCTGCCTGGATTCAGCCAATGGGAAGCATTAGAAGAAGGAGGAGCCAGGGCATAGTTCCCCTCTGTCTGCTCTGGATGACGTCACCCATAGCAGCCGAGTCTCCTCCCAGCTCCAGCCATCTCTGCACAGCCTGGCTTCTCTGAGCAGCCCTGGCCCCTGGGTTCCAGTTCTGCTAGATCTTCCTTCCCTTGGTCCTTCAGCCTGGGAATAGGAAGAGCTTCCTGATCTTGCCAGTCTCTGAGAGACCCATTGTCCCCTGTTTGCTTTCCACACTCAAGTCACCAATTCCATCAAATTCCCTCTGCTTCTGATATTGAGAGTAGTTTTGTTTTATGGGTTGTGCCCTGACTGATAGACATGTACACATTTACTGTGGCTGCTGCTATCTTTGACTCATATACTTCAGATGAAATTGAGACTCAGGAGGTGAAGTGAATTAGCCAGGGTTCCACAGCTGTTGGGTGACAGATCCCAGCATAAAGCCCTTTTCACTAAATCTCTCCTACCAGCCTTTGTATGGGTAGGAATCTTCAAGTTTAGTTGATTTGAATTCAGAATTTATTGTCTGAAGACCTTCCTCGTTTTTGGACCCCCCCCCCCTCATTTCAGAAGATCAACCTGGACATGAGCTGAGGATACAGCCATCCCACTGCAGTGTATGCTTTTGGAGTCACCTGTATTTAAGTTGAGATTGACCTTCAACTCATGGGACTCTACCACCATAGAGGTTGAGGGTGCTAAAGATAACTGTGGTTTGGATCTGAAATGTCCCTCAAAGGTCCATATGTTAAAGACTGAAGAGAGAATTTGCTGAGACAAGGCATGATCACTTTCAGTCTTGCACTTTTGAGGTGGTACTATTAGGAACAGTGGAAATTGTAAGAGGTGGGGCCTAGCGGGAGGTGTTTATGTCATTGGGAGCATACCCTTGGAAGGGATTGTGGGACCCTGGCCCCTTCCTCCCTCTGCTGCCTAGGTAAGCAGTTTTGCTGTGCCACACATTCCTGCCCACATGCTATCTTGTCCAAGCTCAAAGCAATGGAATTGACTGATCATAGACTGGAACCTGTACAAGGGTGATCCAAAATAAACCTTTTTTCTTTACACATAAGTTGACTATTTCAGGTATTTTGTTATAGTGACAGAAAGCTAACACAAAGATCTTTGATTACAAAGAATTGGAAACCATTTGAGCACTCTTAAGTGAAAGAGAATTTGATTGTCTTCTGGAAACCTAAGGCAGAGGGGCAGCCCAGCCTTGAGAGCAGACCAAGGGCTGATGTAGTTTCTGCCTCCTACCTTTCTTCTTGGCCTCATTCTTTTCTCTTAATTCATAGTTCATATAATAGAAAATGACCATACACCTCTCGTTTCCAGCCAGCATGAGAGTGCAATCTCTCAATAAATTCCTGAGGGCCACCAGCATAGGCCAGGTGGTCCGCTCTGGTCTAATTAACTGTGTGAAGTTCACTGTCACCACACAGGTTAGGGTGGAGTGGTCTTTCTCAGAAAAAGGGGTCAGCATGGACAAGACAAGAAGTGTTCATTATAGAGGTGATTTCAAGCAGCCTAACTAATAATCATAGGGATGTCAGCTGCCTACCCTTTGCTAATTACTGTGCTGGTCATATTTGCTTTAGTTGTGGTCGTTTGTCCTGTTTTTAATTTTAGCCTTCACAACAACCCTAGGAGGCCAGTTTTATTTGCATTTTATACATAAGAAAATGCCCAAGGGGAAATGACACACTTGTGCCACCTAAGGTCATACTAGCCCATGAAAATGTTATAGATCTTTGCTTCTGGTGGGAATTAAAATATATCAGCACTGGTTAATACTTGTTAGAAATCACGATTAGTGGCTAAATAGAGCTTTGTTAACAGAAAATAGCGTGGGAACAAATCAAGGTAGCATATGTACAAGAAGTAAATGTTAAAATTAGAAGTCGTTGGTGGCTAAAATAATAAAATAACTCCTGGGTGGTTAAAAGGACCAATTTAATCCAACCACTACCCTTTAGGAATAAGAAATTTTGCTTGAGGTTAGTAATTTAGCTCCCTTCTGGGAAGTTCCTTCAACTTCTAAGATAATTCAGTTTGGAATTACTGATTTAGCCTTCTGAATATATCAAGAGTCTTTAAATATACATTTCCATTTGATTAATAAGTCATGAGTTCTTTTAATTTATCATCAGTGCAGTCAGAAGTCATTAAAGTAGACTTTGTGCTGTGATCATTTACTTCTCTCCTTTGAGTTAGTTCTGACACGTTGCACGTGTCATGTTTTTCTAAAGTGCTACAACTGGAATTGCTTGCTGAAAAATTGGCCATTGGATTGTTGTGTTCCTAAAAAGAAATTGTAAAGGTTGCTTCAGTGATGCAGTTTCTGCTTTTTCCTTCAAAAAATGGTCCATAGGAATGGAGAATGTGCAACCTGTGGTCTGGTAGACCAGTGAGGCTCAACCAAGCACACACCAGAATCAGCTGAGGTCTTCATAAAACACAGCTGGCTGTGCTTGGCCCTCCAGGTTTCTGATCCTGCCGGTCTGGGCTGGGGCCTAAAAACCTGCATTTCCAACCAGTTTCCAAGTGATGCTAATTCTCTCTGTGGATTGCAGTTTGAAGACCACTTTTGAGATGAGACATGGGTGCTTATAGTCTTGCAACTTTGAGAGAAAGTGAATGGAGTGGAAGATTTAAATAACCGGTGTGTTCAGCCACGGGCTTCACTCTTTGCTGGGATCTCAATTTGTAATATGTGAGATTCCTTTATTTGAAGTCAAAAGATAATGCACAAAGCACAATTTAGCATTTTAATAATGAAATTTAAAATGTAGGGCCCCTTTTAAGGCTCTTGGGAAGAGACCTAGAAATGAGTTTGCATGTTTTTTTAAAATTTGCAAAAGGAAGATTTTTTTTTAGAGGGTTCTCGGACTTATCCAAGCTTTAGGTCCCACAAAACCTAGAATAGCCACCCTGATAATTGATAAATATAATTAATTAATATATATGAAGGAATTTAGGTTATAACAAAGAAGTTTTATAGGTTAAACAATCAGGAATAAAGGCAAATGAGTACATCAACTCAGAGGATATGAGCCTCGTATGTGAACTTTGTGTGAATCTTTGAACTCAATACAGCATTTAGGCAGATGAAAATTCAAGTTGATCTTAGCTTGCCTGCTAAATGATCAGTTTGCTGTGTGTGTGTGTGTGTGTGTGTGTGTGTGTGTGTCCTCAGTTTATTTGTGACAAGAGCAGACAATTTGGAGAATGAGACAGATTCAAATTTTGGCTTTACCCCATATAATTCAGTTCACTTATTCTCTCCAAGCTTCTTTTGTCTATAAAAAGAAGATGATCCTAATAAGAATAGCTAACTTTATATGACTAATGGGGTACTGTAACGGCATGAGAGTCATGAAAATTTCTCTGAAGATATGAAATGCTACATAAATGTTAGTGTTCAGTAGCTCTGTTATGCTAAGAAATGGTGCATTGATAGTTTATATTAATAGGATGACTAAAAGGCCATTCTGCTAGGTCAAGAGTTAACAGATTTTTCTTGAAAAAAGCCAGACAGTATTTTAGGCTTCGTGGGTCTTTCTGGCTCTGTCCTAACTACTCAACTTTGTCCAACGCATCCATAAATAAGATACAAATGAAAGTGCATGGTTGTGTTCCGATAAAGCTTTACCTAAAAAACAGGTGCAGTGTGATGATGTACCAAAATTAATCAGAAATGACACTGCCCTTCACGATTAGGAACTTCCAGCTGAGTGTGAAGATAAAACAAATACTAGCAATTATAAATTGTATTTATATTTAAACTCAACACTGAAGGATCAAAATACTGTCAGTGTGTATCTGCTTTAATTTCTCTTGTCCTCTGATGTAGCTGGTACCTCTTGGGGCACATAGGTGGACTAGAGAAAGCAGAGAGAAGGGAGGGGCAAGGCCAAGAAGAATTATAGCTCAAAACTCCAGCTTGTTTCTTTTCATGCTTCTTTGCACTGAAAATGGCCATAATTGGGTCAGCTCCTGTGTAAACGTCCCTCTGGGACTTAGGCCTTGGCAAGCTCTTAAGAATGGTGTTTTAGGACCACCAAGTAATTAAAGTGGACGTTATTATTATTACTACTACTGCTATTTGGGGGGTTACCAGGGATTGAACCCAGGGGCACTTAACCACTAAGCCCTATCTCCAGCCCTTATTATTTTTTATTTTGAGACAGGGTCTCACTAAATTGCTTAGGGCCTCCGCCTCCAAAGTCACTGAGATTATAGGCATGTGTCACCATGCCTGGCGATTTTTAAAAAATTTTTTTAAAGATTATTCATGTGTCCAGGTTTATGAATGTTAAGCTAAGCCAAAAGAGTTTAGAAAACCAATTAAAGGATAGTGCACAGCCTGGTGTGGTGGTGCACACCTGTAATCCCAGCAACTCAGGAGGTTGAGGCAAGTTCAAGGATAGCCTGAGCAACTTAGGGAGGCTCTCAAAAATAAAATAAAAAGGATTGGGGATGTAATGCAATGGAAAGTGCCCTTGAGTTCAATCCCCAGTACCAAAAACAGAACAAAAAATGACAGTTTCCCATACATATATTAAAAGGGAAGTTTAATTATGAACCATGAATGAGGCTATTAAATATTCATGTGCAGGTTTTTGTGTGAACCTAAGTTTTTATTTCTTTTTGTGTTAATGCCTAGAGTGGGATTGACGGATTGTATGTGGCAGTATGTTTAACTTTAAGAAACTGCCAAACTCCTCTGTGAAGTAGCTGTATCATGTTGCATTTTTACCAACTAAGTAGTTCACTTGGAATTGGCACAGTTTGAGAATATATCTCTGTTGATATATTTAGCATCCCAAACCTTGTGAAGTGGTAGCTCCTTGTGGTTTTAATGTGCATTTTCCTAACAACTAATGATTCTGAACATCTTTAATGTGCTTGTGAAAACCATGTATCTTCTTTGGTGAGGTATTCATTCAAACTTTTTAAAAATTGGATTGTTCATTTTCTTATTATTGGCTTAATTTATAATTGCCCAAAAGTTAGAACAATGCAAATATCCACCCACTAGTCCATAAATACACTGTGTTGCATCCATACGATGGAATTCTCAACAATAAGAAATGAACTCCCAACGCTCAACAGTTAGGCTAAGTGAAAGATCTGCGATTCATGAGGCTATATACTATGTGATTCCATTCATATGGCATTCTGGAAAAGAAATTATAGGAACAGAAACCAGAACAGTGATAGGCTGGAGGGGAGGGTAAATATGATCCCCCTCCAACCCCACACCCCCGAAGAACTTCCCTTGGCTTCACCTACCAGTTTCTCAGATCTTACCCCTGCCCCGCCTTCCCATCAATCCATCAATCATGGATTGATTCAGTGTCAGTTTAAGCTTGAGTTTCTGGTATAGAACCATAAACGTGATTGCTCTCTAGCTGCAATCATGGAAGTTGCCAGACCCAGCCTCCTTCTCCTTTGGCCCTTCATTTTCATTGCTGAGTGAGCACTAAGACAACGTGGCCCTGTCTTGCTCCTTGAACCTGCAATGCCCCTGCTGTCTCTACTTACTATTCGCTTCCCAGGAAGAGCAAGCAGCGAGTAGAGGAGGGAGCTGGTTGAGCATTTGGGGAACTGAGTGCTGTGCTGGTTCTGTCTGGATTCTGAATCATTGAGGGTATTGATTTTGCTCATCCCACCCCCTCCACCTGGCATTTGGGAGCCTGGGAACTGTTGGGTGGAGGGGGATAAGTCAGATCTCTTTATAGTCCAGTGAATGCCAGAGAATTGCCCATGGTCTTTGGTCTAGTGGGAGGTTTGGTCTGCTGAATATTGCATAAAGAAAATGAGCTACGCTGCCTGCCTACAGCTTGGAAATTTTCCATGTACAAAGATTTTTGTTGTACGCATTTATTATAAATAGCCTTTGCATTTTATAGGGCAGAACGGGAGAACTCCAGCCCATTGGGCGGGAGAATGTCTTGTCTTTTTTTGAAATTTTCTGTGAGAGCTGAGTTTAAAAGATACTGTAGTGAAGCCTGGAGGTCTTTTTCGATAAAGGTCATATCCTGATGTGAATGCAAGACAAGCTTCTGCTGTGTCTGACAAATTTTGTGGGGTTACAGGGGTTTTCTTGTACAAATACACATTACAGAGTCCCCTGTGAGCAACCACAGTCCTGTCAGAGACACTGAGAATATTACTCCTTTTTTTTTTTTTTAAAGCTTTTTTTTTTTTTTATTTTTTTGTAGATGGGCACAATGTCTTTATTTTATTGCTCTGTATGTGGTGCTGAGGATCGAACCCAGGGCCTCACGCATGCGAGGCAAGCGCTCTACCGCTGAGCCACAATCCCAGCCCCGGAATATTACTCTTGGTCCACAACTCCCTGACTTTCATGGTCCAGGTTTGTTGTAGATCTAATTTTTTTTTTTTTTACAGTTTGTCATTGTGAGTATTGTTTGGACGATTTGCATCTGAGTTCTTGCTACTCAAAGTGGAGTCTTACCTTTGAGTATGACCATGAATATCACCTGGGAGCTTTTCAGAAATGCAGGTCCCACCCACAACTCAAATGAATCAGAATCTGCCCCCCCACACACACACAACCATCCTCCTCAGCCTCCCCAGAGATGGAGCCCAGGGCCTCATGCATGTTAGGCAAGCACTCTATCTGTACCTCCAGCCCCCCAGAATCTGCATTTTGACCAGTCAGTGCATTTGCACATGAAAATGAGGGTCATATGTGACCCTCAGAAATGTATCCCTGATGGGTGTTCCTGATGTCCTTGTAGGTGTGAGCCTGGGTGCATGCCACTCTGCCATAAATGAACTTAAGTGCTCAGGGTTGGCCTGGGTGCCAAAAACCAAAAAACAACAAAATGTATGGTTGTCTCCTTCAAAGAGCTCTGAGTGTAGTGGGGGACAAAGAAAGCGCAGTACACCCTTGTCAATGGACTTTACACACACACACACACACACACACACACACACACACACACACACACACACACGGTGCCAATCCCCTTCTCTGGAAACAGATTCCAGGACATTGCCTCCAAAGCCTTTGTTTGGGTCAGCAGGGGGCTGCTTCTGTGAAAAAGCGGGAAGTCTGCTCCAGACCTGCTCTGTCAGACTCTTGGGGTGAGATGTTCACGCTTACATTTTAACAATGCACATTATGATTCCAGAGCCACTAACCTGGGTGTGGCCTTGATTATGCAGTGTGATGTGAAGGGACCATTTGGAGCTTCCCCTCTAATTCAGGGAGAATTCAAAGCATCTTCTAGTTCAAAGCTGCTTTAATCTTCTGCTGAGGCAATATAAAGATCTTCGTGGATAGCATTTAAGGGTAGTTTAAGTTCATATTTACATATTTTCTAGTAGCATGTTTTCCATGCTTTGTTCTGTAATGAGCTAAGAGCGTGAACATTGTTATGACAATCCCACGACTTTCTTGTTTAATGTTTATACTCATCTAATCAAACAAATTGAAATTGGATTATGTCTGTTGCACATTATAGCAGTTATTATCCAGTTTAAATGCAGGTCTGAAAGAAATAAAATTGATTTTTCTCTATGCTACTTGGGGACATCATAGGTTATTGGTATGCTGGATGAATTTTCAATTAGCTTTGGATGGAGGAGAGAAAGATAAGTGGCTGGGGGTTTTTCCTTAATATATTATGCAAATAAACCATAATATTTCATTCTAATTAGGAAGTAAGATGACTTAAGAATTTGGTGATCTGCTTCCATATATTTGTAAAGCATGTCAGGTTTTTAAAGTGCATAATAATTTTGAGGAACATTTTTATTTTTAGAAAGGAGGAAAAGCAATAGAGAATACCCTTATAACACTCAGTTACTACAGTAACAGCTACCTTATTTATCAGGGAATGAGCTGGAATATGTACCAGAATTTCATATCTAACCAAATGTACTTTCTTGTTTTTTAATTCCTTTCATCCTGCAAACATACTTTGCAGGCACTGCACTGACGCCAGAGACTCAGAGTCGGTCTAACAGGTCCTTCACCAAAACTAATGTTTTGCAAAAGCAGAGCCATGGGCCAAACAACACAAAAGGCAAGCCCTGAGGAATAGCAAACAGCCTCAAGGAAACGGTGACATTTGATCTGGACCTTAACTCTGGAGTAGGTTTTTGCCAAACGAAATTTATCTTTTAAAATGTAAAAGCATTATATGCTGAGTACATGGCCCTTTAAAAAATAGAGAAAGTGTTAAATTTTTAAACTTAATCATTAGTGAATGTGTAAAGTGCTTATTGTGTATCAAGAAATGTGCTGGCTGCTGAAAATGTAGAGAACAGTGTAGAAGGCCACCCTCAGATCTCACGGTTTGCCAGAAAGACTCCCAGTGCTCACTGAATGCTGTTACTTATATGGTTGTGGTTCTTACAGCAAAAGGATTCAGGGGCTAGGGATATAGCTCAGTTTTAGAGTGCTTGCTTTGCAACAAGGCCCTGAGTTCAATATCAAGCACCACCACCAAAAAAAAAAAGGATTTAGATTAAAATCAGCCACAAGAGGACACACCCAGGGCAGAGTCCAGGCAAGTTCCAACATGGAGCCTATAGCTTCATCTCCCTCTAGAGTTGTGGTCAGCATAACTTGCCTGGTTTTGTTGTATGACAGAAGCACAGAGTATTATCAACTAGGGAAGCTCAGCTGAGCCTCAGTGTCCAGATTTTTACTGGGGTTCCATCACATAGGCATGGTTAACTAGTCCAGGGTCTACTCTCAGTCTCTGGCACCTGCAGAGATTGGAACAGATACTGCAGGACCCAAGACCTCCAGGCAGACAACAGCCCTCCATTCAGGCACAACCTTACAAGGTCTTAGAGATTGACTCCCAGAAGCCAAGGGCAAAAGCCGGACCTTTCTTTGGCCAAGATTAAATTCTAAACTGTACAAAACCAACAAAAGACTACTGTAAGTTTATAAAACTCACCATAAAATGGAGGTGGTGAAAAATGGATGATTATCCAAATTTATAATGCCAAACTGCAACGAGGACCATGAAGGGAAAAAAAAAACAAAAACCTGCGATGCTGTGAGGGAGGATGCTGCTGCCACTCGGGGAGTTTTTCCAAAGGAAGGAGATTGAAAGGCTGAGAGATTAGCCAAGCAAGCAGTGCAGAGAGCAGTTAGTGCAAAGGCTCTGGAGTGGGGAGTAGCTGGGCATGCTCCAAGAACTAGAAGAAGATGCAGCTGGAGCAGAAAAAGAGGAGGTAATGTGGAAAAAGAAGCAGCATCCAGACCTCAGGTGGCCTCAGAGACTCTGAATTGTGGATATCGTCTCTAGTGCCATGGGAGACCCCGGTAGGGTTTTTAAGCAGAAACACAGATGCTCGTATTTGTGATGTTTTTCTTTTTTAAAGGATACATCTGTAGATGCTGTGAGAATAACCCATTGGGGACAAGAAGGCAAGCAAGAGACTGTTTCAAAAACTACTGCAACTGGGACTAGGGTGGTGACATGGATTTGGAGAGAGGAGTCAGGTTTGAGAGAGCAGCTGGAGGTGGTGTTGGCAGAACTTATCAAGCATGACTTTCCTGCCATCAGACCCTCAGCTGTCACATTGTCCTATCAACCTGTGGGCATCTGGCAGGCCCATCTGATTTGTTGTGTCCACTCTTGGTACAGGAACAGAATCAGATAACCAGACTCATTAGAATGGTGTGTAAGGAAGGAAGGGCAGCCTTGAAGGGGTGACAGGGGCAATCATGTAAAATTGGTTCATCTCTAGGCTTGGTCATGCCTGCTCTGGCTGCCAAACCTCAAGCCTCAAATCTACCCTCAGCCCCATTTTCAGTCTGGACCGTGTTCCAAACACTTGTGGTCGCCAGAGCCATTCATTGTAAATAACTCTTCTACATTGCAGAAGTGTCAGTGGTCATAGATTCAGATATGCCCCGAACTGAGTCATGCCCTCCCTGGAAATTGTTAACCAGAAAAGCCTTATTTAAATGGTCAGCACAGAGCCTGGCACTTAATAAATGTTGAACAAATGAGTAGATGTTTGATTTTCTGTTTTAAAAACACCAACATTAAAAAGAATTTTCGATGGGCATGGTGGGGCACACCTGTAATCCCAGCAGCTTGGGAGGTTGAGGCAAGTTCAAAGCCAGCCTCAGCAACTTAGTGAGACCCTGTCTCGAAATAAAATATAAAAAAAGGTTTGGGAGATTGCCCAGTAGTTAAGCACCCCTGGGTTCAATCCCCAGTACAAAAAAAAAAAAAATACATATATATACACACACACATACATACACATACATACATATATATGTGTAGTCCCCAACACCTGCAGAGGGTTTTACCAAATCCAGACAAAATATCCTAGTTATACACTGTATTGACTTTCCATGTGTATTTCCTGTTTTCTGTACCTTTCTCTGTAAAAGAAGTACATGGGACTTTGTAGAAGGACTTGGCTAATGTTCTTTGCCAATTTGACTTTACTTGCTCAGTTAAATAACTTATTTTCACCTAGAGACAATTAAAAAAAGGAAGTGCTTTCAATGCACACAGAATATTATCAGCAAAAGATCTTAAATTTTCCTTTCAAACTCTTACTTTGGCTCATGGCTGGCCAGCACTCTTATTTAAAATGCTGTCACTTAGCCAACTGGACACTTTTCTGCTCCATGTATATGGGGGAGGAGTTCTCAGCTAGAGATGACAGTGTTAGGGTGCCAGTGTGATCTTGGCTTCAGGTCAGCTGTAAAACAAAAGATGACTTGAAGTGGTGTAGAGGTGACCTGCTATTAAGTGTTTTGTGTAAATTGGCGGGCAGTCTGTAAAATAATTCCAGCTCAGTTCACAAATTGCTGCCTCTTGAAATCCAGTTATTCAGATCTATCAGACAACAGGTCGTTTCTGCTTTTTGTGCCATCAAAAAAGCTTTCTGGCTATGGATTGCTGTAGTAACCCTGCCCCGCCAATAGGATTAGAATGAACTTTGAGAGTCCTGAGAATCCAAAAAGGGAAGCGGTCATCCGAGAAAGGGGGCAAGTGGTGTGGGGTAGGATAGAAAGGGGGTTTCTGCCCCTTCTTTGCTCGCCCGGAGTGGGCGACTTGCAGCTGGGAGCACCTGCCACCAGCATCTGGCTCAGCACCTGGAAGGAGCGCAGCAGGCGGCCGCAGCCCGGCAGCCAATGGGCGGCGCAGCAGCCGGGGAGGCGGGCTGTGCGGGTGGGCGGGGTGGGGCGGGCGGGAGGCGCGGAAGCCGCTCACTTGAACTTGAGAAGCGGAGAACGTGCGAGCTGCTGGTTTAAGGGACAGCACTCCCTGGGCCTGTCCGGTGCTAGCCTCTTCCTAGCGCCAGAGACAGCATCCCCGCCCTTCCCCGGGCCAACCCAGAGACAAAGGTGAGGAACTTTAGGAGGGGCGGCGCGCCTTTGTCTGCAGGTGAGTTCGGAGGGTCGGAATCAGCAAGGCGGGCCCCAGAGACCCGCGGGACAAAGGCTCTACCCTCCTTGCCCGAGTCAGCTTATCGTGAGCTTGCTGGTGGTGGGCTGCTGGAAGACGTCTTTCTGCCTCACAGGAGGAAGACAGGGATGTGAAATGAGGAGGAGACGTCCTTTGATCCCAATTTATCAGCATGGCAGGGAGCCGTACCATGGTGGGCTCTTGATGGTCTGCACTGGGCATTTCTTTTACAGCCAATGTCGTGTGATTGAATCAGCGAGTGCTTTCATCTCAACGTTCCCCCCAGGGAATGCACATTTATGTCTTCTTTCCTAAATTAGGAGTGAAAAATATTGCAGAGTCTTGTTAATCCAATATTTGGATTAAAAGCACTATCCTCTGGTGTAGGAAGATTGCATTTGCAAATAATTTTAGTTACATGATTTAGAATATTGGTGTGACTTCCATGTGAGAAAATCTCTCAAATTCCCAGAATGTAGAAAAGCAGCCAACTTATCTCGTCTCGTGCCCGCTCTTGGCATTGAAAAAGTAGTGTTTTTGAAGAGAAAAACATGATTATTTAAATATTGCTTACAACACTTGATTAGATTCTCAAGAAATCTGTGCCTTTTCTAGCTATTATCTGTTTCCTTCTACTAATATTGTAACCAGGCACGTCTATTGATCCCCTAATTAATGTGCAACTGTGAATCTTCATTACTGTTTTGGGTGGAAGGCGGAAGGAGGCGGCAATCCCATTAGTCTTTTCCTCTCTTTTTATAACTCTTGCAGCTGCAGCCTGGCTTTGACTTGGATCCTGAATGAGGGGTTCTGCTTGTTCCCTTTTGGGTTTTCTTAGACCATTGAGCGGTCTGTCCCTCCTCCACCCTTGCTCTGACAGAAAAGCTGTAAGTTTGGTCCCTAAAGTGCGATTCTTTGCTGCTTATTGCCTTTTAGTTATTTGCTTTTGGAAAGGAATTGTGTGTCCTGTGGGCTTCCCAAGAAGTTAGAAGCACAACATATTGTGAGGAAAACTAGCCCTAAATCTGTGTTTGTGAATTTTAGCTGCAATTTTGTAAAAGCTGTCCATAATCACACTCTCCAAAATGGAATGTGAATTAAACATTTAATGGGGGAAAGACTTTCCACAAAGCATCAGCCACTGCACGAAAGAAGGTGCCAATGGTTCTTGGCTCAGTGGTGAGAACCCCACTTTTCTAATAGCTGACACATTTTTTAGTTCTCCTAGCTTTGGAAGATTGTCCTAGCTTTTCAGCAATAGAGATCATTTATTTAACAGGTGTTTATTGAACATCTGCTGTGCGCTGGGCATTGGCACTGGGGATTAAGTGGTAAACATAGCCTGTAACTTCTAGCTTTCTTGTGGCTCACACTACCACAGAGCACATTTCAGGTCCTCTGAACCAGAGCATACTTGGGGAGCAGAGTGGGTAACACTGATGTTGCTACTTGGCTGCTGCCCTGGAGATCAGCTGAGCCCAGAGCTATAGGTGCAAACAGGGGTACTCAGGTCATCTCCACTCCAAGGGCAGCAGTAGTAAATCATACTAGAGGGTTATTCTGCACAGGAGTCAGGCTTGAACTTTCTTCCCTTGATTATACCTCTCAGAGAATTCAGAAGCTGCAAAGAAGGCCAGAGCTGAAAGTTTGAACAATGGCATTGTTTATTTAGACGTGACAATTCTAGTCTGTCACCAAAACTCAGTCATGCAGTCTCTTGCTCTCACTTCAACGAGCTTTTACCTTGAACAATCCCCAAGTAAATGAATGTCATTCTGTACCACTCTTGAGCAAAACTCTACATCTGCCCACAGTCTCCCTAAAGTTAAGAGATGACTCCCAGGTTAAGGGACCTGGGACACAGTTGGAAAATGCCTCTTTATTCTCTATGTACTCTTCATGGGTTTTAAGTAGTGAACTGATAGTATATAACTTCTTATTCATCTGGGTTTTCAGACTCTTCCACAAATTCCTAGGATCACATACTAAACAGTAGTGTAATTTTTTCCCCCCAGTGTCTGTATTAATCAGAATATGACAGTTTTGTGAAGTTCTTAGACCTTTGGATGCCTCAGATCCTAGCATGGTATCTGACATAGGATGCTCTCCATAAATAATTGAATTGTCAAATGGGCAGATGAATGAATGTAGATGAAAATGCTTCCTTGTCTGTGTTCAGGGTTTAATTATGACCATCTTGGCATCTGTAATCTATGCTTTAAGCTGCTCAGCAGATAGAGCATCTACTATGTGCCAGACATCTTGAGAAGTTTGCAAGGAAGTGAGACAGACAAGGTTTCTAGTCACAGCTACAGAAGATCAGTCAGAAAAACAATTTAGGAAGCAGAATACGGATTATGCTGACTTCCTTGAGGACAGCTGCATGGTGCAACAGAAAATAGCCAGGTAGGGAAGGAGCCACCAGGATGCAGCCCATCCTAGGAGGTGACTGTGGAGCTGAGCTCCAAGGGTGAGAAGCCAGCCATGCGGGGGAGCAGGTGGGAAGGTCTGAGGGAGGAGCCAGGAGCAAGGAGGCCAGTGGTCTGTGCTGGGGTAGGAGAGGCAGGTGGGGACGAGATCACATGGGGCTTTTGGACTGTAGTTAAAGATCTGGGGTTTATTTGGATGGCCACAGGAAGTCCTTAAAGTGTCGTACCCAAGAGGATGCTATGATCTAATTGATTTCATACAGAAAGATGTAGGGCAGAGCTGCTAAGGGGAAGGGAGATTGGGAGCAGGAGTAGAAGTAGGAGGTCAGTTAGCCAGCCCTGGTCCAGGCAAGAGCAACACCATGGCAGAGGGCATAAAGAGAGACAGGTGGGTTAGGGAAATCGTGGAGGTTGAACAAACAGAGTTGGCTATAGAAGATGCAGGAAGGTGAGTGATCTAGGGATATTCATTGGTTATTTCTGTTGGAAACACATATTAGTAGACATAATGACTGTTCAAGGGCAGAGTTATTAAGTAATGGAGGAACTAACTTTAAATTTATGTTGTGTCAAGACCTTGTCTTAATTTTGTTTTATTCTGCAACATGAATGATCAGACATACCCCGGGGAGTCTTGTGCCTTTGGCCATTTCTTCAAGACATTTTTACCCTTCAGTGCCCTGACTGTCCTTCTCAACTGGTTATTAGACTTTTGGGCACTCTCCCTTGGCATAAAAATGAAGGATCAAGATAAGAAAAGAGGACAGGTTTAAGCCTTAATCTATATGAAATTATTCTACCTCTGCTCCCAGTTTTATAAGAAACCATTGATAATTGCATTCGAAGTTATTTATTTCACACTCTGCATCCTCTGTAGCTCCAACCACTGATATTTGCTCATATATGAAACTTGTTTTATGAGTATTGCAAATCAAAAAGAGTTGACTCCTTAGTGACTTTAAAGGCCAGAAAAGTTGTTTCCTTTTATGTGTAAAATAGAAAAACAAAAGGCTATGTGCCTGTACTTACAAGGGGGTTGCATCCCAATAAACACATAGTAAATTGAAAATATCTTAAGTAGAAAATGCAGTTAATACACTTAGCCTACTGACCACCCTTCCTGGCTTAGCAATACAGTACATCCTAGTGAGTCAGTTGTCACCCCTCGTGATCACGTGGCTGTCTGGAAGCTGTGACTTGCTGCCTCTGCCCCAGGTCGTAACAGAGTATTGTGCTGCATATTGCTATCCTGGGAAAAGATCAAAATTGGAAGTATAGTTTCTACAGAACATGTATCACTTCCACGGTATTGTAAAGCTGTAAAGTCATCAAGTGGTAGCATTGTCAAGTTGAGGACCATCTGTACTGGGTTTCTGAAGGGATTTTCTGCCTCTCTCTCTTTTTAGTGAGAGTTAGGAATTTGAAAGCTGATAGCATCTATGCCAGGGAACTTTGATTTTGAAAACAACTTTAGTTTGGTTTTGCAAAAAAATATATTGATGTAGAAAATATTCCGTCTGCCGTTGGTATTCTGAACAGATGGGAAGGGGCAGGAATGATAGGGGCTGCCAGCTTTCCTGCTCTGGAAGCCTGGACCAGTTACCCTACAACATGTAGGCTTGTCTGGGGATGAATAAATTATGACAGTTGAAATAATTATGATAGAGAAAAGCAGCTGCTGCAAGCACAGTTGACAATTGGGGCTGTGTTGGCCTGATTCTGTCATGTTAAAGCATGCATCTGTTTGCCAAACTACCTGAAAATGCTGTTTTTGACAATTTGGAGCGGGGGGTTGTTTTTCATCTTTCTCCCCTTTGAAACTTTCTAAGAGTCATAGTCCGCTCATGACCTTTGTGAAATAAAATAGCTGGGCAAAGAACCACATGAATGCTGTTTCACATGTTGGGTATCCATGTAAGATTTCAGTTGAGCAAAAAGGTTTTTGTTTTGTTTTGTTTCATAATAATGGAGATTGAAATGAGGGCCTCGTGGATACTAGGCCAGAGCTCTAACACTGAGCTGCACACCCAACCTGATTTTTTGGTTTTAAGGAATTTGAAAATTGGAAAAGATCTTATCTCTACACCTTGGTTGCTATAGTTAGAATGTAGGTTGAGGGTATCCCCAAAAGGTTCATGAGTTTGGTTGCTGGTATGGTGACATTGCAGTGGTGGAACCTTTAGGAGGTGGGCCCTAGTGTAAGGAAATTAAGTTATGGATGCAACACTCTTGAAGGGATTAATGTTGGTTTCAAGGTAAGTCCCTTGAGAGTGGGCTTTTGTAAGTGAGCCTAGCCCCTCTCCTAAATCTTGTTTCCTGTGGTGTCTCCCTCTAACACACATTCCCACCATGATGCTATCCACCATATTTTGATGTAGGCAGAAGGCCCTCACCAGAGCTGAACAGATGCTGGTGCCATGCTCTTGGACCTCCAAACTGTGAGCTAAATAAACATCTTTTCTGTATAAAGTACCCAGCCTCAGATTTTTTGTTATAGCAACACAAAGCAGACTAATACATGAATAGAATAGTTTCTAGCCAGCCCTGGAATTTGTCCTCTTTGATAAGACTTACTCTGCAACCTTAGCAGATCATAGAGTCCACTTGGTTTCTATTCTGCTATAACCATCTTAAAATTTTTAATAATTTTTTTAACAGGGAGTTTTGCATTTCCATTTATGCTGGGCTCTACAAACTATTTAACCAGTGCTGGTCTACATTGTATGATGCACTCCTGAATCAGATCATCACCTAGAGCAGGGGGCACAGACTTTTTCTGTAAAGGCCAAATAGTAATTTTGTTAGGCTCCGTGGGCTATGTGGTCTCTGTTACAGCTGCTCAGCTCTGTGGTTGTAGCCTGTGAGCATCCATAGCCTATGCCCAAGCAGGGAAGTGTGAATGCTGGTGTTGCATCATCGCAAAACACAGGGACAGATTTGGTGGTTATAGTTTGCCAATCCCTGATCCAAAAGACCTGAGTGAAACACACTTAAATTGGGGACTTCTTGTCTTTTGTAAATAAGAAGCCTCAGTCACCTTTAGCCAGCTCTGTGGTGTGCTATAGACCCATCCCTAAAGAGAATTCCTGTAGAAGGTCAGGCTGTTTAACCCACACATGAGCCTCTTCTTTACAATGCTTTATTTATTTCTAGTTGTCAAATATGAGTGAATATGGAAGGCAAACCCAATTAGTAAAAACAGTGCGACAGTGGTAGCATTATAGGTCTTCTTAAGATTTTTTGATCATATTGGATTGAAAAAAAAATGATGCTAGAATAAGAGACTATAAAAATAACCTCACTAACTAGGGGGAAAAATGTATGTTCTTTTGCACCATATCAAGAAGCTAATGGCTCCTTGTAGGTGCCAGGCCTCTTTAGGGGATGGTGCTCAGTGTGGCCTTCAGTCGGTCCGGTGTGTGTGGGATGTGTTGTTTGGGGTCTTTTTCCTAAATGCTAAGCAAAGGTTTCTTTCTCTTAGAATACAAAGAAAAAGTATCTGAAGAGTCAGTAAATCTTCATAGAAATCAATGTACAAGGGAAATTCATATATTGATTTCTAGGAGCAGAAGAGCTGTTTTTCATTTAGACAAATGTCCCAAAGAAGGAATCTGCTTTGGGGCCCTGGAAACATCATTGTCGTTTCTGCTGGAGGTGATCAGAGAACAGATTTGCTTTGCTTTAAGTAGAGTCACAAGAGATTAATGGTCTTCCCAGAACTCACCTCCTGCCCGTTCCGATGAAATATGTTTTATTAGCATTGTTTCAGATGACATGAAAATAGAATATGAACTAAAGTCATTTTTTAAATGTTGTTCTGTCCTAGACGACAGAAGAAGGACGAGGAGTCCAGCCAACTGCCTCGCTCCTGAGGTTCTTCCCAGCGGGATCGAGGGATGCGGGAGGGAGTCCTCTTCATCCGTTCAGACACATACTGGTTCTTTCAAAAATGCCCCTGGTATCTGCTTGTGCCAGGTGCATGATCAAGGCAGAAACACTCCTTACACGGACAGTCCTTTTTTTGTAGGGAGAGAAAAGGAGAGATAATGAGCAGATAAGCAAAGCAGGTGGAGGTGGCCCTGAGAGTTGGCCAAGTCAGGGCCTAGAGGGGTCTTTTGGAGGTGGTGACGTTCAGGAAGAGGGAGGAGTCTGCCACACGAGGACTTGGGATGCGAGCAGCCCAGAAAGTGGGAATAGCAAGCCAAGAGGTCCCAGGGCAGGAAGAGGCTTGTGTGTTAGAGAGCCCTGTGTGGATGGGGTGGGGGAGAGCAAACCAAACACTGCATGTCATTATCCTCAAAAGTGACAGCAGTAGTGGAACCGAAGTCCAAAGGGAGAGAGGAAAGGGGAGCTCTGGGGCCACCTCTCCAGGCATCCTGAACAGAGCCAGCTGATCAGGAGAGAGGGAGGCGAGTGTCCTACCTAAACCCTCAGCTGGCACTGGGTTTACCTAGGAGTCCTGTCTGTGACTTGCTTGCGGCTCCTGCCCTTCGGGGACTTCTTGCATGGAAACCCGCTGTCCCCTTCGGAAAGCTGTCATCCTGCCTGCGCCTACCAAAGTCTCGGATGGGCCTTCGGGTGTGAGGCCTTTTGCTTTGCTTCCCTCTGCTCACAGGCAGGCAGCCAGCCCGCGGCTTCACAATCCAGGTGCAATCTGTGTAAGTGTATTATTTGACAATACCCTAAACTTCTGCCTTGAAACAGTGACATGGCATGAGTTAGCCCTTGCTTAAAAACTCAGCGTGAGCTGTGCACGTCCTTTCTCTCCTGTCGGTGCAGCAGGGATTTTTCTGTTCTGTTTTGATCTGTAACAGCACAGACAAAAGTGGAGGCCCGCTAATTCTTGCTCTCTTCAAAGATGGGCTTTAAAAAAAAATACTCATTTCCTGGTTGCTTTAAATATTCTTTTTTCCCCTCATCAGTGAGCTGACAGGTAACGATTGTCTTCTCTCCAGTGGCATGAGAAGGTCCTTTGTTTAGAAAAATGTGCCTTGAATTTCAATAACCCTGCACCATTTGAAACCTCAGCATCACACTTAGCACATTGGAACTGCATCTCCCTGCGCCTGAGTCAAAAGCCGTGTGGTGTTGGTGGGCAGGAGCAGGTGGGAGGCAGGCCTGCTGGGGAACAGAGGCCCACTTGGTCTGTCACCGTTGATCCTTGGAAGGATAGACTCTTTATCCAAACAGAATCCTCTGAATCTCACCAGGAACCAGATGGGAAATTTGCATAAATTTGGTATTCATTTCAATGCTGAGGTCCTTCACCTGCAGGATATAGATTCTACAGGGGTCTAAGAATGAGTATCAGGCATTAACAAACCTTCCTAGCTCTATTCCATTTCAAAATGGTACGTAAAATTGTGAGCTCTCGCACATATTTTTCTGGAGTGTTATCACCAAAAATTTCTGTGATTCAAAACAAGTCAGGAAGTTAGGAACATTCTTGTTGGCCCCCCTTCCCCTTCCCACCCCCACACAGGGATCACCGGCCCAGCCTGTGCATGGAGTCCACACCGCCAGCCTTCTCACTGCAGCATTCTCTGTGGATTAACTCGTACGTAATCCTCACAGCTCTCTTAGGATGTGGATACCACTAGCGTGCCCATTTTATAGATGAAGAAACTGAAGAAAAAATAAGCCTAGGGCCTGACCAGCAGCAAACAACTAATAAATGTCAATCACAAAACAGGGTGGGGAGTGAAGCTGAGGGAGGAAAACAAACTGTCATAGCCTGAAGTGTCATAGTATGCACTCCATTGTTATATAAATGAATAACTGGGATCTGGCTCAGAAGACCCCCTGGTAGTGAACAACAGCATCAAAAAGCACTGCTAGCTGGGCGTGGTGGCACACACCTGTAATCCCAGCACTTAGGGAGGCTGAGACTGGAGAATCGCGAGTTTAAAGCCAGCCTCAGCAACGGCGAGGTGCTAAGCAACTCAGTGAGACCCTGTCTCTACATAAAACACAAAATAGGGCTGGGGATGTGGCTCAGTGGTTGAATGTCCCTGGGTTCAATCTCCAGTACCAAAAAAAACAAAAACAAAAAAAACACTCCTGTAGGAGTGGAGCAGGCTGGGCAGCTGGGCGCTGGCAAGCCCTCCTCAGTTGTAGAAAGCAGACCATCATACATTGCCTAAGACGTGGTGACCATGCCTGGGAACAGGATGGCATGCACTTCCAGAAAGCTGCCGTAGACTGTCATTCTAGTGTGCCATCCTGGTGTGTCTTTATGGTAGTGTTTTTTTTTTTTTTAGGAATTTCCTATTCATTTGAATGCCCTGTGACACACGCCAAGACCTTCTTTCATTTCAGCTTCTATTAGGAGAACATTACCAGTTACTCCGTCTTCATTTACTCAAAGAGTAGCCACCAAGAACATGCTGACCAGGCAGCCTTGGGGCATGCAGCTCTTGTGGAATTAATCTCGAGGTTTAATTCTTTTCCCTGGCATCTTGTACAAGGAGGAGGGAGGGCACTTGGGCCTGACTCTAAATTTAGCCTCTGTGCTCTCAGAATGGCTGGTCTTGTGCAGAAGCCCAGCTTTGGGCTGATGGGGTTTTTTTCCTAGCAAATTTACAAGGTGCTGAATTGGTGGAGCAGCTGCTACTGGCTGTGACTCGTCTGGGTTTTTGAATAACATTTCAAAGATCCTCTCAAGTCTGTATTTATGGCTGGTTTTCACTTCACACTAAAATCAAGCAGTGTCTGTTAACCCCCAAAGAAGTAACTGATCAAAGTTTGCAGTATTGTTTTTTCCAAGTTCTGCCTTCAGGGGGAAACACAGTGGCTCTACATTCCTTAAATGAATCACTAGCAATGAGTCTGACTTAAAATATCCAAGGCTGCAATAATAATAATAATAATTATACACACAAGAAAGAGATTGTATCCTCAGGTCTTTGAGGCAGAGCGCTCCTAGGTAGGTTTTATCATACACTTAACATAGACATTTTGTTGAGTAAGAAATTAAAAGCTTTTGGCTGGCATAAGTCAAAAGGTATTCCTCTCTGTGGTAAGAGTCAAAGCACTTACATCCTTTTCTGATAAAAATCTGAGCACTATGAGGCAGCCGGAACCTCTCATCTGAGATGGGAAACCCAAGGCTCAGAAAGGGTGAATTCTTTGTACAAGGCTGCACAGCTACTTGTTCAAACTAGAAAGAGAATCAAGGCTGTTTGGTTCCTTTGCTGCTAAGCTAGATTGCCTCCAGAGATTGGCTTTGACAGGTGGGACCAAGGTAGTTCAGAGGGACCTGAGCTGGAGGTGACTCTGCCATCCTGTGGGAGACTATATCCAGGAAGTGGAAGGGAAGACCACAACTCCTTCCCGAGGTGACTGTCCCTTCATGGTTGGATACAGTCCATCTCGAATACCCACAGCCCAGCTGAGACATTGACCCATCAGATGACCTCGTGGTCATAGCTTGTGAAGCAGGCTCATCTACTTCCTCAGCCTAAAGAGCTTCTCCTAGAAATTTCCAACTACCTCTCCCCAACAGAAGTTCACCAAATGACAGGAGAGTTCTTATTCCCCTAAAATCCCAGGTTCTTTCCAAATGCATAGGCCCTGCCTTAAACATCTGTGCTCATGGACCTTCTGGGGCTACCATTGGGAGACAAACCATTAGAGGGCGCTGTAGGACTATAGCGTGTGAGTGACCTATCATCCGTACATCTAGGAAGACTAGACTCCCGCAGCCTGTGTCAAACCCTGTCTTCACCCCATATTAGCTGTGTGACTTTGGCCAAGTTGCTCAACCTCTCTGAACTTGTTTCCTCATATGTCAGTGAAAACAGTAACATTGCCTTTGTCAGATTGCTGTTAGGAGCCACACAGAGTCAGAGCTCAATAAAGGGTAGTTGCTAGGCGTCTTATTGTCACTGTGCCTGGGAGCACAAGTACCATAGTGATTTCCCTTTAATACTGAGATAGATACATACGTATTTTATTTAAAAATTCATATGTGCTTGTATAATATTCAAATATATTAAATCCTCCATAATTCCCCTTCCAGATGATAATGTGGATGTTAACATTGTTTTAGGTTTTTTGCTGTGCATATATTAAAATACATGCTCCAACCTTTTTGAGGTTTTTCATTTGAGGCCATATAACTGCAGCTGGGGTTTGTTACTCCCGTCGTCTAGTCTATTCCCAACCCCCCATGTGATAGTATGTCAGGGTCATTGTTCTGTATCAGTGTGTGTGGCTCTGGCTCACTGGTGTGCTGGCGGGGGCGCTCACATTGTGATTTCAGCTCTCAGCCCTGCAAGGCCCCGCTGGCCGCTCCCTGACCCTGGCCACCGGGCACAGAAGAGTGGGTCTCCTTTCCTCCTCCTCGTGGGTCTGGTGCCCCTGCCCCTTCAGTCAGTTGCATATGTATAATGCATCTGTGCCCTTGGGCCCTTCCAAATTGGCTGTGTGGGGACTAAAAGGGATTGGTGCCCACAGTGGGGCTCAGGGCCTTCACTAGGGATCCCAGGCAGCTCAGGGCAGCTCTGGGGGCGGAACTCAAAGCTGGCTGCCTGCAACCCTGGACCGCGCTGCATTCCACTTCTCTCTTCCTGTCGCTTCTCTGTCCTCTCACCCCTGAAGCTTTCATCTACTGGCTCTCCCACTTCCCACCTCTGCCCTTGACCTTCTGCTCTGTCTCCCTCCCTATTGCCCGCTAAGAAAAGTACCTGCAATGCAGTGTTGTAGCTCTGCTAATAGGATGGCCAGAGCAGGTAAGGCTCTGTCCGTGCCGTTGTTTCTGTGTTTTTTATTGGGAGCAGGTGGAGCTGGAAAATGAAGAGAAGTCCTCTGCCAGTGTTGACTGCAAACAGTTCCCTGTATTTGACTGTGATATTTTAAGCTTGATTACCTCCCCCGGTTGATATGTTGCCTCTGTAAATTCAGCTGGCATCTCTTGGCTTCATCGTAACGTGGCTCAAAATACACTCTTCTGGGTGAAAGAGTTGAGCTAAAATAAGCACCGAAAGGCTATTAATTGCTGCAAAGTTGGGAAATAAGATGGGATGTCGGTGCTTAGAGCTGCTGTGATTTCCCGGCTGCAGTGTGAACGCTAACGTGTTGTTTCTGCTCCTTTCCCTCATGCCTTCCTGGATTCAGAGAGAGGTAACTGCCCATTTCCCTTCTCCCCCTTCATGGTGTCTCTGTCTGGCAAAGCTCACTGCCTTTCCTCCATGCCCATCGCCATCCTCAGGCCCTGCCTTGGATAGGCAGAACCTTGTTTTGTTCTGTTTTGTTTTTTGTTTAACCTTTTATCACCGTCATTTAAAACAGAGCCTGGAGTGGTGTCTGGGTCCCTAATCCACTGCTGTGTGTGACCCTGTTTGGGAAGGTGATGGGCCAGTGATTTAGCAGCAACCTGCCCACTCCCGCTAACACCTGACAACCCTCATCAGCTTGCTAGGGTGTGGTACAACTGTTGGGTCACGCATCATATTATGGAAGGAGAACTTTCATGCGTTTTGAAAACTTGCTCTTAGAACTGACATTATACATTGTTTGGAGTTTCACTGGTAAGCTTTCGCACTAATTTTAGTATCAATTATCAGCCAAAATAGAAGGGGTGTTTGGAAGCCTTCAGCTCCACCTTCAATAGCTTGATCACTTCAAAAAAAATCTCCATTTTTGCTGGAAGAAAGATGTTGGAGAATTTTTACCTTGAAAAAGCATGAGTGGTTTCTGCTGGGCATAGGGAAGAGTGGCAAAGCCGATCTCTTTGCACTGGAGTCGGTCTAAGGGAAGCTCCCTGGCTGGTTGGGAGCTGGCAAATGAAGACAGGTCCTCTGGCTGTGTCCACTGCAAACAGCTCCCTGTATCTGATGGTGGTGCTACTATCCCTCTGGTGGTGGTTGCTTTCCCTGGATGTGAACTGCTTCCATTGTTCAGAGGTAGGGAGGGAAAGGGAGATGACACAGAATGAATGGGTCACACTTCCAGGATCAGACCTCCCAAGGGTGTGAGTAGTAGAATTTGTCACTTTTGAGGGGGCCCTGGCCTGGGGAGGTGGCTGTGAGTACCTCTCCTGATGGAGTGGCAAGACCCACCCCAGGCAGTGGAGAGGCTATTTTCATCTTTTTTTTTTTTTTTAGGTGGTGCTGGGGATTGAACCCAGGGCATTATGTAGGCTCTTTTCAGTTGTTTGCTGATTCTTACTCTCTCTGTTTATTCAGCCCCTCCTAGGGAAACCATACTCTGAATAGTAACAGCAAGACTCTATACCAGAGGGCTGCACATTCCAGTTTGCCCAACCCACCTCCATGGCTGCAGGTGGTAAAATTTCACATCTGCTGTTTGCACCATCTGTGTTCCTCATGGAAGCACCTGGAGAGGAGGGCTGGGGTGCCTCTGGCTGAGTTTCAGAGCTTAGCATCTTCTAAATCTCACAAAGAAAAAGGAGGCTAAGCTTCACCCAGCTGGAGCCTGAGCTTTGTGATCAGTGATACCCTCGTGTGGTGCTTGTGATGCTTGGTAAAATGTAAAAGAAAAACAATGCCGAAGACAGACAGACCCTTAAGATGAAATTACTCAGGCACTCTCTTCTTCCCTGTTCCTCCTACCCCAAAAACAAAATTTTCAAAATATAATCAGAAAGTAAGAGTATGCAGTCATAGAAAGAGGATTTATTTTTCTCCAGGCCTTATATATCTTAGTAACCACATTTTGGGACAGCCCAGGGACCCTGTAATCAACTGTTTTCTTGGGTGAGCCCACCTTCTGAATTCCTTGTGAGATCCTACACTGGGCCCTGTGTAGGTGAAGCTAAAAGGACAGATAGCCCTTCATCTAAAAAGGCTCAAAATTGAACCCACTAAGTTCCAAGGTTTCAATTCTGCAGATATTTGAACAAAATTGACAAGGGAACATTGAAATAGGTTGGAAAAAATAATCTAGAGTAGATGTGTATTATTATATTAACATTATTATAATTATCATTGTGTAAATATATGTCAAATATTATATACTCTTTAAGTTTGTATAGATGTTCCACTTCTGGGACAATGTTTGGATTAAGTCCTTATGCTACCATTTTATCCTTATTTGTAGGAGGGACCTTTTGTCTGCCCTGGTAAGAACTTAGGTGGCTTAACAAAAGAGAAGCCAGAGGAAAGAGTAATGGGGTACATCTTAGGGAGTCAATATAATTCAGATGATTGCAGACATTTATTAAAACAGCCTTCCTGGATAAGCAGACAGTATTTCAAAATGGGCTTTTTTCTCTGACTTCTTTCCCTTCATTTACGGTAGTACCCACCATGTAGCAAGTGCCTGCCGTGTGCCAGACTTCACAGATTCCCTGCATAAAAACATATATTTGACCTGAGCAAATATGAATTCCATGAAGGATGTTCTCCAGTGTTGGAGACATGGTGAGGAGTGCCGACAGGGGACGGAGGTCACTGCCAGTTGCATGGGCTAGCATGTGGTAGCAGACAGGGCAGCTTGTTCCCGGCTTCCCCACAAAGTAAAACTGGCTTCAACTAGCAGAAGCTACAGGGAAGCAGGTTCCAGTGTCTCATTTAGGGGGGAAAAAACATTTTGGTTCCCTGGGAGCTTTCCAACAACAGGACAGGCTGATTCATTAAGGAAATGAGATTTCATGTCTCTGAGCTATTCTAGGTACCACCTGTCAGGGCTGCTGTAGAAGGGGCTTTGAAAAGTTAGCCTGCATAACACCTAAGGGATCTGAGATGCCTCTTAAATTTTTATTGGAGAGGTAAACACATAAGCAAATTCTACTTACCCTGAGAGTTGCAGAGGAGAGACTTGGGGAAAGGGTGAATGGTTCAGTCTTGGCTGGTTTTTAATAGAAGCCATTTGAATAATGAATTGTTGATTCACTCATTCCATAAAGATGGATCAAGCTCCTGGAGGGCAATTAGGATGCTGTAGAGCTGAGAACAATAAAAGCAATCTTTGGTCCTTTTTCTTTGCCATTAAGAAATTTGAGGCTGTGAGAAATGTCTTAGTGCTGACATTTTTCTCTAGCAGAACCCGAGGCTCGTCCTCTGGGGGAACTGTTACTACAGCGGAAGGACAAGAGCAAGAAGAGCTGGAAATACAAGGGCTCAGTCAGCAAACAGCCAATGGAGTTGCTTTCTGGTACTCGCTTCTGTTGGAATTTAAGGAGACAGAAGCTATAGGTGCAAACCTTTCACTTCCTGGTTTATGGACAAAAATGCCATGATTCCATTGACTGCAAGGAACAAATAGAGTGAAACTCCATGGCCGTCCTTGCTCTGATGTCTTTGGACCCCCACCTCCTCCTGGGCTTTCTCCACCGCTCGCCACACTCTTCTTCCATCTTTGCATCCTCCTCCTACTGTAATGAGGCTTTTATTTTTAATTTTTAATTTTTAATTTTTATTTTTTGGTGCCAGGGATTGAACCTAGAGGCGCTTAATCACTGAGTCACATTCCCAGCCCATTTTATTTTTTATTTTAAGACACAGTCTTGCTGAGTTGCTTAGGACCTTCCTAAGCTGCTGGCTTTGAACTTGCCATCCTCCTGCCTCAGCCTCCCAAGCCACTGGGATTACAGGCATAATCTCAGCACCCAGCGCAATGGGGCCTTTAAATATCATTCTCCATTAGGCTCAGAGTAAGGGCAAGAATCTTGGCAGGGCATAAGGCACTGTGCAAACTGATTGTGGAGTCCAGAGCAACGGTCCTGTGGCCTGTCCAGGAGGCCTCCTCACAGTGCCATGGGTGTGGGCAGAGGACAGCTGGGAGTTCTTCCAAACACTCCTGCCTCTTTTACCCTTGTGGCTTTGCTCATGCCCACTTAAATTTTCTTTGAACCATCTTTCTTACCTTGCTCTTCTTGACCCTGGCAAGGTCTACCTAAAGACACCAGCTCACATGTCACTCACTGTCTGTCAGTAACTCCAGACATGGCTTCCTAGCCTGCAGCCTAGTCCATATGTATTTGCATCACTGGTGCCTGGAACCTAATAGTGTCTTAGAAGGTAATTGTGGAGGCAAATTGAATATTTGTTAAAATATAAATCTTTAAAACCAAGTGTGGTGATGCATACCTGTCATCACAGCTATTCAGGAAGCTGAGACAAAAAGATCTCAAGTTCAAGGCTATCCAGGACAACTTAGTGGAACCCTAACTCAAAATATGTATTTTACTATCTTTAATGTCATAAAATTAAGTTAGAATGTAAAATCAAATGGCAGCTGTATTGGTTTCCTATTGCTGCTATAACAAAATTCCCACAAGCTTAAGTGGCTTAAAGCAATACAGATGTATTCTCTTATAGTTCTGGATGTCAGAAGTCTAAAATGGGTCTTTCAGGGCAAAACTCAGCATCACCAGGCTGCGTTCCCTCTAGAGACTCTAGGGGAAGATCATTTTCCTTGCCTTTTCCTGCTGTACTTGGCTCGCCACCCTACTCCTGTTCTTTCATGTCTAGGGCCAGTACCCTCCTTTCCCTTGTGACTTCATGAGGCCACCTAGAGAATCCAGGGTACCATCCCTGTCTCAAGATCCTTAATACATTTGCAAGGGTCCTCTGCACAGACTAGTTCCAGGGATTAGGACAAGAACATCTTTGGGAGAAAAGAGGAGGCATTGTCAGGTCTGCCACAGTGGCTTTTTTCAGAAGGCAGATGCTGAAAGGACTTTCAGAACAACCAGTGAAGTGGCATCTGGATTTCATTCTCAATCACAGATTCTATCGCTGGGTGTTGCACTGTGTGCAGAGGGAGTCACTCTGTGTATCCAAGCTCTATGTCCAACAGAAAGGCCTTGCTGCCCGTACAGACCTCCATATTTGGGCTGACGCTATTTTAGGGTAGCTCAAATTATGTTCCATGGGAATAAAATGGGGGATGTGCAGACATCTTAAGGAGAAAATTTTTTTTCCTGGGAAGCGGATGCAGCGTCTGGAGAGTTAGTTACTGGTCTCACCCACCATCATGGACCACAGACTTCTGCCCCTTCCTCTGTTGGTGTGGCACCTGAGAGCAAACAGGAAGAGATGAGGCTGTAAAAAACATGTGAGAGTCCTCCAAAGCAAGCCTATGGCTGCTAAGTTTCTCCTTTAGGAAAATGTGGGTTCCACATGGTCACCCTTAAGGCATTCATCATCTATCCCTGAGCCAAAAGAAAATGAAGATGAATAATGGTAATTTTAAACATTATGCCTGAGAGGTTACATGTGAACAGAAGGCACAAAGCTGACATTGGATAGGAATGGTCTGCTGCTTATCAACCGAGGCCTGTTCCAACTGCCTTGGGATCATTGCCCTTGGGCCTGCCAGCAGTCAGAGTACTGGACCTTGGAAGCAGACATCAGCGAGTGGGAGTACCAGGGAGGGACCTTAGGAATCGGACTTTTTCACCCTTTGCCCCAGGTTGTGCAGATTTCGTGTCCATACCCAAGATGCTTGGAAACAGAGGTGTTTCAGATTTTGGATTCTTTTTTTCCCAATTCTGGAATATTTGCATATGCACTATGAGATAACTTGGGGATGGGACACATGTCGAAAAATGAAAGTTGTTTGTTTCTCATACACCTGGCACACACAGCCTGAAGGTAATTTCATACAATATTTTTAATAATGTTGTACATGAAGCAGAATTCAAGGTATGGAATCTTCCACCTGTGGTATCATGACAGTTTGGGACTTGCAGTTTGGATTTTCTGATTAAGGGTGCTCAACCTGTATTACATACTGAGCATTTAGACACAAACAGGGCCCTTTGGGCTAGAAAGCCTGGCAGACCTCAGAGGTGGGGCATTCTGACCAGTGTGCTCTGCACAGTGTAGGGAATGCCAGGGGTCCCCAGGCAAGGGATGTTGCCACAATAAGCAGACGTGGAGACCCACTTTTTCTGGAGCAGAGGGAGTGCTCCTCAGTTAGAAGAACAGTGCTAGAGAGTCAATAGGGCAGATTTTGCAGCTCTTAGCATCCAAAGGGTTTTGGACTTTCCATGGGTGACCACAGGGAGCTTCAGAGAGATTTGGCCTCAGGCAAGTAGCAGCTGAACATGGAAGTTTAAAGGGCAAGGATTGTGTATGTTGAGACCTGGTGTGTGCTCCTTCATGACCCATCTAGGGAACAAGAGTAGCAAGAGGGAAGAGAACCCAAAACTAGGCTTTCCTAGAGCATCGTCTCCAAAAGTAAGTCATTTCTTTTTATGTAATGTGTTGCTTCAATGGTGGCCAAAACAAGGACGGGAGGCATTCCTGACCCATGCCCACCCCTCCACCTGCTGTCAGGGAACCCATCCACTCCTCTAGCTCAGTCTAGCTTCCTCTTGGGACGCAGGACCATGAAAAGCAGGCCCTGTGCCTCGGGAAGGAGCGCTCCATCAGTAGACAGTACTGCTACCTGGCATCGCCAGGTATTGGGGATGAGTAAGGCACAAATCATCTTCATGGAGCTTGAAGGATTGTGAGGAAGACACACCAGGTAGGCTTGGTGCCCAGGGTGAGTGAGTACAACCTGTACAGGAGCCGTGGAGAACAGGAAGGATGCTCCCAGCGTCAGCTGAGCCCTCCGCAGAGGCGGTGGGGTGGAGAGCAGAGGCAGGGGACCCGCTTAGAACACTGAGCTGAGCGCTGTGGAGCTGGAAAGGCAGGCAGGCCAGATCTGCAGGTTGTACCATAGGCCCCACACAGTTGGGTATGAAGAAGGGTGAGGAGGCTGGTTCTTGTGTGGACGACACCACTGAGATCGACCCTGAGGAAACAGGAGAAGGTTGGGGCAGATGTTGAGGTCAGATGTGGACAGGCTGAGCTTAAAGCGTCTGCGCGACAGCCGGGTCAAGATGTCCTGACCTAGAGCCCAGGGTCAGCAAGCTCCACCTCCAGCAAGGCAAGGGGACACTGCTCCTACCCAACCACCTGTCTCACCAGCTCTCCCTCACTGAACCCCACATTTTTTTCTGGCCACGCCCTCAGGATGGTCATTTGCCTCCAGTGGTAGAGCCTCATGGCTTCCCAAGGCAGCCTCAGCTCTTCTGGGAAGAGGCTGTCATGGTCTATGAAGAAACCGCCAGTCCTTCCATTGAGAGAGAGAATATTTAAATTGGCAGGATTCTGGCGGGATCCTGGCTTAGCATCACATGCACATCAGTCACTATGACCCGTGCCCACAGGGGTGAAACAGGGCACTTATTTTTCATAAGCACTTTCAACTTTGAAAACCACCATCCTCCAGTAATAACAGTAAGCAATTTTGATTTATCCTATGGCCTTTTGAAGCCGAGTCATGTCACAGCCTGTATGTTTTTTTTAGCAGTAAAACAAATGCTAAAATCCAGCAGCTGTTGCTTGGTCTCGGCGGCGGCTGCACTAATGCTTTATAACAGCAATATAACAGGATGCTGCCGGGTCACCCCGAAAGCCAGAGTTTGAGGAGCATTTGGTAGCATCAGGTGCCTTTGGTAGAATCTCAGTTCGCGGTGACTCTGTTGCAGCGCGCCCTCCAACTGCCCATCAACTCCCTCAAGCAGCCGTGGGTCGGGTGGTTCTCTGCTGGTGTTTCCACATCAGAGCCTGTCGGTCCGCTTCTGCTGAGCCACCGTGTCTGTTGTGACATCACTCATGCAATCCGTGCTGTTCCAAGCCGTGTTGTGTTGTGTCATTGTAAGCTTGGCTAGCATGCGGGACAGAAGGGCTCTGCGAACTCAGCATTGGTCCAGGCTTGTTAGCTGTTCCTGGAGTTCAAGAGACTGGGTTTGGAGGACACGGTGGTGATGTTACTTAGAAATGAATGGCTAACGGGTGCGGTGGCACACGGCTGTAATCCCAGCACCCAGGGAGACTGAGACAGGAGGATCGCGAGTTCAAAGCCAGCCTCAGCAAAGGCAAGGAGCTAAGCAACTCAGTGAGACCCTGTCTCTACATAAAACACAAAATAGGGCTGGGGATGTGGCTCAGTGGTCGAGTATCCCTGGATTCAATCCTTGGTACCAAAAAGAAAAAAAAAATGAACAGCTAATATCCACCCAACTGTGCTTCTGTTTTCTGTAGCTGTTAAAATTTTGTCTTTTAAAAAAATCATTGTGTACGCTGTTCACCACTGTCATGCTCGCTGCTAGCTCCTTTAACCTTCATAACTAGCATATGTGTTGGTAAACGGCTCCTTTTTCTAATGTACTGATATATATATTTTTTTTTGCACAGGGATTTTGCTTATGTAGCAAGAGATAAAGATACCAGAATTTTGAAATGTCATGTATTTCGATGTGACACACCAGCAAAAGCCATTGCCACAAGTCTCCACGAAATTTGTTCCAAGGTAAGGTGGGTCAGGGCACAGCAGTCCACCTCTCTCTCCTCACCCCTGGAGCAGATGAAAGGATGTGGAAGGGCTGGAGAGGGGACCTGTAAATTGGACTCAGGGAAGAAGTGGGCAGATCATTCAGCCCACCCCATCAAGGTACAACCGTCCTTCAAAATCTACAGGGGATCAGTCACAGTACCTCAGCACATACCAAAGTCCTCAGATGCCAGGTCCTTTATATAAGATGGTGTGGTGTTAGCATGTAACCTGTGTACATTTTCCCATGTACTTTAAAGTATTTCTAGATTCTCTATTATGCCTAATGCAATATAATGTTTTGTAAATAGTTGTTAGATTGTTGTTATTGTGTTCGGTACAGATGCAGCTGTTTCAGGCTTAACCACATACATACATCAGTACCATCATAACATTTTTAATCCTTGGTTGCTGGAATCCACAGACTCAGAACTGTCACTGAAGGAGAGCTATCTGTAATGTACAGGCCAGGTGTTGCTCCAGGTGGTCCTAGCTACAAAATGAGAACTGTAGTCCTTCCCATGGGCTGGTGGCATACATAGGTAATGTAGGTGGGCCAGGTAATGGCAGGTGCAGGGGTGGAGATGTGCACTCTCTCACACCCCAGGAAAGGGCATTTGGGAAGATCTCCTGCAGGGCCACTGGGTCCAAGAGGGAATGCAGGGAGAGGAAAGGACCAGAAGAATGGGTAGATGTTGAGAAACCAACTGGGGTGACGAAACACAGGCAGCCCTGACTTGCCATGAACACACTCTTCACAGTGACACAGCAGCTCCTGGAGGTTCACTGTCTAGCGAGAGAGCAGGGCTGCAGTCACTGTCCACGCTGGTAATGACCCAGCTTCCTAAACCAGAGTCCTGGAGTCTCGGAATGAGAACAGGGAGCCCAGCCTCGCCAGTCCAGCCTGTCTCCCTCGCTCCTGCCAGCACAGCATTCCCCGTGGGGACTGCCCTCTGCCCGGTGCACCCATGGACTTCTGGGGGAGCGATCTCTTATTTTTTAGGAGACTGTTCTACTATTGAGCAGCTATGGCTGTGACAGAGTTCTTCCTTGTGTTGACCTGGAACTCCCCTCCCCAGAATCTCCACACACTTGACACCTGCAGTGTGGGGCAGCAGAGAAAGCCTCCCTGGTGGTCGCTGCCAGCCAGTCCTTTGGACACAGGCATCTTTGCTGTGCGCCATGGCCACAGCAGGTCCCTCATGTCCCCTGCTGGGCATGTGCTGGTGGGTCACGGTTCTCCACACAGGAGCCCACTGAGAGCAGACTGTGGGCTTCTCTGCCCTGTGACCTCCAGGGACCCTTGGGGGGATTCAAATCCAGGCTCTTGTCAGTTTGAGCAGTGACGAGCCTGGAGCAAGGCTGAAGCACTCACAGTGTGTCACATGCCTCCCAGGTTAACTTTTGCTCATTCCTTCATGCAGCAGACACAAAGGAATGTTGTTCCCATGCCAGTCGCTATCACAGGCACTGGGGAGACGGCAGCATCCAAACAGAAATGGCCCCGTGCCGCTTGTATTCTAGGTAAAGCCCTCGGAACAGGCCTAGCAGACCAAGTGCTGGATACTTGACTTTGCAATTGGCAGCAGCTCTCCTGCCCACCATCCCAGGCTCAGATCTGGGAATCTGGGCACAGTGGTCTTCATTATCCTTAAAGAGGAAAGTATAGCCTGGGAATGAGTCACTTCGGGGGTCACTAAAAGTGGGCTTCTTTCAGTACCTAAGCCCATGGCATCGTGAAGCTGGTAAGAAACAGGAATAGAAAGTAATGACGCTTGAGCACAGCAGACATCATGTCCCTAAAGGAAGAGAGACAGTTTGAGATAGCAGCTGACATTTCTGAGCCCACTGAGTGGCTCCTTCAATCCTCAGAACTGCCCTGTTACATAAATACTGTGGTCATCCCCACACACAGTCAAGGAAATGAGACACAGGAGGGCAGGTGACTTATCCAAGGCCACACAGCTAGTAAGTGGCCGAGGTGGGATCTGAACCCACATATTCTGTGTCCAGAACCCTGAAAAAAGTATCCGAAAGTGGACATCTAGAAGCGCCAGGGAGGCCCCATCACACTGTGTTCTGACCACTGAGGGCCAGCAAGTCCAGGCCCGACCGTGGATATGGGTGATTTTCAGCAAAGATGGGAGCCTGGTGAGTGGAAGAAGTAAGTTCCAAACAATCAGGAGACGGTTACTCTGACGAACAGCTCATCTGTTATCCCCAGAAAAAATGAGCAAAATTCTCAAATGAAAAACGTAGCCCAGAGTAGGAGCCAGGAAATCAGGGGAAAAGGTTATAACTCATTTAACTTGGAAGGGAAATCAGCTCAGACACTTTACAGCTGGACTCACTGAAGGTGTTGGGCCTTTACCACCAACCAGAACTGTGTTTGCACTTAATCTTTAGATTATGGCTGAAAGGAAGAATGCCAAAGCCCTGGCCTGCAGCTCGCAGGAGAGGACCAATGTGAATCCCGAAGTCCCTTTGCAAGGTAGGCCAGGGGCATCTCCCCTTTATCCTGGTGCATCCGTCACAGCAAGAACCAAGGGGGCTCAGGTGATTCTCCATTGTCTCGAGTTTCCTAAAAATTCATATTCAACTCAAAAAACATGAGTCAAGTGTACACACCTTGGGTCCTACGGGGGCACAGACTTGATTTTGTGTCCACAGGATTAGGTACAAAGGGTAGGTTGGCTTTGTTCCTGGTGCACAGAGTTAAAGAATATTGTTTTTATAACTCTCATACAGTATGGGGTAGAGATTAATTTTTAAATATGTATGATGTTCTTTTGGGGGACTCTTCAGCACACATCAGAGAGACAGCCTGGCACGCCAGCTCCTGTCTTCAAACTCTTTCCTACCTTGACATGAAAGTTCAATAACATTTTGACTGGCAGATAAAGGGCTGGGAAATTGGACAAAAGGCTTTCAAGTTAAATGAGCTTTAGTCTTTTGCCCAATTTCCCCCCTTATCTAGGGTTAGAAATGCTATTTTGATAGAATGTTCAGAAACAGGATATAAGGGTACAGGTGGTATTCTAGGGTTTCAGATCCCAGGTGATGACTATTTTTCACTTATATGTGGGGACCACTGAGAAAAATGGGTTGCTTTTGTTCCCTATAGTAGATTTCCCAACACCAAAGACTGAGCTGGTCCAGAAGTTCCACGTGCAGTACTTGGGCATGTTACCTGTGGACAGACCCGTCGGTATGTAAAACCTTCATTATCTTTCCCCTTTGCAGGTGTTCAGGAGCTTGTGGGAGGTATTCACACCGCCAAGAGGGTGAAGTGTACTGTGTTGCTCCTTTTCCTTGTCTTGAATCAAGCCCTCTTTTCATCACCAGCCATGCCACATGAACAGTCCTGATCAAATGAGCCATTTGGAGCCAGGCACAGAGGCACACGCCTGTAATCCCAGAGGCTCAGGAGGCTGAGGCAGAAGGATCAAGAATTCATAAGCCGGGCTGGGGTTATGGCGCAGTGGTAGAGTGCTTGCCTAGCATGCATGAGGCACTGGGTTCGATCCTCAGCACCACATAAAAATAAAATAAAGATATTCTGTCCACCTACAACTAAAAAATAAATTAAAAAAAAAATTCATAAGCCATCCTTATCAACAGCAAGGCACTAAGCAACTCAGTGAGACCCTGTCTCTAAAATAAAAAATAGAAAAATAGGCTAGGGATGTGGCTTAGTACTTGAGTGCCCCTGAGTTCAATTCCTGGTAACCCCTGCACCCCTCAAAAAAAATCTTATGAGCCACGTGGAGGCAGGCTAAGCTGATCTGACTTGCAGTCCTAGAATACAGGACTTCAGCAAGACAGACATGCATTTCTTATTTGCCCAGCAGTCTAGAGACACGCAGTGCAGAGCGGTGGAGGTGCTGTGCTTTTCTGCAATGGGGCTTCCTTCTCCAGGGGCAAGGAGAAAGGACTGAGGGAGCCCTTGTGTCCTCGGCCCCAGAAATGGCATCCACAGCATTCAGCACACCTCCCAGTGGCAGACCTGAGTTGCCCTGCCAAGCTGAAGACAGGCTGGGAGATGTAGCCTTCACCTGCCTGGTGTGGAGAACTCGGAACCCCCTGCACTGCCGAGGGCAACGTGAAATGACTTGGCTGCTTGGGGAAACAGCTGGGCAGCTCTTCAAAAGCTTAAACAGTGACCTTTGACCCAGTGGTTCCGCTTCTGCACAGACACCCAAGAGAAATGGAAACATCTGTCTACAGAAAAATTTGCACACCAAAATTCATAGCAACACTATTCATAATAATATAAAAATAGAAACAATCCAAATGTCCATCAGCTGACATGGACAAGATACTTCCATATAATGAAATTTTATTTGGCAATAAAGAGGAACCAAACATGGACGTGGGTAAACCTTGAAAACGTTGGCTAAGTGGAAGAAGCCAGTCACAAAACACCACATACTACATGATTCCATTTATACAAAATATACAGAATAGGCAAATCTCTATAGATGGAAAGCTAGTAAGTAGCTCCTAAAAGGTACAGGGTTTCTTTTGGGGATGACAGAAATGTTCCACGATTGATTATGATACTCTGTGAACATGTTGAAAACCATTGACTTACACACTTTCAGTGGGTGAATTCTGTGTGAAATCACAGTACTGTTCTTATTCCTACTCCCAGGCCTCCAGCAGCCTGTGGGAACACCCAGCAAAAGGCCCCGTTCACTAGCCTGCACTACTCAAGGTCTAGGGACCATGACACTTGGCCTTGGTTAAATGTCTATTGAGATGAAAGAAGCTCAGGGACTCTGGCCAGTGCTAGCTTCTTCCAGGTCCCCTCCCAAGCTCCTACTTGGGCAGAGGCAGGATTACTGAGTACTGTTGCCACCCTGAGCTGGAGAATCTGGAGAGAGGAATGGGAGTGCCATGGTCTCATTAGACAGGACACCCCATGCTAGATTTCTGGAGGGGCTCATGACCCTACTTCCTATTGGAAAAGCTGGCATTTATTTTGAACAATCATGAGAATAAAGAGATAAAGCATCTTGTCTTCTGGAACCACAAAAAAAAGATCAATTGGGGTACAGCTACTAATGAGCAGTTGGGCCCACATTGGAGAGTGATAAATAACTTGAAGAATTTTTCAATTATCCTTTCCATCCACAGGGATGGACACCCTGAACAGTGCCATAGAAAGTCTGATGACCTCATCCAACAAGGAGGATTGGCCATCAGTGAACATGAATGTGGCCGATGCCACCGTGACGGTCATCAGTGAAAAGGTGAGGGGGTCCTAGAGGACATTGGCCTTCATGGGCCACAGTAAGGCTTTGGATACAATGGTCTCCATGAAATCCAGAAATAGAGCCAAGGCTTGACCTCTTGGGAGCTATACCTGCTTGGGATTAAAATGGCTTATATTTGTGAAAGGTTTTGGCCTTTGTCTTGGTCTAAATCTGTGCATTCCTCTGCTTTCCTCTGGACTTGGAAACTTTTGTCCTGGTGCTCCTGATTCTGTCTCCCTCATTTGCCCAGGAGATTGGAATAATTTGCTCGAGGTGACTGAATGACACTGGCTGTAGCTCACTCAGGGTTCTGGCTAGGCCTCTCAAGACTCCAGGGTTGACTGGGCCATGCTGTCTGGGTTGGGCACAGAGGATGCTTCTATTAGGAATGGCCTGGTAGTCTGTTACGGCAGCAGGAAAAAGGGTCATTGATCATCTTGACAGGCCAGCATTAGCCTCAGCCCACATTACCCCACTCTTATTGAGGAGACTGCAGTAGAGAGAGATGAAGAAACTTGTCCCTCCTCACACTGTTGGAAGTGCAGGACCGGGCAGGCTGGCTCCAGGCCCTTTATCAATTTTTGATTCTGCCTTGTGAAGCACATGTCAGAGAAAGCCCTCAGGTCATCAGCCTGCTCTTCTGTCCACCAGCAGCTCACCTCCAAGCCCTGTATGATCTTGTCCCCACCTGCCTCTTCTAGCCCAGCACAGACCACTGGCCACCTTGCTCCTGGCTCCAGCCATGCTTCCCTCAGACCTTCCCACTGGCTCCCCCTATGGCTGGTTTCTCAACCTTCAAGCCCCGCTCAACAGTCACCTCCTAGGATGGGCTGCCTTCTGGTGGTCCCTTCCCCACCAGGTTATTCTGTTACATTTTGCAGCTGTCTTCAAGGCAGTCAGCATAATGAGGCAAGATGTTGTGATCTGAAAGTACCATTCCAGATGTGTGTACTAACTCAAAAATTGCATGTGATCGCTACAAAGGATTGGTCTTTATAACCACAAGAACGAATTCCAGGCATTTCTTTCTGCTGTTCCATATGGATACCAGTTCATAGAAAGGGAAAAAAATAACGTGACAAATTAGTTGACTTGGCAACTTTTGGTTTTGCATGGTTTTAGATAAAAATGTGAGAAATGTTTTGCTAAAGGAGAGGAACCACATGGAGAGGGATGCAGCGAATCCTTTGGTCTTGTTCCCTGGGGATTCACCTGGGCAAGCAGGCTATAAGCCCCTGGTGTCCCTGTTGGGCAGTGTGTAAGAAGTATATGTGACTTTGTTCCTTCCCAAATGAACTCACAGGGGCTGGGATTGTAGCTCAGCGGTAGAGCGCTTGCCTTGCATGCGTGAGGCCCTGGGTTCGATCCTCGGCACCACATACAAAGCAATAAAATAAAGACATTATGTCCATCTATAACTAAAAAAAATATTTAAAAAAAAACAAATGAACTCACAGACTGGGGGGTCTAGTGGGTAGCGAACTGACATTTCCACGACATCAGTATAATTTAAATCAAGCTGAACTTCCAGGAAATACCCACAGCACTGAAGCCCTGTCCATACCCTTCGGCAAAGTTTTGGCTTTCTAGAAAGATCCGAGTCCTTTCTGAATTTAGTCCACCCAGGTCCTGTGTGCTGGCTTCTGTGTTGTTTAAGATATAACAATTCGGGTGACTGCTGCCTGGTTTCCCAGAGAGAGCGGGATGCTGACCAATGTCTCTTGTAGAATGAAGAGGAAACCTTGGTGGAGTGTCGGGTGCGATTCCTGTCCTTCATGGGTGTCGGGAAAGATGTCCACACATTTGCCTTCATCATGGACACTGGGAACCAGCGCTTTGAGTGCCACGTGTTCTGGTGCGAGCCTAATGCTGGCAACGTGTCGGAGGCCGTCCAGGCGGCCTGCATGGTGAGTGCCCCTGGCCCAGTGGGTCATGCAGTCCTGCACCCCTGCTTTTGTTGTGTATGTGATAAATTAGAGCAGAATCCCTCACGTAAAAGAAAAGAAATCAGATTTTTCAAAGCCCTGCCTTGCTCTGTGTCACTGTGGTTCCCTTGGGCAGAAGCAATTAAGACAAGCAGGTTGCACCTCTAGAGGCCAGACGAAACCGGGAAGGGCAGAGCCTGCTCTGCAGAGGCTCCAGGAACGCTGAGGAGGAGGATCTTCCCAACTGCAGATTTGAGGATTATCAATTCTAGATCCCGAATTAATTTCAGTATAGGATCAGGAAACCCTAGTCATGTATGAGTTGTTAACTTTTTGCATTCACTGCTTTAAAAATAAAATATACCAAGTGATTTTTATTTCAAATGGTTGGTTTAGGTGCATTGTTTTTATGTATATACTAACGCAGTCCTTGCCACAACCCTGTCAGGTAGTTGTTGGCTCAAAGAAGTAGAGTGAGGCTCCAGGCCCAGCCCAGGGTCAGCCCTGCACTGCCAGGTAACATAGCCAGGGTGCTTTTCACCACATATATAGTTTGAAACAAACAAAAATACCTCATTGTTCATTGAACAAACATCCTTGGAGCACCTATTATGGAAGACACTAAAAAGGTTGTAATAAAAGTGACGGAGCTGTGTAACGTAGGCCCTGAAGCCTGAACTCCGTGGTGCGGTACAGCAGTGGCAGTTCGGGCGCTGGACCCAGTGGAGGCAGGTCTGTGGCACAAGGGGCCTGTGGAGTCAGGCGGGAGTGGAGGGTGGGCTGAAGGGAGATGCTGAGAGGAGTGATCAGCTCGGAGGCCATCAGCCAGTCCCCGCAAGAGGTGAGGAGGGTCTGAGCCAGAGAGCAGCAATGGGAGGGCACACGGGCCAGTGGCCTGAGAGATGCAGTGGACAGCTGCTGGCCCAGGTGCGGGCGCGTGGGCGTGGGCCCTGTGCTTCATTTAAGCGTTCACGGTGGGCTCTGGGGAGCTCAGGCCTGACTCAGTATGATCCCTGCCTCACGGAGCAGCTCAGCTGTGGTGCAGGAGATGCGTAGACCAAAGCCGTGTTGTCGTGTGCAAAGGGCTACAAATAAAATACGAGGCTGCACCGGACTGAGAATGAACTGGGAGGAGGAGGAAGAGGAGGCCCTGAAAGTAGACGGTTTAGGTCTGACCTCAGGGTAGTTCAGAGGGTGACACTGATGGGTTTGCTGGTTGATATGTTTTAGGATGGGGCGACCTGCACACTTTTCATAGGCTAAGGGCTGCGAGCCAGTGAAGCTGGACTGAAGTGGGGTCATGCACATACATTGCGTGATCCCCTAAGGTCATAATGGAGCTGAAAAATTCTTATCACCTACAGTGCGTTTGTGTTTTAAGCTAAGTGTTATTACAAAAGGTTCAAAAGGTTTTTAAAAATAAGTAAAAAAGCAAACTAAGATTAATTTATTATTTTTTAAAATATTTTTTTTAGTTGTAGATGGACATAATATTTTCATTTTATTTACTTTTTATGTGGTGCTGAGGATTGAACCCGGGGCCTCATGCATGCAAGGCAAGCACTCTACCACTGAGCCACAGTCCCAGCCCAGATTAATTTATCATTGAAGAAAAAAATGCTTAACATATTTAGTGTAGCCTCAGTACAGAATGTGGGTAGGGCCTACAGTGTGCTAATATCTGGGGCCTTTGCATTCATTTGCTACTCGGTGACACCTGAGCAACATCTAGTCCTGCCGGTTCCATTTTCTATCTTTTATACTGCACTCTTACTGTACCCTATGTTTATATATACAAATTCCATTGTGTGATAGTGGCCTTGAGCACTCTCTCAGTACAGTAACATGCCACACAGGTGTGCAGCCCAGGAGCAGTAGGCTGGGCCATACAGCCTGGGTGTGGAGTAGGCCATGCCACCCAGGTTTGTGTCAGCACCCTGTAATGTGTGCACAAGGATGAAAGGCCCCACAGCGAATTTCTCAGAATGTGTCCCTATTATTAAGCAATGCAAGATTGTAGTTAGGGACCTGGACTTACAGAAAACGGTGGTAGATGAAGACCTAGGGGAGGCACTTAGCCTCCTAATTGGTTAGAGACCTTTCACTTTGAGAAAAACTAGAAGGTACTAAGAACCAAGAATAGGTGGAGCTGAGGAAAGGGAAGTGGATGGCTCTTCTTTTGTTTGCTTATTGTTTTCTGACCTGTACATCCTGCTTCGTGCTAGGAAAGGAGGAAAAGGGTGAGGTGGAGTTCAAATGGCAAAGATGGGGAACAGAAAGAGAGCAGACTGACCTTTGACCTGGAGGCAGGGCCAGTGGGAAGGGAGGACAGGCCTGGTGCTCACACTCAGCATCGGGTCCCCTACTTAGCACAGGCCCTCCTTATTAGAGGTATCATTTCTGCTCGAGTCTGTGGGGGCCAGGTGTTAACTCACACACCTGGGTGTGGAGGATCAGAGCCAGGATCAAGGGATTATTAAAGGGGGGCGGAGGAGTCAAGGTGAAGGTATCAGGAATTAGGATGCGGTCAAGGGGTTACATACAGCAAACAGATTTCAATCAAGCAAAAGTGGATGACTATTTCTATATTTTATTAAATTGAATGGATCCTAACAGATGGTTTTGGTCATAAAATAAATGGCTTCCAGCCTTAATTATATATTTTAAATGCTAACGACAGTTAAATAATTAGCTTCATCAGTGGCTACAGTTTTGTTCTCTGATTCCCAAACTCATTTTCCCTCTTGGAAACAACTTTTACTCTCTCTGCTTCCTACTTTAATTGTGTGAGTGTGGCCAGTTAAGAGTAGCTCGGCCAATCCAGTACACACAGTACCCCCACCCCTTCCAAATCCAGCTTTTCTAATGCAGTTGTTTTCTTGGTTCAAATGTACATGGTTCTCCATCTGAAATATCCATCTATGAATTTATACTATCCAAAGTACAATACAAACACTTCTTTCTTAATTTTTAGGCACATTTTATAGCTGTGTGATGTAGGTTCAACTGAAGATATTTTAGTGAAATTTGGAATAGGACAGAGGGATCCTTTATGAAATTCATCAGTTAGGTGCAATTTTTATTTACTTTGTATATACAAAACTACTGTTTGAAATTCCAAATCCAGGGTCCCATGTTGTTGTACCCTGCCTGTCTATAATTTCATTATTAGAAGTGGTTTGAATTGTGATTCATATGTAGCAAGATGCATTACACAGAGTAGATATGTAGCAAATCACCCTTGTTCATCAGATTGAGTTGAAAGAGGCCGGTTTCATGGCCTATGGTAAGATAGGACATTGTGACCTCTCCTTCCCGAGTCTTGCTGAAGATATTTTATGCTTCTTTGGGAGACACATCAGTGTATTCCCCAACTCTACTAAGGAGCCTGCTGATATTCAGATGTTTAAAATCAGCTGTGGAATTATTTTAAAGTACTTAGATTTGAAAAACGTTGGATAAATTTTAACCTTTTCGTCTAATTTTGAAAAATTACTTGTTTTTCCAAAGCAAGGGGCTTTGTTGTTCCATTTTTGAAAGAAGAAATTATCCATGGGGCCAATGCATATGACTTTAAAAAAAAAATTATCCATTAGGATTTAGACTTGAATATAAAATGTATCCTAAAATCTTTTTTTTTTTTTGTACTAGGGATTGAAACCAGGGATGCTTAACCACTGAGCTACATCCCCAGCCCCTGTATTTTTTATTTTGAGACAGGATCTCACTAAGTTGCTGAGGATGACTTTGAACTTGTGATCCTCCTGCCTCAATCTTCTGAGTCACTGGGATTACAAGCATGTGCCACCACTCCTGGCCATTTGAAATCTTATTACATCATTCTTTTTTATTATTATTAAGGCGAGAAATTGGGACAGAAACAAACATTTATATAGTTAGGCCTATTTTAGACATTCTATAAATATTCCTTATTCAATCATAATACCCACTCTTCAACCACTTTACAGTTGAGGAAACAGGCTGAGAGAGAGAGAGTAACGACCTGGGCACTTGCAAGTGATGGTGCCAAGATACACTGTCTCTGACGGAAGCTGTAGTCAACACTCTGACCCAAACCTTTTTGTTTTCATTAGCTTGCTGACTATGAGGCATATTAATTGCAAGCTATCAACATAGAGTAAATCGAAGGTGGAAATAGATGGAAGAAGAGGATAGCAAAAGGCAAAATACCTTCATTGAACCTTATGATCTTTTAGGAGAATTTAAAATATCCACATTAAGAATAAAATAAACTTTTTTTTTCACACCAGGGATTGAATTCTGGGGTACTCGACCACTGAGCCACATCCCCAGCCCTATTTTTTTGTGTTTTATGTAGAGACAGGGTCTCACTGAGTTGCTTAGCGCCTTGCCATTGCTGAGGCTGGCTTTGAACTCGAGATTCTCCTGTCTCAGCCTCCCAAAGTGCTGGGGCGTGCACCACCGTGCCCGGCAAGAATAAAATAAACTCTTGAATTTATGTTTAGGACCCACCTCTTTGCCTTTCAGGAATCAACATACTGGTATTAAATGAAAATCATATTAAACAAGAAGAAAGAGTACACTATGAGTTACCTTAATCTTTTTGTTTGTTTTATTCAGCTACGATATCAGAAGTGCTTGGTAGCCCGGCCACCTTCACAGAAAGTTCGACCACCTCCTCCACCTGCAGACTCAATGACCAGAAGAGTCACAACCAATGTAAAACGAGGGGTCTTATCCCTCATTGATACTTTGAAACAGAAACGTCCTGTCACAGAAACACCCTAGTTGCATATGTTAAAGGACTCTGTCAACGTTACCTGAGATGGAGTAGCTAAAGAAAAGGAACTGAACTCGGCCTTCCATTCCGTTGCTGATGCTTTGTCTTCAGAGAATTCATCCGTACCCGAGCAGTGTTAGACAGGCATGTTCTCGCGTCTTGCCACCATCGTGTGCTATGAAAAGAAGCATGAACCTTTTTTTTCCCCCCTGTCAGTAAGTTACATTCTGAGCAGTGGAAGGTCTTTTTCTTACTGTAAATATTGTGAACATTACGACTTCGCACACGCAGAGAAGAATGTGGCCCCGCCCTCCTAGTGAACTAATCTGCGTCCTCGGAGTGAATGATGCCTGCATTCTCTCACTGTGCTCCTGACTGGATCTGTCACAAGCAACCTTCAAGTCCTGCAGCACTTTGCCCTGTTTTCAACATTGGAAACATGTAGACACTGCATAGCAGATACCATTGAATTGCTGTAAAGATAGGATGACGAGTTTGGGTTTTAGTTTTTTGTAAAATTGAACCCGTTGGTTAACAAACCTGGCAGTTGGCATCAGTATGGAAACCAACTGGCAGCTTTCCTTGACGAGCTGTGTGACACATGGACACCATTTTATGTCTCCAGCTGTTTGTGGGATGTTAGAAAAGAGTGAAACTTTAAAATTGATGGAAAACTAAAGTTGAGGAATTAAAATCGAACAAAAATATAGCCTCTCTTTTCAGATGGTTTTCAAACTGATTATTTTCAAAAAGAGATTAACAAAATCATAATGCATTTTGGGTGGGACATATTTCAAACTTCTGCCTTACATTGTACGATGCAGCTAGAGAATTATAGTTCACTATGGCCATTCTCTACACAATGCTAAGATGAAATACTCCTCATGAACCTTTCATCCTTAGTTTGATGATTAACCAATATGCAACTTGCAGTTGAGGAAATGCCGTTTATATCTCTGTCATACTCTCTTATTTGAGGTCTCTGCCACCATTTTATTTTTGTTAGTTCACATCTTACAGTAAATGTTGTGCTAGAATTCTGCATCTAGCTCAGTCATATTCTAGTGCTTTTTGTCCAGAAAGCTGTCTGTCCATCATGTGTTGTCCATGGCAACAAACTACATAAGTTGAACCTTTTCTTGAATTATGTGTTTAATATTAGAATTTATTGAACTCAACTAGATATATTTTAAAATTTATATTTTTTCCATTTTACTTTTACGATTTAAAAAATTTAATATCAGAGCAAAATATACATAGGAATAATGGGACTATTTAACAGTTTCCCCAGAACAGCATTTTCTTGCTTCTTTTTATGTAGATAAGAAACTTAGCTATAAAGATATGACATTGTTATTTTGCTGAGGAGCTCAGTCTCAATATTAGTCTTGTTTACCTTCTAGTGTCAAAATTAACATTTACAGAATCTAGTTACAAAAGTAATGCTTTATGTTTATATACTGCTTTGTTCTTGTCAAAATGGTTCCACAGTCTTACCACATTTGAGCCTTATAAGGTAGAAAAGGTACTAAACACATTGGAGAAATAAGAATACCAAGTACCTAAAGGCTGAATAATCAAGCCGGGTGTAGTGGCACATGCCTGTAATCCCAGCCCTTTGGGAGGCTGAGACAGGAGAATCGCGAGTTCAAAGCCAGCCTCAGCAATGGCGAAGCGCTAAGCAACTCAGTGAGACCCTGTCTCTACATAAAACACAAAATAGGGCTGGAGACATGGCTCAGTGGTTGAGTGCCCCTGAGTTTAGTCCCCGGTACCAAAAAAAAAAAAAAGGCTGAATCAACTGGCCTAAGGTCTCGCCAGAGATCATGAGAGCCAGATCCAGGACCCGTGCCTCCCAGCTGCCAGCTCTTGCTGTGTTGTTCTGCCTCTGCAGTCAGTCAGAAGGACCCTTTGCAGATGACTGGCACAAACAAAGAACAGATAGGGACACTGTCAGGCAATCTCAGAATTCCTTCTGTAAGTAAGGAAATGTGTATCCCAATTACTTATTCAGTGGCATTAAATTAATCATGAAACCACTGATCTCTGTCAGTCCAGGACTGTTCGCTGCCTCAAATGTGTTGTAGAGGACAGGCATCTCCATTCAGTGCAGCCTTTTCAGATCGGTGAGATTTTTCCAGACATGAGGTACTGTGGTAGAGCTACTCCTCACTTGTGACACTTAGGCACCAGGAAACATGATGGAATGAGTAGAAGGCCTTCCTTCCATTTGCTGTTTCCTCACAGAATTTGTAGAGGGGGACACACAGGGACTGGAGTTGTTTGCTGGCACCCTAATGTCATAACAGAAAAGATGCTACTTAAGAAATGCATTCAACTTCTCGCCAACTTGCATACTGTTCTATCCAAAGTAACCAGAGCCATCATGAGAAATTATTAAGTAAACCTTATTGTGCCCTGTGAAAAGCTTTTTCAAATTCAGTTACGATGATCTTCCATCTCCATCTTCACAGTGAAATGTTTTAGTGTGATAAACTTCAAAGTCTAGTAATCCACTTTTTTACAAGAAATCTCTACCAGAAACCCCTGTTCATTTTTTTAAGGTGTATGTTCGTTTGTTTTCAGGATCAAGAATACTGAGCTAGCTTTAAGTAGCAAACTGATTTATATATGCAATTACAGGCTATAATAAGACGAATGATAGCCTTTACAAACTCTACTGCAGATGTTTTGAGAGTAGCTTTGCATATTAAATGCAGATTCATTTTGTAAAATTAACTATGTTAAACAGTATGTTCAGACACTTTCTGCCATGGCCAAAAAGTATATATGAAAGTATGTGTGTATTTGTCTGTGAAAGGATGCCAGTGTTTTACCTGATATCTTAGTGAGACTTCAGTTATCTATGCATTCTTTATATCTGTGATTCGGTAAACAGGCAGCCATGTTCACCATGCCTTGTATGTCGTATCGTTTTTTTTTTTTAATTAACCTGTTAAATACAGCTTAAAATATTTTTATTTTATTTATTCTATTTTTACTGAAATATACTGCATTGTTGTGTTAATATATTTACTGGATATTATGTCACAATGTATTCAGGTCTAAGTAATCTCAGTGAACTACACATTGCCTAAAAGTTGGTTTTGTAATTATTTGTAGTCACATTTCTATTGGAATATGTAGAAGAAAAGGCAAAATGCTTAAAGTTCCTTTTATTTTTTAAAAGCAGCTAGCTAGACACATTCTTGCCGCCTCCTCTGCATGCTCCTTGGCAGCATCAAGGGGAAGAGCCAACAGGCCTATGGCTAAGAACTTGACTTTGTAAACTTAAAGCACCGTGTGGTGCTTCATTTTTATATCCTTCACAACATGTGTGGTTTCATCTAAAGATATATACATATATCCACACGCCCTTTGTTTCCACCTGTATTTAAGGTCACCCATAGCTAATTAGGACCATTATTTTTTTTCTGTCGTACTGCATGAAGGAACATTAGACCCATTTCCATTAAAACAAGTTCTTGGTGATAAACTGTTGGCACTGCTACTTTAAAAAAAAATCATGTTGTGAGTTTAAGATGGACCCTAGAAAGACCTCTACAGGAGGCCATGTGCTAGCGGCTACCATGCTTCCTTGAATGGCGCACTCATTTCACACAAGATTTCATGAACAACATGGAAAATATTTCCCTACCTGATATTAGCACAATTTAATAAAACTACTGGCACTCTGGTTGGCCAGGCTTACCCTAATGCACACCTAACATGGGTGTTTACAGCCAGTAAAATGCAGTTTAAGTTATTTCAGCTTCAGGGCAAAGATCCTCACTCCCAGCATCAGAGAGAGTGGTCCTGGAAGCCAGCGCCAATTGTTCATCCTGAAAGGATGTCTTGTTTTCCCTTTTACCCCTTTTACTGTTGACCACTTTTACACATTTAAATGTAATCTGTATTGACAATAAACTTAGCTGCATAAAATGTTTGGCTCATTTATCTGACAACTCAGTCATACATGCAAAAATTAGAATTTAGTATGTCTGTACTGGTCATGTTATTTTTATATTACCTCAAATTAAACTTTTAAGAAATCATATTAGTAATGTAATATTCTGCTTTGACTAGTGATTGCATCTTTCCACCTGGAAGAATGAGAAAGGAACTAAATTTGAGTCATTACCCTGACCTTGTTTGGTGGACAGACAGCTGCCATTCTGGACACGCAGCCCACTAAGTCTCCAGCTTGAGTCTCCTGCAGGCAGTCTTTCTAGGATTAAAGTATTTCAGCACAAAGTCTGTCTCATTTCCTTTAAGAACACAACCTCAGAGAATGAAGAATAAAGGCGTATGGGCACTAAATCCAAAAGGTAACTGGAAAAACCCGTGGAATCTGGTCTAGTTCAACTGTTGGACACAGAGAAGAGGACAAGGAGCAGGGGAGGCAGGAACCACTTGGTCTTGCACACCCTCTAGGGGCTTCTCTAACTGTTAAGGCAGTAACTCAACAAACTTTCATTTTGGTTTTAGGGTTTTTATAATAGTAAGTAATTTCAGGTAAAAATCAACATTTACTATTAGAATATCTAAATATCAGTAATTTCATTATTTTAGAGTTTTGCAACACTTTTACGTTCAAGCAAATAAAATACCAAACATGTTAGTGTAAACAATATTCTTCAATTCTCTCATGCAACTTTTATCCTAAGTTTCTTTCCCTTTTTACTCTACCAAAATATTTAAACAATTGATCCTGTCCTGCTTAGAAGATTCTCAGGATAAAATGCGGGCTTAATTAATGAACGGTTTAATTTAGAATCTCCACAAACTTCTAAAAAGAAAAATAATTTAGTGCCAAGAGGCATGTTAGGAGCTACTGAAAATAAGTGGCTTCAAGTTGTGACATGAATCACATGCTGCTATGAGGTTATAAAATATCCTGAGCTGTTTCGTATCAATGAGAGTTAACACAGAAAATATACTTGAAAATAAGAATTTCAAGGCTGGGGTTGTAGCTCAGTGGTAGAGCGCTTGCCTAGCATGTGTGAGGCACTGGGTTCGATTTTCAGCACCACAAAAAATAAAGGTCCATCACCAACTAAAAAACATATTAAAAAAAAAAATTTCAGACCCTCTGCTTTTGGACAGTGGAATCCTTTGCAGCCTAGAGTTGGAGTGAAAGCAAGGAAAGGATAAGGGATCCCTGGAACTTCACTGTTAAATTCAGCTGCCCTGCCCTCCTAGCAGCATGGGGTATCCTAAGCCAGACTTGGGTGGGAGTAAGAAACACTCCATAATTATAGAGCAAAGATACATAGTTATTGATTTTTGAAATTAGCAAAATAAATTGAACATTTAAAACATTTCTGTACTTTTTAAGAGTCATAATTAACATGAGCATAATTCTTTCAAGATTTAAAATGTTATAAGCCTGGCTCAAGTATAAGAAGTCTTTTCTTTGGGCTGGGGCTGTATCTCAGGCAGAGCACTTAACTAGCATGTGTGAGGCACGGGGTTTGATCTTTAGCACTGCATAAAATCAAAGCATTCTGTCCACTTACAACTACAAAAAAAATTTTAAAAAGAAGACTTTTCTTCGCTTACATTTTTAATGAAAATGTAATCTTCAGCTAAAAGAAAAATTAGTACTACTAAAATGAAATTCACCATTTTGGTTTTCTCCCCATTTCAAATGAGAAAATAATAACATATTATAGCTCAAACAGACCTAAATATTCTACTGAAGTATCATCTGAATTGAGCATTCCAGTGTTATTAACACTTCAACACAACTGAATTCTAAAAATGAAACTTTAAATCCAAACATCATCAACGTGTCTATGAACTTTTTAAAACAAGATTTATAGTTGTAACCTATTCTATTTAATGTCAAACATTTTGTTACCATGAAGGAGAAAAAAATCAGTAGACCCAGAAACGATAATCATACCAACATTGGCAGGCAATTGATAATACATTTAAGATGAAGTGACATTTAATATAATATAGTGCTACAACATATTTTAATTGTGCATCAGAAATGACTTATGTTCATCAGTTTAATTACTGCGCGCCATTTGAAACAACTTGTACATTTTGCTGTATCACCTGCTCTTTGTATAGAATCAGAAATCTTTATAGGTTTCTTCAATAATAGATATCACTTGTTTTCTTTAACAATAGATATCACTTGTATTTAGTAGTTTCATCCTCAGAATTATGAACGTTTTGATGGAAATTTGCTCACAGTTTTTTTTCAACTGTGTTTGGCATAAACAGGCAGAAGGAAGGTGTGACTGTGCTCACTCAACCCACTCAGGCTCAGGGATGCGCTTCCCAGGAGAGACCCTCTGAATGGACAGCTAAGCAGTGCACACCTGGCACTCTGGAACTTCCTGTGCCTCCTACGCGTACTCAGGCTCAGTCATGTCACAAAAATTCATGTCATGCCCTGTTTCAGGAACAGATGAGTACTTAAGAAATCAACCTCAGTGGTGATTGGAGAAGTTCAACTAGGACTGCTTGGATACTGACAGGGTGGTCCAGAGCTGGCGGGAGGGGCCCGCATCTTTTGCACATCAGTGAAACGTCCTCAAAGGTGAATTTGGAAAGCAGCCTGCTACAAGACAGACCATGTTTCCCTGCAGGAGAAATTGCTGAGCTTTAGTCCAGGCTGAAAGTTAACAGGATTCAGAGTCTACAACAGAGTATTCTAAAACCGATCAGCACTGAGCTGTTGCAATCTGAATTCTGCTTGTTTATCCCCACACACATTATTGTCTCTCCCCTCTTCTGATTCTCTGAAGGTAATATCACAATTAGAAGATACTATGTGACAAAGGATGAGTATCTTGTGTAGCGCTGTCTACCCTTCTGAGAAACACCAGACTTTGAAAAATAAAAAACAAAAAAACACCTGTTTCTGGCCCCTGTCAAAACATGGGACAGTCAAAGCCATGGTCGAGGACGCCTAAGTAGGGAGGAAGGTAAATTGTCTTTCGGTTTCTCTGCTCTTCTGGTCACTGATGGTGTGGAAAGATAGCCAGGCACACCAGTCTTGGGTCTAACCCAGCGATAGTAAAAATGTTGAGTTGGTACCTGAGATCTGATCCCTTGGGGACTTGGAAATGGCAACATTACTGGAGGCAAAACAATCTCAATGGGTTTCAGAGCAATCATTTTTTCTTCCGGTCGGGGTCGTGGGAAGTTGGTATGCCGTTCAAATGGCCTGCAGTGACAAGTGTTCTTCATTAACGTTGGCACCAAGGGGTTGGTGGCAGATTTGCCGGGTTTCCTGCTCTGTGAGGTGGCACTCACTTGCGTTGCATTTTTCTGTGGAAGAAGTGTTTTTGTCATTAATGACTCTGATCTGTTAGCACTTGCTTTGGTTTCTCGATTCAGGAACTCGGCAATTTTCACTTGGATGCCATTAGTATCATTGACAGACGCTTTTGGCAATGATATTTTTGATTTCTTCCTCCTCTTCTCTCGTTTTGGTGATTTCCCCAACTCAATCCCATCCAGTAGCCCTTTTGCTGCAGCTCGGGCCAAAACATCTTTCACAGACACTGTCTCAGATGGGTCCCGCTACAATTGAAGAAGCATTTATTACTGTGGAAGGTAGCTATTGTACATATTGCAAATATTTGTCAGTGTTTCAGTGAAAATAAACAGAATATTATATTAAAATAAATGGGTTTTAGTCCTAATACATGCCATAATCCTCAGCAAATGACTTAACTTCAATTCTCCCATTTATAAACCTGTTAGAATTACGCAGCTAATTTCTTATGTCAGAGAAGATGCCCTAGATGTTGACAAACTGCTTACAGCGGTGGGCACAGAGGGCAGGCAAAAGACACACAGAACATAAGGAATCGGGATTATTTGCCACAAAGCATTCTCTTTCTTGCCCTCTAGTTATTTATGAAACATAAGCACCGCATTTCAAAACGTTCACAAGGTCCCTATGTTCCCCTTGTAAGGCTCTGCTGTTCTCAATTCCAGAGTATGACATGGTCTGGGATTGTTTTTGTCTCCTTACCTCTCTTGTTAAAATAGAAAGAAAACAACCATTGGTAGTTTCAGATTGTTCCATTCTGAAAAATTTATCCTTGGACAAGTATATTTCTTTGAGGGAACACAGTGGAAGAACAGGAGGGCTGAGCCTGCAACAGAAACGAACAGGTGTCAACGGCTGGAATGGCTTCTTTCAAGGAGGGACAGCGTGTTTTGCAACTAAATTTCTTCCATTATGTTTTACCCGTGATTTAAGTAAAACTTCCAAAGAAGAAAAAGGGCTGAAGCAGCCTTTCTCAAAATAATACATAAGTAAAAAGCTCTCGTATTTCATGTTAGCTCAGAATTCATTACGCTTCCCAAGTTCTGCATCCTTAAACAACCACGCCAAGAATAACAAACTTTTAACTCAAAACTTCTCCCACCACTCAACTAATGTTATCAAAACAGGTAAATACATATAGGAGTCACAAAAATAGAACTCCAAACTGCCTATATTTCTACATTCTCAAAATATAATATGTAGGGCTTCCTTCTTTCAGTTACTTTTTGCACAATTATAATAATGTAGTCTATCATTTTAACTACATTATTCTTCTGATCACTTTGTGGATATTAATGGACAAGTTACAGAGTGTTCAAAGTACATAACACAAGACTTTATGTCAGAATAGAAAAACCTAATTTAAAATAAAATTTTGGTTTTTATATTTAATATTTAATTTATCACTTAATAGTAAGTTCATGAAAGGTGAATTCTTAGAATTCCATGCTTTTAGGATTAAAATATATTTACTCTGTCAAAACATTTTAACACTAATCCACATGAATTAAAATATCAGGAATTTTTTTTAATCAATGATTTTGTCTATCCTAACATTTAAAGCCAGTTTTAAATTGATATTTATTATTTGCCTATTAGGTACAAAGCACATGAATAAAGCCTAATTCTCTCAAAGAAGTTACAGATTAGTTGGGGAAACGGATCAGTTTACAATAACGGAAGAAGATCTTATGTGGATACTGAGACAAGTACAGAAAACTTGTAGAAGAGAGCAAGGCACAGTTCTTTCTGGCCGAGGAAGATGGCAAATATGAAGCCTTTTCAGAAGAAATAGTACTGACACTGTGTCCTGAAGAATAAAGTATGTTTCCAGTATGTTTCCAGTATGTAAAGAGGGTGATTCTAGACAGAAAAAAGAGCAGAAAGAAAAGCACAAGCGCCATGAGGATGCATGCTCGGGTACACCAAGTGTTTCCATGTGGCTGCTGTATACGGTGAGTGAAGAGATAGAGGTCACTTAGCAAGGGGCAGACACATATTACCTCAGATGACATGCTAAAGAGTCTGACAACCAATGGTGCTAAATAAGGGCAAATGGCAGTGGAACTCATTTGAAATCAAATAATTCAGTTCTGAAAGTGAGAGAGCCAGCTGTCCCTCTCACCAACCCTGTAAGCAGCCAGCCGTTTCTGAGACTGATTCAGACAGGTTGAGCATCCCTCATCTCAAAGTCTAAAATCCAGTGCGCTTCAAAATCTGAAATTTTTTGAGTGCAACATGATACCACAGGGAAAAATTCCCATACCTGACCTAGTGTGAACAAGCACACTAAAAATATTGCATAAAATTACCTTCAGGCCATGCGTAGAAGGTGCCCATGAAACAAATGAATTTTGTGTTTAGACTTGGATCCATCCCCAAATTATCTCATTAATTATATGCAAATATTCCAAAATCTCAAAAGATCCAAAGTCTGAAATAATTCTCGTCCCAAGCATTTTGGATAAGGATACTCAACCTCTATGTGTTCATTCTCTATGCAAATAGAAATTATTTTTAAAAATTTATTCACTCATATGTAAGTTGAGAATACTCAATGAAAAGAATTATTTCTTATCAACCTAGTTAGCTCCAAAAGGTAAATATGAAAGTTCAGATATTTGTTCATTTGAATTCTCTGATAACATTACTAGTACCTAGCACAGCACCTGGTACATACTAGGTATTCAATAAATATTTCCTTAATACAGCATATATTTATCTATATATATGCTATCTTTTTTAATGTTAATAACAGTCCATAATTAAGATTAGTCAACTTACCTTCCAGAAACTGTCCCTGCAAAATGGTTTCCAGATTCTAGCTTACAGCCCATTTCTTTGAATAATAAAATGAGAGCACACCCAGAATCTCATTCATCCCGGTCTAGATGATGGCATTTTGGATTTTTTTGAATTGATGATATTTAGATGAGAATTTGGATTTATAATTGATCCTGGAATGGATATAGGCTTCTGGAAATGTTGAGGTGGGGTAAGGGTATTTTGCATGAAACAAACATCAATTTTGGGAGGCCAGAGAATAAACTTGTGGGTTGAATAGCATCACCCCAAAATTCATGTGCACTCAAAATCTCAGAATGTGACCTTATTTAGGAATACGTCTTTGTAGATATAATGAGTTAAGATGAGATCACACTGGATTTGGGTAAATCCTCAATCCAATGCTAGAATTCCTATAAGGAGAGTTCACAGAAACACAGGGCAAGAGGGACATGAAGATGGAGGTGGACAGCAGAGTGATACAGCTACAAGGTAAGGACTGCAGAAGAGCGCCAGCAGCCACCAGAAGCTAGGAGTGTGAACACAACATTCTCTGCCACAGGCCCGCACGGAACAACCCTGCCAACACTTTCACGTAGGACTTCTGGTCTTCAGAACTGTGCAAGAATAAATTTATGTTGTTACAAGCCTCCAAGTTTGGGGTAATAGGTTTCAGCAGCCTAGGAAATTAATACACATGACAAAATAGATTTTGCAAATGTACTTAAGGTCCCAAGATATATTATCTGGGGGAAACTGACCTAATCACATGAGCCTTTGAGAGCCAATCTAGAGGACAGAGATGGAAGATTTCAAAGATTCAAAAACACAAGATTGATAAGCATACACCTCTGGTGAAATGAAGATGGAGGGAGCTTCATGGCAGGGAGTGAAGGCAGCCCCAGAGCTGAGAGCAGTCTTGGGTTGACAGCCAGTAGGGAAGTGAAAACCTTAGTCCCACAACCAGAATGGACTTTGAATGGACTGTTCTCCAGAGACTTCAGCCTGGCTGATATCCTGAACAGAGAACTCAGCTATGACATGCCAGGCACCTGGCCTCCAGGATTATGAGCTAATTAATAACTTTTTAGCCACTAAATTTGTGGTAATAACAATAATAATAGTTATTATTGTTATTATTGAAATTGAATGGAACGCAGGAATTAAACCCAGGGGTGCTTAACCACTGAGCCACACCCCCACCCCTTTTTAATTTTTATTTTGAGACAGGGTCCCACTAAGTTGTTTAGGGCCTGGCTAAATTGCTGAGGCTGACTTTGAACTTGCAATCCTCCTGCCTCTATCTCCCAAATCACTGAGATTATAGCCGTGTACTACCACACCTCGCTAGCTTATGGTAATTTCTTAAGCAGAAATAGAAAACTAATACACAATGGCTCACATTGAATGAGGCAGGATCCCAGATTGCCATGGTAGACAGTCCTAATACTCCTTCCGAGTATTAGGAGACTCAAAGAATCGTGCCTGCTGCAGTGGGTATCCTATTATCCTATTAAGTAGGCTGGGAAACCCTCCAGATTACTCCCTTTATTGAAGCAACAGGCAAGTGCTGGTGAGAGGGGCACGGCAGTACTGAGGAGCTCTTCTATAGACCACGACTGACAGCGGGAAACTGCTACAGAACTGGGCTCACAGCAATGCGGAGACGAGAATCCCAACACAAGAAAGACCAGAGCAGCCCCCAAGTTTGGAGTAATAGGTTGCCATCAGTGGCCACGTTTGGGCACTACTGATTATCATAGTACCCAGGAGCAGTAGCAGTCCAATTCCTCTCAAGCAATGCTCATCTTCCTTACCTTCCACCTTAACTAGGTAACAGAATATCAAAACAGAGAACACAACCTAGTCCTCAAGCTCAAGGACTGGACAGTATTAGAAAATACTTAATTCGCCACCATGTTAAAATGACAGATGAGAAGAAACATTTGATCTTATCAATTAAATGCTGCAAAGGCATTTGATGAAACTAGGCATCCATTAGCAGTTTAAAAATCTCATTGTGGTACTGGCTTAATTATAGACACATAGATCAATGGAACAGAATGAGAATCCAGAAAGAAGCTCATACATTGATCATTTTTTAACAAGGACGCCAAGACAATTCAATCAGGGAAAGAACAGTGTTTTCAACAAATGGCGCAGATACAACTGCATAGCAACAAGAAAAAAAGTAAAATTAGACCCCTGATTCATATTATATGAAAAAAATTAATCAAAATGGATCATAGACCTAAATTTAAGAATTAGTCTATAAAAGCCTTAGAAGAAGCCGGGCACAGTGGCTCATGCTTGTAATCCCAGCACTTTGAAAGGCTGAGACAGGAGAATCGCAAGTTCAAAGCCAGCCTCAGCAACGGCAAGGCACTAAGCAACTCAGTGAGACCCTGTCTCTACATAAATCACAAAAAATAGGGCTGGGAATGTGGTTCAGTGGCCAAGTGCCCCTGAGTTCAATCCCCAGTACCAAAAAAAAAAGTCTTAGAAGAAATAGGCATAAATCTTCAGATATAAGCAAATCAAAAACATAAGCTATACTTCACTGAAATTTTAAAAATGTATGCATCAAAGAACACTATAAGGGGGCTGGGATTGTAGCTCAGTGGTAGAGTGCTTGCCTTGCATGCGTGAGGCACTGGGTTCGATCCTCAGCACCACATAAAAATAAAGATATTTGTGTCCATCTACAACTAAAAAATATTAAAAAAAAAAAAAAAAGAACACTATAAGGAATCCAAAAAGTAGTTCACAGAATGGAAAAAAAAATGTTTGCAAGTTTTTATGCATAAGGGTCTGGTATACAGAAGAGATTCTATTAACTCAACAATTCAAACTAACCTAATTTAAAAATTGGGAACAAAGCCAGGTGGGATGGTGCATGCTTATTATCCTAGCTACTTCTGCCAAGGCAGGAGGATCACAAGTTCAAATTCAGCCTAGGTGACTTGGTGAGACCTTGCCTAGCACATACACGGTCCTGAGTTCAATCCCCAGCACTGAAAAATAAGATAAAACTGGCAATAGACATGTGTCCTAGGAAGATATATAAATGACTAATAAGCACATAAAAAGATACCTAGCATCATTTGTCCTCAGAGAAATGCAAATCAAAACCATAATGGGACATTATTTCACACTCATGAGGCTTGCCAAAAAAAAAAGAAAGAAAGAAAGAAAAAGAAACAAGTGTTGGTGAGAATGTCAAATGATGCAACCACTTTGGAAAGTGTGACAGTTCCTCAAATGATTGAAGAGTTACCATTTGCCCCAGCAATCTTACCCCTACGTATATAGCCAGGAGAAATGCAAACCTACATGTGCACAAAAACTTGTACAAAAATATTACAGCAACATTATTCTTAGCATCCTAAAGATGGAAACAACCTAAATGCTCATCAACTGATGAACAGATAAAGTGTGGCATACTCATATGGAGTGTTACTCAATCTTCAAAAGCAATGAAGTTCTCAGACTTCTAGAGCATGGATGAACCTCAGAAACATTATGCTAAGTAAAAGAAGATAGACACAAAAAGTCACACATGATATGATTTCATTTATGTGACGTGTTCAAATAGGCAAGTCCATAAAGACAGAAAGTAGGATTAGTGGTCAGTAGGACTGAGGGAAGAGGAGAAAGCGATGTGATTGCTCAATGAGCACAGGGTTCCTTGTGTGGGTAATGGAAATGTTCTGGAATTAAGGCAGTGACAATGGTTGTACAACTTGGTGAATATATTTAAAAAGCACTGAATTATATACTTTATAATGGTGAATTATATCTCAAAGTACTAAAATAGGATCAGTTACATATGTTTAATGTATAAGTCATCTCTAACATAATATATGCACACACATTCAAGTGGCTGACATTCAGCTGGTACATGCTAGTGTGGCCATGGTAAAAATGCCAGGTCTTATGCCTTTCTGCTGTCCCAGCCCCTCTAGTGGCCCTCCAGATTCTTACATCATAAAAAAGAACAAAAGACCCCCAGGAGCAGGGCGCGGTGGTGCACACCTATAATCCCAGCACTTAGAGAGGCTGAGACAGGAGAATCGCAAGTTCAAAGCCAGCTTCAGCAATGGCAAGGTGCTAAGCAACTCAGTGAGACCCTGTCTCTACATAAAACACAAAAGAGGGCTGGGGATGTGGCTCAGTGGTCGAGTGCCCCTGAGTTCAATCCCCAGTACTAAATAAATAAATAAAGGCCCCCAGGACCCTGCTTCAGCCCACTAAGGGGAAAGATTGATATTTGGAAGTGGAGAGAGAGAGGAAGGAAATTATTAACACTCTTATTATGCATCTTTAAATTGTTGTATTTGATACACAAATATAGGAAATTTTTTGTAATAAAAACTAATAAGCAAAACTTGAGAAAACCATTAAAACTATAGTAATTAAAGCATTATCATATTAGTATAGAAATAGAAGTATAGAATAGAATTACAGATTCACATAGAAGTATCTATGGGGTTATAGCACCATTAGATGCCCTTTTAAGCTGGGTGTGATGGTGCATACCTGTGATCCCAGTGGCTCAGAAGGCTGAGACAAGAGGATCACAAGTTCAAGGGCAGCCTTAAAAATTGGTGAGACCTTGTCTCTAAATAAACAATAAAAAAGGCTGGGGTGGGCTGGGATTGTAGCTCAGTGGTAAAGCGCTTGCCTTGCACGTGTGAGGCACTGGGTTCAATCCTCGGCACCACATAAACAGAAATCAATAAAGATACCGTGTCCATCTACAACTAAAAAAAAAAAATTAAAAAAAAAAGGCTGGTGATGTGGCTCAGTGGATAAGTACCCCTAGGTTCAATCCCTGGTACCAAAAAAAAAAAGGTCATTTTGAATGGATGAGGAAGGTGTATTTGCATATTTGAAGAAAAACTAAAGCTTGATCAACACCTTACTCAATTATTTAAATATAAAAGATAACATGTTTAAAGTATAAAAACTGTCAGAAGCATTTATAGGGACTGGGGTGTAGCTCAGGGATAAAGTGCTTGCCTAGCATGCACAGGCTCTGGGTTGATCTCCAGTACCACCAAAAGTAAGTAAATAAATGTGTAATTTATATGAAAATAGCTAATAGCTCTAATATACAATAAGATAAAAAGAAGAAAATGAATAATTTGATTGAAGAAGGGGCAAAGTATGTAAACATAAAATTTTAAATTTATGAATTAATAATAATAATTATGACAATAAAAACTACTGAACATTTATTATGTGCCAGGTACTGTTCATATATTCATATATTTAATCTCCACAAAGATCTACTGAGGTAGCTAATGTAATGAATTATATTTAATTTAATTTAAATTTTTTTGCCACACTGGGGATCCTACCCAGGGCTTCCCATACGTTAGTCAAACTCTACCACTGAGCCACATCCCAGGCTCTCCTTAACTCTATTTTACATCAGCCTTTCCCTCCTCTCCATTCTCAATACCCTTCTCCCACTTAACAAAAGATACAACTGTCACCTACCCTGTTTCAGTACACTGTCCTGGAATGTTCATTAAAATCTCCAGGGTGCTAAACAAAGCAACAACCCAAGAATGTGACCGGCTTCTCCCATGGTAAGGAATCTTTAATTGGGTGTTAAAATCTCTGGGAAGTGCTCACCACTGAGTTACACCCCCACCCCACCCCCAAAGCTCTGTTCGTGAACTAGTTTGCTTACTTCTTTTTTCTTCTCCTCTCCCTTCTCTTCTCCTCTGCCCTTCCCTTCCCTCTCCTTCCTCTACTCCCTCCCTTTCTCCTTCCCCTTCTCTCCTTTCTCTTCTTTATTTTTATGTATCTATGTTAAACTTAAAACTTATAAGCAAGTCACATTAGCATGTTTCTTTCAATTAGAGAATAAAATCAGACATTTTTTTTGGTACTGGGGATTGAACCAGGGGCCTTGAGCATGGTAGGAAAACACACTAGCCTGAGCTATATCTCCAGTCCCTAAAATCAGACTTCTTTAACAAGGTGACTCTGGTTTTGACAATGAGAACTAGTTTTATAAAGTAGATAACAAATTCAGCATTTTCCCTTAAATTAAATATATAAATTTACAGGCCCAAAGATTCAATAGAAATACATTTAAAACACATAAGTAATATAATATTCTAGAAATACTATATTTTGCAACTTTTTAAACTTCTTTAACATTTTGTTAAACATCAACTTTAAACATAGAAGATACGTAGTTATTCAAAAAAATTTTAGGCAGTTGAGAAAATATGTTTGAAGACCCCTACTTTAGAACTACTGCTCTTAACTACACCCCACTACACTGTCCAGTCAGTAAAATGAAACTTGCTCTGCCTTACTAACAGAAAACTACAATCAACAATGAGATCTTATCTTTCATGCCTCAGATGGGTAAAGATTTAAAAGTCTGATAAAATCCAGTATTTATGAAGCTGCAGGAAAACAGATTATCATTAGAGTGACTATTTTGATGGGTAATTTAACAATAGCAACTAACCCTTAAAATATTCTTTGGTGCTGGAAAAAATCCAAAAGTCTACAAATCAAACTGTTAAGAACAGCAATATCCAAGAGGATGAAATTTGGAAATTGTTTATAGGTTAGTACTTTTGTACCATGAAATGTTTACAATAGAGGATGGGAGCGGGGATACATTGGCCTAAAGTACTGTAAGGACTAAAGTTCAAAATGAGCTACATATTTCTGGGATAGGAAAAGGAAACAGAAGCAAGAAGTGGATGATTAGATTAAATAGCATTCAACTCTTAAGTTCTACAACGTTAGGGTATTAAATGATTCTTAAAGACCATCTGTTATATTTCACTAGGCAATTTTTTTTGTGTGGTGCTGGGGATTGAACCTGAGGCCTTACACATGGTAGGCAAGTGGTCTACCACTGAGCTAAATCCTCAGCCCCACCCTAATAATTTTATCAGACTACATCCCCAACATACACTCTCCAATTTAAGCTCAAATCTCAGACCACTCTAGAGATTTGAATGATTTTCTTTATGTATTACTTGTGTCTTTATACCATATTGCAGACTAAACATGGCTATGTGAAGTAGAATGCAGCCATTCCTTCACCTTTGCCATGTTATCTCCTTAAAAACCTTATCCCCAAGATATTTGTATGCCTGCAATAATGCTTTTTGCCACTAGATGGCAATTTAACTAATGTCATATTGAGAGATTTTTGGAACCTGAGGTTGGCTGTTCACCACCACCAAAGTGACAAATTAAGGAAGGAAGTCAGCAAGAAAGGAAACAATGGTGTGATCAACACCTCCAGTTGTGAAAAGGCAAAGGGAACATATTGAGTTAAACGGTAGGAGCAGTCTATATGCATATTAATTTGTTTTTGTTTTTGTGTTTTGTGATGCTGGGCATGGAACCCCTGGCCTCCCACAGGCCAGGCACACACTCGACCACTGAGCTACTTCCATGGTCTCTATATTAAGAATATGAGAAAGAGTACACAGCATGAAGAATAAGTAAGATATGAATGTTTAAAATATCTTATTCATTACCATAGTCTTGAAGAACTAATTGGTGTCATTTATTCTTCGAACTATTGTTTATCTTGATGTCCACAGTTCAGGGTATAGTGTTAACACACTTTCTCTCTATCCCTAGCTATTGTTGCATTTTGACATAGACAACTCAGTTATTTTTACCTCAGTTCTGATGAGTGCCAAAGATTACAAGGGCTTAAAAAATGTCTATTTCATATAGACAAACAAAAGAATAATAAACAATTATTTAACAAAAGAATAATAACAAAAGAATCTTTTAATATGCAAGAAAATGTTTGTACCAAGTTGTTGTAAAGGCTCTATAGAACTTACTTTAAAGTTGCGAGAAGTTAGGGTAATGATCATATTGTCCAATAAAAAGTAGAATATCTTACATAACTTAGAACACTGTACTTGTCATTTAAAAAATTTGATTATTTGAGTTGTTCAGAAGAATGTCTTCTTACCTATAAGGTGGTATTTTAGCCCCTTGATTTTGAAATTCCAATGCTTTCTTCACAACACCTTCATTTTCTTCTGGATAAACTGAGCATGTGCAGTAAACCACTGCTTGAGCTTTAACAACTATATTTAAAGAAGATTTAATTAATATAATGACCCCGTTAACAATCCAATGCAAATGTATTAACAATCCAATGCAAATTTGTTTCCAGACATGTATTTGGTACAACCACAGAGTTCTGATGGGAATGATTTCTAGAGATGCTTGAATGGCTCCCTTTAAAGCAGAAGCTGTACTAGTAATCTGGTCTGTGGCCAGTAAGTAATGGAAATCCAGATGAATTGTATGAGAGTTGAAAACTGAATCAATGTGACCAACCTAGTTGCAAACACAAAGACATAAATGCTGCAGATTCCCATGAGCTTGATACTTCCAATCATTCTTCTATAAGCTTTATCACCTAATTGGTTTAAAGAACTCCAGAAACAGAATTTAGTTTGAATCTCAGTTCTGTCCTTGCTGTAGCATGAACCTGGGAAAATTACTCAAAGTTCCAGATTTTTCATCTGTAAAATGAGGTCCTTTATGACCTGCAATTCACTAATTTATTCATACCTATTGAGCACCTACCACATTCCAGGCACTGTTCTAGACTTTGGTATACATCAGTGAACAACAAAAACCCCTGACCCTGGGGAGCTTACTTTTCAGCAGAGGATAAAGACAGTAAGACAGAAATAAATAGAAAAACTAATTTGGTGATAAAGCAAAGCAGGGGTTGGAGAGTTTTAGGGGAATGATATAATTTTAAGTAGGATAGTTAGAGCAAGCATCGCTGAGATGGAGGACTGTGGGTAGACTCGAAGAAGATCAGAGAGCCAGACACAGAGATAACAAGGGAAGGGTATTTATTTTAAGGTAAGGGAACACCAAGTTTAAAGGCCTAAAGTGGGAGTGGGCCTGGAATGTTCAAGGAAAGTGAAGGAGGCCAGTCCAATCAGAGCAGAGAGAATGAGGAGAGAGTGTGGGAGATGAGGGGTTTAAAAGCAGTCTGAGCACCAAGTAATACGGGACATGTAGGCCACTGGGTGATGGTTTTCACTGATGATGGGAAGCTATTTTTTTAACAAGATCATTCCAATTGCTGTGTTTAGAATAGACTGTAGAGGACAGTGGTGGAAGCTGGTGGACAAAATAGGTCATCTCAGTAAACCAAGTATGAGGTGATGGTGTGGATGTGGTCATAGTGGTAGAGATGATTGGATTCTTTTTTTTTTTTTTTAATTTTTTAAAAATTTAAAAAAATTTTTTTTAGTTGTAGATGGACACAATATCTTTATTTATTTATTTTTATGTGGTGCTGAGGATTGAACCCAGTGCCTCACACATGCGAGGCAAGAGCTTTACCACTGAGCCACAACTCCAGCCCAAGGTGATTAGATTCTGAATATATTATAGAAGTTCCTTCCTTTGCCGACAGACTGGCTGTGAATGTGAATAAGAGTCATAGACCGGGGCTGGGGCTGTAGCTCAGTGGCAGAGCACTTGCCTAGCATGTGTGAAGCACTGGGTTCAACCCTTAGCACCACATAAAAATGAAACAAAGGCATGCTGTCCATCTACAACTACAAAAAAAATTGAAAAAAAAAAGAGTCATGGACAATGCTAAGCTTTTTCACCTGAACAAGTGGAAGGCTGATTTTGTCATTAACTGAAATGGCAGTTCCTCAGGAAGAACAGGACTTCCATTTTGGATCAATCAACTTTGAAAGACCTATTAGTCGCTAGCTGGAAATAATAGGAGAGATACAGACTTAAGAGTTTGGGGAAGAAGTTTGGGAGTCACATAGAGGTGTTTCAAACCATGAGACTGGCTGAGATCATCAAGGGAGTAAGTATAGACAGAGAAAAAAGTATGCCACACGAACTGTGGCATACTCTGATGGAGTATGAGGGTGTTGAGATAGGGAGGGCCAGCAAGCGAGGAGGGGAGGCCAAGGAGATGGAAAAGAAAGCAAAGTGGTGTGCCTTAGAAGACAAGGGAAGTACCATGTGAAGGAAGGGAGTACGATCAGTTAGGTCAGCTACCACAGCCAGGCCAAGTTAGATGAGGACTGAGAGTTGACATAACTGCATGGGGGCCGAGGGGTCACTAGTGATGCTCACAGGACCATCTCAGGTTAGTGGTGGGAATGAAAGTGTGACAGCAATAGGCTCAGGAAAGGATGAGAGAAGACAGAGAAAGGCGAGTTTAGGAGAGAAAAGGGAGCACTCAAATAAGTATTGAAATGTAGGGATTTTTGTTGAAGAAAACTATTCTAGAAAGCACAAAGTAGGAGATGAAGACAGAGAAGGAGATGTGGATGAAGACAAAAAGGGGACATTAGAATCTGAATACAGGAGGTGAGGAATGACCTGGGTGTCAGGGACTTCTCAAGTTAACCGTCTTCATAGTACGAAGGATATAGCGAGAAGCGTCTGTGATGGTGTTAGAGGAGACAGCAGAGGCAAGACTGGGGGTTCAGAGAGCAAAGGAATTTGGTGAATCTGGTCATCTGATTACTGTGTTCAAAGAACTCATAGAAGCTGACAGACGATTCTATGAGGATTAAACCAAATAAAACATAAAAAGTAAATAGTGGGGTACCTGGCAAATAATTGACCAATAAATGTACAAATACTTAAAAAACGTAGCTGGGCACATGCCTGTAATTCCGTCTACATGAGAAGTTGAAGCATAAGGATCACAAGCTTGAGGCTAGACTAGACAATTTAGAAAGACCTTGTCTCAAAAAATAAAAAGGACTGAGAGTATAACTTAACGGTAAAGTACCCGTGGGTTCGATCCCCAGTACCAAAAAAAATTTTTAATTATTCTTACAACTAGTAAGAGAATGAACATAGTTATCTTTTTTTTTTTTTTTTTTTTTTGTGGTACTGGGGATTGAACTCAGGGGCACTCGACCACTGAGCCACATCCCCAGCCCTATTTTGGGTTTTATGTAGAGACAGGGTCTCACTGAGTTGCTTAGTGCCTCGCCATTGCTGAGGCTGGCTTTGAACTCGCGATTCTCCTGTCTCAGCCTCCCTAAGTGCTGGGATTACAGGCTTGAGCCACCGCGCCCGGCTCCAACATAGTTATCTTTTATATGGTCAATTTCAAATGGAGCTTTCAGTCATTTCAATCAAAATTTGGAGTCAAACCTCTGATAAGGCACTTTATCTAACATTGTTTTATGGGGAAATTATACAACTTGATTTACTTACTGTATGTATTCCAGTAATGTAGACTATCCTAATCTCAATGTGTTCAAGACTATCATAAACACTATCATAATGTTTCTTTGGCATCACAATAGAGTGTGTGGCACTAAAATCTTTTTACTTTTCATGATTCTTTCTGAAGTCTTTTTAAAGCTTTAAATATTCAATTGAAATTTGATGAAAATACATTAGTAAAAAAAATTTTGTTTTTAAATTTTTTTGTAGATGGACACAATGTCTTTATTTTATTGCTCTGTACGTGGTGCTAAGGATCGAACCCAGGGCCTCACGCATGCGAGGCAAGCGCTCTACCACTGAGCTACAATCCCAGCCCTCATTAGTAAAAATTTTTACTTACCAACTTCCTGATTTTCCAACCAACTTATTTCATAGCTCATATGTATACTATCACATTTAAATTTATGTTTTTTAGCAACATCAACCAAAAGAGCAGAATTCCTCTCTGCTATTTTGCCCTATTTATACCTCATGTTTATCTTTCTATATTGAATTATCTATACTCACAGACTCATCTTTGAGCCTTTATTTTAGAACAATTTATTTATGCTCATGAGCCTAACATCCAGCTTAATCCCTGACCCAGAATAGGCACTTGATAAATATACACTGACCTAATAAAAGTTTATTAGTTTCTCAGAGACTTCCAGATTTCTTTGTTCACCTGTGGAAAAGCAGTGGTATTCAAAATGGAATAATTAAAGCAATGATATAAATATTCAAAAAGCCTTGTTACTCATACTTCAAATCAAGCGATCTGGGCTTTATCTGTAACTCTGGACTCTATTCAGCACTAAGAGAAATCAACTTTGGATTAAAATTTGGACTGCAGATTTGTTAGGTATAGGTAAAATGACAACAGAAAAATATGTCAAGTAAGAAGTCAAAGATCAGAAATAGGGAAGATGAAAATGAACAATTATGAATGTACATAATTATTTTACTTTAGCATTAAGAAATTATTAAATTATGCTAGCCATGTTTAAAGTTAAAGTATATTTTTTAAAAGGCAGATTAAGTTGATAAAAATAATTTATTACTTGAAGGCACTAAGACTGTATGTTCTAGAGAATTTGTTTCCAGTTTCTGGTTACTGGTTTATTACAATGGATAAGTGAAGTATTCATGTTTCTGAGATTAACACCATATTCTAACACGGTTGTTCTAACGACAGACTTACATTTCATTGCATGTGCTAGCTGTTCATATTGCTGTTGAGCAAGAACCTGCAGTTTATCTTCTGAAGTACCTCCTTGAGAGAGATCTTTAAGTAAATCTGTATCTAAATTTTAAAAATAAATACTTTAAAATTACTATTAAGCACTTTTCATATATTGACATTATTGCACTATTTTTCAATCATTTTGACTACTAATGAAAATTTTCATAAAATAGACATTAAAACTAAATAGATAAGATGAAAATATTGATTTAAAATTTAAAAATTAATAAAGGTAATTATGTTTAGTTTTAGTACTGTTTTCAATAAAAATATTGAAAATATTTAATGTTGTTTTTCTCCAAATTTTCTTTGAGAGAATCATCAAAGTAGCCATATAAGTTATTTAGATTCAGAAGTAAGAATTCAATCTGGAGACTAATGCAGAAAAGAGAAAATAAGATTTATTTTCTAAAATAGAAATTGATGGGCTATCATTAACTAATTTAGAAATTAAAACAAGTACCTTCGTGTTCATTTAAAATAAATTCTATTGGATTACTAACACCCAGATCTGAACTACGAGGCAGCAGCAGAATAACTTTAACTTTCTGTAACCTCTGATCCTTTGATTCAATGTTTGTAAATGTCTCAGGAAGAATTTCAATATCTGGGAGAAAACACAGAAAAGTTAATGTAATTTAATTTAGCTAAAAAATTCAAATGCTATATGTGATTATATGCATATATAATTATATATATAATATATATAAAATATATGTATAAATATGTATTTATCTTTCTTAAAACCCTTAACCCCACAAAAACTCATTTTAATAGCATTAGGAAAGAGAATTCTCTGATAACCTCCCAAAGTTAATATAGGAATTTTCTTAATAGCTTGCTATTTCCACTTGAGAATGATTTTCAAATATAAAATTAAATTTTTCATTCTGAACTTCAGGTTCAGTTTAAAGTAGCATGATGCAATAGGGGAAATGAACTTTAGAAGCAGAAAGACTCAAGTTTGACTCCAAGTTCACTATCTATTAACTATATATCTTAAACTCTCTAAGCCTCCATGTCCTTATTTATGGATTGGGATGGTTTCTTTATGTAACTGGTGAACATCAAGACAAAGTTGGTAAGCTGAGCATGGTGTCTCATATACAGTAAGGATAGACAATAATATTGGCTATTTTCCCTTTCCTGTTTTTTACCCTTTATATTCTATTATCCCTGGGGGGGAAATGGCTATCAGAAACATTTATAAGGCACAGTCTAAGGCACTGAACCTACACAAACTGGCATGAAGTACCATCCATATCTCTAGGGACCTTGTATGTAGTTTATGAGCATCTATCTCTTTAGGTGATAACCATCTATACACCTACCTTAAAACCAACCCTCTGAGGCCATCCTGGGTAACTTAGCAAGGCCCTAAGCAACTTAACAAGACCCTGTCTCAAAATAAAAAATGCAAAGGACTAGGGATGTGGCTTAGTTGTTAACTGCCCCTGGTTCAATCCTCAGTACCAAAAACAAAAACAAAAACAAAAAAACAACCCCCTAAGAAGAGGGCAAGTTTACCAAAGAAATAAGCTCTGGTTAACACTGCCAGGAACCACAGAGATAAATAAATGCTGGAAGAAAAAAAGTCCTCCCTCTTCCACTTCTGCCTTGTAGTCTCTCTAGGACCCTCTAATGGCTGAGGCAGCCGGCAATGGGGAAATGGATAATGCAGAGTAGTTCTAGTTCCAGTATCACAATGTTCAGAGTTGAGTGGCAATGAAGAAATAACTGGCCTAGTTTCTAAACATACTTTTTCTTGGTTCTTCTCTAGTGGATCCTTTTCTGGATCCCTCTTATTCAACTTCCTGATCTCTTAATATTGGCATGTCCAGGAGTTAGCCTTGGGATTTCTTTTCTTCACTACAGCTATGCTCCAAGTACACTAAGTATACTGAGTGGGCAGGACATTAAATATTATCTACACAGTGACCAGTTCTAAATTTATATCTCTAACACAGACTTCTTTCCTGAAATCTGGAAAGGTGTACCTAAATGCCTGCTTTACAGTTCCACTTAATGTTGAACAGACTTCTTAAAACCTAACATGAGGGCGGAGGATGTAGCTCAGTGGTAGGCCCTGCATGTGTGATGCCCTGGATTCGAGCCCCAGAACTACAAAAGGCAAACAAGCAACCTTTGAGAGGTGAGGTTTAGTGAGAGGTACTTAGATCTGTGAGAATACTACCCTCAGAAGGAATTAACAGGGTCTTGTTGAGTGAGTTAACCCCCTTTCAGGGAGCTGGCTTAACTCTATGGGGTCTCATTATACTCTATAAGGGCACTAATCTCACTCAAAGTCTCTGCCCTTATGACTTCATCACCTCTCCAAGTCCCCACCTCCTAAGCCATCCCCTAGGAGTTTGAATTTTAACATATGAATTTGGGGGGAAAACAAATAGACCATAGCATATGTTTGCCATATATTCTTACTAGAGTTCACATGACTTCTTGAATCTATGGCTTAAAGTCTTTCATCTATTTTGGAAAATTCCTAACCTGAAATACAAATAACTGTTTCTTCCCAATTCCTCTTCTCTCTCCCTGAGATTCCAGTTGTAACACACATGGTATCAACAGATCACTGAGTCTCATGAGTCTCTTTCATATTATTCAAACTTCTTTGCCTCTATGCTTTAGTCTGGATATTTCCTTCTATCCATCAGTTTACTTCTTTTTCTTTAGCTTTGATAATTTACTGTTAAGCCCATCCATTTCTTTTTTTTCCTCCCTTTTTATTTGGTACTGGAGATCAGACATTCTCTACCACTGAGCTACATCCCAGCCCCACTTATTTCCTAATTTCATATACCATGTTTTTTCATTCTAGAATTTTCTTTTGGCTTTGGGGTGGGGAGCAGCACTGGGGCACTTTACCACTGAGTTATATCCCCAGCTCTTTTTATTTGGTTTTATTTGGGGACAGGGTCTCTCTAGGCCTTGAACTTGCAATCCTACCTCAGTTCCTGAGTAGCTGGAATTACAGGTGTGCATACCACATTTGTCTTGGCTCCATTTAAAAAAAAAAAAAAAAAGTTTCCAGTTCTCTGCTGAAATCTAAAGCTTGGCATTCAGTTCCTTCAACACATTAATCATAAATTACTTTGAAGTCCACATCTGATTTATTCAGTATCTGGATCCTGTGTGGGTCTGATTCTATTGTAGTGTCTTCTCTTTATTTGAATCATATCTATCACTTCTTAGCCTTTTGAGTAAGATCAAATGTAGAATCTGTTATCAGTTTAATATTTGAGTCATTATTTTTCTTCTTATTTATCTATTTTTTCAACTGAGTGTCAGACATTGTATTTGGAATAATTTAGGAGATAATTGGAAACTTAGGATGATGTTACTTTCAGAGAGAATATACTTTTGCTTCTGGTAGGTGAAGAAGAGGCCTAGCTAAATCTGGGCACTTGCAGTCTCAGATCACCTTAATCCAATTGGGAATTAAGATAACTGGAATTTGGGCTCTAGTACTTTGGAAGACTGATCATTATCAGGTATTGCGTGCTCCAAGTAAAATCCTGGGTATTTATCAGGTTACCTTTCTTGGTCAAGCCCTGAATTGCCTCCTTGGCCTTGTGATTCTATCAGAAGTTTTGCTCGCTTTTTCAGTCTCACTGAACCTATAATAAAATGTGATCTTTAGTATGCACAATTGAAGGGAAATTTTTTTAAAAAAACAGGGAGCTAGACGGGTGCGGTTGCACAGGCCTGCAATCCCAGCACTTTGGGAGGCTGAGACAGGAGAATCACGAGTTCAAAGCCAGCCTCAGCAACAGCGAGGTGCTAAGCAACTCAGTGAGACTCTGTCTCTAAATAAAACCCAAAATAGGGCTGGGGATGTGGCTCAGTGGTCAAGTACCCTTGAGTTCAATCCCTGGTACCAAAACAAACGGCAAAAAAAAAAAACAGGGAGCCTAAAAATTTTGGTTTTTAGACCCTGATATTATCTTTGTCAATTAAGCCTTATGTGAATATATTCTTATTTATTAAATGATGACCCCCATCTCCTTGAACCAAATGTTTGAGTCTCAAATTATGTCACAACTAAATATCAAGCACTATTCCAAAGTCCCAAGATATAAATTACTTTAACCTGCAGTTGTTAAACCAACATCAAAAAATAACAGCTAGTGCAATATAGATTAGTGAGAATTTTAAGAGTACAGTTTATGGAGATTTTGCATTACAAAAATAAATTAATTCAAATATTTTTAACATCTTTAAAATCCTGTAGAACAATAATCACAAAACAATACATATTTGTACGTACTTTTACATCCCATTTTTGTGAAAAGGTTATTTAAGTCAGGATCCTTGTCTTGTGAGTTTACTCCACATACAAATATTTTTGAAGTATTATTACTTGTTAAGATTGACATATGGGCAACTGTGTACCATGAACCTGTGTTGACCATTAAGATGTCATCATCCAAATTTATTAAAGACTTTACAGAATGAACAGCAAGACTTCGAGATTTATCCTACAAGATAATAGTATGATGAGAATTTTAAAAGAGTATGACTGAAATATAAACTGACTTCTTTTTGCTTTAGATAAAAGAAAATACTTGGTAGGAATATTGAAGAAATATACCTAATCCTTTCTAATATATGTCTAAATAAAAAGTTAACAAATATGTCTTATATTTATAACAAAGACCTTAACTTCATTTAGCCTAAGTAATGACTTTTTTGTATAAAAGACAATGCTAAAATCTCTAAAATATAATTAATAGATTAGAAATGTCTTGTCTTAGCTCCCATTCTTACCACTTCATGCAAACCTATTCTCTGCTTATTGCCATTTTTTCTTCCCCATTACATTGTCACCTAAACTACTACTAGGTCACAGAGATTAAAATTATGAAGTTTGAGAATATTATGAAAGAAGGTTTGATGAACTGAGCTTCTGCTGTTGACCTCAGTTCTTGATAAGGTAGGAGATTCTGCCCAGGAATGTAGGTGTGGGGAGAGAGAAATTTGCCTTCAAAGTCTAAGGTGAATTTGAAGCAAGAATTGGAATTGAAGAATATAAAACTGAATTTCACCTAATTATTCATTCCATTAAAACCACATTATATCTCACATTCTCTTCCTATATTGATATCCATTATGTACCTCTTATAAATCAAATCTGAGACTATATTAAAGAGAGTATGAGAAAGTTTTACATGCTGTTTTTTTCATATGCAGGATGGCCTAGTATTTCCCCCAGAAATGGAAGAAAGAAAAGATCTCACTGTAGCTTCTCTCAAGTCTTTTCTTAGAAGATAAAAAAAAGTGCACCTCCCAGTTGTCAATAATCTCATTTATGAGTCTTGAGAGGAGAACATGTTCTTTACAACTTCATGTGAGACTAAGATGACAAAACATAATAGGAGCACTGATTGTAGAGTTATTAATTTTATTCAAGGTGACAATTCAACCTTATAAATCTCCCTGGTAATCCATTAAAAAATATAAACACTGAGGTTTTATGTTTAGATAGAGGGATTCTTGGATTAAGTAGAATTGCTGAAAATCACAATGAAAGTAAATAATAGTTTACCTGAAAAATAAGTTTATAATCTTTGAAAAGATCTATATTTATAAGATCTTTTTTAAGATGAGATGGAAAAATTAAGACATCGTAGCAATGTTGGTCCACAGCAAAGACTTTATCATCAATATGCCATACAGATTTGACTTCATTATAGCCTCTTTTCTTCAAATTAATAAAAACTTCTTCAGGGCTGTAAGTATACAACATTAAGATGTAATTGCAAACATAATATGTTAAGAATATTTTTAACATTAATATCTTTTTTCTGCAACAAAGAAAAATATCACTGCATATATTACATCTAATGAAACAATTTTAGCCAATAAGTTAAAAGATAATTAGAAACAGAAAAGTTAACATATTTATATAATCTCCTTTGGTAATTTGGTGATAGGCTCTGGGATTAAACTGATTCTCTAATCATTCCCTTGGATGTGCCCCTTCACCTTTAAAAAGATAATATTTCTTATCACATTCTTTTAAAAGGATGGAGACTTGAAACGTGAATAAAGAATTTGATTAAAACTCTTACCTGATTTTACAAGTATTTATCCAAGCATAAAGTGGCAAAGTAGAGGCCCTTAGTTCCTGTTTCCTAACTATTTCTGGCAGAATATGATAAATTGAAAGGGCATCATGTTTGATTCGACATCTTGCCAATGCCGCAGCCAATTTTGTTTTAAAACTAGAAACAGAAAATCAACTTTGATGACTACTGCATTTGAGACAAGACTATCCATTCTCCATTAGAAATATTAACAAATTACTTTTCAGACTTTTAATCAATTCATCTATAATTTCACTTCAAAGGGTTGAAGCCTAAAATAAAAATTTGTCATATATGAAAATAGAAATCCAATAACCTTGATTTCCTTTTTGTTTTTGCTGCCCCTGTATAGTTGTACATTCCTCAAATATTTATATCTATTGTTAGTTGAAAAACAAAGATTATTTAGTGAAAAGGATGTAGGATTTAAACCCAAAGCTAAATCCAGGTTCTATTACTTACTTAATAGCTGTGTGACCTCAGGAATGTTACCTGATATTACCTAATCTTCTTTGGCCTCAGTTTTCTCATCTGAAAAGAGGGTCAACTTACTTCACTATTGATGTAGTCATTACCAACCATTTGTACAAAATATTTAGCACAGTGCCTAACCCACAGCAGGCACTCACCAGAGGTTAGCAATTATTATCATAGATGGCAATAATATAACTTAAGATGAAAGAAATGTCATGAACCTGAATCAAATCCTGTCCAGTTCTGAATATTCCATGCCTCAAAATTCCAAATAACAGAAAAGAAAAACAAGAACTGGTTAGTATCACCATGAAGACCCAATCAATGTTTCATAAATGAGAATACATATCCTAGCACTTTCGAGGTAGGAATCTAACCAAAATTAACCTCAAGCATAACCTTGAAGAAATGTGGAATGGTTGTCATAGTTGTCATAAACTTGATGTGTGGTACAGAAAGAAATGGACATTCTCAAGGACTGGTGTCAGCTCTAGCCAACTTGTTTCAAAGACCGCTGGGAGGCGGGACAAGGGTAGCGAGGGGCTCAGTCATACTTCAGCACCAAAAGTTACATACTACTTTCTTTTCCTTACGGCTGCACTCTCCTCTCCCTTGTTTAAACCTCATCTCTCTCAACAGCACGAGAACTTCTCACCCATGGAATTATTTATGTGGGAATGCAATTATGAGAAACAGAACATGGGGGCACTTAGGGTCATCAAACATTAAGCCTTCTAGACTACAATAAAATTAGATTTGTCCAGTCCTATGTCTAAATGTCACAGCAGGGGAACTAAAAAATGACATAGTACATTAATAAACACCAAAGAATAAATTAATATAAAGAAGGTGAGTTACTATTCTATACCATGAAATGTTTGATTACAGAGTATTTTGGATAAAACTGCTTCCAAATACCTACTTAGTTCAAATTTACAATAATCAATGCTACTGATTGAATTCTTCACTTTGTATGTTATCACAGAGTTGACCATTTTTCTCTTTTACCAGAATTCTGGTGCATACAGAGTCAGAGTTTCCTTTCTAAATGTGAAACTATAATTATGTAATTCTTGAGTTTAAATCTTAAATCTATTAGCTACAGAACAGAAGCTACTTATCATGGTATATTGGGATAAAATAATAATAATAATAATAATATATAATGAGAATGACCTTAATAATAACATTATAATAACTTTAACCAACTCTTCCTGTCTCAATTCTACCACTCCCATCAGTGGAAATAAATCTACCCACTCACACAAAACTATTTGCCAGTCCTATAATGTGCCATGTCATAGTCTTGTTCATCTCTCTCTCTCTCTCTCTCTCGTTGCCACCCTCCCACTCTCCTCTTCCCAGTATGGCTTGGACTCTGCAATCAAATTACCTGCATTCAAATTCTAGTTCTACCAATTACTAGCTATGCGACTTTAGGCAAGTTATCTAACTTTTTCACCTAGGAATCAGGAGTTACGTTAAGTAGCTCCTATTATAGAGTTGTGGCCAAGACACTTATAAAAATGTATTCAAAGTCAAGTTAGTCAAGAAAAGATCATATTTATTCCTTTGCTACTATTAACTAAGTACTGTTATCAGATTAAAAGATAATTTCTACCCTTAAGTAATTTATAATTTGGTGATAAACAGACCACAATTATAGCACAATATGATGAATGCGACAAGAAACACAAAGAAGAAAGTAATACATAGGAAGAAATGTATCAGAATCAGCCCAAAGGGATTTCTAAGAGGAAAGGCTTGAGTTAACTTATAAAGGAAGAGTAAGAATTTTCCAGATTACAAGAGGAGAGAAGACAAGAGACAACATGAGTTTTGCAGACCACAAAGGGAGAAAAAACACACAGAGCGTGGAAAACCATAAAGATAGGGAGGTGATGGTACGGCTTGGATCTGAGGTGTCCCCCAAAACCTCACATGGGAAACAATGCAAGAAGGTTCAGAGGAGAAATGATTGTGTAGTTTAATCCAATCAGTGAATTAACCCATAATTAATACGGATGAACTGAGTGGTAAGTGAAAGCAGGCATTGGGGGTGTGGCTGTGGGGTACATATTTTGTATCTGGCGAGGGAAGTCTTGCTTTCTGCTTCCCTCTGCCACACTCTTCCACCATGATGTTCTGCCTCACCTTGAGCCCCAAGGAATGGAGCAGGTTTCACATGGGCTGAGATCTCTGAAACTGTGAGCCCCAGTATAAACTTTGCTTCTTCTAACATTGTTCTGGTCAAGTCATTTAGTTACAGCAGCAAAAAAGCTGACTAAAAGAGGTGATTAGACACATTTACTGAGCAGAGGGTAGTGAGAGATCCAGAGCCCAAATCACAACAAATCTCATATACAATGCCTGGAACATTGGAACTTTTTTCTATAAGTAATAGGCCACTTACAAGTACAAAAATATCAGCCGGGCACAGTAATGCACGCCTGTAATCCCAGCACTTCGGGAGGCTGAGACAGGAGAATCACGAGTTCAAATCCAACCTCAGCAAGGGCGAGGTGCTAAGCAACTCAGTGAGACCCTGTCTGTACATAAAACACAAAATAGGGCTGGGGATGTGGCTCAGTGATTGAGTGACCCTGAGTTCAATCCCTGGTACAAAAAAAAAAAAAGTACAGAAATATCAATCAATTGAACAAATATTTGCATTTTTACTATATATTCCAGGCACTGTTTTAGATTCTAGAAATGGGTGAGCAAGGAAGCTATTCCTGACATTAAAAAGTTTAGTCTGGCAAAAAGGGACAAAGAAATTGTTTTTAAACGTCCTAAATACTAATGCAAGGAAAGGCAGGATGCTGTGGTAGCACAAGGAAGGGGCACTGCTATGAAAACAGTTGAGGAAAGTTTTCAGGAGTTATGTTTCAGCTAAGCCATAGAGAAGGAATGGAAGTGAGCCAGGAGAGAGTGAGGGATGCCAGGACAAGAGCTGTCCTGTGCTCCAAGCAGAGGGGCCCTCATATATAGGAACATCTGACAATTCTAGAACACCTGCCTGAGATGTAGAGAGATTTGCAGAGCTTAGTGGGGAGAAAAGGGAACAAAAGTGAAAGTTTGGAGCATGCCAAGTTAATGGGAGGGGGAACCTGATAGAGTCCCTAGGCTTTGAGACTAGTTCACCAAAAGGTTCAGGCCCAGCAATCAAGAAAAGAGGAACAACTGACTTTCCCAGGGACTGACTGAAGCCCAGTTTCCAATCGTTTTGAACCCTGATTAGACTGGGTCATCTGGACTTTAGTGCCCCAGGTCTGGCTAGTAGGTGCCAGAAGCAAAGTATATGCTCCTAGGCCTCAAATGAAATGAACTCATATATAGATTATAAAACTATATGTACTATAATGTGCCAGAAGAAATTTTACATGTACATGTAACATCTAAAAGTTGTTCTCAATGTTTCCATTTACAGTAAAAACCTACTGGTTTGTCTTCTGGAACTAGAACCTCTCCTCTTCTGAAGGGTGTTCCTCCATTCATATCATTTTCTTGGTGGGTGTCTAACTCACTGTGTCTTTGGTGCACATTTGTCCTAAGCCAGGATCAAGTGATTTTTAGGATGTAGCAGTAGAGAGACAAGCCAGTTTTACTAATGAACAATCATTTCCCTCCACTTTTTTTTTTCCTTTGCATTGCTGAGAGAGGGAGACTCAGGGCCTCATGGAAACTAGGCAAGCTCTCTACCACTACACTACATCCCCAACCCTCCCCTCAGTATTTTTGTAATGAAATATTATTTTTACTCCTTTTGACTTTAATTTTTTTCCAGAATATTTATCTAACACATTAAAATGTTCTCTTTAAGTATTAATTGACTATTTTCTTATTGACAAAAGATAATGTTATTCTTGAAAACCATAAAGTCAGACACCATACAGGCATCGGTTTCAGAATCTTCACTAGGTAAGTGAAATAGGTAAAGAGTTTCCAAAGAAGGGATGGAGAAAATATGAGAGATAAAAACTCATAAGCAAGTGTTTAAGGGACATTTTGGCAAAAGAGAGACACTCTGGAGCATTATAGGCAATGAGAGAAATGGGAAAGATAAGAAAATTAATATATTTGAGCAAATATGATTTATTTGCATGGTTATTTTAATACTAATAAGTCATTTGAGGTAATTTACCTTACTACTCAATAGTATAGAAGAGAAAAAAAAAAAGCAATGGTCATCTCAGCTTTCCAAAATTTGAATTTTTGTTTTCTTAACTCAACAAGATTGCCATTTTTTACTTCCTGCATTGCAGTTTGGAAAGTACCCCAGGCATGAAGCCAAGACTATTCTAAGGCTCAATTCATTTGTTTTTGTCATCTCAGAAATCAAATTTCCATGCTATTTCTTGGCTAATATCCAAAACTTTCACCTAATGTATTTTATCCAGTTTTCTAGTTGTTTGCAGTGGGAAGACAAGTCCGATTCAGGATACTCTATCATGATCATATAATTACATTTTAAAAATATCTCCCTACCTGCCATGTGGAATGGACTGTGATAAAGTAAGAGTTATAGGCTGGAAATTCTATGAGGAAGCTGTCATAGTAGTCCAAGTGATAGATTATGGTGGCATGGGTTTGGATGGCAGAAGATGAAATGGAAATAAGTGGACAGATTCAACATGGTTTTTTTTGTTGTTGTTTATTTTTTGTTTTTGGTACTGAGGATTGAACTCAGGGGTACTTGATCACTGAGCCACATTCCCAGCCCTATTTTGTGTTTTATGTAGAGACAGGGTCTCACTGAGTTGCTTAGCGCCTCACCATTGCTGAGGCTGGCTTTGAACTCGCGATCCTCCTGTCTCAGCCTCCCAAAGTACTGGGATTACAGGTGTGCACCATCTCGCCCGGCTTCAACATGTTTTTGAACTTGAGTTACAGGACTTCATGCATTAAATATGGTAGGGTCAATGGAGGGAAGGAAAGGAGAATCAAGGATGCTAGCTAGGTTGACGGTGCCTTCATTGTAACATGGAAGACTTCAAGCTGAATAGTTGTGAGATAGTTTGGGAGGATGGAGTTACTAGGTCCTTCCCCACTGCCTCTCTATTCTTCTATTGCCTATTTCACTCCAATTCTAGCCCATGGAAGTTCAACTAATTATTTGGCAGAAGCAGAGTTTTAAGCAGTTGGGAAGGCATAGGGAGCAAGAAGGAAGAAGCAGCAGTCTGTCTCTCTGTCTCTCTGTCTCTCTCTCTCTCTCTCTTGCTTGTTCATGAGCTCTAATTTTTTTTCCCTAATTTATTGATTTTTTTTAATTTAGTTATTTTATTTAAATGCATTTCAAGTCATAGTACATAACCAGAGCTCAGTTTTTCCATTTCTCTGATTGCAAACCAGATAAAGTCACACCATTGGAGTCTTCATAGATGTACCAGGGGTAGTAATGACCATCTCAAACAACCATGAGCTCTAATTTTTTAAATCAGTGCTTCACAGTTAAACATGGTAATTGGGTTCTTTCCAAAAAACTAATGCATGCATGGAAATCTGTTTCAGTTTACGATCTCCCCCTCTTCCCTACCTCTTTTCCCTCCCCTTTCCCATTCTCCTTAATCTATCATATAGTACTAAAAGTACAATTGAATTTTATACAAGGAGTGAGTTGTTTTTGTTTTTGGTACCGGGGATTGAACTCAGGGGTACTCGACCACTAAGCCACATCCCCAGCCCTATTTTGTGTTTTATGTAGAGACAGGGTCTCACTGAGTTGCTTAGCACCTCGCCCTTGCTGAGGCTGACTTTGAACTGGCAATTCTCCTGTCTCAGCCTCCCTAAGTGCTGGGATTGGAATGAGTTCTTAAAGAGCTGTGTATGTCAAAAATGATGATAGGTGTCATCTTGAATCGCATCTCTGAAGCTGTGAATAAATGAAGAAAAGGTACAATTTGGTACAGAGAGGTGTAAGTGTGAAAAAACACAAAGATCCCTACCAGAGACGGCAACAACAAACACAATTTTCCTAAGGAGGAAATCATTCAATTTCTTGCCAATTATTTCTTCTAGCATCTTTTAAAATGACCTTCATCCTATCAATAGACATATACCAAAGTATTCTTTGAGTTTATGTGATTCTATTTCCCAACAGTACCCACTCTCAAGCCTCAGAAGATCTTTAGGGGCTGGCACCTACAGTATTGTTTGCATTTGGGAATTCCACTCCATTGGCTATGGAGGACTGGTTCAAAAGAAGGCACCTGACCCATATTGAGCCAATCAAAATTCCTCTCATGGGAATTTAGACTGGCAAGTTTTGTTTTGTTGTTGTGTGTGTGTGTGTTTGTTTGTTTGTTTTACAGTGCTAGGGATTAAACCTAGGACCTTGTGCATACTAGGCAAGTACTCTGAGCCATATCCCAGCCCTACCAATGGGATTTAGAATTGGGATATAGAGAATGGTAAGTTTGTCTCCATAAAGAAACTAGCATACGACCATCACATATAAGCTCAGGTACCAGGGTGGAACAGCAGAGGACTTTTCTGCATGGACCAAAGAAGCAGAGAAGACAGAAGTGCAGAGAAAAAGAGAATGAAGCAGATACTAGGAAAGAAAAGGCAAAATGATAAAGAGATGAAGCAGCTGGATGCAGTGGCACACATCTGTAATCCCAGCAGCTCAGGAGGCTGAGGCAGGAGCATAACAGGTTCAAAGCCAGCCTCAGCAATTTAGTGAGACCCTAAGCAACTTAGTGAGACCTTGTCTCTAAACCGAAAATAAAAAAAGGACTGGAGTTGTGACTCAGTGGTTAAGCACCTCTAAGTTCAATCCCTGATACCACAAAAAAATAATAATAAGCAAAAATAAAGTCCTAACATCTTTCCCATTCCTGAGTTCTTCAGTCTCTTCCTGAGTCCTTGAGTTCTATCTATAAGAACATGATCCCAATAGCTATAAGAACATTTTCCATTTTTACTCAAGCTAATTGAAGGTGGTTTCTATTACTTGAAAGCTAAAACCCAGATTAAAATACTGTGACTTTCTCTTTGTATGTATATTTTCCCAGCACTATTCTACTCTTCTCTGTAATTCAGTTACAAATTACAGGCATTTCTCCTACAGCATATAATGAATTGAGAGTAATGAGTGTAATGTGACTGATTAATTTGGGTTAGCAGGGGGAAAACCTACGGTGCTGAACCAATGTAATCAGATGTATCAGGCCAGTAGGAGGCCAGTGCGTATTATGGGGAAAGGGAGAAACTTGGGGAATCAGGAGTCCCTACACAGTCACATAATCTGATTCCTCTGGCCTACTCAGACATCCCCTTGGCCTGTCCAACTCCCACATGCCTCACTGGCTTTCTCAAAGTCTACTGCTGATGAAATCAGCCTGGTCTTTCTTACTTAATGCGAGCCTGTGGCTTTCCTGGCTGACTCAACCTAACCTCAGCTCTCATTAGCCCAGGAAAGTGTCCTAAATCCTAACTATGTCACACAGAAACTGAGAGAAGCACAGGAATACTGAAACTCAGAGCCTGTCCCTTAGCATATTGTTCCACCAAGTTTTCTGCCCCATCCTGGATGCCTGTTCTGGAAAGCAGGATGCCCATGTGGGAATGGGCAGGGAGATGGTTCCCCTCAAAACCCAAGCGGTAAACGTAGGGGAGATCCTCACTTACCTAACACAGAAAGCACATATATCTGATTGCTTTTGCTCTTCTTCATGCCCACAATTTCTCATTCCCACAATCATATCTTATGATTGACATAAGATATTTCTATGTCATATCTTTAATGTAGCAGAGTACCTCAGCCAAACCTGTCTAAAGTGGAAGGAGTGGTGTGGTAGCGCATAAATGGTTAAAGCGTAGACTCTGGAGTCAGACTGCGTGAGTTTGAATTCTGGCTACTCCCCTTGCTAGTTCTGTGGCATTAGGCAGGTTACTTTAACCTGCTAGTTCTTCAGTTTTCCCACATTACAAGTTAGTAAAAATAACCAACTCATAAGGTTGTTATGTAAAGAGGTTCTAGAACCGTGACTGAGGCATATTAAATGTTCAGTAAAGCTATTATTATTACTCAATTATCTGAGTCTTCTAGTTTCAGCCTTCAATAATTTAAATGAAATGACTTGATTTCCCATCAAAATATAAAATCAGTTCAAACTGACAATTGTTTCAGATTATTCACTCGGTAAAATACTTCCTATAAAATTGTTTTTGTTGCTATATTGTAAATTCTATTAAAGTTCAACAACATAATAAGAAAAACTATAACCAACATTGTCTTAGTCTGTTTTATGGGCAATAATAGAATATTAGAAAAATTTACAAGTAATTTTAACAGAGCATAAATTTATTTTCTCACAGTTCTAGAGATTGAGAAGTCCAAGATCAAGGTGTTGGCATCTGGTGAGGGCCTTCTTCATGGCAGAAAGCAGAAGGACAAGAGTGCAAGACAGCAAACCCACTTCTGCAAGCCCTTTTAATAATGGCATAAATCTACTCAGAAGGACAGAGCCCTCATGAACTAAACAGCTCCCATTAGGCACCACCTCCGAACAGTGCCACACTGGGGATTAAGTTTCCAACATGGAACTCTGGGAGACTCATCAAACCATGGCAAACAGTAACATATCATTTATTGACCATTTATTATATGTCTGGTTCTATGCTGAGCACTTTACATGCATTAGTTTAATTAGTTCTCCTAACAACCCCAGTGAGGTAGGCATTTACTATCCTCATGGTAGGTTTCTGTTGATATTTAGGATTAAAAGAAAAATATTTAAGTCATGTTAATTTGTTCTTAGAAGAATAGAATTTTTTTCCAGTTTGGCAAAATAGTGTGTTCTTGTCCACTTACCAGACTTTTAATTTTGATTCATGTTAGATTTTGTTTTTTTAAAGACATGTAAATAGGAGGGTGATCTGACTACATCTGTCACCCCCTTAATTGCCAGGGTTGATTCGGCTGATCTAGCTGGCTAGGCGGGTGTCCCCTTCCTCCCTCACCACTCCATGTGCGTCCTTCCCAAAGCTGCATGCTCTGTCAAAGATGACAACCTTAGCTGGGCCTGGTGGTGTACGCCTGTAATCCCAGTACTTTGGGAGGCTAAGACAGGAGAATCGTGAGTTCAAAGCCACCCTCAGAAACAGTGAGGAACTAAGCAACCCTGTCTCTAAACAAAACATAAAAAAATAGGGCTGGGGATGTGGCTCAGTGGTCAAGTACCCCTGAGTTCGATCCACAGTACCAAAAAAAAGGGAAAAAAAAACAACGACAACTTTCCCCCATAGAAGAGGACTGTTCTCCAGTCAATGGTATATGGTGCAACTGTGCTCCCCTGCTAAAACTTTGAGACATGTAAATAAAACTAAGAAAACAAGTAATAGCTGCTTCAGATGAAGTTTGATTTATGTATATGCTAAAAACTATTAAGAATTTTCAATGATTTCTCATATGCTAATACATTGAATCTTGCAATTCAAGGTTTCAAAATATCTTTTTAACAGGATAATCTGTTCAAAAGTGTTTATAAAGGAACTCAAAAAAATGTATAAACTTGTACAAAAAAACTTGTGTAAACTTATTTTGTCTCCATAAAATTTTAACACACACATTCACATATATATTATACTACATATAGTTTTGCCCATAAAAACAATGATACTGATTTTAAATTAAAAATTATTTTTACTTGGGCTGGAATTGTGGCTCAGCAGTAGAGTGCTTGCCTCGCACACGAGAAGCACCAGATTCGATCCTCAGCACCACATAAAAATAAATAAATAAAATAAAAATATTGTGTCTATCTACAACTAAATACATATACATATATTTTTAAAAAATTATTTTTACTTGTGTACTTACCTGGCAAGAAGGTTCTCTACTTCTTGAACTTCCAATATGGACTCTTCATTACTGGGAAGAACACGAGTTTGAAATTTTCTATCTTGAAAATCATACAGCATCACAATAATAAGACTGCTCAAATGATCTGGCTACCAAGGGGAAACACAAACAAAGAAAAGTATACAAACAAAATCTAATAGCAACATTTTACGTTCCATTATTTTTCATAGCAGAGCAGGAAAGTGACAATATTTACATAGTCTGCTTAGATCTGAAAATAAGGAAGGTCTTCAAAATAGAAAATAAATACAAGAAAAAATTTCAAAAAAGATAATTTTTGTACATTCGTTAAAAAGAAAAGGACAAAGGTTAGTATTAGAACTAAGAAAGAATCTGTAGTTTGAAGAAGACTCAGCATTAAGCAAACTATCAATTATTCAAATCTGAAGGCTTTTTAATACTTTAAGAGAACAATCATGACATAAGCTAATTCTAAAAGTTGTCTACTTACTATTTTGGTACTTGGGAAGATATAGCTGTCTATTAACATAGTTTCCAAAATATCTTGATCTGCAAGACAAGGGAATTGACTGTTTACCAAAGATGCCAAGGCTAAAAATGAAAACTTTGGAATCAAAATATACTTTAAATAATACCATAAGTTTACTTTCACATCCAAAGTATATTTGCATTCTTAATAAAGACTCAAATTACAATGACATGATAAAATATTTATAATCTTTATGAATCCTGGGCCCTGATGGCCCAGGCCTCACATGGAATCATAGTCAAAGAAGCACCCTCCTAATAATCAAAGTAGTCATGAAGGAATTTCAGCCTTGCAATTCATCTTTTGAAAAACATAAAGATACAATTAATAATGTTAAACAACTCTTCTCTTACTCAAGTATTCCTAATTTTTGGTAATATTTTATTTAGAATTTTTATTCTATATTTATATTTATGAGGTCTCAAATTTTCTTTCCTTGTAACATCCTTGACAGTCTTGGTATCAAGGTTGTACTGGTCTTATGAGTGGAAAATATTCCCTCATCCTCTATCTTCTCCAAGAGTTTGGTTAGAATGACATTATTTCTAATTTAAGTATTTGGTAGAAATTATTAGTGAAGACACTGATGATATGACATCTAATCTAAGACCCAAATGACAAGGAATTGTCATGTAAAGATCTGGAGGTGTGGATGGGGGGGACAGTAGGCCAGGTAGAGAGAATAGAACAATTATTGCAAAGGTACTGTATGGAAGAAAGTGGACATATTTTAATACCTCCAGAGTCCATGAATGTTCTTTTGTGATACAATGAGTTAAACTATACTTACATATTATATACAGTTCATTATGATGCTTATATATATAAGCTTTTATATATATATAACACAAGCTTTTATATATATGTATATATATATACGTGTGTGTGTGTGTGTGTGTGTGTGTGTGTATAAAATGCTTTACTCAGCTGAAGGAAAAGCAAGGCCAACTTCAATTCATTCAACATTTATGAAAAACCTGTTACATGTGAGGTAAGCTGAATTTAAAGCTTTATTTGGGAGATGGGGAAATGAGAATACCAGTTTGGGAATATAGACTCCAATTTTCATAGGAAATCTTTTGTGAGTCATTATCCATATTTAGCCATCAACTATGGCTATATTGTACAAGGTAATGTTCCCATTTCATTTATAAGGAAAAGGAAGTTCATAGTTTTATATCCTAGTACTTGCAAACCAATTCTGTGCTTTTAAAATCTCTTGCCTTTGTGTCTTTGTTTATCTGGGGCTTTGGGTCCCACTCCTAGTTGAGTAGCTAAGGGCAGCCACATGGGCATTCTATAAGACCGACCCTCAGCCGGGCGCGGTGGCTCAAGCCTGTAATCCCAGCACTTAGGGAGGCTGAGACAGGAGAATCGCAAGTTCAAAGCCAGCCTCAGCAATGGCGAGGCGCTAAGCGAGCAACTCAGTGAGACCCTGTCTCTACATAAAACCCAAAATAGGGCTGGGGATGTGGCTCAGTGGTCGAGTGCCCCTGAGTTCAATCCCCAGTACCAAAAAAAAAAAAAAAGACCGACCCTCAATAAAAACCCTACACAGCAAGACTCAAGTGAGCTTCCCAGGTTGGCAATACTTCATTCTTGTCATGTATCATTACCAGGAGAATTATGCACTGTCTGAAAGACTCCATTGAGAAAGGACAACAGGACACTTGCATCTCTCTGCTCCTGGACTCTGACCTACAGAGCTTTCCTGGCTGCTGATTCTAATCTGTGTCCTTTTGCTGTAATAAACTAGAACCTTGAGTATAAAAGATCTGCTAGGCTGTATGAGTTCTGTTAGGGAATTGTTGAACCTGAGGGTGGCCTGGGTAACTCTCTTCTACAATCACTAATTCACAAGAGTTAAAACCAAACCATTTGTTAAGCATTTCCTAGGTTTTTCAGATTACATAATTCCCAAAGTGACAAAATATGTGATTCTCAAATGACCAGATTAATATCACAGCCAGTTCCTAGGAGTAAAAGTTGGGACCAACTACTATATACGCCTAGAAAACTCAGCAATGTTAGGGACATCTCTCTCCTCAAGTTGTTTTTGTCTTTGTTTCCTTTTATTGGTTGTTCATGCATTTCTTAAGAAGTCGTTTCACCAGTTTGTCTTCTTTTTTAATATCTATTGTTACTTGAAACATACAGAGATTCTTTGAAAAATAAACAAATTAGCTACCAGTACTCTACTACTTTGACAGAAGTCAAACAATAGAAACAGGTTTCTCCTCATTAGTAATTCTACCTTGTTTAGCAGACAATTGGCCTTGGAGTTATCTGGTAAAGTAGAACTAGTGGCAGTTTTTATTTTAAAAAAATCATACTGAGGGCTGGGGTTGTAGCTCAGTGGTAGAGAGCTTGCCTAACACCTGTGAGGCACTGGGTTCAATCTCAGCACCATATATCAATGAATAAGTAAAATAAAGGTCCATTAACAACTAAAAAAAAACTATTTTTTAATCATGAGGCCTTTAAAACACTAAAAGGTTAATCAAATAAATATACTGCCTGCTTGAAAGAGTTTATGCACAAAAAAGGACATCGACAAAGACAAACAATAAAAACTGAAAAGCATAAAACACAACCAAGGGAATACACTTAATATTTGTATAATTGAGAGATTTTTTTTCCTTCTACTTTCTCAAAAAAGGATGGTAATGTGATATAACCAACCATTCACAAACTCACAAACAAAAGGAACTCTACAGTTTGTACAATAACCTCTAGAGCTTTACTGTTCCTATAAGACCTTAGGAATGAAATTCTGTTTTGTTTTGTTGTTTTCCTAAATCATGATTCCCTGAACATAAAATATATAAGCCAAATGTGAGTTTACAAATATCACACCTCTTCAAGGTATGTCTCTGGGAAGTCATATGCTCATCAGTTTAGTCCGGCTGCCAGTACCCAAACACTTAGGGAAATTCTTTTTGGACCTACATGCAGTCAGTTTACAAACCAGTATAAAGTTTATGGTTACAACTAATACACAAACAAAAGACTCCCGACCTTTTGACAGATTTCCTCATAGTAACAATATCTGGTATTTTCCTCCACACTCAGAAGTTAATAATTATCAACCACTGTGGAGGGAACCTGAAACATTGGGAATGGAACCCTGGAGGTAGAGGGAAATTCTACTGAAGTTGGGCTCCCAAAATTAAAGCTAAGAATGGAATCATCTTAATTGGGGTTGATTTAATTGTGATACTCATTTTTAAAATATTGCCCCTTTTCGTTTCATTTCATCTGTTTTTCTCCAACATTCTCTTAATGGTTTTGTTTGTGCAAGCTCATAAACTAAAATATAAGATGTACATACAGGGAATGGAAAGAAACACTCAAGGAGGCTCTTGTTCTCCCTACTAACAGAATCCTTTCCAGTTCATTTTAATGACTATGCAGTACATCTAAGGACAAGCACTTGACTAGATACTGGAGAATGTACAGTTAAAAAATTAAAAAAAAAAAAAAAAGTAGGGCTGGAGGTGTAGCTCGGTGGTAGAGCACTTGCCTAGCTTGCAACGCTGTGTTGATTTCCATCACCACAACAAAACCAAACCTAAAAACACAGGGCTTAATTCCTTGACGTTTGCAATTAACCAACGATGTGCACGTGGGTAAAAACAAAATCTGATGCATCTGAGGGACGGGGAGAAGGGCTGCATTTCAGAGATTCTCTCGTTATTGTTTTATTTTAGTGCTGATCTTCAAGACTGGTACTACTCACACTTCAGGGTACTGAAAGCCAGCTCATAGGACAAACGCTGTAAGGATTCATCCTCAGAGTCGGACAAGGACGGCAAGGGTTCATTCCCATACTTTATTAAGACTTTATCTGACGACTTTTCGATTCGAATACCCTGAAAAATGTTCGCTGCCAAAACATACACGGAGTCCGGGTAGCCCGTTTTTTCCGGTACAACAGTTGAACTTTTGGGGGTGGGTGCTGCGCCACCTGACACCTCGAGGGAAGGGAATTGGGAGATCTCCTCGGTATTGTTTGCGTCTGAAAACTCCAGTTCACTAGAGGAGTTCAACATGTTTGCCCCTTGGCTGTCGTTGACTCAAGCTTCAATTATAATTCAGATGTTCCGGGAAATGGTTTTCCTTGTATCTTAAGCATCGTCTCTGTGAAAAGAAAAGGTTATCTCGGTCAGTCACTATTTCTGCAGCATCTCTCCTGGTGGCCCCTTGGTTGTGGCGTTAAAGACTAAAAGGTGCCATTCACAGGCCGATCCAAGCATCCCATACTGTGAGCCAGACGAGCCCCTAGAAAAACTTCCAGCACTCAAAAAAGGAGAGGCGAGATGGAGAGCCGGCTGGAGAGCCGCTTCCCAAGAGACGAGCGACGTTTACCGTGACCAGGGTGGGGACAGAGGGCCCCAGTGACCGCAACTGCAGTCCCGCTGGCGCTGGTCCCCGGCTCCCACGAATCCGCCCTTACCCCGAGGGCGGATGTTTCCCGGGGCTTTGGGGACAGAGACGCGACAGCCGCTGCACTTCGGGGACTGAGACTGGTGTCGCAAACAGGCCCTCGGGAGTCCCGGGCTGATGCGGCGGCGGCGGCCGCCCGCGAAAGCCGTTTAGTTCAAATGCAGCCACTCCCACCGGCCAGGTTCGGATAGGGGGGACACGCGCTGCGGCGGTCGGCGCGCTCCGGCTCCTCCTAGGAGGGCGCTGCTCCGGGCCTGGCCTGGCCTCTTGCTGCTGTCTTCGCCGACGCCGCGGGGGAGAGGGAAGAGCTCAGAGTGGCTGGACCGGCGGGCGCGGGCAGCGGAAGAGTCGGCCTCCCCAAGCTCCAGCAGTCGGCTGGTCCGGAGCGCAGTCTCCACGGCAACCGGGACGGGGCGGGCGCCGCGTTCAGGATCTTCCCGCGGGATTTGGCCTTTGGCGCCCCTAGCCCTGTGAATTGCTGTCCTTCTCGCGCGCGGTGACCCCTGTTCCCACCAGTCTTTGAAGCCGAGCCTGGGAGCTCATGCTTGGTAGTATTTGTGAACACTTAAAAGAGATATTTCAAAGTAGTCTGGTATAGTTCGGTGGTGTTCAACTCTCAAGCACCTAAAGTTCTTGTTAAAAATGGAAATTGCTGGAAACCATCCCCAGAGATTCCTAGTAGAATCCGTAGTTCTGGGGAAGGACGTGGGAATTTGCATTTTTTTCAGGCAACCTAGGTGATTCTGATGTAATCAGCTCAAAGACCACAATTCGAAAAACTCTCATATGGTTTATTCCACCTCTGTCTCTAAGTTGGAAAAGTCTTTTGGCCTCTGTGAATGTCTTTTCCCTCGCCTATAAACCCGATTGATGCTTGTGACTTGTGGTATTTGAATCTTCCATTCTACACTCCTGCCATGCGGTATCTTCTTGTCTATAGAGTAAAATCAAAACCTTTGAGAGAGGCAGGGCAGGTCTTCTGGTATCTGACCCTTCACTCCCTTTCCATCTTCATTACTTGTCGGTCCTTAAGCTAGCTCCCAAACATCCATATCTTTATACATGCATTCCCTCAGTCTTGAAACCCCTCCCCTCTAGGTCTACCTGGTGAACTCGTACACTGTCTTTTTTTTTTTTTTTAATTTTTTTAGTTGTTGATGAACCTTTATTTATTCATTTCTTCATATGTGGTGCTGAGGATCGAACCCAGTGCCCCATACATGCAAGGCAAGCGCTCTACCACTGAGCTACAGTCCCAGCCCCATCGTCTGTCTTTGAACCGCAGCGCAAACACCACTTCTGTGGAAGACTTTCCTGAAGCTTGCATTTGTTAGGATATACATTTAGCTGCTGAGACAGATCTAAAATAATCATGGGCTTAAAACCAAAGTTTGTTTCTCACATGAAGCCCTGTTGGGCTGTTGATACTCCTCCACAAAGTTGTCAGGGACCCAGACTCCCCCTTGGGTTGCATCTAAGGGATTTGCCCTTTACGGCTTAGTCTAAGATGGCACATCCTCAAGCCCTTTTTTAGCCTGTGGGTAAAGGGGGTTGAAAGGGTGGGAGAGGGCATGCCCATGCCTTTCAATGGCACAACCTGAGAAGTGCACACATCACTTTTGCTTGCATACCATCAGCCAGAATGTAGTTACAAGGCTTACTAGCAGCAAAGGAGGTTGGGAAATGTGTCCCGCTAAATATCAGGGAACTGTTCCTAAAAGACAAGACTGGATAATGTAGTATTTCCTACAAATCTTTACTCCCTGACCTCTTCTCTCACCAATCCACCCACTTCCATTGTTTCCAGAATGTCAAATGTTTCCTTTCCTGTGTTCCCATAAAATTCCATTCATGAATATATGTATTCATTCAATAAGTATATGTTAACTTATTACTGTGTGCCTGTCATTGTGTTCAGCACTGAGAGTGGAAAGTGAATATATAGAAATAATCAAGGACCTTGCCCTCAAAAAATTAATGAATGAATATACTTTGTCTTTTGGTACCCTTCAATTTTCATTATAAACATTTGTGTATACATCTGTATTGTCCTCTTTTTGCCATCTTTCTGTGCACGCAACATGCACAATCTAAAATATCTTATTAGATCTTTATTATCTTCTTGTTTTTTAAAATATTTTTAGTTGTAGATGGACACAATACCTTTATTTTATTTATTTGTTTTTATGTGGTGCTGAGGATCGAACCCAGCGTGTTATGCATGCTAGGCAAGCCGCTCTACCACTGAGCCACAACCCCAGCCCCTATCTTCTTCTTTATATTACATATCTTTTTATTTCCAGACACTAGCAAAATACCACTCTTTCACAGAAGATTTAAAATATAGGAGGACATGGTGGCTCACACTTGTAATCCCAGCGCTTAGGGAGGCTGAGACAGGAGAATCGCGAGTTCAAAGCCAGCCTCAGCAAGGGCGAGGCGCTAAACAATTCAGTGAGACCCTGTCTCTACATAAAACACAAAAAATAGGGCTGGGCTGGGGATGTGGCTCAGTGGTTGAGTACCCCTGAGTTGAATCCCTGGTACCAAAAAAAAAATATATATATATATATATATATATATACACACACACACACAAACACATATATATATATATAGAGAGAGAGAGAGAGAGTGTGTCTTGGAAGTCATTTTATCATGCATCACACAGTACAATCTGTAGAAAATGTGAGACAATAGCTATAAACTTTAAAATATTATAGTCTTTGAAAATATAATTTGAGGAGCTTCTCTTTTCATATATACCCTTCACTATATTGAAAGCAAGATGTGATAAAAGAATCCACACCCAAAGTAGAACTTAGGCAAACAATTGTGAGTTTGTAAATCCATGGTCACTATTTATTTTAATAGTGTGCATAGTCTTGCTTCGTTACTTCTCATTCCTGGTTTATGGCCTCATTGTGGACTTAATGTATCAGAGGGGAGGGCCAGAGGACAGCATATTAAATTTCAGTGTACACTGTAAAAAAGTAACCATAGAGGTAAGTGTTTGGATTCAACTGTTACGAAAACAAGGTAGTAAAAAATGTGGTCTTTGTTTGAGTCACACTCTATAATGTGATCAGAACAATTAAATCAGAGATGGTGTAGAACATTAAAAGTTAGATACTGGACTTTTTGCCAAAAAAATCAAAGACTGATTTTCTTTCCCTAGGAGGTAGAGTATTTGAAACATTTGTAAATTAACATTCCTTGACTTTGACTCAGAGCCCTAGGGTATGTTAGCCATGTAGATATTCAAAATACATTTGCTCACTTGCTTCCATTTGATCTGGACATAGAAAACTGTCTAATTCCACTGAAGCCTATAATAAACATGTAAAAATCATATAAAATATAAAGAATTTTAATTCATGGTCTTAAACATCAAGACTACATTTCTAATTATTGCTTTTTAGAAACTGTGTGGTTGATTTCCTTTGCAACACTTCTTTTCCTTATTATTATTTTTAATTTCTAACGTTATCTAGTGTCCTACTGTGGGACTTAAACTTTACCCAACCTAAAAAATCAGGTTAGGCCATGAAGAACCTTATTTGCATAAGGATTCTCAGAATCTCATGGGCAAGGTACATTGGGACTGATGATCAGATATACTGAAATATCCCAACCCCAGAGGATGAGAGAGGAAAGTTGCTCAAGAAGAAGGAATAGATACCCAGTGCTATGATTTGAATGTGGTTTGTCCCCCACAAAACTCATCTTGAGACTTGGTACCAACATAATGTTGAGAGGTTGCGGGACCTGTAAAAGTAATTAGGTCATAAGATCTCCACCCTCATGAAGAGAATGTTGTCATTCCCTTAGGAATGTGTAGTTATCACTGGAGCAGGTAGTTATAAAGTGAACTTGGCACCTCCCCCACTCTCTTACACATGTGTATCTCTTCTTTATGGGCCTGCTTACCCTTTGATTTCTCTGCCATGAGTTGACACAACATGAAACCCTTGCCAGAAGCTGAACACATGCTGCTGATGTGCACTTAGATTCCCTAGCCTGTGGAATTGTAAGCCAAAATAAACTTCTTTTGTTTACAAATTGCCTAACCTCAGGTATTTTGTTATAGCAACGGAAAACAAACTAAGTCCCCAAAGAAAGCATTATGTAGGTAGGTGAACATCATCTTCTGATGCCAAATGAGCTGGTGTGGAGGAGCACTTTGCATATGCTAAAGCGAAACTTTATTCAAGTGTCCTTTTGCCTTGTCTTGCAGAAACTTGTCCTAAACAACTGGAAAACGAAATGAAAAGTTGACAAGGCAGAGGTCTCTTTGGGAAAATTAAAACATGATGTGGGTTCTTTAACACAAGACCTTCAAAGAAGAGCCAAAAGAAGCTATAACCATTTTTAGAGGGAGAAAGGAAAAATTAAAAAAAAAAAAAACTTCCTTAATTTGAAACAACAGAAGACCAAGATAGACCATAGATTCATGAAGATTGGGGCAAGTGGAGAGGAACAAAACCCCAGATCATAGCAGTTAAGAGATGCGCCATTAGAAACAACATTCTGAGGGGCTGCGGTGGTGGCTCAGCGGTAGAGCGCTCGCCTCACATGCGTGAGGCACTGGGTTCAATCCTCAGCACCACATAAAATAAATAAAAATAAAGATATCGTGTCCATCTACAACTAAAAAAATATTTTTAAAAAAAGAAACAACGTTCTGAGATCTAGAAACCAAAAATGACAATAGCAACTAAGGGAGAACCAGGTTTCTGAGAATGCAAGGGGAAAGAGAACTAGGGAGATTGGTCTCAGCCTTGGTTGTCCTTTGTAGTTTAGGAGAAACGAGATTGCTGTGGACAGCTATTTGTAATGGATTATGCCAATGTGGTATTGCCCAGGGCTGATCATTCAAGCACTACCTTCCTGTTTGTTTTTTTTCTTGTCATCCATCTATTGCTATTTAAATTATTTCCCCCCATTTGTGTTATTTAGCAATGTTTTATTTTAAATCAAACTTATTATTTCACTTAAAGGGAAAAGTAAAACTGGAAAATCAGCATCATTTGCCATAAATGAAAGTAACCAAAATAATACTATTAAATTCTGGCTAAAAAAGATTGCGCTAAGCTTCCCAGCATGTCAACTACCCTTTGTTGAAGAAGGAGATGGTCATAGGTAGAGAGGCATTAAACACTGATACAAGCATTTGTCCTTGTCAAAAGATTGAAAGGACATTGAATAAAGCAGTGTTCTCAGTGAGCAATTAGCCATCATTCAATGCCAGATCTGTACGCCATTTAGATCATCTGCCATGCCTTCAGAGGTGCTGGCCTCACCTTCCCAGAAGCACTTGCAGGAGTTATTTGGAGGAACAGTGCTTCCTCTGAAACAAGAGGAAGAAAATACATGACATTGAGAACTGTCAAAAAAAAAGAAATTAGAAAAACCTCATGTCACAGATGAATTCAGTCCACTCGCATGGCCCTGTGGTAGTGGGAGTTTTTTAATTAGAGTCTGACTAGAGGTTTCTAGTCCTAAAAATTGTCACCAATTAACACAGGCCAAGTCTCTTCACTCCTTTCAGTTATTTCCTGATGTGTTAAAGTCTGGAATTTATTTACTTAGAAAAAAAGTGAGTGGAGACAGATTTAAAGAGACTAAAAAGCGTTGGCAGTCAATAGAGGAAACTAACAGGAAATGAAGAAAACAAAAATAAATGTTTTAGGTTGCTGAGCAACAATGCAGCTCCAGCTAGCACAAGCATAGTATGACAAATATATTTTGGAGGCATACTTGGCTTGCTATGGTACAGAAAAGCTCTTCATGCTGAGGCTTTAATGAAGGGAGCAAGAGGAATTAAAGAGGCTGGAGGCGCAGTTCAGTTAGGCAGCAGAGTTTGTTTCCATTGCTCAGTGACCTGTCCGCTGCCTTCCTCAGCTCAGATGCCAAGATGGGGAAATCCTTTGCCAACTTCATGTGCAAAAAGGACTTTCATCTGGTCTCCAAATTCAATATCAAAAAGGTATAGATAGCAGAACAGAAAATATCATATGATAAGAAGAATTAATGCAATAGTATCTTGAAGAACAAGAGTCATATGATAATAATAGACCGCTTATGGGAGATGAACATGTAAAGAATGGCCTTAATTTCATGCATGAAGCCCCACCAGAAGCCAAAAATGAAAACAAAGAAAAAGAAGAAACAGAAGGAGAGATAGAATACAAGTTTCAATGGCAGAAAGGAGCGCCACAAGAAAAATATGCCAAAGATGACATGAACATCAGAGATCAACCCTTTGGCATTCCGGTTCAACATGTGAGATTCATTAAATGTCAGAAATGGGGTCATGTCAACACAGATCGAGAGTGTCCTTTGTTTGGTCTTTCTGGAATGAGTGCCAGATCGGTACCCACTGATGGCTCAGGGCCATCGATGCACCCCTGGGAGCTAACAGAGATGAGAAACAGTGGGTTGCACTGAAACAAAATGTACTGGGGAGAAACTTGACCACAAATGATCCATCACAGGAGTATGTTGCCAGTGGAGGTGAAGAAAATCCAAAGTGGAATTCTTTTTTTATTAAAAATATTTTTTAGTTATCAATGGACCTTTATTTTATTTATTTATAAGTGGTGCTGAGAATTGAACCCAGTGCCTCACACATGCTAGGCAAGTGCTCTACCACTGAGCCACAACCCCAGCCCCAGAAATGGAATTCTTTTTTTTTTTTTTTAGTTCTTTTTTTTAGTTGTTGATGGATCTTTATTTTATTCATTTATTATTTGTATGTGGTGCTGAGGATCGAACCCAGTGCCTCACGCATGCTAGGCAAGCGCTCTACCACTGAGCCTCAGCCCCCAGAAGTGGAATTCTTAAAGTCACTCACAACCAAACAAAAAGAGTCACTTCTCAGGAAATTGGATAGACTTGCAAAGAAAAAAGATAGAAAAAAGAAAAGTTACAGAAGAACATAAGTAAACACACACACACAAAAGCAAATTCTCCTCTTCTTCCTCCTCCTCTTCCTCTAGCACAGCTTCAGAAAGCAGTAGTGAGAGTGACAGAGAAAAGAAGAAAAGAAAGAAAAACAAGTTCAGGAAATAACAGTGATTCTGAAGAAAACAAGTCTAGGAAGAGAAAACTTCATGAAAAACTTTTTAGCAGTCATAGTAACAAGGAAAAAGTCAAGGAAAAGTCTCAGTTGTTTAAAAAAAAAGAGAGTTTGGGAGAGAATAGCAGACGGAGCTATCTTGATGACCCCAAGTCCAGAAGCCACCACCTCAGCCCAGAGAGGAGAGGATCAGAAAGAAAAGAGGGAGCAGCAGAAGCCATAGCAGGGGTACAAAGAGTAGGAGAAGCCGAAGCCGAAGTCCTGGTAGTTACAGGCAGAGAGATAAGGAAGCAGCCCCAGCAGAGTCCCAGTGAAGAGTGCAGTAGAGGAAATGACATCAGGAGCCATGGCCCCAATAAATACAGAGGAGAAAGAACGCACAGGGAACACTCAGGAGATAAGCACACCAAAGGGACAAAGAAGCAGAAGTCGAGAGAGAATAAAGAGACCACGTGGGATCATTACCTAGGAATAAAAGCGTCTCCACTTTCTCACTGAACATCTTTAGCAAGGGCTAAATTATGTACTATTATATTTGTAATAAAAAAGCTCTATTTTAATTTTCCATCTCTGTAAACTGTTATTTCAAATACAAAACCATAAGAATGAATTCTGCAAATATTTGTAGGTAATCTATTTTGAGGCTATAGAAATATTTTCTGTTGGTAAATGTTTCTTGTATCCCCGTACCAGATAAAAACCCCATATAACTGACATTTTCTTTGTTCTGAAACATCATTAAAAGAGTGACATCATGAGAAGAAGAAGGAGGAGGAGGAGGAGGAATAAAAGAGAGGGAGAAAGAAATATCCAAAACATCATTAAAGGTTCGTGAACACACAAGTCAATAAACTCACTGACACCAGTCTAGTAAAGATGGTTTCAATTAAAATATCAATGTCAGTAAAGATATACAAGGTGCTTATGATATGTCCTTGTTTTTATTTTCTATTTTGATGAAAATTTCATGATTTTACATTGCTATGGGACAAATAAAACTAACTTGTACATCACAATGTTTACAGCTGATTTTGTGCACTTTGAGGGGTTTTTCTTGGGATGTTGTTTGCCTTGCGCACACACCTCCCAAACATGCTACCCAGGCCACAAGTAATGGACTTAACCAGTGTGATTTATTACTATATTTTTCTGAAAGCTGGAGATTGAGCGTAGAGACAGTGGAGGGTATTGTAGGAATGGCAGAAGGTTGATGAGATGAAGCCTCCTGAATTATGGTTCCAAGTCTTGGCTCTCTATGAAATTTCTGTCTCCTTTATTACCAGGCCTCACCTGACAGTTTCTTACCATTGTTTCCGCAGTTCTTTCTTATGACAGAAACTGAACAAAATGGTCAGAAAGACTGTGCATATAGGGAAATGATAAGGAGTTGAAGTTTCAGAAAGGCTGAGAATATTCAGCGAGTGTGAGAATGGAAGAAACAAAAGGATAAGAGACTCCGTTGGAGAGAGAACTTTAAGTTAGACTTCTTAGAGATGCAGCAACACTCTGTGTTCATCGGCAGAAGAAGTAGAGTAGTGAGGAAGATTAGTGAATTGAAGAGCCAGTGTTTTGCTGGAAAAGTGGCTATTGATCTCCTCAGATATCTCCCTAAGGGCTGGGGTTGTAGCTCAGTGGTAGAGCTGTTTGCCTAGCATATGTGAGGCACTGGGTTTGATCCTCAGCATCACATAAAAAATAAATAAAACACAGGTATTAAAAAAATACATCTCCCTAAGCCATTTGTTGGGACATTTGATATTTTACATCAGCAATTTCATAAATTTATTGCCCAATATAAAAGGTAGTTTTTCTATATATTTATTCCAAACTACCCCTTTCAAGTTTCATGGCATGTTCTCTAGACCTAGTAGTCATCCCTGATTCCATTTCTATTAAGTACTTTAAAATCCAAGGATAGAAATATTTCTAGTCACTGACAAGCTCAGCAAGATGAATTTTTTTTCTCCCTGTTGTCATTTATTCATACTAATCTAACTATTATGGTAGAAGGGAAATGAAGCAAAAGCCTCAAGAAATTAAAATTGATTTAATCGTGTATGTTGTCAAGTCCATACTGACGTTGTGTTTGTGAGTTTTTTCAAAGGTCTGTATACTTAAGCATCTTTCAGTGTGTGTTATTGTTTCTCTATTCTCCATTTCACTTTTTTCCACTCTAGTGTTTACTATTTTCTTCCTTCCATTTGCTTGAGTTTAGTTTACTCTTCTTTTTCTAGTTTCTTATGGTGGAAAGTTAGGTTATGGATTTAATACCTTCTTTTTTAACACAGGCATTTATAGATATAAATTCCTTCTGGTTATATTCCATAAGCGTAGTATATTCTATTTTTGTTTTTATGAATTTGAAAGTATTTCCTGGTTTCTCTTGTGATTCCTTTTTGCCCAACTTGCTATTTGGGAATGTCTTGATTTCGATGTATCTGTTAACTTCTCAAATTTCTTCCTCCTCCTCCCCCTCCTCCTCCTTCTGTATGTATGTGAGAGGGAGGTGTTTAGTTTTGTTTGAGTTTTTTGTTTGCTTGATTTGGTTTGTTTTGGTGGTACTGGAGATTGAACTGAGGTCTAGTCGGTTTACAGTGTTGTTCAAGTTTTATATTTACTTGATTTGTGAAGCACTGCAAATTTTCTAAATATTATTATTAAATTTTCTATTTCTCTCCTTGATTCTGTCAATTTTTGTTTTGTATATTTTAGAGCTCTTTGTTAGGGGCCTACATGTTTATAATTGTTATATCTTCTTGATAGATTGATCTTTTATCATTACAAAATGTTCCCCTTTGTCTCTAGAAATAATTGTCATTATAAAGTCTATTTTGGATAGCCATTTGAGCTCTCTTTTGGTTAGTATTTGATTGTTATGGTTTTCCATCCTTCCTTAACAAGACTCCTAAAGCACATGAAGTAAAATCAATAATCAGTAAATAGGATGGAATTCAAACTAAAAAGCTTCTTCACAGCAAAGGCCTTACTGATTTTATGAAGGGTCAGATTTGCAGAGGTCTTCAGGCATTCTGGAAGCTCTTTCACATCTAATTGAAATGGGACTTTAAAAAAAAAGTTTCATCATATTTTATGGTTAAAAACCTTTAAAAAGTAGATTATTTTAATTTATGTTTCTCTAATGATTATCTTTCATTGTTTTTAATAAAATGCCAAGCTATTCAGAAGGTATTAGATGGCTATTCAGAATGTACTAGACATGTCATTTAAATAAGTTTCAAAATAGTTATTTTCAGTGCATGTATCAGACATTTTACTAAAGGATATTGTGGTCTTATTTCTATCAAGAAATATCCTTTTTTCAAAAACTAAGATATTCTACTATCATGTATAACTATTTCTAAATTTTGTTTGTTTTTGTTTTGTTTTTTTAGTTTTGGTGGTGCTGAGGATTGAACCCAAGGCCTTATGCATCCGAGGCAAGCACTCTACCAACTGAGATATATCCCCAGGCCCCTGTCACGTATAACTAAAAAGAACAAATAAAATAAAATTTATTTATATTGACCATATTTCTAATAATGTATAAATGATGAACTGTAATATGGGGGGTTTTTGATCCCCTTATCCTCTTTCTTGTGCCAATGATTTTACCTTAGTAAATTGATTAGCCTGACTCAACCTATGATGGATCTTCTCAGAGAAATTCCAGTGTTTGGAAACTCAAATACAAATTGAAATATTTACCTATAACAACAACAAAATGTATATTTAATTTGCTAGAACAGAATCGATTTTATTAAAGGAGCCAAAAAAATGAATAGAAGATTATGTGTTTACTTCATGCTGAGGAAAAATTCCTATCAAAGTTTCAAGGAACTAGAAATGTTAACACTATAAAATACTAAAAGTTTCCATTCTTACTCCGGGATTGTATTTTTTACATTCATGACAAAGTGAACTGTGGTTAATTTACTTGATAATTTGATCAGTGTCTATTGTTGATTTAAATTAAATTTAAGGTCTAAAATGAATATTTCCCTGTCATTGGATTATGCAGATGAACTATTTTGCATTGATCAATGTAACTAGATAAAATCAAATTTGTTAATAGATGCCACCTCTTCATAATGTTCTTAGTATTATGACCCTATTACAAATTATTTAAGTTTTTACCCAAAGGAAGCAAAAGAATAAAAATGTAGTTTTGAAACCTCTATAATAATTGATAAAATCTTCTTCTGTTCCTTCTTCTCCTTCTCCTTCTTTTTCTTTTTTTGTCTTTTTTGTTTTTTCCTTGCATTATTGGGGATTGAACTCGGGCCTCTTGATTTTTTGAAAGGGTCTAAGTTGCCCAGGCTGGCTTTAAACTTGTAATCTTCCTATCTCCATTTCCCTAGTAACAGAGATCAGAGACCTTCACCACCAAGCCTGTTTAGAATATTCTTTTTAATTTTTAAAAATTATCAAACTTAATGAGTGTCTACTCTGTACCAGGACAAAAAGAAGACACATTTCCTAGTCTTTGGGGACCTAAAAGTTGCAAAAGGTAGGCAGAAAATTATAATACAGTGTAGTGATACAGCTCTGTGAAGGGTCCATGGAACAAACAGGAAGCCCTAACACAAATTTGGGGAAAGGAAAGGTTTTGTTTAGAAAACACCATCAGTTGCCTGGCACAGTGGCATATGCCTATAATCTCAGCTACTCTGAAGTGGAGACAGGAGGATCTCAAGTTCAAGGCCAGCTTGGGCAATTTAGGGACACCCTGAGAATTGTCTCAAAATAAAAAGAGCTGGGGTGTATCTCAGTCATAGAGAGCCCCTGGGTTCAATCCCTAGCATAAGAAAGAGAGGAGAAGAGGGGAGGGGATGAGAGGGGAGGGGAAGGGGGGGAGACAAGGCCACCAGATGGAACCTGTGGCCCTCAGTGTAAGTTTGATGTTTGCAGCCAGCTCATGGCAACTCTCTGGTAGGGAGTGAGCTAGAGAAACACATTTCTGACCTCATTGTTTCTAATCTCCAGACGATGCAGTCACTTATTTTGGCTGAACTGACCCTCAGCCTGAAGGCAAGGGAGCTCTTTGATGCATTCCATTCAGGGCAGACTCCTGTGGCACAGAATACAGGGACAACAGAGAGAGCTTGTGGAGTGGCACATATATTCTTACTGTGAACGCCACATGAAAATAGTGCCTTGTATACTGTATCAGAATTTTCGAGCCTAATTTGTTTCCAACACAGGAAAACCATTATTATAGGATAGTTTTGGTTTCTCTGCACCTTCTTTCTTTTTTCCCTTGTGGATCAAACCCAGGGCCTAGTGCATGCTAGGCAAGTGTTCTACCACCACCATCAGACCCCTATACTTCCTTTGAAGGTTTTTTTTTTTTTTTTTTTTAAACAGAAAGGAACTAAAAAAATTAATGCTATAAGATAGAGGTGTTAAAAAATCCAAATATAATGATACTTCATATATTAATAGAAATATTGGAAATACCACTTAATTTTTTATTATTTAGTGTCAGGGATTAATGGAGCACTGGAGTCTATGCTCCCTTGTCCCTGGAGGCATTCTGGCATTGGCAAAAGGTTGGTAAAACTGTGACAAGTCTAAAAATTCTGTTGAATTGGTGATTCCATTGGAAGCACCAGGTATGTTTGGGGGTCAAAACAAAATGTCCTGGCATTTAGATTGTATTCACTGCATGAAAAAAGTGATGGTATAATTTTTATGGAAGACTCCTGCCCTAATACTCAGCACTCGTGATCTAATAGTATAGGATTCCTTTGTGGAATGTCAGCTCACCTTATACTGAAATTATACATGTTGCACTAACATTTAAATGCTTATATAAATATGGAAATAACAAAATTAAATTATAATTCTTTCTATTTTAATTTTAAAGTTAAGGATCATATAAATGATAAAGAAAATGCAGCATATACACTCAATGAAATATTACTCAGCTGTAAAAAAGAATGAAATCTTGTCATTTGCAGCAAAATGGAAGGAACTGGAGGATGTTATGTTAAGTAAGTCAAGTGCAGAAAGACAAATACTGCATATTGTCTCTCAAATGTGAAACCTAAAAAAGTTGATTTCAAAGGAAAAAGGAGTAGAATAGTGATTATTAGAGATTAGTAAGGGTAGTGGTTGGGGGGATATGGGGAGGTTGGATAATGTATACCAAAATACAGTTAGATGGGAGGAATAAATTCTAGTGTTCTTTAGCACAATAAGGTGACTAGTTTGTAATCATCTATTAAATATTTGAGAAGAATTAGAAGAGGGGCTCAAAGTCTCCAAATATAAAGAAATGGTAAAATAGAAATGCTTATTACCCTCATATGATCATTATGCGTTATAGACATATTAAAATATCACACTGTACACCACAAGTATGTATAATTATTATGACTTAATTAATAAGAAAAAAAGGATCATGAAGAATGGATTTAGTATTTAGTATTTTTATATAACTAAATTTATAATATATTTAGTATTTTATTTAGAATATTTTTATATAACTAAATAAAAAAATTTCCACTCCTTCCAGAAAACAAATTCAAGCAATCACCCAAAACAACAAAAACTCAGAAACAATATGATGTGTTACTAGGTTTGAACATACTATTTTCTACTAAACTAGATTTGGGGAGCCATCTGCTGGTAAATTGACAAGTAGTCATTGATTTTTTTTTTTAATGGATGCTGGAGAATTTATGGAATGCCCAATTAGATTTGAATTTTAGGTCTATAAAAATAATGTTTTAACATTGAAGTATGTCAATATAGTACAGTATTTACTCCATATGCCAATATTCCAAAACTACCTTGTTTTAAATTTAGAATTATAACGCTCTTTCAAGTGACTAAGGAAATGTTTTCTTCAAATCCAGATAGCATGCGTGATTATTAGGACTGCTAAATTTGCACTGGTATATGAACATTACTGCAGCATGAAGGCTTGCCTTCTTCCATTCTATATTATTTCTAACTCTTTGTCTATCTTACATTTTTCTTTTTCTAGGTTGTCCCCCTCCCCCATCACTTTCTCTATTTTTTTTTTTTTTTTTTTTTTTTACTGTATAGGGGATTGAATCAGGGGTCCTCTACCACTGGGGCTATATCCATAGCCCTTTTTATTATTTTTTTTTTAAATATTTGTTTAGTTGTTGATGGGTCTTTATTTTATTCATTTATTATTTATAATGTGGTGCTGAGGATCGAACCCAGTGCCTCACGCATGCTAGGCAAGCGCTCTACCACTGAGCTACAGCCCCAGCCTGTATTTTGCTTATTTTTATGTGGTGTTAAGGATTGAACTCAGTGCCTCACATGTGCTAGGCAAGAACTCTGCCACTGAACTACAGCCCCAGCCCCCATAGCCCTTTTTATTCTGTATTTTGAGCCTGGGGCTCATTAAGTGGCCCAGGCTGTCCTCAAATTTGCAATCCTTTTGCCTCTGCCCCCTGAGTAACTACAATTACAGACATGTGCCACCACGCCCACATTTGCTATCTTCTTAATTGAGCTATCCTTCATCAATGTATTTCTTTACTGCTGCTGTAGCAGTCTGAGTCAATTACAGTTGATAAATGATAAACCAAGAGAAGTCATTCTATTTTGTGTAACATATTTCTTGTGTGTGTGTGTGTGTGTGTGTGTGTGTGTGTGTATTGAACCCAGGGCCTTGTGTATGAAGGCAAGCACTCTACCAACTGAGCTATATCCCGAGCCCTATGTAGTACCTTAATTGCAGATTCTATTTATGTTTTAAACAATGAAAGAGATATACATACATATTTATTTTTGACCTTTAAAGACTTTTTCCTCTTGAGTGCTGAGTATAAAGCCCAGGCCTTGCCCATACTAAGTCTGTACTATACCACTAGCTAGCTACAATCTCCAACCCAGACCTTACAATTTTATTTTATTTTTTATTTTGGTACTGGGGATTTAACCTAGGAGTGATTAGCCACTGAGCTACATCTCCAGCCGTTTTTATTATTATTATTATTATTATTATTTGGGGGGAGGAATAGGATCTCACTAAGTTATTCAGGGTCTTACTAAGTTAATAAGGTTGGCTTTGAACTTGCCATCCTCCTGCCTCAGCCTCCGGAGTCACTGGGATTATAGGCATGTGCCATCATGTCCGCAGACTTTACAAATTTTAATTTATGTTTCCATTAGTAATATATTCAAATGGATTTAAAATTTTTAAAAATACAAAGGGATATTCAGGCTCCCACCCCTATCCTTCAGGTACCCAAAATTTCCTTGACATGGAGGAAACCTCCAGTCTGTGAGGTCTTCAGTCAGCTGCAGGGAGGACATAATTCTAAAGGAGAGGGTGCAGTAGGGTTCCCTCTCAGGGGAAAAAAGTATGATAGATGACAAAAGGCATTTTTTTCCTCATAACTATGGTTTTCAATTTAATGGCTTAATTTTATTTTGCCTATGGAGCAAATAAAATGTAAATTTTGGTTTTATCTGAATGATTTCCCATAGTTTCAAAATTTAATTGACTTAAGATATGTATTATAAAATATTACAAAGTGGAGATATTGCTCCATGACAGTGGCAGTTAAATTGGGTGAGAAAAAACAACATGTTTTTGTCTCATTTCGGACATCTTTCTTTTCTTCTCTATCTTACTTCCTGTCTTCAGTCATTCATAGGGAGAAAGCGTTCAGAAGGCCTGTGTTCAAACTCCAGCTTGTCTATTTCTGTTTGTAATTCTGAATTAAATTAACTTTTAAGTCATCTATAAATTCAAGCTTATGCTCTTGTAATGAAGATTAAATTAAATGATATATTTGAAATACAATGGCCTCCATTCAAAGCCCGCCAGCAGCAAACCTCTAATAGAAACAGTCGGGTGTATTACTTCTCTACAGTGTGTGCCCTGTGGGGAACTGTGAGCACTTGGATAAGAGGGTGTTAGGAAGCATTTATTACAGGATTCAGGTCACGGTTGGAGCTCTTGTGGGAGAGTCCAAGGACATAGGGGTTCCCTCTGGATTGATGCTCTCAGAATTCAGGGACAATCTATAACAGGTATCTCAATATTTACTATAGGGAGGGCAGACTCCCTCTAAGGGAGGCTAAAATTCTAAAGGTAATGAATCTGCACTGACTCCTATTAGCTGTAAAAGGAGTTATTTGGTGTTTTATGGTTGCACAGTGACCTTGTTTTTATCTGTGCTTAAACAAAATTATGAAGTGGTCTTGTTTTTCTCACTTTCTTATGATCTGAGTTACCTTGACTGGTGTTAGTGGTGTTGGCGTTTTGTGAGATTATGTCCAACGGGAGCATCCACTGCCTGGCTGGATAACAGACAGCTTTTATCTTTCTTAGAAAGCATCTAGCTCCTAATAGATGCTCAGTAAGACTTGGTTACATCTGGACTGTATCTGAATTACTTAATGATTCATTGTTTTGTCTTATCACTGGACAGTGACCCCCCAGAGGACAGAGGACATGGTTCATTCAACTATCTCCTCCAACTGATAGAGGTGCTTAATACTACTGAAATGAGATATGCTTGTAAGGCCTTGCTGTTTGTGATTCTGCTTTTCTGTCCTGTGTCCTACCTCCCTTCCTGCCTCTTCATCAACTATAGTAAACAAGTACAGACAGAAAGGCTTACAAAGCAGTGATTTCTGTGGCACAATCACAGAATGACATTGTTTTATAAAGGGCAGTCAAGACAGAAATTTTACCTGTTTGGGTTTTTTGTTTTTGTTTTTTAATGTACTGGGAATTTAACCCAGTAGGGCTTTACCACTGAGCTATATCTCCAGCCTTTATTAAATTTTTTAAATTTTGAGACAAGGTCTCTCTAGTTGCTTAGGACCTCACTAAGTTGCTAAGCCTGACTTCGAAATTTTGATCCTTCTGTCTCAGCCTCCTGAGTTCCTAGGATGACAGGCGTGCGCCATCGCGTCCCAAAGAAATTTTACTCTTTATTCTTCTAAACATTTAAGAAGGCCCATATGCAAGTACAGAGTTTCTCTTATTTCTAAATCTCCATTATTTAAAATTCTCCTGTAGCCAGAAACTTCCAGGAGCCTCTCACCGTCCTCACTATAACCTTACACACGCGCCCCCACCTCATGGCCCCCCTCCTTTTTCTGTGCTGTGGTTTGCACAGCACCTCACAGCACACTGAAGAACCTGCCAAGTGGCATCCAAGAGAGTGAAATTTGTTTTCCACCTTGAATTATTCTCTCAGGCTCTGGTTGACTTTTTCTGGTTCTATATTCTTTTCAGAGTTGGATAGATTTTTATTTCCTTTTTTGTTTGTTTGTTTGTTTTTTAAATATTTATTTTTTAGTTGTAGGCAGACAATATCTTTTATTTTATTTTTATGTGGTGCTGAGGATCGAACCCAGTGCCTCCCGTATGCTAGGCGAGCGTGCTACCACTGCGCCATAACCCCAGCCCCATAGATATTTATTTTCTTGCAATGGTTGGCTACATTTTTCAGATTAATGTTCCCATGGAAGAAAAATTCTAGAAAACATGACAATCATAAAAAGTGTGAAAATAGAATCAAAATAAAATCATTTGCATCAAGCCCTAACCAAACATAAATAAATAAATGACTAAGTCGGGGAGGTTACTAAGGAGGAGATCTCATACACATATGTCTGATAATAAGATCTATCACAAGAGACTGCTAGAACCACAACCTTGCACAAAGGCCACTGCAACCTTACACAAACAGTCCTTCACCAGGACATCTGCCTGGCAACCTTGGACTGATGCTACCCCATTACCTTGTAACCAAAGGATTACTGTTTCAAAATAATTTTTGTAATCCTTGCCTTTAAAATTTTTCCTTGCCTCAACCTCCTTGAATACACACACAGTTTCTTATGGCACATCTAGTCCCATTGCAGTGCTTGCTACTCCCAAATAAATATGTTACTTTAGGAGAACCTGTTATTTAGATTGACAGAAGCTTCAAAGAGCTTACAGAATAGTAAAGAATTGAACATCCAAAATCAAAGCTAAACCAGAACCCCAGGAAGGTGATCCTGCATAGCATCTGCTTTTGCAATGAAAGCATTTGTTGTTCCCAGAAAATGTGACCCTTCATTCCGATGACCTGACAGGTGAGGAGATAGAAATGAAAACAGGGTCCACTGAAGATGTAAAGTCTGGTAAGAGGCTTTCCCCCATAGCAAGCTGGGAGCCAAGGGGCTATGCCATCGGCGCTAGGGTGAACCATAAGTAAATGAGACCTCAGAGAGATTTTCTGTGTAGGTTTGGGAATCTCAAGTCTGGGACCTGTTGGTCTCATGTTGGTTGTGCACCTAGGAATCTAACAAAAACAAATGCAAATCTTCTTTGGAAGAAGGAGCTTTTCATCTAGGTCTCAAATTATTCCCATAAACAATATTTTAGGTACAGTGGACCTAAATGATAATGAAAGGTACAGAGATATTCTGTAACAGTGATGGAAAACCTTATCCATTAAAATAAAGAGCAAAGCAAGACCTCATTAAATGGCAGCACCATGAAAAAGCTTTAGGGCTAAACTTTAGTTAACGATGTTATTAACAGTGACACATAGACAGAGGTTCATGAATTGAAGTAGAATGTTCAGAGCAAAGAATTGGTGGACAGGAGGGCAAAGAGCCCTACTCCAGTAGGTGCCAGTCAGCACCCACTGGCCAAGACTGACCCTCAACCTCTTTTATAAGCAAAGTTTTCCTGGCACAGACCTATATAGTTTTTTAAAATGTATACATCATGCTACAGCAACATAGTAGAGCAGTTGTGATAAACTACACCCCCTGAAGCCTAAAATATTTACTATCTGTCCATTTTCAGAAAAGGTTTGCCAGCTCCTGGATTTGAACACCAGAAACAGCTGATGTGACCAAGTGATTGCTTTGAATCCTTCCAAAGTTGAGAGTATATCAGCCCCTGGGAGAGGGAATAAGCTCATGGTCTAATGCAAATTTTGCATCTTCCTCTCACTTACCTATGTTTATTTGAACATAATATTCTCTTCATGTCTATTATTTGAGTAAAATTGATCCTCCCCAATATCATTATACTTGTCAATTATTTACATATCTTTACCATCTTATACTCCTTGTAATGTGGTATCTATTTATTCTTTCCACTCTCCTACTACTAATTTTTCACTACTTTATTTTCTTCTTTTCTCTTCCTCTTCCTTTTCTTTCTCACCTTTCTTCTTCTCTTCCTTTTTCTCCTCCTTCTTCCTCTTCTATTTTATTCAATATTTATTTATTAAACACTATGTAAGACAGTATTCCAGACTTTGGGGACATGGCAGTAATAAGACAATCTCTGCCATCACAGTGCTCACATTCATACCCCAGTCTGAAAAGCACAGGCACAGTATGTTTGTTCGGAGGTCACAAACAAGTTAACATTACCAAAAAAGGTTTCAGCAAGTTCAAAGCCAGCCTCAGCAAGGGTGAGGCACTAAGCAACTCAGTGAGACCCTGTCTCTAAATAAAACAGAATAGGGCTGGGGATGTGGCTCAGTAAAAAACTCAGAGTGATCATCCCAAGGAAAGCAAACTTGCTTCCACAGTCTTGTCATATTGCTGTCAATCCAAAGCAGAAAAGCCCCCTAATAATGACACATTTTTTAAGGGGGTACTGGGGATTTTTTTTTTTTAGCAATTAATTTTTTAATTGGTGTATACAAATTATACAAAATTGTAGATTTCATTATGGCATATTTATATGTACATATAAGATGATCAATTTCACTCCCCAGGTACTGGGGATTTAACCCAGAGATACTTAACCACTGAGCCACATCCTCAACCCTTTGTTTATTTATTTATTTTTATTTTGAGACAAGGTCTTGCTAAGTTGCTTAGGGTCCCACTAAATTGCTGAGGCTGGCTTTGAAATTACAATCCTCCTGCCTCAGCCTCCCAAGCTGCTGAGATTACAGGCGTGCTGCACCGTACCTGGCAATAGTAACACGTTCTTAATATTCAACCTGAACAACAACAGTGAGAAAAGATTGGGAGCCACTGTCTCCAAAGAACCACAATGCCACATGTGATTTGGTATGCATGCCCTATCAGAATGTTCTCACCTCTAAGTTACTGAAAGAGATTTTCCTTTTTGAGTATGAAAGAGCCATTGTGGAAGGGCATATGACAGATGAAGTAAATTATATTTCAGAAAGTCACCAATGCCCCATGGCTAACCTTTTTAACTTCATTGAAAATTTAAAAATAGCTTCTGCTTCAGTCTCTGTGCAAAGCCTCCCCACTCTAGTTTCTGTCAATTAATTTTTAAAAACATCTTCTCTAGGAGAATGTGATTTTTATCATGTCAATTTTTCCCCCAGAAAGCTGAATGAATATAAAATATGATTCTGGAAAATAAGCAATACTAATAATAGAGTCCAAACCTGTAATGCATTTTACCCAATCATTTCAGTGTTTTCATCTCTAAAATCAGCTCTGTGCTTTGGACATTAAACTGTACATAAAATGGAATTGCTGCAGAGGTCCCTGTTTGTTTCAGACCCAGGAACCCACGGATGGCAAACCAGCTTGATTTTTGTTTCTTTGTTCTCTTCTTGAATCCTACGTTGTCTACTCCATTTCTCTGGGTGTGTAGTTTGTACTGTTGTTAGAATACTTTCAAAGGAGGCTGGGAGTGTAGTTCAGTGACACAGTGTTTGTCTAGCATGTGCAAGGTCGAGGGTTCAATGCCTAGCACTCAAAAAAATAAAAATAATAATACTTTCAAGTTGAAATGTGTGTTCATGAAACGTAGTCAATAGATTTGGTGAGAACGAGTTTATTGACATGACTCTGCTTTGAATAAATTTTCAAATATCAATTGATGAATAAGGAGCCATCTCTTATGTTGCTCATTCCCTTTGTTTTCTTCTTTTGGATAGAACATCTCAAAATTGGCTAAATTTCTGAAAGTATATGACATTGCATTACAGGCTTATCAAAATTCCTGTTACTTCTCAAGATATTATAGAAGATATAGATGCAAATAATTAAACAAATGCTTCAAAAAAGTTACCAAGTTCAATGTAATATACAAAGGAAGTTTATGTTATATTTTCATTTATTATCCTCAGGACAGGGAAATTAAGGATTTTTTTTTAAGTACTGGGGATTGAACCCAGAGCATTTTGTCACTGAACTATATTCTTAGCGCAATAACTAAATCATATTATTTGTTTGTTTATTTATTTATTTTTGTAGTACTGGGTCTTGAATCCAAGGTCTCATGCATGCTAGGCAAAGCTCTACCACTGAGCTACACTCACCAGCCCCTAATTAATATGTACTTTTGTTGTTGTTGTTTAGATTATGTACTTTGTTGTTGCTTAGATTATGTACTTTGTTGTTGTTTAGATTATGTACTTTGTTGTTGCTTAGATTATGTACTTTGTTGTTGTTTAGATTATGTACTTTGTTGTTGTTTAGATTATGTACTTTGTTGTTGTTTAGATTATGTACTTTTGTTTGTTTTAGATTATGTACATTTTTGTTGCTGTGGGCTTTTTCTTTTTGTTTTTGTTTTTTTTAGCATGTTGTCATTTTTTTAATATCTTTATTTTGTTTATTTATCTATTTTTATATGGTGCTGGGGAGCAAACCCAGTGCCTCATGCATGCTAGCCAAGTGCTTTGCCCCTGAGCCACAACCCCAGCCCCTGCTGTGAGCTTTTATTTAATAAGCTTGCTGACTTAAAAATTGTCAATTTTTGCCACCTAAGACTATAATTTCACACTATCTCTATATAAATGGTGGTTGAATAGTACGTATGATTACACATAGAAATGTTTAAATACCAGCATGTGCACTGTATACAAAATTTAACTCAAAATGTATTAAAGACTATTAGTTGGCAAAGGACACTATGAAGGAAAATGAAAAGAAGGTGGGCATGGTGGCGCACATCTATAATCCTGAGGCAGGAGGATGGCACATTTGAGATCAGTCTGAACTACTTAGTGACCTAGTCTCAAAATCAAAAAACAAAAAAGGGTGGGAATATAGCTCAGTGGTAAAAGCATCTCAGATTCAATCCCAGATGTGGCAAAAAAAAAAAAAAAGAGAAAGAAAACCCACATAATAAATAGGATAAAATACTTTAAAGCCACATACCTAATTAGGGATGTGCATCTAGAATTTATTTAGAAACTCTTATAATTCACCTATAAAAAGATAAATAACCTAATTTAAAAATATTCATCAACTGATAATCAGATATACAATATGTGATTTATCTATACGATGGAATATTATTTGGTCATAATAAGAATGAAGTACTAATAAGTGATACAACATGAATGAACCTTGAAAACATCAGGCTAAGTTTAAAAAAATGTCAGACAAAAATGTCACCTATTGTATGATTTTGTATGAAATGTCTAGAATGGGTCAATCTGTAGAGACAGAAAGTATATTAGTAGTTGCCAGGGATACAGGGGAAGGAGAGAGAACTGACTGGTAATGGATACAGTTCCTTTTTCCTTGTTTTCTTGTGTGTGTGTATGTGTGTATAAGATACTGGGAACTAAATCCACAGGTGCTCTACACTGAGCTACATACCCAGCCCTTTTTCATTTTTATTTTAAGACCGAGTCTCCCTTTGTCAGGCTAGCCTCCAACTTGTGATCTTCCTGCCCTCAGCCTTCTGAGAAGCTGGGATTACAATTGTACACCACTGCACACAGCTGGATGCAGGAGTTTCTTTACCCTTTATGAGGTTTTATATGGGTTGATGAAAATGTTCTGATGGGGTAATGGCTGCACAACTTTGTAAATATGCTTAAAAATACTCAGCTATGTACTTTTAAAGGTTACATTTTATGGCACATGAATTATGTCTTAGTAAACAAATTGAGGGGAAAAAATGCCAGTGTATGGCTGAGATTAAACTCATATAAACTGTAAAACAGAGTTAATTTTGTCTTATTTATAAATACAAGGGTGATGCCGCCTGAATCCCAGCAACTCAGGAGGCTGAGGCAGGAGGATCACAAGTTCAAAGCCAGCCTCAGCAATTTATGGAGACCCTAAGCAATTAGTGAGATCCGTCTCAAAACTTTTTTTAAAAAGGAGGGTGATGATGCTGGGGATGCAGCTCAGTGGTTAAATAGCCCTGGGTTCAATCCTCAGCACCAAAATTTTAAAATAGAAGTAAAAAATATATAAAAACATAAAGATGGCATCAGAGTAGTTTTAAAATGTTATTATGTAGTACATATTTATCAGGCTTAAGAATCTAAGTAGAAAATTAAAAATTATTTACGACACTGGTGTTGACTTTGAGAAAAAATAAAGTCACAATTTATGAATAGTAGAAGGAAAGAAGCTGTTAGTAGTTCCCAACATAATTTATCAAATGAAAAATGACTTTCATGACCATATTGACAAATACTTGTCTATACCTTTGTAAAAGAATGTGATGAGCATTTGAATAGATTATGTGCTAAGACCAGCATTAGGGGACGTTCTATAGGACTTACATAAGAATCAAACCAGAAGAATGAGAACTTATACTCCATTTATGTATGATGTGTCAAAATGCATTATATTGTCATGTATAACTAATTAGAACAAATAAAAATAAATAAAATTAAAAAATCATTGAAAGAAAAAAAGAATTGAATGGCAATACTTGCTTGAAGTCTGGTGAAGGAAACGAGACTGATTCTGCTGACGCAGTTAGAAAGCAACTAACCAGACGGTATGTCTGGATTCCTAGGCTTGCAATGCCCAATGTTCTTGACACTCTACCCCAAATTTCTCTTGTTGCAGGTCCAGCCTTCCAGTACTCAGGGTGATAGAGTTCCACAATGGGGCAAGCACTGCCACTATGAGCCAGGCATCTAAATCCTGATAATTAAATTATTACAAAAATGAAAATAAGCTGGGCACGGTGGTGCACACCTGTAATCCCAGTGGCTTGGGAGGCTGAGACAGGAAGATCATAAGTTCAAAGCCAGCCTCAGCAATGGCGAGGCGCTAAGCAACTCAGTGAGACCCTGTCTCTACATAAAACACAAAATAGGGCTGGGGATGTGGCTCAGTGGTTGAGTGCCCCTGAGTCAATCCCCAGTCCCCCTGCCCCAAAATGAAGATAAGACATAGTTTAGCCATATCTAGACTTATGGGAAGGAAACTATAAGAAGGGATTTTGGTTATCAAAATGTTAAGAGCTCTTTTTCCCTGTTGAACGTCCCCAGTTCTGTCTACCCTGTCATAATCATACTAATCTGAAAGGAACAGCCATGGAATTCGTGGTTAGGAAGCAAGCACTCGTGTTTCTCAAGGGACCCACATAAATATATATTTCTATTTTCCTATTAGCAGAGATATTCAAAGTGGATGCCATAAATATTTAGAACAGAATTTAAAGCTATTTATCAGGGTAGACAACATGAGATTAAGTTGCCATTTAACCTCACCATTAATTTTTTTTTTCCTAAAAAAATCAAACAATGGATTTTGGATTCTATAGTCAGCCAACCTAAATATTTGCCATTAGTCATTAGCTGTGTAACCTTGGCCAAGTCATTTAATCTCTCAGCTTTGGTTTCCTCGTTTGTAAGACATAAATTATAGTATTTCCTACCTTGCTGAGTCACCCTGGGTGATGTCTAAGGATGAGCAAGTTAGAGGGATGTGGAGCTGCAGGAAGTCAATTATGGTGTTCCTGGCAAAGTAAACAGCACATTCCAAGTCCCAGGGCTGAAAGGGCACATGGCATGAAAAAAAGTTAGATTAATGGGAACAGGGCAGGGAGTAGGGAGAGCAAGAGGAGGGGTTGAGTCACACAGGTGACAAAACAGTAGGAAACCATCATGAGGGTTTAAGGAGGCAAGGGACCTGGTCTGAGTTTTTGGGACATCACTGCAGAATGTAGCATGGATTAGGGTGAGGCAAGGCTGGAGACAGAATGACTAGTTAGGTGACTAGGAGGGGTAATCTTGGTGAGAGCGAATTCCCGAACCAGGACAGATGGTGAGAAGGGACAGGAGGAGGAAATATCTTGGAGGGTAATCTGCAGGACTTCATCATGAATTGGAATGAGATATTAGAGAGGAGGGATCAAGGATTGTCCTGGCATGAACTACTTGGGGCCATTCACTGTGCTGACGCCATGAAAGTAGAGATTTGGGGAGATTTCAATTTTAGAAATGTTAGGCTCGAGGTGCCCCTGAAGATAACTAAATGGGTACCTGTCTAAATCTCAGGAGAAGTGTTGACCCAGAGCCGTAGAGCAGTGGGTCGTGGCTACAGTTTGGATCTGAAATATCCCCCTAAAGGCCCATGTGTTGAAGGCTTGTCCCCAGTCCAAGGTGCTACTGGAAGATGGTGGAACCTTTAAGAGGTGGGACCTAGTGGAAAGAAGTTAAGTCATTGAGGCATATCCCTGAAGGGGATGTTAGGGCCCTGGACAATGTGTGCCTCTCTTTTTGCTTCCTAGCCTCTGAAACCAGGAGCCCAAATAAACCTTCCATCCTTTTAAGTTTGTTATCTCAAGTATTTGTTACAGCGGTGGAAAGCTGACTAACAGAAAGCAACCTGGAGAAGGACATTGCCGCTTTGGCAGGAGATGAGATGGGAAAAAAGTAGAATGGGAAGAAAAGGCATCTCAGGAGACAACTGTGAGGAACAGAGTAAGAAAAGGACAGAAGAGAGGAACCTGAAGATGAAACAGGGGTGAGGCCAGGAGGAAGACGGACAGTCACAGGATCACTGTGTCACAGAAGCCAAGGAAAGGAAGAGGTGATGAGATGTGTCAAATGTTGGAGACAGGTCAGTAGAATGGAAACCAGAATTTTCTTTTGAATTTAGCAACAAGTTTGGTTTCAGTGGAAATCCAGATTTCAGTAAGCAGACGAGTGACTTAATATAAGGCAGGGGAAAGAATTCTTTTAAGATATGGGTCTGTGGCATAGCTGGAGGGAGATATAGCATTAAGTGGAATTTTCTTAATGCAACAGCAAGAAAAGGTAGGAGATAGTTAACTAAGTTTTAATGATAAAGGGAAGTCAACCAGTTAAGAGGGAGAAGTTGAAGACATAGGAGAGAAGGTTTTTAATTAAGAGATCAAGATACTGTGGAAGGAGGCTGGGGTTGTGGCTCAGTGGTAGAGTGCTTGCCTAGCACTGGGTTCAATTCTCAGCACCGCATATAAACAAATAAAGACCATTGACAACTAAAAAAAATTAAAAAAAAAATATTGTGGAAGGTAAGAAGCATTTACCTTAGACAGGAAGAGAATGAGAGGAGGAGGAGGAGGATGCTTGGGATGCATTGAAGTCTGGGCTTCTGCAGTAGGTGCTTGAGCCGGCTCCTACTAAGGGCATTGTTACATTTTAGGAACTTTATGAGCTGGTTAACATCACATTAATAGCTAGAATTTGGCCACAGTGGGAAATTTTACACTACAGCTATCACCAAACACATGACAAGACTTCCCAATATTAAGACTACCAGACAGCCAGTTATTAGGCACTTACACCACGGTCAGGGTAGGAAAGTGAAGGTGTTTCTATCTGAATAACATTATTTTTTTCCAACAGGCAAGTTGATGACATGCTGGTATCAAAAGCCTGAGGGAAGCTGGACGCAGTGGCGCAAGCCTGTAATCCCAGCACTTAGGGAGGCTGAGACAGGAGAATAGTGAGTTCAAAGCCAGCCTCGGCAACAGCAAGGTGCTAAGCAACTCAGTGAGACCCTGTCTCTACTTAAAACACAGAATAGGGCTGGGGGTGCAGCTCAGTGGTCGAGTACCCCTGAGTTCAATCTCCAGTACCAAAAAAAAAGTCTGAGGGAGGACTGGGGTTGTGGCTCAGTGGTAGAGCGCTTGCCTAGCATGTGTGAGGCACTGGGTTCAATTCTCAGCACCACATATAAATAAATAAAATAAAAGTCCATTGACAACTAAAAAAATTTTTTAAAAGTCTGAGGGAAGGGAAGAGGTTGAATTCTGTAAAACACTTTGGACAAAGAGAGACAGAGAGCCACCTGGGAAAATGCCAAATGGCTGCCATGCTGTTTTGAGGACCAGTCAAAGCTGAGGGCCATGAGGCTACAGTAGAACCAGTAAATGCAGCTGTATAATTTCTCCTGAAAGCTCAGCAGCCTGGGGATCTCAGCAGAGAGGAGCCAGCGCCAGTCTTTGGCCTGCCAATCATGACAGAAGAGTGGAATGCAGCAAGCTATTGGCAAGAGTGGCTGCAGCAATGGGCCACAGACCCTAAACTGTAAATGAAAAGAGACAAGACAGGAGCAGGTGGAAGGGCCTCTTGTTCTTGGTATCACATGCTCTCCGTCTCCTTACTGCCCAGGTTTCATTTTTGTATGTTTGCCCTCTCATTCAGCAGTGGTCCTTTTAGAATGTGGCATCCAGATCCAAGCTTCTGTCTTGCACAATGTTCCAGCTTGATCTCACCATCAAAGGCCTTATCCTTGTCCTTGCTTATTTTTGAATTGATACTTTAAAGATTGGAATGACCAATGTCATCAGCAGCACTTAGAATTATTATTAATCACACAGGAGAAATGAGCTGTGGCAAAGACGGGCAGATTTTTAAGTTAGTAAGGATGGATCTGATATTTGAAAATCAGCTCTGTGTTAGCTTGATCCATGGCACCAGTGAAGAATCATGGGTGTCCTGTAATATACACCTCACTCTACATCATCAATAGCAAATATAATTGCCATGAGAATATTATTTTGTGAATTATTAGAAGTGTGTACCAATATTAAGTAATATGGGGGAACTTGAGAGAGCTAATGTAAAAACTCAAAATAACCTTCAAATGAGTTCATTTTCTCAAATGAGTTTAACCCCTGAGAGGAAATCATTCCTAGATTATACAGAATTCATTTATGAGGTTTGATGGGAAGCTGACCTAGTGTTGGGACTTTTGATGGGGGCAGAATTACAAAGACTAACACATCTGCTATTAAAAGATGGGGCTCCAGGGCATAGGAACTATTACTTTAATTTCAAATGACTATGAGTTTTGTAGCTGATACCTATTTATATTTCCTAAAATATGCTAGTGAGTACACCTGTTAGAAGTTTTGTGTAGTTGGTGTTCCTCATTCCCCATGTCACTCTTCCATCAGATTAAGTAAATTGAGCATAAGGCCAGTTTTAAAAATTCTTAATACATGTACACAACAGGAATTTACTTTCTGAATTTAAAAAGTCATTTCACTGAGATAACTAGATTGATGACACTCTTACACTTGCAGTTCATCTGACTACCCAACAAATATAATTCGCATTCACCTACTGCCCTGTGATTAGCTGATATTGTGAGATGGACTTGTCTAGACTCAGTGATGCTATGGCTTTAAATCTTGCCCTCTTAGGATGCACATAAAAGTAAATGGTATGCAATTTGCACACCAGGGAGTGTGTTTCCTCATCCTAATAATGATCTCATTGCATTTCCCACTCGAATAGCTGACCCTCCCAAAAAATAGAAAACAAAGCTATTTATTTAGTTTTCATTTTTGCAGTGCTGGGGATCAAACCTGGGGCCAGAAGCATGCTGGCTACATCACCTACCCACCCCTATTTGTTAACCTTGAAGTATTTGGACGTGAGGTAAGAAAGAATAGAAAGTATACAGGTCATTTTTTTCTCTATGTCACTCTCTACATTGACCAGCAAGGGGAGTCAGAGGAACAAGTACAGCTTTTGGCATTGAGACTAGTGAGCACACCTCTCATGATTGATGATTAGCCATGATGTGTCCTGCACTGAACTTTCTGTGTAACATGGCTTATATTTTACTGTTATACACCAATCTAGCTTTCTTTTTCTCTAATAGTTTGCTGACCAGAACTTAACTGTGAACTTCAAAGTAAAACACCTGTTGGAATGGTGAGACATGGGAATGAAGCAAGATTTCTCTGTCCAGGTGGCTTGAAAACCTAATTGTGGCCACAAGTAGCCCAAACCCCCTTAATGCGGATAAGACAGCATGCAACTGGCTTCAATAAAAAGGGATTTAAATGGAAGGGAGGTGGCCTTGAGGAAAGCTGGCCAGGACAGCCAGGACTGAAGAGGCCATTGTTCTGAGTTCTGCCAGGACTTAAGGAGATTGATAAGGCTGCCGCTTTCCAGAACTGAAGGGTCAGGTCAGCCCAGAAAACACCCAGGGCTGAGGCGCTCCTGAGCCTCTGGCTCCCAGCCACTCAGGTGCTGGACATTCAAAGGTATAGAGAGAAGTTGCAGAGAGAGCCCTTTGGAGGGATCTGGGGAGACCCTTCTACCCTGTGAGCAACCCAGGACAGTGTTCACTTCTTTAAATCATCTCTCATGCCTCTTAGCCCCAACCAAGTGTTTCTGTGCTCTGCTGTGGGGTTCCTCTGCCGTGGCTATGCCACAGTAACAGTTAATCACTAACCACTCTCACAGATAACGGTTCACTTTGTTTGCTTAGTTTGGGACCAGGATCAATGATTATATCCCCCGCTTAGTGCCTCTATCCTGCTCTCACAATCCCCATCCTGGATACTGAACATGAATCAGTAACCATCAGTTTTCTCTCTGTGGGGGTCAAATTTTAATTTCAATATTTAAAAAAATATCTTGTGCTAGAGATGTAGCTCAGTGGGAGGCCCTTGTTTGACTCACAGCATCACATACACAAAAATCAATCAATGGGGGCTGGGATTGTAGCTCAGTGGTAGAGTGCTTACCTTGCAAGCGTGAGGCCCTGGATTCAATCCTCAGCAACACATAAAAAGAAATAAAATAAAGATATTGTGTCCATCTACAACTAAAAAAAAAATATTTAAAAAGCCAATCGATCAATGGATAAAAACCATTTTCAATAAGCTATGTGTCCTGTGCTTTGCCTTTGCAGAGAGGAGAGAATCTGAAAGTGCAGATTTTATTTCTGGCTCTGCTACTTACTAGTTGAATGATCTTAACTAACTCATTTAAGTTTTGAGTTTTACTGTGTTTGTATGTACAAAAATGGGAAGGGTGGACTAACTGAGTAGACAAGTTCCAGACTTGAGAGTCAAGCAAACCAGGATTTTAGTGCTGGTTATTTCTTGCATATTCGGGTGACTTTAAGCAAATGACTGTTGGCATTGTTTTAAGGCTTTAATGTGATCATGTATGTGAAGCTTTTAGCATCATATATAGAACACAAGAAGCACTCAACAAACGATAGTTATCATGAGATACATGATAATGATCATAATTATTAAAGGTCTTGGGAACCTTTGTTTTAAACTCTACAATCCAATCACTTAAAGGTGAAGTGTTGAGGGGCTGGGGCTGGGGCTCAGTGGTAGAGCGCTTGCCTGGCATGCGTGAGGCACTGGGTTCGATCTTCAGCACCACATAAAAATAAGTAAATAAAATAAAGATATTGTGTCCATCTACCACTAAAAAAAAAAAAAGCTGAAGTGTTGAGATCAATTGCTGCAAATAAGCGTACTCATTTGATTCCACTTCTTAAGGAAGTTTAAGAAATAGACTTAAATTACAGAGAACTTTGCGAAGTGTTTACATTTTAGTATCAAGTACTATAGTAATATATTCAGCAAACAATGGGATTATAAGCATTTAATAAACACAGTCATGGACCAATTTCCTTTGTTTTTTCATGGTGTAATACCTAGTAGAAAATCTTTTTTTTTTTTTTTTTTGGTACCAGGGATTGAATCCAGGGGTGATCCTCCAGCCTCAGCCTCCTGAGCTACTAAAATCTTTAAAGTTTAAAATCCTTATAGGATTGGTTCTTTTCAATTTAAAACTGACTTAGAATTTTCTTTTAATTCACGGATTTTGAAAATGTTCTCTGTATAATGTCTAGGCTTAATTTAAATTATTGTCAGGCAATAAAACTTATTAAAACTTATTAGAAATGAGCTGTATTCACTAGCTCTACAACTAGGATGCCAAACAGATAAAAAAAAATCACCGAATAAGTATGTATTGAGTGCCCATTATATTCCAGGCACTGCTGTAGGTGCTGGGATATGGGAGTGAATGAAACCGACCATTTGTTAGTCCACTTTCTGTTACCTTAACAAAATACCCAAGATAATCAACTTAAAAAGAGGAGAGCTGGGGTTATACCTCAGCGGTAGAGCACTTGCCTAGCATATATAGAGGCCCTGGGTTTGATCCTCAGCACCACATATAAATTAATAAAATAAAGGTATTGTGTCCATCTACAACTAAAACAAAATTTTTAAAAAGAGAGGAAATGTTTATTTTGGCACACAGTTTTGGAGCTTTCTGTTTGTGATTGGTTGGCCCCATTGTCTTTGGGCCTGTAGTGAGACAGTACATCATGGCAGCCGTACATGCCAAAATCATTCACCTCATGGCTAGGACAAGAAAGAGAGAAAAGAAGAAAAGAGAGGGACCCTCTATCCTCTTCAATGGCACATCAGAAGACTTCCCACTAGGCCCCACCTCTTAAAGTTTTCACCACGTCCCAGTAGTGCTAAGCTCAGAACTAAGTATTTAATACATGGGCCTTTGGGGGACATTCTGGATCCAAACTACAGCAGACCAAACCCCTGCTCTCCTGACCTTGCACGGGATGGAGAAGTATCTCCTCTCCGCTTGTCAACTCTCTATTTCAGAGTCTGTTCTCTATTGTGAGAACACACCAGGACTAATGAAGAAAGGATGCTAGGAGTTGGTAGTGGTAGAGTACACTTGTGATCCAGACACTCAGGAGACTGCAACAGGACAATTTCAAGTTTGAGATCAGCCTAGGCATCTTAGGGCAACCCTGTTTCAAAATAAAGTTGAAAAGGGGTGGGGCTGGAGATATAGCTCAATGGTAGAGCATTGCTCAGCATGTATGAGGCCCTGAGTTCAATCCCTAGTAGCACCACAACAACAACAAAAAAAAAATGGAAGAGGAGGAAGAGGAAGAAAAAAGAAGGAAAAAAAAAAGGAAGGAAGGAAGGAAAGATGCTGTGGCTATTTGGTAATTTCCACCAGAGATGAGAGATGGAAGAGCTTGGCACTGTAGTATACTTACCATCCTTGCTACAAAGCAATGCTGTCCCCTCAGACAACCACTAGCCACTGTGGCTACTGAGCACTTGAACTATAGCTAGTCTAAATTGAGCAGTGCTGTAAAAGTCAAATACATGACAGATTTCAAGACTTAGTAAGAAAACAGGACTTTAAAAGATCTCTTTAATAATTTTCATACTGCTGAAAGGTTGGAATGGTATCATTGGAATAATCTAATGGATATATATATAATGGGCATTCAATATATGCTTGAGTATATTCAGTTAAATTCAGTTTTTTATTTCTGACTCTGCTACTTACTAGTGTATGATCTTAAATAACTCATTTCATTGTTGAATTTTACTGTGTTCTCATCTACGAAAAAGAGAGAGTGGACTAACTGAATGGATAAGATATAAACATATGTGTATATTAACATATACTTATTCAGTTATGCATATTGTTAATGTTAATTACATATTTCTTGTTAATTACATATCTCTTTTTACTTTCTTTTTACATGAAATTTTTTAATATAAATTTTTTAGTTGTAGATAGACACAATACCTTTATTTTTATTTATTTATTTTATGTGGTGTTGAGGATTGAACCCAGTGCCTCATGCATGCTAGGCAAGCGCTGTACCACCGAGCTACAACCACAACCCCCAGAAATTTTAATATTTTACATATGGCTTCCATTGCATTGCTACCAGTCAGCACTGGTGAAGTGTCTCGGTCCTGGAATGATTCCAGACTTCTCAACCACTGAGGCCAGAGGCCACATTCATGAAAAAACCCAAATCTGCAGAATTCTTCTTTGACCATCTCATTTTAGGAACCACCTGCTCTTGCAGTCTTCCTGCTGGGCCTCGTTCTTTCAGATACCTTTCTTGAAGATAGTCTCAAATACTGTTCCATCTAAAACTTTTCCTTCCCAGCAGAACTTTCCTCTTCAGCAGGATATTTAGTTTTCTAAGATGCTAATAGACTCTGAAGGCTTAGGACATCACCTATTAAATGCATTTGCCTTTAATTTTTTTTAACTGAGATTCAAACCCAGAGTTTCACCCATGCCAGGCAGGTGCTCTACCATTGAACCACATCCTCAGCCCCTGGGTTAACCTGAGCTGAGTGAAATCAAGCTCAAGCGGTGGCAATTTTGTGCCTAACCACACAGCTGAAATCCTTTTTGTTGGTGACGCAGAATCACATAGACTGTCACCACATCTTAACAACTGCCCCCTGAGATCCATGTAAGTCCTCTCTTGCTGGTGCTGGGATTTCATGCCATGGTTCACAAAGTGCTTGCACATCCAACCATCTCATGGAATTGGTGCAGTTGGCCTTATAGTTACTTTATAGTTACTTTATCTCTTACTTTATGTAAGAGATTTTTTAAATGATGCTAGAAGACAATTGAAGTCTGTGAAGAATAGTAGAAGAGTCCCAGATGGTCCATGAGGAAAAGGAGAATAGGGAGAAAGGAGAGTAAATAGAAATCCCTAAGGGTCTGTGCTGTGGCATGGAACAGAGCGGGGGACAGCAGAGCTGGATAAGAACACGTTGTGGGGAAAACACTGCATCTCATGGGGTAACACTTATAAGAAATAACAGAGATATACATTCTGACAAAGAATGCCAAGATGGGCCAGGCACCTGTAATCCCAGCAGCTTGGGAAGCTGAAGCAGGAGGATCACAAGTTCAAAGCCAGCCTCAGGAACTTAGTGAGGGCCTAAGCAACTTAGGGAGACCCTATCTCTAAATAAAATACGAAAAGGGCTGGGGATGTGGCTCAGTGGTTAAGTGCCTCTGAGTTCAATCCCCAGTAACTCCCCCCCCCCACCGCCAAAAATGCCAAGAAGGGAAGTAATCATTTGAAAACACAGGAGATACTACAAATGAAGAAAACCAAAAGTGGAAAGTATATGAGCTTGTTGAAATGAGCAAAAGTCGGAAGGAAAAGAGGAAGCCAAAATCTAAATTAAACTGATCAGTGTCGAGTAAGATAAGAACACTAGATATGATGAACTGAATGCACCTATTAAAAAATAAACACTGTCAACTTTGGTTAAAAAGTAAGATTCAGGGGGGCTGGGGTTGTGGCTCAGGGGTAGAGCACTTGCCTAGCATGTGTGAGGCACTGGGTTCAATTCTCAGCACCACGTATAAATAAATAAATTAAATAAAGGTCCACCAACAACTAAAAATTTTTTTAAAAAGTAAGATTCAGTAGTATGAATGCAGTTGTATGGTAATTTCCATGCTTAAAGTATCAGAGAAACTCTATGCAAAGAAAAGGAAAGCAGGGCTGGTACTAGAAACCAAGATTGAAAGCACCAAACTAGATAAAAAACATTACATAAGAGTATAATATGTAAATAAGCTTACAAAATGTACATTTTATTCATAAAAATAAAAAGAACTAAAATTCAAACTGATTTTCCCCACACACCTGCTCTTCTTCCTGATTCCTATCTTATGCCGGTGAATAAATGAATGAATGAACAAATGAACCAACAAACATACTTTGGATTGTCTTCATAGGGACCTATTTGTCTGATTTCAAGATATGGAGCCATTTGAATCATATTTTGTTTATGTGTAACAATTTTATTGAGGTATGATTCACCTGCTGTACAATGCATCCATTTGAAGTGTACCATTCATGGTTTTTAGTGTCTTCCCAGAGTTGTGCAGCATTCACCACAATCAACTTTAGCTTATTTTAATTATTGCCCCTCAAAAGTTCCTGTGCTTTTAAGCTGTCACCCTCACAGTCTCCCTAAGATGTAAGCAGTCACTGCTCTACTCACTTTCTCCATCAATTTGCCCACTCTGAACATTTCATACATGGAATCATACAACATGCCATCTTTTCTGTCTTCTTTGATATAGCAAAATATTTTAACCATCTCTATCATAGTAAACCCCAGTACTTTTTTCTTTTCCAGCTAACATTGCATTGTATTAAGATTCCAGTTTGTCATCCACTCCTCAGTTGGTGGACACATGGCTTTCCTCTACTTTTTTGCTATTATGAATAATGCTGCTATGAACATTCATGTACCAGGGGTTTTTGTTGTTGTTTTTATTTACTTTTAAAATTAATTTATTTATTTATTCTAATTAGGTATATATGACAGCAGAATGCATTTTGATTCATTATACACAAATGCAGCATAACTTTTCATTTCTCTGGTTGTACACAATGTAGCATTGCTCCATATGTGCGATCAAATGTGTACCTAGGGTAATGATGTCCATCTCATTCCACCATCTTTTCTGCCCCCATGTCCCCTCCCCTTCCCTATGTACCAGGTTTTTTGTGGACATGTTTTCATTTCTCAGGGGCATGCACCTAAATGTGAATGAATTGCTGAGTCAAGTGATAACTCGTATTTTTAACTCTTCTAGGATTTTCCAAATTGTTTCCCACAGTAGCTGACACTCTTACATTCCCACCAGCAGTGTATATGGGTTGATTTTTCTACATCTTACCAACAGTTGTTATTTTCCTTATTTATTTTTATTCTATCCATTGTGGTAGGTGTAGTGTGGTATCTCATGGTTTTGATTTGCATTTCTCATGACCAAGTGAAGTTGATCCTACACAGTTGTAACCAGAATTCAGTTGGCCCTAGTGCAAACATCAAGATTTCTATCAACCACAACTTCTTAGAGTTTCTTTAACTTTTTAAATTAAGCAAGATATTCTTTTCAAAGAAACAAGGTATCTTTTTAAAAATGTTTTATTTACATGGGTGGTAATTATCATAAAAGCAGTTTTTGATAGGCACTACCCTTCTGAGTTTGCATATTGCTTTAAAATAAAACACAGAACTCACTTTGTCCACCTAAGCAGTTGTGTCTTTGAAAACTATTAAAATCACTTACACATTCTTTGCAGCATTACACACACACCCTCGTGTATAAAGGTCACTCAGCTAGCAGCATTAACTCCACTGATCCTTTATTAAAGTGGTTACACATTTTACACAGGAAACTCTCATTTCTTTTGACTAGTATGTTATAATGCCTCTTCATAAAAATATGAATGAAAGTATTTCCCCTCATCCATTAATTGAGATTTTTTAACTTTTTTTTTTTTTTTGACACAAGAATCACTGCCTAGGGTTTAGGCTTCAAAGTCTCTCTTGCCAAGCTTTGTGATAATTTTCATTGTGCGAGGATAGTGACTTAATTGATATTAGGTTTGTGGTTAATGTTTCTATTAGTTCTGTGGATAGCAACATCTATCTTTATCATTCTGTTTCATTTCTACTAATAGGATACATTTTTAAAAACCAATATTGAAGATGACTCCAAGGTTGTAATCCTTGGGACTCTTAGTTTGGTCCAATCTGAAATACCAACATTAGGCTCTTCTAGAACATCATCTGTTGACCTCTACTTATAGGTTCATAATAGTATTTGGCTGGGGGACAATGGGCTTTTAACTGAGGCAATCTTCACAATTAAGGATGCTGACAGCAGAATCATTGGTGAGTATAAATCATTAAGATAAGTACTCCATTTTTTCTAAATTTTCTGTGAGATTTGGCAGTAGAATATCTGAATAACTGTCTTTCTGTGGCTGCTTGCCCCCTTCCTCCCCCACTTTCTCCTCCCCCTCCTACTCTTTTTTTTCTGTTTTTGGCAGTTCTAGGGATTGGACCCAAGGGTACTCTACCACTGAACTATATCCCAGCCCTTTTTTAATTTTTATTTTGAGACAGGGTCTCACTAAGTTGCCAGGCTGGCCTTGAGCTTGGAATCCTACTGCCTCAGCCTCTGGAATTACTGGGCAACATGCATGCATCACCACACCTGTAACATATTTCTTTGAGAAAGAGGTAGCACTGGGGTTCAGAAACACCGGTACTGCTGCAAACCCACAGCAGCAGGTAACTGGGAGACCAGGGCAGAAGGCATTCCCCCCCTAGGTAATCAGAACTGAGATTGGCAAATGAAATGGTAGCAAAAGAAGTAGCCTCCCCAGCTGGAAATTGTTTTTGCATTCAGGTAGTGGTTGTTTCTTGAACCCTGTTTATTATTTGGGTTTTTGTTTGTTTTCAAATCTCTCAGGTATTGTGAGCCTGGGTCCATGGGTAGAATCTAAAGAGATCTTAGATGAAAACATTAAATTTTAATTTTCACCAACCTCTAAATAAAATTTATCATTTCCTCAATAATGAATGTAGGCAAGAAGCCATAGTAGTATTAGATGTACCTGCAGGTTTTCACTAAAAGAAATCATAGGTCTTTTCATAACCCATTACAGTTTTTGCAGATATCTTGGAAATATCATTTAAGCAATTTTAAATGTATGGTAGTCATTAGAACCCAGGGATTATTATTTAATATGTTAACAGGGAAGCATATATATCACTATATATTAAAAATTATAACTATATTTCAGTATTGTTTGATTTTAAGTTATATATATATATATATATATATAATCTCCTTATTTTATTCACTTAAAATATTACTCATGGCCTGTAATCCCAGCACTTTGGGAGGCTGAGACCGGAGAATCACAAGTTCAAAGCCAACCTTAGCAATGGCAAGGTGCTTAGCAACTCAGTGAGACCCTGTCTCTATATAAAACACAAAATAGGGCTGGGGATGTGACTCAGTGGTCGAGTTTAATCCCAGTACCAAATATATATATATATATTACTCATGGGGACTGGGGATGTAGCTCAGTGGTAGAATACTTGCCTAGCATGTGTGAGGCCCTGAGTTCAATCCCCAGTACTATAAAAACAAAAACAAGCAAAAAATATTATTGGTGGGGTCAGGGGGTAGCTCACTGGTAGGGCCCATGCTTCACAAGCTTCAGGTTCTCAGTTCCATCCCCAACATCAGAGCAATCTAAAAATTTAAAAACAAAAATATCATTCTTAGAATGAATAACAAGATCTGTGTGCAATAAATGAGGAGGATCCTGGCAACTACATGCTTACAAGGAGTAGAATTTGGAAACGTGCTGGGCAGGGAGCTCCTAAGTGAGGTCACTGCAAGTGCCCTCCCTGTTCCCTTTACTTCCTGTACTTGAAGGGAACTGTCCCACTTTCTGTATCCACAGGGTGGCAGATCCTGGTTAGCTCCGGTCCAGAAGCTGATCTTGACAGGTGAATTCCTCCTGCCAACCTGTAGCTAGCTTGAAAACTTTTTTAAGAAAATGCAGCTTCTCAGGATCTGCCCAAACTAGATTAGAACTACAAAGGTGACCCTTTGCCATTTTGGTTCATCTGGAAGTTAGATTTTCACCCTTCAATGGAGACTTGGGGTGTGGGACTAGCTCCAGAACACACTGAATGCCTTCCCCACTGCCCTTCACCACTGTTACCACCTTTATTCTTTAATTTGCCCCTAAATGCTCTATGAAAAAATTATTAAAATAGTGGCCACCTCAGAATAGAAATCAGAAATGGAAAAATAAACTGATGAGAAAGGCAAGAGTTTTACAGGCAAATTCATTTCTGTGGTTAGACCAAAGTAATGGAAAGACAAACCTGATCACTCACTCAAGGAAAAGTCAACGGTGAAACCCGGCTCAGCTAAATCGTCACATTTCAATTATAGTTGTTTATGGCACACACAAAGTGATCTGGCAGGTAAAAGGTTCGACTTGCTGTGCATTAATTACTACCAAGTCCATCTGGTATTACTAGTTTTTTATGTTTGTTGAACAAAAGTTGAAAAGGAAAAAAGGTTTCCTTGTTTTTGCTCAATTTGAACAGAAATGCCATGTGTGACAAAGAGTTTGCTTACAAGCTGTAACTGCCTTTCTGATTAATGGCTTATTTGGATTTTTAGTCCAAGAGATAATGGGTAAAGAAGGATTCTCAAAAAGAGAAGTACTGGGTTCCAGCCCTGATATTTCCCTGGCTTAAACCAATCATGGTCTGTCTCTCACCGTGCTCTGATTTCTTCAACCTATTTGACACAGAGATTGTGGGAAGAAATGAAAAGAGGTGGGTGAGAGAAAATAAGTGTGAAGTTCTTTCAGTTTACTGGAAAGTTCCATAGATGTATTATTGCAAAAAATATCTTTTTAAATGTATACTAGTAATAGTTTGCCTTGCAAATAGTAAGTGAATGTTTATTGATTTGCATTTGCTTGGCAGTATTGCTGCTTATGTTGAAAGCATTTTACAAGAAAGTATTAACTAACCAATTAACTGTTATTAATTAATTTTTTTAATGTTCTTTGGTGGATTGCCATATAAAGAGGACAATCGTAGTGAGCTATTGCCAATGAGGAGAACATTAGATTGTACAGGGATGTACTTATCCCTCGGCATCTCTAGGTTTCATATTCCTAGATTTAACCAACAGTCAATTGAAAATATTTTGAAAAAAAATTGCATCTGTACTAAACATGTACAGGCTTTTTTTGGCCCTTATCATTCTTCCCTAAATAAACAGCGTAACAACTATTTACATAGAATTTATATTCTATTAAGCATTATAAGTAATCAAAAGATGATCTAAAGTACTGTTTGTGGATGGGTGCACGTAAGTTATATGCAAACACTATGCCATTTTATATGAGAGGCTTGAGTGTCATTGGATTTTGGTACAGATTACTGAGGGATAACCGTGTAAGAGAATTTGTTTACTTCAATATATCCGAAAGCTAGAATAATATCCGGCACATGGAAAACCCTAAATAAACATTAAATTATATAAGAAATAAGCCCAATTAGTAAATTTTCAAAGTAATGGTATATTAATTATGTAAGACTGTACATAAATTTTCCATTTGTGGAGAAGACTAAGCAAATCTTTGTTTTAAGTCCTTTAAATCCAGGACAACAAATATTATAATTATTGTAAACTGTAAGCTACTGTTCTCCTCTTCCCCTTTAGTTTAATACTTGTGGAATTTACATTATTAATGGCATAAAGTAATGTGGCAGAGGAAAGGGAGCATTACTAATAGAAAGAGGAGCGTATTGTACTTTTGCCATTGCACCATAGCAGAAGCCTCTGGAGTGATAATGGCAGCTCTTCTGACTTTGTCCTCATTAAGCATACTTATAGCAGCCCCTGCTTGTGATCTTAAATGGTCCTTTCCCCACAGATAATTAAATTATCTTCTTGTGGCTTTCATTATTTTCATTTCTTTCAAATTGGACATAACTCAATTTTCTTTTTGTACTACTGGGATTCAAATCCAGGGCCTTGTGCCTGCTAAGCAAGCAGCTCTGCCACTGAGCTACCTCCCAGTCCTTTTTTTTTTTTTTTTTTTTAATATTTATTTTTTAGTTGTAGGTGGACAGAATATCTTTATTTTATTTTTATGTGGTGCTGAGGATCGAACCCAGTGCCTCACGCGTGCTAGGCGAGCACAGTACCACTGTGCCACAACCCCTGCCCCCTCCCAGTCCTTTTTATTTTTTATTTTGAGACAGGTTCTCACTCAGTTGCCCAATCTGGCCTCGAACTTTTGATCCTCCTGCCTCAGCCTCTGTAAGGAGCCTCTATACAAAGGTGAATGCCATCATGTCCAGCTTGATTCTTTCATATTCTTAAAAGAAGTTTCTTTATTCCTCTAGGCCTTGATTTCATACTCTATGATTAGTGCTGCAAACTAACAACTGAAACCCAATTCTACCTTACCACCTATTTTTATCTGGCCCATGTGTTAAAGATAGTTTTTATATTTACAATAGTGGGGAAAAAATCAAAAGCAGAATAATATTTCATGGGCATAAAAGGTTATATGAAATTCAAATTTCAGAATCCATAAATAAGATTTTATTGGAACACAGCCAGACTAATTTATTTGTTTTCCATAGCTGCTCTCCTGGCACAGTGGTAGCAGTGAGTATTGTAACAGAGACTATGTGGCCCTTGGAGTCTTAAAAATTTACTAACTGGCCCTTCACAGAAAAAGTTTTCTGAGTCCTACTTTAGGTTGTTTAATGGATGGAAGAACTTTCTTAAGTATATGAAACTGAAATATATGTAAGCATTTAAATGAAAACAATTTCAGATATTTCCCACAGACCGAGGCATAGTCTTTAAAGTAAATTTGGTAAGACAAAAGAATATTCTGAATCAAAAGTTAAAGTCTCACATCAAAAACATCCTGGCTGCTTCTTTCAAGCACTATTTCAGGTTTTAAAATTGATGTTCTAATATTCTGGTTTCAATCAGAATTTGAACCACAAAAAGAAATCAAAGACACATGAGCCACAATCAGTTCTGCCTGATAGGGAGTCAGAATGGAATTCTTGAGTTGATTAGACCCAGGTTTCAATTCTGTTTCTATCACTTATTACCCAGGAAATTCAGAACTTGACTTCTTTGAGCCTCAGTTTTCTCCTCTGTGAAATGGCAAAAAACAGTTAACTCTAAGGCCAAGTCAGGACCTCAGGGCACCACAGGTATTAATTTGATGCCTTTACTTCAAACCAGTATTTTCTATTGCTAATACTTTATTTATTTCTTTATTTTTATAAAAGACAAATATTGATCTTGAACTCATGATGCTCTGGTTTTAGTTTCAAGTAGCTGGATGTTTAAATGAATGTTTAAAATATTTCTTGTAAAAAACTTTTTTGAATCATCTTTCATTTTGCAGTTTTTTCCATGATTTAAAAACTGTCAGTTTTTCTCATGCCAAGGATTCAACTAACTTATATGGATTTGTTTGTTTGTTTGTTTGTTTGTTGTAGATGGACACAATATCTTTATTACTATTATTATTTTTTAATGCAGTGCTGAGGATTGAACCCAGTGCTTCATACATGCTAGGCAAGTGCTCTACCACTGAGCTATCACCTCAGCCCTGGATATATTTATTAAGCCCAATTCAAAATACATTTTAAAGATTTTTTTCTGCTTTACATGCCTGCAAAACATTTTCCATCTTGTTTTTGTCTCTGTGTGCTTACTTATATGGGTGTGTGTGCATAATTTTCTGAAATGCACTATTTCATAGTGAACACATTAAAGCTTTTATAATTTAGATGATAAAGGATAACTTGGTTTTTCTCAGTAAAGAACACTATGACCAGGCATTGTTTGATTCCTGATTTGAATGTCCCCTGGCTGTATTAGGCCTCAGGATTGGTGTCCTGTGGTACTTGAATTTATAAGTGCTCCAGACTCTGAAGAAACATTGTACTAGTCAATTTTCAATTATTACAATTAAATACTTGAAGCAGGGAAATCTTATACAGGAAAGAGGCTTATTTAGCTCACAGTTCTGGGGGTTCAAGGGCAGGGTGTTGGTTGCTGCTTGGCTCTGGTGAAGGCCTCATGGCAGATGGCATCACAAAGGTAGGAAGGCATCAAGAGACTGAGATGGTGACGAGAGCAAGGGGAGGGGCAAGGCTTACTCTTTTTATAACAATCCGTTCACAAGAACTAACTACATCAATTCCTTCTTGGCCATCTCCTCAATAGTTTAACCAGCTCCCACTAGGCCCCACCTCTACCCAACCCCCAGTACTGGGGTTGAACCCAGGGTTACTCTACCACCGAGCTACATCCCCAACCTCTTTTTTGTAGTTTTTAAGACAGGGTCTAATTTGCCCAGGCTGGCCCACAAGGCCTATTACATGTCCCACCAGATCTCAACATCACTACATTAGGAACCAGGCTTCCCACACATGAGCTCTTGGAAGACAAACCACATCTTCATAGTGGGCATAGATGCCACACTGGCAAGAATTGCCTTTGATTTGCATCAGAAGTCTCTGTATGGTGTGATAGGATTTTTCCTGTTCATTACGGAGGTGAGTGTGGAAACTTGAATTAATCAAATACTGATTTATTACAATGATATTGTAGAATGGTCTCCTTGAGCTGACTCATGGTTTAATCCTATGAGGATTAAATAAGATAATATGTACTCACAGAAGATACTCTCATACCACACTTGGCTTAAAGTGGGCACTGAAAGAAAGGCAATGGATAGCCATTGACATCCTGTTACAGATATTTCCTTAGATATAGATGTTTCAAAATACTAGGGAGATGTGAAAAGTAGTCTCTAGAACAATGTTGTCCAACAGAACTTTCTGCAATGATAGAAATGTTTTCCATCTGTGGTAAGCCACTAGCTACGTGACATGGGGTATGAATTTGTGTGTATGTGTGTGTGTGTGTGTGTTTGTGTGTGTGTTAATCCAGTACTGGTGATTGAACCTAGCACTTTGGGCATGCTAGGCAAGTGCAGTACCACTGAGCTACATCCTCAGGCTGAGGTATGAATTTTTTATATATTTTATTTAGAGACAGGGTCTTGCTGAATTGCTTAGAGCCTCGCTAAGTTGCTAAGGCTTGCTTTGAACTCACAGTCCTCCTGCCTTAGCCTCCTGAGCCACTGGGACTACAAATGTGTTTGTTTTACTGTGCCAGGCAGGGATGAATTTTTTAAACTCAAATTTTAACTAATTAAAATGTATAGCCACATGTGTGGCTGAGCTATTGAACAGTCCAATTCTGGAATTAAAAAGACATCAACAAATAATTAGAAAAAATAATAGGTACACTAAAATTTGATCCAAACAAGCATATGTAAGTATACATATTATATATGAATACATACATACGTACATATTTTTGAATTATTTTTAGAGCAGCTTCAGGTTCACAGCAACAGAGAGGGAAAGGTACCGAGAGTTCCCACCTTCCACTCACTCCTATCCATAGAGTCCTCCCCAACTACCACGGTTACCAATGTCCCACCCCAGAGTAGCACATTTGTCAGCAGTGATGAAACTGCACTGATACCTCATTATCACCCAGCACCCATAGTTTATGTTGGGGTTCACGCATGGTTTTGTTCACTGTTGCTTGGGCAAATGGATCCACCATTATACTATCTGGCAGAGTGTTTTACTGCCCTCAAAATCCCCTGGGTTCTGCCTATTCATCTCTCCGTCCCCCCAACCTCTGGCAATGGTTGACCTTTCCACAGTCTCCACAGGTAGGCCTTTACCATACAGTTGGAATCCGACACGTGGGCCTTTCATGGCATCATTCACTTATCACTGTCCCCTTCAGATTCCTCCATGCCCTCCCGTGGAACAGGCCTATGTTTAGCAAGACCTTTTATGTACTTCGTCATGATGGGGAAAGGAATTCCAATCGTAACATTTAGGAAAGATGTTACAAAATGTAATTTCATAATTCATTAGTATCACATTATGGAATCCCAAATCCATTGATATAGTTTGAAATAATACTGAACGAAATTTCAGTATTAGTGAAACATGAGCTTTCTTCCAGAATAGAACAACTCCCAATGGTGGGTGCAGTGGTGAGTAGATTTTATGTGCCACATTTGATGAGTGAATTAGCTGGAGCCTCTGGGCAGGAGGTACACAAGAGTGCACCCCATGAACACAGGGAAGAACGTGTCAGAAGAAGTGGGATTGCCTTGGACTAGAAGGAACTGAGAAGAGGACCGTCATGGCTGGAGTAGAGAGAGGAAGAGCGAGAGACACAAAGCAAAGAAGGTGGGCAAGGGCTCAATCCAGCAGGACCTTTCAGGCGCAGAAAAGGAGTTTGGACTTTCTGCTGAGAGCAAGTGAAAGCCATTGAAATGTTTCAGCTTGGAGACTGGGAATGGATGACAGCTCAAACCTTGCATTTGAAAGAATCCGATGACTAGAAACAAACAGCCGGAAACCTGTCTAGGGAGACTCATTAAAACCAACCTGGAAAATATGAGGGCAACTGAGTCATCCACAGAGTCTTCCAAGAATAGATTTGCATCACCGTCCACAGCATGGCCCCAACATGTTTTCCAACACAACAGCCACAAGAGATCTTTAAAAAGCCAGACCCTGGGCTGGGGTTGTGGCTCAGTGGTAGAGTGCTTCCCTAGCATGCATGAGGCACTGGGTTCAATTCTCAGCACCACATGTAAATAAATAAAATAAATAAAGATCCATCAACAACCAAAAAAAATTTAAAAATTAAAAAAAAAAAAAGCCAGACCCTACCATTTTCCTGCTCCAAGCCCTCCAGTGGTCTTCTATCTCCCCGAGCCTATCTCTGGTCCACAAGTCTGGGTCCTACCATCTCTCCTGTCTCATCTCCTACAATTTTGTCCATCACGCTACTTGAGCCTCACTGGCCTCCTAGGTAGTCCTTAAACATGTCAAGCACTCGTTGTGATGGAGTCTTTTCACTTGCTGTTCGCTCTGCTTGGAATTCTGTTCCCTCTGTTTGGAATTCTCTTCCCATCAGATATCCCCATGGCGCCTTCTCTCGTTCCCTTCAAGCCTCTGTTCAAACGTCATTATCATTGCTCAGCACCTTACTAACCCCAGTCACATGTGGAAGATCCTACCGCCAGCCCTGAGTATGGTTTGAATTTGTCCCTCAAAGTTTTGTGCATTGAAACTTGGTCTTCAGTGTGGCAATGTTGAAAGGTGGTAGGATCTTTAAAAGGTGGGGCCTAGTGGAAGTTGGTTTGGCCATCAAGGGTGCTGCCCTCGGAGGGGATTAGTATCATTCTTTTGAGACCCCCGAGCTAGTTCTCATAAGAGTGAGTTAATACAAAAGGGAGAGCCTACTCTTTCAATCACTCTCTGGTTTCCTGTCTTCCCATGTTACCTCTCACTTGTGTATATCCCCCACTACTGTGATGCCATCTACCGTGAGATATTCACCAGAGTGGAGTACATATGCCAGCACCATGCCTTTGAACCTTCAGAACTGTGAACAAAATAAACCTCTTTTCTTTATTAAGTACCTGGCCTCAGGTATTTCATTATGGTAGTAGAAAGTAGACTAGCACAAGTCCCAACCAGTCCCTTTCCCTCTTATCCTGCTTTCTTGTTCCACACAGCACTTATCACCAGCAGGCATACTATCTATTTATTTGCTTGCTAAATGTCTATGTCTCCCCAGTAGAATGTAAGCTCACTGAGAGGAAGGACTTTGACTTGTTCCCTGCTTTATCCTCAGCATCTGTAGGTGTTCAACAATTATTTGTTGAATTAATGAATGAATAACTTGATAACTTCTCAAACTTCTTTCCCACTTTGCCAACTATAGCTTGGCAAACCCAGACCAGCACTTCATGCTCTGCTACTTCGTGCAAAAGCTTCCTGGCTCCTCGCCTTGGGGCAGGTTCCAAGAATTGGAGCCAATCTTTCCCATCTTCTACTTCTCTCCCCACCTCACGTATCTACAAGGAGTTGTGCCAACTCTTCACCCAGTACCAACTCTCCAGTGCCAGCTACCGTCTTCACTCTTGTGCTGTACCAGAGAATGAGCAAGCAGGCCAGGACACCTGGGAGCCATGGGGGTTAGATTGGGAGGAACACTTGGTGGCTGCTGCCCAATTGCAGAGCTCCGGAACCTCTCCAAGGTTGCATATGTGGCAGCTGCTGCCAGACTAAAATATCCCCCTGTGCACTACTTGAAGTCCATCACCATCACCCACTGCACAGGTTGCTGGGCCTGTTGGTAAGTACCCACTGCGTAGGTTGAAGCATTACATGTCAAACTCATCTAGCCCACTATTTGTGGGTTTTTAATTTTAGAGGAAAAACTGAAAATTGGGATATTTAGTCTTCCTCAAAAGTAATAGTACATTTCTTTCCTTTCTTTGTTACTTTTTCTTTTTTCTTTTTGTAAGCATAGCATATAGGAAAAAGAATGGATTAGGATACAGAGGGCTGGGTTGGAACCCCAGCTTTGTTAGTTTGTATGTGCCACAGCCATGGGAAAGTTACTAACCTCTTCTGGCTTCAGTTTCCCAGGAGTACATAAGAATTACAAGTCCTGCTCTGTTCACCTAGCAGGGACCATGAGACAACTGTAGGTGTATACTTCGTGAACTCCACTGTACTATTCCTATGTAGAGATTGCTATGAATAGAACCCTAATGGTTGCATCTCTCAAATGCTCTATGAAATGAAAATATGATTTCCCTTTATCTAGTAATAAGAGTAAAACTGAACAGGGAAAGGAAACCCCTATGTATATGGAGACTTTGCATTCCTATGGATACCTTCAGCCCACTTTTATGGTCGGTAGAAGAGATATGTGATTATGGGTATGTTTTTATGGCATGGAAAACTGACTACCTTTGGTAATTTAAATTAATAACAAAAAAAGATGGATTCACAGAG
>CM053408.1:91279405-91363331 GCA_028644305.1 Xerus rutilus
AAATGGATGGAGTTGGAGAACATCACGCTAAGTGAAGTAAGCCAATCTCAGAAAACCAAATGCCGAATGTACTCATTGATAAGTGGATGCTGATCCATAATGTGGAGAAGGTCATGGGAACAATGGTGGAACTCTGTTCACAGGGGTGTAAGGGGAGAGGAGGCATGGGGACAGCAAAGGTGGTGGAATATGATGGTCATAATAACCCTAACTTTATGTATGAATGCATATATGTTGTGATTGTATACAATTTACAACTAGAGAATTGATATGTTATCCTCTATCTATGTACAATGAATCAAATTGCACTCTGTTATCATGTAAGCCTAAATAGAACAAATAAATAAATTAAATATGAAAATAAATAAATAAATAAACTTTTAAAAAATGGTTGCTTTATGTATATGACTGCTCATATTTATAGGAGCTCATTTGAAGTAGGTGTGCATCCAGATATATGCTTTAAAAATATACTCCAAGGAGCCAGGCGTGGTGGCACATGCCTGTAATCCCAGCACTTTGGGAGGCTGAGACAGGAGAATCGTGAGTTCAAAGCCAGCCTCAGCGATGGTGAGGCGCTAAGCAACTCAGTGAGACCCTGTTTCTAAATAAAACACAAAATAGGGCTGGTATTTAGAGACCCTATCTCTAAATAAAACACAAAATGTGGCTCAGTGGTCGAGTGCCGCTGAGTTCAACCCCTGGTACAACACACACACACACACACACACACACACACACATATATGTGAAGGGCTGGAGATGTAGCTCAGTGATAGAGCACTTGCCTACCATGCATGAGGCCCTGGGTTTGATCCCCAGCACTGAAAAAAAAGTACATGTATACTCCAAGCCAGGCATGATGGTGCACACCTGTAATCCCTGCTACTCAGGAGGCAGAGGCAGGAGAATTGCAAGTTTGAGGCCAGCCTCAACAATTTAGTGAAACTCTGTCTCAAAAAACACAGAAAAGGAGAGAGGCACATGGCTGGGGAAGTAGCTAGGTAATAAAGTGTTTTTGGATCTGGCCTCTATTACCAAATAATAACAACAATAACAATAATATTATATATTATTAATATACTAATATTACATATTATTATAATAACATAATTATAATTATAATAATATAATAATAATTATTATTATTAAAAAGGGCTGGGACGGCTCAGTAATAGAGCATTGCCTGGCATGTGTGAGGTCCTGGGTTCAATCCCTAGCACCACCAAAAATAATAATTATATATGCACTCCACATAATTTTACCTAAACAAATAGTTTAAGATTGACATGCTAAGTACAATGTTATGAAAGAAGATGTCATCAGCAAGACTGGACCTAGCATTCACTTGTCATTTGCAAGCATGACATTACCATGCATATCCACACAAAGGGCAAGAATGGTCTTCTGTTTCCAAGGAAAAGAATAGGTGGGCATGGGTGTCATTTGGAATTAAAAGCACTACAGCAAGTCAAATTAAATGATCTATGTGTATCTTCATTTCCACACATTAAAAGGACTTGAGGAGTTGGGGATTCAGCTCAATGGCAGAGTGCTCACCTAGCTTGGGCAGGCCCCTGAGTTTGGTCCTCAGCCCTGGGGGTGGGGGGGAGGACTTGAGACTTACCAAAGAAAAAAATCAAAACTTGCCTTGGGTGCTTGATTCCGAGAATCAGTCAGGCCAGCCTGCTGTGCTGTGTGACGCCATAATGAGGTCTTGTGTGGCATCATAATGAGGTCTTCTGATGCACTCTGATGTTCACTTTCCAAATGATTATCACCCAGTTTGGAATGGAGCCATGATCTTGGCACCTTTGTTCACATACTTCATGACTCAGTAGTTCCTTCTGAGGCTGCGGGGGAGGAGGGCGGAGTCCTGCCTACAAAGCCTTCAGGCCTTGGTTATAGGCTGCCTTAATTAAAAGAATTGCTGAAACTAATTTAGTTGAAACTAAATTGCTAAAACATGGACTTGAGTTTCTCTGAGTCTCAGGTGCCTGTGCTTGCTGGGACCACAGAACAAGAAACTAACATGGCACTTCCCAATGAAACCAGCACATCTGCAAGGATTTCTCAGGAGGTATGGATTGCTCCGGTTTTGCTGGATAATGTTTGCTCTGGTTGGGAGGGGACAAGTGTGTATCTGGTAGTTCTGCCTGGGTCACCCGAGGTCATCCCATTCTGTCCTCACAGGAGCTGAAAACACCACCCTTCAAACATGCACCTTGACTCCTGGTCCCTTATGTGTTTGGCAGCCTGGGGAACCTGTTGTCGTTCACGGATCTTTTAATCATGCAACACATGAAGCCTATGAAATGCAATATCCACATTATATGAATTGCAATCACCAGCTCTTGACAGATTTCTGAAAAATATTTGTCGATAACTTCCTTCAATGTCCTGAGACATTTTACAAAGGATCGTTGTCAGTGTTTCAGAAAGAAAGAAGAGTAAGATAGTTATCTATACTCTTTCTCTATTCTCATATTGCATGTGCTTGGAAGCCAACCAGATTTCTAACAGGGTTTAAAATGTCAGCCAGAATGTACTGAACGTATAGTAGAGGCTAAGATTACATTTCCCTTGGTTTGCTTAGATAATCTGGGCTTGGAGGTTTGTTTGGAAGGAAGAAGGGAGGGAGTAGTCACTGGTTCTAAGAATCCAATACAGGGCTGGAGCTGTGGCTCGGTGGTAGAGCACTTGCCTAACAAGTATGAGGCACTGGGTTTGATTCTCAGCACCGCATGTAAATAAATAAATAAAATAAAGATCCATCAACAACAAAAAATTTTAAAAAAAGAATCCAATACATTGTCCTTTAATAAATCTTCTGTCTCCTTCAATTTGTGCCCTTTCTCTCCCTCCACCCCCTTTGTGTGTGTGTGTTTTCATATCCAGAGAGTTGGGCAATATTCCAATCTATTTAACAGATCACTTAATAGATTGTCTTGTTTGGAAAAGTTCTTTTAAAAAAAAAGATTACCAGGAAAGGAAATCAACCATCAAATTACACACGTTTCTCTATACCATGGGAAAATACAAATGAAATAATTCAAATAATCTCTCTTCCACCTACATTCAAAATTTAAGAATTTTTTCTCAAATTGAACCAACAGGTGAGATTACCCAATGAGGATGAATTTGCTTAAATCAGCCCTGAACAGCATTACTTTGAGATTCAAATGGACAAGGATGTTTTCTGTTTGATGAAAATAATTTCTGCTCTTATGTTGCAAACAAAGCTTGGAAGTTCACAGGTCCTTCCCAAGGCCACCTGAATATAGCTGGAAATGCTCAGATTCAGCCCAGCATGTTGAAAAGCCCAGGGTTAGCGTGTGTGGTGCCGCACACCTTCCACTGCAGTGATAGGAGGCTGAGGCAGGAGGATTCCAAGTTCAAGGTTGCTCTTAGCAACTTAGCAAGGCCCTAAGCAAATTAGAGAGACCCTATCTCAAAATGAAAAGTAAAAAAAGGACTGAGGATGCAGCTCAGTGGCAGAATGCCTCTGGAGTTCAACCCCAATACCCCTCCAAAATAAATCAATAAATAAAAGCAGCAGCAGCATGGATTCTGCGACATTTCTTGGACCCAAACTGTGGTGGTTGGAAGAGCTCTTAGAACTCTATGCAGCTGTCTCCCTCCTGACATCAGCAAAGCAGAGTGGTTGAGACTCTAGACTCCTCTCTTTTTTTGGGGGGGGGGGGTTACAAGGGATTGAACTCAGGGGCACTCCACCACTGAGCCACATCCCCAGCCCTATTTTGTGTTTTATTTAGAGACAGGGTCTCAGTTGCTTGGCACCTCGCCTTTGCTAAGGCTGGCTTTGAACATACCATCCTCCTGCCTCAGCCTCCAGAGCTGCTGGGATTAGAGGTGTGCGCCACCATACCCGGCTCTTTTCTCTTAATATATGAAAAACAGTGGCAATGAAGAATTTAGCAGGCTAGGGTAAAGCCCTAGTTCTATTCCCAGCACTGCAAAACAAACAAACAAAAATCAAACCTCAACAATAAAGGACAAACAACAACAACAACAAAAAATAACACAATGGCTATCAGTAAGTGCTTGGACTCCCTCCCTTCTACCGGGAGCCTGTCCTGTGTCCAGGAGCTGCCAGTGTTCACCAGCCCAGTCCCCTCCCTCTGCATAGACTCCAGGGTTGAAATCCTGACAACAACAAGAAATTCATGTTTCCTCAGCTCAGCATAAAGGATCATCTCGATGATGTGTTTTCAACTCCTGAGGAATTCCAAGTACCTTTTTACATATGTGACAATTTAGGGGGAGAATTTTATATGTGGTTGAGGTGCTGTTGCCACACTGTCACGCACAGACCATTACACTTATTATTTAATCAATGAGAATAAAATGATATGATTCATGATTATAGACACACAGATCTGGGTGGAGTCCTATAGGTAAGTCTCCATCTCAATCCTGAAAACATACATTAAATGTCTTTTAAAGATGGTATTTGTCCATCCCTACCAACTTCAAGAAAAGTATAAGCCCAAACCAGGACACTATTTTAAAAAGGAAGGCAGGCTTTCCCCTCTCCAGGCCCCACCCCAGGGGTCCTCCTTGGGAAAACAAGGAGGCAGTGATATCAACCTTTCCAGCATCCTTCTCTTAGTGGAAAATAGAGAATTTAGTCTCATCTCAATTCTATAGACAAAGGAATGGAAACCCAGAAAGTTTCAAGGAAGTAGGCGTAGGTGTCTGATGCCTCCATCTCCCTGGATGTAACATTGTATCCCCACGCCTGTCCCCAGGAAATTACCTTGGGCACAAAGAGACAATTTTACATGCAACATTGTAAGCTGTTCCAGGCTCCAGGCTTGCCTCTGGAATGTTATCCCTGGGCTAAAGTAGTGTTTTGTCTCTTTTTACTATGTTTGCGCAAAGAGCATGCAGACAGGGTGGATGTCCCCAGGGACTGCAGGATGTCTCTGCATTGTGAGGGAGGCTGTCAACCAGAGCAGTGGCTATCGTGTGCTTTCACCAGCATCCACAGTAAGAAACATGTTACACGTCACGACCCAATTCCCAGACAACATAGTCATGGAGGTCTATGTATGTACAATGGAAATAAAATTCAAAGAAAAACACTTGCCCTCACTATTGCAATGAGGTTTGCTGTTTTCCACTTTTTAAAAAATGTTTTTTTAGTAATATATGGAATTGATTTTATTTTATTTTATTTTTTAACCTAGAATGTGATTCTGTGGCTTTCTTCATGGGGGGGAGGGGCGCCTGCTTGCCCCATGCTCTTCCTGTCCTAAATATAGTCAATATGGGCACGGTGTGTACACCTGTAGTCCCAACTACTTGGGAGGTTGAGATAGGAGGATGGCAAGTTCGAGGCCAGCCTAGGCAACAAAATAAAAATTAAGAAGGGTGGGAATGTAGCTCAGTGATAGAGTACTACAATCCCCAGTACTGCAAAAAGAAGACCCTGTCTCAAAAGAATGAGAATGTAGTTCTGTAATTCAGTGGTAGAAGCCCGTGGGTTCATTTCCAGCAGTGAAAAAATAAAATAAAATAAAAGGGGTGAGGGAAGAAGAAAGAAAAAAAGGCTTAACCCAAGTACAGCCAAACATATTACATATTTGCTGTTGCTTTGATTTTTTTTTTTTTTTTTTGTACCAGGGATTGAACTCAGAGGCACTCAACTACTGAGCCACATCCTCAGCCCTATTTTGTATTTTATTTAGAGACAAGGTCTCACTGAGTTGCTTAGCCCCTGGCTGTTGCTGAGCCTGGCTTTGAAGTCACAATCCTCCTGCCTCGGCCTCTGGAGCCTCTGGGATTAATGTATATGCTTCTTTAATAAATATTTTTCTTAGTTGTAGATGGACACAATAGCTTTATTTTATTTTTTTGTGGTGCTGAGGATCAAACCCAGTGCCTCACACATGCGAGGCGAGTGCTCTACCACTGAGCCACAACCCTAGCCCACAATACATTTGCTTCTTAATGTGATCCCCAACATACCCTATAAAACAGAGCCATCTTGGTTGGTATGGAGCAGTGGGCTGGGCTTGTTTCCCAAGAGAGCAGGTGCTCTTTAAGGAACAGGCTTGCATCTTCTCTTTCAAACTAGTGAATTGTCCTGTGGGCTCCCTCCCATTTACCTTCCCAAATAGGAGTGATCAATAAATAGTTGCTGACCAACCTGTTCCACTGTATGACCCAGGGCAAGTTGTTTAAACTCTTTGATCTTCAGCCCTTTGATCAAAAAAAAAAAAAAAAAAAAAAAAACCCCAGAATTCTACCTCACGAGGCTGTTTTGAAAGATAAAAATGATATATACCCTTCTCAACTTTAAATGTTAAGTAAAATTATATTTTTACCTATTACATTGTGAACCATGACACAGCAGAATTAAATGTACAAAGGACAGTGAACTGAATGAAGCTCTGGGCCACTTCCCAATGCTCCTGCAACTCTGATATTTATTAAATCAACAAGCACATTAATACATTCCAAAAATGGGCTGTTAAATCTGTTAATATCTACATAAAGTTATATGTTGCTACCTAGCAAACCACCTTAAAAATGTATTGGGGGGGAGGGAAAGGGGAATGGGTACAGTAAAGATGGTTGGTTGAGATCATCATCACTACCCTTGGTGCATGTATGAAGACACAAATGGTGTGACTTTATCTGGTTTGCAACCAGAGAAATGGAAAAACTGAGCTCTATATATGTACTATGACTTGAAATGCAACTAAATAAACTAATTAAAAAATTTTTTAAAATATGTATTGACTTAAGGTGGGCGCGGTGGCGGACCAGCACTTTGGGAAGCTGAGACGGGAATATGGCGAGTTCAAAGCCAGCCTCAGCAAGGGCGAGGCGCTAAGCACCTCAGTGAGACCCTGTCTCTACATAAAACACAAAATAGGGCTGGGGATGTGGCTCAGTGGTTGAGTACCCCTGAGTTCAATCCCTGATACTAAAAAAAAAAAAAAAAAAAGTATTGACTTAAATTCATACAGACATCCCAGCTGCTCAGGAGGCTGAGCCAGGAGGATTGCATGTTCAAGGCCAGCCCAGACAACTTAGCCAGATCCTGTCTCAAAATAAAATTTTAAAAGAGCTGAGGGTGTGACTCAATGATAGAGCACCCCTGGGTTCAATTCTCAGTACTCAAAAAGAAAAAAAATACACAAAAAAAAATAATCCATGCAGACAGATATTAGATCAGCTACCAGGGGCTAGGAGGAAGTGTACAAAGAGTTACTGATTAATGGGTAGAGTTTCAGTGTGGGGTGATGGAAAGTTCTGAGAGAAATGGCAGTCATGGGTGCCCAACAGTGTGAATGTTCTTACCACCATTAAATGATCTGCTTAGAAATGGTTACAATGGCTGGGAGAGTAGCTCAGTGGTACAGCACATGGTTAGCAGGTGTGGGGCTCCAGGTTTGGCCCTCAGCATGGAAAACAAATGGTTAAAATGGTAAATTCATGTTAAGTGTATTTCACTACAATAAAAAAGAAACACTTCAGGACCTAAAACTACAACCCTTTTTGAGTCAGAATTTGGGGCAGGACTCAGCAGGATCAGCTCATCTCTGCCCTGCAGTGTCTCCTGGGACCGTGTGACAGGGAATGGAGCATCCAGGATGGCCTCGTTTACCCCACTTCCCTTGCTCTGAGCTGAGGTGCTTCTGTCTTCCTCCATGAGGCCTCTCAGCTTCAAGAATTCTCTCCATGAGCTTCTCCCTGTGGGTGGGCAGCCTGCCCTCTTCACAAGGCACCTGGTTCTCAGAAAGCAAAAGCCCCAGACCTTCTGTGGCCTGGGCTTGAAGTCCCAGGAGTTGCTTCCCTGACATCTTACTGATTCAAGCAAGTCTTCGTGCCACAGATTCAATGTAAGAGGGAAAGACACAAAGGAGCAAACTCCGAGGACCATTTTTGTAACTATCTACCTCAGCCTCCATGCCAATTTGTTATGTATCTCCTTGTCTTGAATTCTCTTCTAATAAACTATCTACAAATTAGCAGTGTGGCATTGTGACTGTGAAGACAGACTTGTAAGACTTCAAATGTTGGTTTTGCCATTTGATGGCTATATGACTTTTGGCAAGTTGTTCACCCTCTTTCAGTTTTCTCAGCTGTAGAATGAAGCTGGTGACAGTATTTATGTCATTGTGTTGCTGTATTGAATGAGAGACTATGAATTTTAAAACCTTAGGAACAGTGCCTTGCACAAAGTGAGACCTATACAAGCATTTGCTATTATTGTTGTTACAATAAACACGAAAACCAGTATGGTGGGGAAGGGGCTATTTAGACCTAAATAAGATAAAAAGGCTGGAGGCACTTGCTTGGGTACACAGGACCTCGCTGACTCACAGACTTCTTACTTACATCTCAATCTTTTGCTAACATTTAAGCGTCTTTCCTTTTGTTCTTCCCACAGGAGACACTGGAGAACAGCTGATCAACATCTCTCCATAATAGTCCTCTGAACACCTGAAGACAGCTGCCACCGCTTAGGGATCTGCTGGAGCTAATCTGCACAGAAATAATTGAGTTGATGTCTTTAAATGCATGTAAATCTGTGCCTGGGCAGAGTGGCAAGATTATAAATAGGCGCCTCCCACCTCCCCTCCTGAGGAAGTTGGATCTCATTTTCCCTAAATGCCTGTAGAGAGTGAGTCTCCCCTTTTCCTGAGCATACACCTGGCCCCACCTCAGGCCTACTGAGTCAGAAACTCACACAGAGAAGTCCAGAAATATGTGATGTCACAAGCTCCTCAGATGATTTGGATACAAACTGAAGTATAATCACTGCCTTTCTGAGGAAGAAGCCAGCACAAGCAGGGGCTGGCCGATGCCACGTTCACGGCACTCTGCTGGCTCAAAGAATGGTTAGTTCCAGGAACCAGCCGTGAGCTCATCAGTGGCCCTGTTGCCTAATCCAAGGAGCACCGGATCCTCAGCTTCCCGAGCAGCCTGCTGTGTCTGCAGTTCTCTCCTGTGTTGAAGTGAAGTGTGCTCTGGTGTCTCAGAGTACTAGAAGAGCCGGGTGCCGTGGCGCAAGCCTGTAATCCCAGCACTTAGGGAGGCTGAGACAGGAGAATCGCGAGTTCAAAGCCAGCCTCAGTAACAGCGAGGCGCTAAGCAACTCAGTGAGACCCTGTCTCTACATAAAACACAAAATAGGGCTGGGGATGTGCCTCAGTGGCCGAGTGCCTCTGAGTTCAATCTCTGGTACAAACAAAACAAAACAAAGAAGAAGCAAATATGTACCCTGGCACCAAAAAAAAAGAAAAAGACATTAGCACATCAATTATACAGATACTCGAAGAATGAGAAAATGTGTAAATTTATTTAAAAATAAAGGAAAAATGATCCTATTGAGCAAATAGAGAATCTCAGCAGGGAAATGACAACTGTGAAAAGGAAGTGGTTGGACATAGTAGGCTTACCTACTATGTATGTATGCTTGTTAACCCCAGCTTCTTGGGAAGTTGAGGTAGAAGAATCACAAGTTCAAGACCAGCCTTAGCAACTTAGCCAGACTTGGTGTTAAAATAAAAAAGACTGAGGCTCTATCTCAGCGGTAAAACATCCCTGGGTTCAGTCCCCAGTAACAACAACAACAACAAAATATCACTAAAATAGTCCCTCATGGGCACCCCCACTTCCATTGCATTGAGCCTGGCTTTTAATTTGAGGCTCAATTTTAGAAGTCAGATTACCTGAATTTGATTTTTTTTTTTTTTTTTTTTTGTACTAGGGATTGAACTCAGGAGCACTCGACCACTGAGCCACACCCCCAGCCCTATTTTGTATTTTATTTAGAGACAGGGTCACACTGAGTTGCTTAGCACCTCACCATTGCTGAGGCTGGCTTTGAAATCACAATCCTCCTGCCTCAGCCTCCCTAAATGCTGGGATTACAGGCCTGCACCAGCACCCGCTGCCTGGTGATGAACTTTGACTTTACTACTTATTAGATGGAAATTTGGGTATATTCTTTAACTTCTCTGAGTCTTTTTTTTTTTTTTTTTTTTGTACTAGGGATTGAACTCAGGGACACTCGACCACTGAGCCACATCCCCAGCCCTGTTTTTTTTAGAGACAGAGTCACACTGAGTTGCTTAGTATCTCGCTGTTGCTGAGGCTGTCTTTGAACTCACAATTCTCCTGTCTCAGCCTCCCAAAGTGCTTGGATTACAGGCATTCACTACTACACCCAGCTAACTTCTCTGAGTCTTATTTTCCCAATTTATAAAATGGAAATAATAACCTATCTGTGCAGATTTTTTTTCCCCACATTTTTCATTGGTGCATTATAGTTTCTGTGGAGATTTTTAAGATCTCATAGAAATATTGTCTTCACCTATATCAGACAGAGTTATGCTACAGGGACAGGCATCCTTCAAATCTTGGTGACCAAACAGCAACTCACACCACATGCTCTTTGGAAGATGGTGAGACCTCTGCTATCTATTATTCTCACTCTGAGATCCAGGCTAAACCATCAGCCTCGACCTAGAATATTTCCAGTCACCATGGCCAAGGGGAAATGGGAATCTGATGCATTAGATTCTAGCTCTTAGTTCTTAAAGTCTCCTAGTTCTTAAAGCTTCTGCCATTTCATTAACCAAATCCGCTAACAAGCTTCTGTCCAACTTTAAAATGAAGTCAGAAATGTGCCGTTGTATTCCAGGCTCAGAACTAGAATTATCAGAAATTCGTGCTGGTATCTAACCATGTCTGGCTGTCCTTCAGGCACATGGAAGGATTGCACTTGTCTGCCCCTTGGAGTTGGTGGCTACTGTGTGACACTTGGGCAGTAGCTTTGAAAGCCCATACACAACACAATGACTTAAATACCCCTTCAAGTGTTGAAAGGATGATGATTCTCACTGCTGCAAGGCATGCATTGAGATGAACCCCCGTTATGCTGGGTTCTATGTGATCATGAGAAAAAGAACTCCTGGGAAGCCCATGTAGGCTTGGGACATTTGGCATGAGCCAGGAATTACTTTGGATATTCAATTATGACTTTTGGGGGTTGTTTCTTATCACAGTATAACTTACTCTGTACTGACTAATACATTATAATATATAGGATTATTGTAAAGATTAAATGAGATAATACATTCCAAATGCTTGGCACATGATGAATACGCAATATGTGTTAGTGATTATCATTGTCAATCAAGCCATATAGTAGCCTTCTAACCATCTAGCTTTCACTCCTTTCACTCCACTTTAGCTGATATTGATACAACTAATATGATCTTCCTAAAATGCTTATATTTATGCCTACTTTCTGTCGCTACAACAAAATACCTGAGGCTGAGTACTTTATAAAGCAGAAAGGCTTCTTTAGCTCACAGTTTTAGAGACTAAAAGGCCATGATTCAGTGGCCCTATCTGTTTGGCCTCTGATAAGGGCCTCATAGGGGATAATATCACAATGGCAGGAGTGTGTGGAAGAAATCTTGTGGTAAGACAGGAAACCAGAGGGATTCAGGAAGCAGGCTCACTCTTTTTATAAACAGGAACTATCTGGGATCCTGTGAGAACTACATTAATCCCTCCTGAGGGCAGTGCTTCCAAAGGCCAAATTCCCTCTCACTGGGCTCCACTTCTTAAAGGTTCCACCATTTCCCAATACTGCCATACAAAGTTTCTAGCACAGGAACCTTTGGAGGACACACTCAAACCATCTCTAAACCACAGCAGCTCCCTTATTTAAAATCCTTCACTTTCACCTGACTCTGATGAAGCTAAAATCTTCCACCGTCTACACCCCACCTGCCTTACAGCCTCATCTCCTATTAACACCCCAGAGGCCCTCTAGGGTCTAGTCCTATGCAGCACCATCACTGCCTGCTCTTCCTCACGTCCACATCATTGCAGGCGCTGTTCCTTCCCACAGTGCCCTTCCTTCTCCTCCCCGCCAAACTGCTTATCTTCCTTCAGCACAGCTCAAAGAGAACCTTCTCTGGCCAGGTGCAGTGGCACACGCCTGTAACCCCAGCAACTCAGGAGGCTGAGGCAGGAGCATCTCAAGTTTGAGGTCAGCCTCAGCAACTTAGTGAGACCCTGTCTCAAAACAAAAAAATAAGAAGGCTGGTGATGTAGCTCCACGGTAGAGCACTACAGTCCCTAGTACAACAAAAAGAGGAAGGAAAAAATGGTTATCTTCTCCGTGAATCTGTGCACCAATACCTTCAGGTCCCCTAGTTTGTACCAATTATTTACTTCCTTAACTATTTTTTACACTGTAGCTCTCAATGACGAAGACCGTCTACTTCTTTGTATCCTCAGTGCTTAGCAAAAGCCAAATATTAGCATGAGCCAAATATATACTTAATGGATTTATTGAAAGAATGGATAAACAAATATTTATTGAAATATCAACATAGTCAAAGTTTCCACTTTTATCTAAAAATAGAAAAGCAGTGCACACTAAGGTAGTTTTTAGTTCAATAGTTTTTATTCTGAATATAACTAATTCTAGTTGCCAATAAGAGTAGCATTATATACTAAATAGAGGAAATAATCACTTCTTTTTTAAAAATATTTTTTAGTTGTAGATGAACACAATACCTTTATTTTATTCATTTATATGTGGTGCTGAGAATCGAACCCAGTGCCTCATGCATGCTAGGCATGCGCTCCATCATGGAGCCACTGCCCCAGCCCCAATAATCACTTCTTAACATGCTTATTTCTTGACATTTTAACTACCTGAGACACTTTATATGACAATATCTTTAGTGACATATATGACAAAAAGACAAACGCCGCTGGCGATGGGGCACACCTATAATCTCAGAGGCTCAGGAGGCTGAGACAGGAGGATCACAAGTTCAAGGCCAGCCTCAGCAACTTAATGAGGCCCTAAGCAACCTCATGAGACCCTGTCTCAAAATAATAAACAAAAAGGACTAGGGATGGGGGCTGGGATTGTGGCTCAGTGGTAGAGCGCTTGCCTCACATGCATGAGGCACTGGGTTAGATCCTCAGCACCACACAAAAATAAATAAATTAAATAAAGATTTTTTTTAAAAAAGGACTGGGGATGTAGCTCAGTGGTAAAGTGCCCCTGGGTTCAATCCTCAGTACCCCCTCCGCGCCCAAAACAGACACACACTCTGGAGGGATAAAATCCCTCAGAATTATGTCTAGGTACTCTGTAGTGTGTGTGTGTGTTTGTTTGTTTTGCAATTGTGATTTCAATAGCCTTGAACTTCTTAAACTACCTTTGTTTTTCTAGAAGGATTGCTGCCTTGTGGCATATTTTTTTTAAATTTTATTTATTTGTTTGTTCTAATCAGTTATACATGACAGCAGAAGCTCTTCAATTCATTGTTACACAAATGGAGCTCGATTTTTTACATCTCTGTACACAAAGTAGGGTCACAGCATTCGTGCAGTCATACATGGACCCAGGGTAACGATGATCGCCTCATTCCACCATCTTTCCTAGCCTCATGCCCCCTCCCCCACCCTCCCTTCCCTTTGGCCAATCCAAAGTTCCTCTACTCACCCATGCCTCCTCTTTATGGATCAGCATCCACTTATCAGAGAAAACCTTCGGCCTTTGGTTTTCTGAGATTGGCTTTCTTCACTTAGCATGATATCCTCCAACTCCATCCATTTACCTTCAAATGCCATAATTTTATTCTCTTTTATTGCTGAGGAATATTCCATTGTGCCCCAGTTTCTTTATCCATTCATCTATTGAAGGGCATCTGGGTTGGTTTCTGTGGCATATTTGTATGATTCCTTTCCTCCGCTGCTCTCTCGGGCGCTCTCGTTTCTCCCTTGCTGGGAGTGACACCCCTTGCTCTTGAGTCCTCTGGACCTGTTAACTCTGCTTCCACCAACAGACCCATAACCACTACAGGTGCTGCCTGAGATTCTCCAACAGAATGTTCCTTTCCTGAGTCCAGATGGGATTGCTGAGGACCGTAGGGATTTCAAAGGCCCTTATGTTGCCCATTGCTGCCCAATTAGCATGATTCTAGAAGGCTGAGGTAGTCCAACAACACAATTCTATATAAGAAAATCCTAATAGAAATTCTAATAAGCATTCTCTAAGCTCTGCAAGGAGCAGATGGGCCAGGGTGCAGGCGAGGAGGCCATGCAGTGATTAATGAGAAAAGGAATCCTGAAACCAGGGTATAAATGGCCCTGCAAATACTGTGTATAGTCAAGTCCAGGGGACCAGAGTGACTTGGAGAATGTCCACATAGGACACTGTACAGGTTAAGTCTTCAGGGAAAAAAGAAAACAAAACAAAATCTCATCCAGAGAGAAGTAAAGTCAAGTGACATCATGTATGCTATGATCCCAGTGGCTTGGGAGGCTAAAGCTCGAGGATCACAAGTTTGAGGCCAGCAATTTAATGAGACCCAGTCTCAAAAGAAATAAAAGGAACTGGGGATGTAGCTCAGTGGTAGAGCACTCCTGCATTCAATACCAGTACCCACCACCACACACACACCTGTGACACCATCCACATGGGCTAGTCCTTGGGTCCGGGGAGTAGTTAGTGATTACAGTTAGCAGAAGAGAAAAAAGGGGAGGGCAGAAACTCCATTCTGGATAGAAAAGGCACCTCTAGTGCTTCTCCCCAGACATCAAGGACAGAGGGCTCTGGTTTTTTCCTTCCTTCCAAAGACAAAAATGTTCTCGGCAAATAGTGATTTCAAAAAGAACACTTTAAGCCGGGCGTGGTGGCTCACGCTTGTAATCCCAGCACTTTGGGAGGCTGAGACAGGAGAATCGCGAGTTCAAAGCCAGCCTCAGCAACGGCGAGGCACTAAGCAACTCAGTGAGACCCTGTCTCTACATAAAACACAAAATAGGGCTGGGGATGTGGCTCAGTGGTCGAGTACCCCTGAGTTCAATCCCCAGTACCAACAACAAAAAAAAAAGAACACTTTAAATTCCAGATAAGAAAGAGTTTGAGCAATAGCACAGCCATGTCAACATTGGTTAGAAAACATGTGATGATGGTTGCTCTGCATTTTAGGTTTTCATGGCCTGTGGAATCGAAAGGAGACTTGTCCAGCATTTAGCATATTGTGTCTGTGAGAAAACACACCTCCAGCTGAAAATGAGTTTGCAGGATAGGGTGTTTTTCAATGGTGACAGCTTGCATCCATGTAGTCACCTCTTTTATTTATTTTTTTAAATGTTTTTTAGTTATAGATGGACAACTACAACTGTGGTGCTGAGGATGGAACCCAGTGCCTCACATGTGCCAGGCAAGTGCTCTACCACTGAGCCACCACCCCAGCCCTAGCCACCTCTTTTAAATTCATAATATCTTCAGCAGAATCTGACTAGCCAGAGAAGAAAGAAATGCAATTGAAAAACTGAATGGTCATTGAATATATTTCTATTTTTTTTTCTTTCACGAAGAAACTAACTGGCTAGATAAGGAGCAACAACAGAAATGCAGTGTCCATGGTCAGTTGTTTCTTAGATTGGATCTGAAACACGGAACACATAGGCTGTTTATTGTTAGCAAAGAAATATACTTTTAAAAAAAGAAATATAATTTAGATGGGGATCACATCATATCACATAACAAATTTAAAGTTTACTAACAAGGTATCCCCAATCAGATCAGTCAAGACTGATACTTCCTGTAGTCTGAGCACTCCGGGAGGCTGAGACAGGAGAATCGCCAGTTCAAAGCCAGCCCCAGCAATGGCGAGGCACTGAGCAACTCAGTGAGACCCTGTCTCTAAATAAAACACAAAATAGGGCTGGGGATGTGGCTCAGTGGTCGAGTGCCTCTGAGTTCAATCCCCGGTACCAAAAAAAAAAAAAAAAAAAAGACTGATACATGTAGTTGTTGGTCTTCTGTTTTCTTAAACTTATTCAGGTAATAGAGCAGGTAGCAGATTAGCCTTTGCTATTTCAGACAAAATGAATAAAAAATACAGAAAATATGACCTCTGTGGAATTATTTCCTGGTATTAATTTAGGGTTTCAGATATGAGGATGTGTCCAGTGTCGGCCATTGTTTCACCTGTTAGTTCTGTGGTAGCTTGAAAAGAAAGACAATGTTACTCTTGTCAAGATACATGTTGAGGGCTGGGATGTAGCTCAGTGATAGAGCCTCAGAGCATGTGCTTAGCCTGTGCATGGCCCTGGGCTCCATGTGCACCACCAAATTTTTTAAAAAGCACATATTGCCCCAACCACCTGTCTTTGCATTTTTTAAGTTAAAACCTAAGTAACTTTTTCCAAATTTTAGAAAGAGATGAAAAACCATCTTTATATTGAGTAACATTACCTGAGAACAGAGGTCTTTTTCCAATGGCAAAGAATTCCTCAGTTGTTTTAGAGAATGTTCGCAACACCCAGAACTAAACTGAGGGACTAGTTTGGGAATTCAGGAGCTCTCTGTCACAGAGAACTAGGCCACATTGAAATATTATTTTTACAAAGCTGGGTGTGGTGGTGCATGCCTGTAATTTCAACCACTCAGGAGGCTAAGGCAGAAGGACTGTAAGTTTGAGGCCACTCTTGGCAACTTAACGAGACCCTGACTCAAAATTTTTAAAAAACTAAAAGGGATGGGGATGTAACTCAGTGGTAGGCAACCCTGGGTTCAATTCCCAATACCTATCCTCCCAGAAAACTTTTTTTTTTTAAACAAGAAAGACCAGAGATAAAGTTAGTCTATTTTCAAAATATACTTGAATAGCATTGTGCCTTAGAAGCATGCCAAGGTAAGGTGTCAGCAAATTGGTGAAACCAAGGATTAACAGCCATACAGGGTGGTTCCTATGGTTGGTTAGTAATGCTCCTCACTCAGAATGTTTGTTTCTCTGACTCACTTGGGTCAAGCAGAGGGCAGCATATGGGGTGCGGTGAGGGTGGAAGTAATGACAGGTAGCTGTTAATACCATATCCTAAAATTACTATTGATTTTATATACTTCTTTCTTTCTTTCTTTTCTTTCTTTCTTTCTTTCTTTCTTTCTTTCTTTCTTTCTTTCTTTCTTTCTTTCTTTCTTTCTTTCTTTCTTCCTTTCTTTGAGGTGCTAGGGATTGAACACATTTGCTAGATAAGTGCTCTCTCACTGAGCTACATCCCCAACCCTTTCCTTTTTTATTTTTAGACTGGGTCTCACTAATTTGCTGAAACTAGCCTCCAACTTTTAATCCTCCCACCTCAGCCTCCCAAGCTGCTGTGAGTACAGGCATGTACCACCATGCCCAGCTTCGTTTTACACATTTGGGGGGGGAGCGTGTTACCAAGGATTGAATTCAGGGGCACTCAACCACTGAGCCATATCCCCTGCCCTATTTTGTATTTTATTTAGAGACAGGTTCTCACTGAGTTGCTTAGTGCCTTACTTTTGCTGAGGCTGGCTTTGAACTTGCAATCCCTCCTGCCTCAACTCTCGAGCTGCTAGGATTATAGGTGTGCACACCATGCCCAGCTTACATACCTTTAATTACGATAGTTTATCTTAAAATTGTATGTAGTCCTATAGCAGGTCTGAGATTTTTATGTTGGTTAAACAGATGCATTGGTTCAAATGGACCTCATGATACATGAAGGTCCTTTTATGTATAGAACAACTTTTACAAGGAGCACAGGGTAGGCCTTTGAAATAGGTTGATGATGATTTACAGTATTTATGATCATTTAAAACTACAAACTCCAGTGAAATGATAACACTGAAGTCTTCCTATCCAACTACAGTGACTTTCAGTTTTCACCCTATCAGAGTTGCCACTCTTTCCTCAAAGTATTTACCCTGTTAATAGCAAGAGAAGGAGTTCTGTCCCATGATAAACTACAGCTACTTTGACCAGCACACTCTGTATTCAAAGGAAGCACAAGGACGGAGTAGGCTCCTAGAATACGTGCGCGCCCTGAGTAAGCTCCTAGAATATGCACTCTCAGGGCGCTCTGAGCTGGAGGAGAGGCCCTTTCAAGTTCATCGCACAGCCCTAGGATGGCTGCTCAAAGCTCACTCAGGATGGTAGGGTCAGATAGAGTCTGTAAAATAGTTACCAGTGTGCCTGGGAGCATCCACCCCCTGCCAAGACTCCCACTGAGCCATGCAGTTGGTCTGGGCAGATTGCCAGATCTGCTCAGGTGCCAGTGACTTCCTACCTTAAATGAATATTGACTAACCTTTTAGGTTTCATGTCCATTAGCTCACAAAGAGGCCCTCACATTGTCAGAAAGTTTTATATCAGTGGGTCCCAACTTTTCCTTGATTAGAATCTCCTTGTTAACACCAACACACTTTTACTTCGTTTGGGCTCTTAGTATATATTAAGAAAAATATGAAGCCGGGCGCCATGGTGCAAGCCTGTAATCCCAGCACTTAGGGAGGCTGAGACAGGAGAATCTCGAGTTCAAAGCCAGCCTCAGCAAGGGCGAGGCGCTAAGCAACTCAGTGAGACCCTGTCTCTACATAAAACACAAAATAGGGCTGGGGATGTGGCTCAGTGGTCGAGTGCCTCTGAGTTCAATCTCTAGTACCCCCCCCCCAAAAAAAGAGAAAAAAGAAAAATATGTAATGAGAAATAAGTTATTAAAAGGCTAATAATTCAGAATTAATTTATAAATTGTTAGTCGACATATTCTATAGACATTTAAAAACTAATTGGTATATATGAGACATATTCAATCTTTAGGCAAGGTTGTAGACTATATTATTTAATGTTGTTTTGGTTGCAAATAACAGAAACAAACTCTGGTCAGGATGGATTAAAAATCTTGGGCTGGGCTGGGGCTTTAGCTCAGTGGTAGAGCACTTGCCTAGCATGTGTGAGGCACTGGGTTCAATCCTCAGCACCACATATAAATAAATGAATAAAATAAAGATCCATCAGCAACTAAAACAAATATTAAAAAAAAAAAATCTTGGGCTAAGGGTGTAGTGGCAGAGTGTGACCTTCGCATATACCAGGCCTTTGGTTCCCTCCACCAAAAGAGAGAACGGGAGGCCTGGTGCGGTGGCGCATGTCTGTAATACCAGCAGCTCTGGAGGTTGAGACAGGAGGATCGTGAGTTCAAAGCCATCCTCAGAAATTTAGCAAGGCACTAAGCAACTCAGTGAGACCCTGGCTCTAAACAAAATACAAAATAGGGTTGAGGATGTGGTTCAGTGGCTGAGTGCCCCTGAGTTCAATCCCCAGTACCAAAAAAAAAAAAAAAAATAGGAGAGAGAAAAAAGTTTCCAAGCAAATTTGAACACCAAGCCTTGGGAAATCAAGGTCATGGTCATTGTCAGTTCAGGGATCTGCTCAAGGGCATGGCCATCATCATGCTCCTGGACTCTCAGTACAACAATCCAGACTGATTCCTTGGACTAAGAAACTGATGACTGAGCTTGGATATTATCCCCCCAACATCAGCTGAGTCCTGGGAGGCAGGACAGAGTACAGATGTGACCGCTGGGGCTCAGCCCTAAGTGTATGGATGGGAATAATAGCCAACATTTCACTTTTTTAGAATTTTTTTCTTCTGTCTTGGGTAAAGATTCAAAACTTTGTTTTTCTGAAGGAAAGGCTTCTGAAATTGACATCCACACAGTTCCGGGTTCCCTGTCTTCTCTGCCATGACACTTGTCTCTCATTCCCCATTCTGCATCCACAGTGAACATTCAAGACAATAGGTATTTTCCTTTGTTGTTTTCTCTTCCATCTGAGAGATGAAAATACCAGGGAGACAGGGTAATTTATCAAATGCTCTTCTTTGAACAAAACTAGATTTCCAGCACATGTCACATACTCGTCCAGCCAGTGTTAAAGCTTGAATTTCTATACAGAAGGGACTTAGTAGGGACAATTTGATTGAAAGGAAAGCGTACGAGGTTCATTTTGAACCAGCATGTTTATTGAAAGCCCAGATGGCCAACCCCCTAATAAAGTAGTCCAGTGGATACTAGGTGCCCTGCCCAGATTGTCTTTACCTGCTCAAGTGCCCACTGTTGAGAGTGTTGTCTGCTAATGACATAGACCTACTCCTTCTATTGGGAACTGCCCTTGATTAAACAGGAGGCAAGTCATTCAAACATCACCCCATAAGGGGAAGATTTTCATGCTCAAAAACTTGTTCAAATTCTCTCCTCTTTCCTGACAATCACACTCTTAGTTGGCTAGGGCTGGGCTGTCATAACAAAATATCATAGTCTGGGTAATTTTAACAATAGAAATTTGTTTTCTCATTGTTCTATAGGCTGGAAGTATAAGATGAAGGTGTTGGTAGGGTTGGTTTCCGGCAGCCTCTCTCCTTGACTTGCAGATGGCCATCTTCTTGTCATCCTTACATGACCTTTTCTCTATGCTGGGACTTCCCTGGTATTTCTTCCTTTTCTTATAAGGACTTATTGGAGTTGGGCCCTACCGTTATGACTTCATGTAACCTCTATTACCCCTTTAAAGACCCTATCTCTGAATATAGTCATATAGGGAGTTAGGGCTTCGACATATGAATTTGGGAGGTGGTGAGAAAAAATTCAGCCCATAAAACATGCTATATCTATTTTTCCTTTTAGAACTTAGGAACCACCATTAGCCAAATGTTCAAGAATCTCGCCTGGCTGGGCCCCTTGAAAACTATAGCTAGGATTATACAATTTTGATAACTCAGAGTTTACTCTTAGCTTAAACACTGATTCAGGAACGTCACAATTCCAGGAACACTCAAATTAGAATTGAAGTTCTAATTGGCAGAGTTCTATGGTTAGCATATCAAGGCTGCTGTAAGGAAATTTTTATATCTATGGAGTCATCTTAGAGAGTATGTTCAAGACCAAATGGAAATAGTTCATTCTTTTTTTTTTCCATTTAAATTAGGAAAAAGCAAGCAAACACTATGTTTGTCAGCCAAAATCTCCCAGTGTGTGACATGATGTCTTTCTCATGAGTTAGACACTATCATGTGGAAAGAAAGGAAGGACATAGGGAGAGTTAAATGATATGTAATGAAGACTGGAATTTGAATCAAATCTTATCTGAAAAAGAGAAGAAATGAAAGGAAAACGGGCCGAGATTATAGCTCAATGGTAGAGTGCTTACCTCGCATGCATGAGGCACTGTGTTCGATCCTCAGAACCACATAAAAATAAATAAATAAAATAAAGATATTGTGTCCATCTACAACTAAAAAAAAAAAGGAAAAAAATTCAAACTTAAGAGTTTTATCAAACTTCAAACCAAGTTAGATTACGATTTAAAATAAATATACAAACTCTCAGCTCAAAGGCAGATTTTCTAAAAACTGATAAGCCTTTACCATCAAAGGCTGAGCAACAAACAGATCTAACAGATATATATTACATATACAACTATACATAATTCCAATATGTAAGATCTGTAATTCAAACTTTGATACTTTTTATTTTGTTTATTGTTATTTTTTTGGTACTGGAGATTGAACTCAGGGGCACTCGACCACTGAGCCACATCCCCAGTCCTATTTTATGTTTTTATGTAGAGACAGGGTCTCACTGAGTTGCTCAGCGCCTCGCCATTGCTGAGGCTGGCTTTGTACTTGTGATTCTCCTGTCTCAGCCTCCCTAAGTGCTGGGATTACAGGTTTGTGCCACTGCGTCCTTTGATACTTTTTAAAAAGTAGATTTTTATCTGGTTTTGCAGTTTTTATCTCTTCTAATTATGTGCAAAATTATTCCTATTTTGGCATATAAAATCATTTTTATAGCACTGAATGCTGTTATTACACAAATAATAAATATAAATATAAATAAAATAGCCGGGCGCGGTGGCTCAAGCCTGTAATCCCAGCACTTAGGGAGGCTGAGACAGGAGAATCGCGAGTTCAAAGCCAGCCTCAGCAATGGCGAGGCGCTAAGCAACTCAGTGAGACCCTGTCTCTACATAAAACACAAAATAGGGCTGGGGATGTGGCTCAGTGGTCGAGTATCCCTGAGTTTAATCCCCAGTACCACAAAAAATAAATAAATAAATAAATAAAATATGAATATTGTAAAGTATATTACCAGGAATGACTAGTGTTAAGTATTAGCCCAGAGAAGAAAACCTCTTTCATTAGCTAAATGCACTGGCAGCCACCAGCCCCTCCTGGGTAAGGTACATGCTGCTTCTTAGCAGGGAACAATCAGTGCCAGGGCTGCTATGTTATTGAATGCAGATAGGTATTCACTGACTCTAGCATTCGTCTGGTTGATTCTGTGCACCGGTGACTGGCAATGCTTACGCAATTTGGCATTTTGGCCACTTTGGCTTCTGAACACAAAGAACTCTGTTGTACCTGTGGAGAGCCATCTTCAGAATAAAAGGGCCAAAATCCTTGTTAAAAAACAGCACTTTGTTTTGGGCTCAGTGGCACACATCTGTAATCCCAGTGACTCAGGAGGCTGAGGCAGAAGAATTAATTGCAAATTTGAGACCAGCGTGGGCAACTTGGTTAGACCCTGTCTCAAAATAAAAATTTAAAAAGGCAACTGGGGATGTGGTTCAGTGGTAGATCACCCCTGGGTTCAACCTCCAGTACCACAACAAAACAAAACCCCAGCAAGGGCTCCACCTTTAACATCCTAATACTGTGCGTATCTTAGAGGACACATGCTAAGCAAGCCAGAGCAGAAGGTCCACTCTGAGTGTGGAAAATCATTGCAGTCTTAGCTGAATCCCATCCTTGTAAAGTCCTGGCACTCTTGTATTGAGAATTAGCCTACTACAACAGAGGCTGGGACAGAAGCCAGCTTTAATCAGCCTTTGCTCCAAATAATTCTGATTTCCAGAGGTCCCTTTATTTGCACTGCCATTATTGTCAATGACCATATTGATACCAGAATGTCAAAGACAGACTTAAAGTCCATGGCAAAAATTTTTAAAATAACAACAAAACAAACAATTATTTTGGTGAAAGGGTGAGAAAACAGGTACTCATATATTGTTGAAGGGAATGTAAATTAGTACAAACTCCATGAAAGACAGTTTGGCATTAGATGTCAACACTATGCATACAGTATGACCCAGCAGTTCCCCTTCTAGAAATTCATCCTGCAGATAAACTCCCAGATATGCAAAATGGCATGTCTACAAGGGTATTAATCACAGTACAGTAATACCTTCTCAGCCATGGAAGATACATTCTAATACTCCACAGGATGACTAAAAAAAAAGAAAAATATATATATATATGCATATATATTTGTGTATATATAGAGAGAGATAAAAAAGAATATAGGGGCTGGGATTGTAGCTCAGCGGTAGAGCGCTTGCCTCGCATGCGTGAGGCCCTGGGTTCGATCCTCAGCACCACATACAGAGCAATAAAATAAAGACATTGTGTCCATCTACAGATAAAAAAATATTAAAAAAAAGAAAAGAATATAGTATACACACACACACAAACATATTCTTTTTTCCTATAAATATATAGATAAATTTCACATTTTTTTCCATCTTCACTAAGAACTTACCATGCACTGTGGCTATAACTTTTGCAGTTAGAGGTGCAAGAGCAAAATTAGCATGAATTTATTTTTCCTTCTTTATGATTTCACACATAGAAGATTCAGTCCTACCACAGATCTTAGCAACCTCAATGTATGATTTCTTTTCTTTCTATAAGTCAAAAACTTTTATCTTTTCCTTATTAAAGGCAGCATTTTACAACTTCTAATTTTTATATCCCAATTTCCAGCATTACTACTCTTGTACTTTTAGAATATTATTAAGTAGAATAAGTGTTCCTTGAACACAAGCAGTACAATACTGCAGCCATCTGATAACTTAGACAACTTCTAAGTAACTAATGGGTGGGTAGTATATACAGCATGGATATGATGGATAAAGGCATGATTGGCATCCTAAATGGAATGTGGCAGAGAAGTGTAAGAGTTAATCATGCTACTCAGAATGGTATGCAATTCAAAGCTTCGGAGGACTAGGGATGTAGGTAATGTCAAAACACTTACATAGCATGGGCACGGTCCTGAGTTTGATTCCCAGCACGACAAAAACAAGCAAGCAAAACTTATTATTTATTTCTGAAATGTTTCATTTATAATTTTGGATCATAGTGGCTGCAGATATCTGAAGCCATGGAAAATGAAACTGCAGAGGCTGGGATTGTAGCTCAGCGGTATAGCACTTGCCTCGCATGTGCGAGGCCCTGGGTTCAATCCGCAGCACCACATACAAAACAATAAAATAAAGACATTGTGTCCATCTACAGCTAAAAAAATATTTAAAAGAAAGAAAGACAATGAAACTGCAGGTAAGGGAAGACTTTTGTATCATTTATAATAGAAAAGCTTGAAAACTAATTGTCCATCAACAGGCGTCTGGTTAAATAAATATGGTACACACATATCATGAAACACTCTATAGTCATTAAAGAGAATAAGATAGCTCTCTAGATGCTAATGTGGAAAGATCTATAAGATACATTGCTAAGTGAAGAAAAACAGGGTGCAGAATTGAACAGGAAGTTACTATTTGTGTTAATATATCATTGAAAATGGTCTATACAAGCTGGGCATTGTGGTACATGCCAGTAATCCCAGAAACTTGGAAGTCTGAAACAGGAGGATCCCAAGTTTAAGGGCAGCCTGGGCAACTTAGCAAGACACTATCTTGAAATAAAAAGTGATAAGGGCTTGGGATATAGCTCAGTGGTAGAGAACCCTGGGGTTTGATCCCCAGTACCACAGGCTTATGTGACATAATAAATAAATATTCATGCTGTATTATATGTTTAGACTATCTAAGAAAGAGTGTAAGAGACTAATATCAATGATTCTTTCTGGACACTCAGTGTCTGGTATCATGAATGGAGAAAAATTTAACTTTCATTGTTTTTCTTTTCCTATCTTTTTGAATTTTGTGGGATATATGAGTTTTGCTAATTCAAAGATATAAATAAAAATTAATTTTTAAAACTCCATGGCCAGGTGTGGTGATGCATGCTTATAATCTCAGTGGCTAAGAAGGCTGAGGCAGGAAGATCATCAGTTTATAGTCAGCCTCAGAAATTTTAACAAGGCCTTCAGCAACTTAGTGAGACCCTGTGTCAAAATAATAAAATAAAAAGGTCTGAGGATGTGGCCCAGTGTTAAAGTGCCTCTGGGTTCAATCCTCAGTACCAAAAACTAAAACTAAAACTAAAAAATCCATGCCCCTGTCTTTTAAGAGAGTAGATCAGGCTAAGAAAAAAGAGAAGCCTTCAGTGACTCACTTCTGCTATTCTCTGGTCCTGATGAAGACGGTGATGGGGAGAATTTCTTGCTCAACAATTATATGATACTTTTCTTCCCAAGACCCCATTGTGAGCACTTTGCAAATATTTAATGCAATCCTTAAAACAACCTTATGAAGTAGGTGCTTACAGATGAGAAAACTGGGGTGCAGAGAGATCAAGTAATTTACCCAAGGTCACACAGATAGAAAATGGCAGAGACAGGGCTTGAACCCTAGCAAGGTGGCTCCAGAGCTTAAGCTCCTCATGGATGCTATATTGTTCTTCATGAATATGCAAACTACAGCCACAATCTTTTTTTTTTTTTTTTGATTGAACCCACGTCCTGAGCCACGTCCTCAGCCCTTTTCACTTTTGATTTGGAGACAGGGTTTTGTTAAGCTGCTTAGGGCCTTGCTAAATTGCTGAGGCTGCCTTGAACTTGCAATCCTCCTGCCTCCGTTTCCTGAGCTGCTGGGATTATAGGCATGTGCCATCGTGCCCATCATCACTTTTTTTTTTTTTGGTACTGGGAATTGAACCCAGGAGTATTTGACCACTGAGCCACATCCCAAGCCCTATTTTTTGTTTTGTTTAGAGACAGGGTCTCACTGAGTTGCTTAGTGCCTCGCCTTGCTGAGGCTGGCTTTGAACTTGAGATTCTCCTGTCTCAGCCTCCTGTTCTCCGCTGGGATTATAGGCATGCACCACTGCACCGGGCTAATTATTTTTAATATAATCAACAAAAATAGTCATATTCTGAGATTAAGTCAGAGCCCCTCCCTTTTATTTTTTTTTTTGGGCCTTCAATAATATGCAGCGGCCATCCATTCCCATTTTAAGGTGATAGGGTCTGGGTAGATTCCCAGGGTTCAGTTGGTACCTACACTGGTAAAAGCTTGAGCTCTAAAGTCCTGTGTTGAATTCCACCAGTGAACATAGAAAGGAAGAGAAGGCAATTTTGCCAGAACAATTGATGAGCGAAATAGAAGTAATGTACTCAGTAAATGGAAGAACCTAATCTTTTCTAGTTAAATTAGGTCCAGGAGAACCTCCAAACCAAGTAATCAGATCAATGTTTCAGTAAAAACAGTACTCATATGTATGAAATGCTATTTTAACATCCATACTGTATGAAAAATATATAATAGTATTTATATATTTACTATATTGGTATTTACTATAGATAATTTCAAGTCTGGTCTTGGACTTGATGTCAGATAAATACCATTGGAGTCCTTCTGTTTAGTAGTAGTTGAACTAATTGTCTACTATTTTACACATATACATTATCTCTAGTTTTCTAGAAACTTCTGCGAGGAAGACATTTGTTGTAGGCAAAAGATGTGAAATGGTCCCCAAAGATGCCTCACTCCAATCGCTGAAACCTGTGTGTTAAGGTTTCACTCTGATGCTGATGTTATGTTATGTGGCACAGTTGGCGTTAAGAAAGGGAGATTTTCTGGGTATACTGGATCTAATTACATGAACCCTTAAGTGCAGAGTTTTCTTTGGCTGAGACATTCAAAGCGTGAGAAGGACTAAACTATAGTTGCTGGTTTGAAGATGGAAGGGAACCCTGGACAGAAATATGAGCACCCTTAAACAGCTGAGAAGCCAGCAAAGGTGACAGGGACCTCGAGGACTGTAATTATGACAAGGACCATAATTCTGCCATGAACAAGAACGAGCTTAGGCCGGCACAGAGATGCACAATGTAATGCCAGGCATTCAAGAGACTAAGGCAAAAGGATTGAAAGTTCAAGGCCACAGCCCGGCGCGGTAGCTCAAGCCTGTAATCCCAGCACTTAGGGAGGCTGAGACGGGAGAATCACGAGTTCAAAGCCAGCCTCAGCAATGGCGAGGCGCTAAGCAACTCAGTGAGACCCTGTCTCTACATAAAACACAAAATAGGGCTGGGGATGTGGCTCAGTAGTCGAGTGCCCCTGAGTTCAATCCCCAGTACCAAAAAAAAAAAAAAAAAGAAAGAAAGTTCAAGGCCAGCTTGAGCAACTTAGTGAGACCTCGTCCCAAAAGAAAGAAGAAAACAGTGCTGGGGATGGAGCTCAGGGATATAGCGCTTGCTTAGAATAAGGCCCTGGATTTAATTCTCAGCACCACCAACCAAACAAAAACAAACTTAGAAGAAGAGCTCTTGGTGCAGCTATGAGAGCTTTAGGTGAGAACACAGCTGGCCAACCTCGACATCAGCCCTGTGAGACCGAGCAGGTCGCATTAACATCCCTGGAACTCGCACCTGCTGAAGGGTGAGGCCATCGGTAGGTGGTGTCTTGTCTTCTAGATGTGTGCTAATTTGTTACACAGCATTAGAAAACTAATACTGCCTTGACACTTCCATTCTACAGAGGAGGACACTGAGACTCCAAGAACTTAAGACAATTGGTTTAAACAATGTCACAAGTGTGGCAAGGGTGGGATTTGATGTCAGTAGACAGGCCTGCCCACATCTCTATTAAGTAATGTGTTAACTAACGAAAAGCCAGGGGATGAAAAAGAAATAAAGCTCTCTCTGATTGAGGAAAGGATGACTCAGGTTCCTCCTTATTTTTAGAAACCAACATGAAACCATTGGCTGAACAATAGCCTGGTATCTGCAGCCATCCTGATCTGTGGGCGCGGCCCTAAGTCTGCTCTGCAGAGCCCAGAATGAGCCGTCTCCTTTCTTCCCTGCAAGCACGAAGTGACTGATTCCCAGCAAGTGAAGCCAAATGGATTTAGACAGATTAACATTCTAACAGCAAGAAGCAAATCCTATGGCACTTGTAACATACTGAAGCAACACAAACACATCCAGTAAAACCCCTCTCTCTGAAGACCTGGCTTTGTAAATATTAAGCTGAATATTTACAGTTTAGAAGGAGCTGTTGAGAGCAGTTACCATCAGGATCTGGGCCCTGCTCCTTATGTGACCTTTCCTTCCTCTTTCTGGCCAGTCCCCCACCCCCAACCCCACCGCAGCAGGGCCTCTGAGCTCACCCTTGGATAAACCATGCCTTATCCTGCTTCAGGGCCATTTGGTCCCAGTTCCCCCTAGCATGTAACATCTTTTCTCTAGTTCCTGCCCTTAATTCACTCAAATTTCTGCTCAAGAGGTTTTTGACTAGAGTATCTTTGTAAAGATCTTATTTTGCTCCTGGGGATTGAACCCAGGGCCTCGTGCATGCTGAGCACATGTTCTACTGCTGAGCCACCTCCGGTCCCCTGGACATCTCATTCAAAGCAGCAGTGTTCTCTGCCTGTCACCATCACCTTAACCTGCTCTATTTTTCTTCCTAGCACTCTGACAACCTGATGCACCTTACATATTAAAATATATAGGGGTATAGCTCAGTGAGAGAGCATGTGAATGTTTAGCATGTACAAGGTGCTGGGTTCCATCCTCCGCACTAAAAAAAAAAAAAAAAAGGAAAAAAAGAAGAAATGTGTAATTATTGATGTAGTTATTCTTGTAAAGTTGTTGCCCCTTTCCTATACTGTACTATAAGCTCTAGGAAGACAGAAAGGCTTTGTGTGTGTGTGTGTGTGTGTGTGTGTGTGTGTGTGTGTGTGTGTGTGTGTGTTTGAGACAGGGTCTCACCATGTTGCCCATGCTGACCTGGACTAGGCTCGAGCAATCCTCCTGCCTCAGCCTCCTGAAAAAATGGAGTACAGGCACACACCATCATGCCTGCTTCCATCTGTTTTATTTATCACTGTATCTGCAGTTTCCAGAACAATTCACAGCACTCAGTAGGAACTCAAATATTCACTGAATGAATGCATGAGTCAAGAACAAAAGCATTCCATCTGTTTAAATAATTTGTCCCTCCTGAGCTATTCTTGTACCTCATATTTCTTTCACCCCTTTCTCTCTTTTCTGGTAGCATTTGCTAACCAGTCCAGTATGGAAAAGAAACTTGCTTGTCTGGGTGTACAAAATGCAGATTAAAAAGATTAACCACCGGAGGCACTGTGGCGTAGGAATGAAGTCTTGCCTTGCCTTTCAACAGCTGTGTGACCTTGGAGAAGTCATTTATTTCTCCTGGCTCCAGAATGCTTATCTCTTAAAGGAGGATAATGATAGGGTCCTGTGTGAAGGGGCTGGAGCAGATAGATCTGGAAATTTCTTGCTGCACTAAGATTCTTTGAAATTAGAATTCAGTTGGTAGGGAAGCAGGAAATAATGGTTTTAGCCCTATGTTAAATGTGAACTGAGTGTGTAACTTTAGGGCAAGTCCTTCAACCCCTCTAGGCCTCTAGATAAACCAGAATTTCTTTGAGGTCAGGTCTCAGTGTTCTGCAGGAGTCAGGTGGGAGCCAGGTTGTCCAGATGTCCTGGTGTTTGTGAGCCCTTTCTTAACCTCTGTCTTTATAGGGCCTGGGTTGACCTGCTCTTTGGTAGGGGTGGAGCTTAAGACTAAAAATTTTGGTTCCATAAATATTTTCTGAGCACTAGTTTTGTGCTAGGTGCTGGGGATGCCACCGTGAATGATGCAGGCCGTCTCTGACCTTTTGCATTCTAGGGATAGGAAAGAGACAATGAACAGGAAAATGGAAAATAAATCAAGACTGGTGCGATTATTTTGAATAATGAGAAATACATATTTGTCCTTCTTCCTCAGTTCCTTCCAAGAGCTCCTAAAATCCATTTAAGTTCTTAAGTGTATTTTTTTATTTATTTATTTTTACAATTCCCTTGTAGGTCATGGTGGTGCACACCTGTAGTTTCAGAGACTCAGGAGGTTGAGACAGGAGGATCACAAGTTCAAGGCCAGCCTCAGTAACTTAGTGAGGCCCCAAGCAACGTTAGCAAGACCCTGTCTCAAGGTAAAAACTAAAAAGGGCTAGGAATGTAGCTCAGTGGTAGAGCACCCCTGTGTTCAATCCTCAATTAAAAAAACAAAAATTCCCCTTTCAACAACCCCTGAGTTAGGTAGTGAGGGAACTTTTGGATAGGTAAGTGGTTGCCAGGCAAACTAACCATGTGATTAGAGACTGGGAACTTGGAGCCCTATTGCCCAACCTCTGGGGAAGAGACAGGCTAGAGACTGAATTGACTAATGGGCAGTGATTGATCAATTGTGCCTATCTAATGGAACTTCCATAAAAGACCTACACAGTGGAATTCAGAGACCACCTGGCAGATGAGTAAATATCAAGATGCTGAAGAGCATGGACGCGCTACGCCCTCGATCCCACCCCTCACCCTGTGCATTTCTTCCATTTGGCTATTTGGGAACTACATCCTGTATGACAAACTAGTAATAGTAAGGAACTTTCCTAAGTTTTTTGAGTCATTCTAGTAAATTGTGGAACCCTAGGAGGGTCATGAGAACTCCTGATGTATTATAGCCCATTAGTCAGAAGTCTGGAAGGCCTGGATTGCTATTGGCATCTGAAGTTGGGCAGTCTTGAGAGACTGGGCCTTTACCCTATCAAGTCTGCACTAACCCCAGACAATTAGTGCCAGCATTGAGTGAGATTCTAGACCACCTGGCTTGTGTCTGCAGAGAACTGGAGAATTATTTGGTGTGGAAAACCTAGGCATTTGGTGTTGGAAGTGTTCTTCCAAGTGGGACTATAGGTAAACACTTTTTCTCTTTGAACTAGTGATAAGTGTGAGAAAGGAACAAAACAATGTTCTAGGAGGCAATGACAGATGGAACCATTAAGTTGACTTGCATTGGAAAAGAAAAGATCTTCCTGGGGGATTTAAGCCGATTCTTTTTTTTTTTGGTAGTGAGGATTGAACTTAGGGGTACTTGACCACTGAGCCACATCCTCAGCCCTATTGTGTGTTTTATTTAGAGACAGGGTCTCACTGAGTTGCTTAGCGCCTCGCCGTTGCTGAGGCTGGCTTTGAACTCGCAATTCTCCTGTTTCAGCCTCTCTAAGTGCTGGGATTATAGGCGTGCACCACCGCGCCTGGCTTAAGCTGATTCTTAAAGGATGAGAAAAACCCAGCCACAGGAAGTGTATTCCAGGCAAAGACAAGGGTGAGCACAGCTATGGAGACCTCAGGGTCAAGATATTCCAGCACTTAACCAAGGCCACTGTGCAAGGGTGTGGTGACTGAGGAGACAGTGGCATGAGGTAAGGCTATGAGGCTAGCAGGGACTCCTGCAAGTGAGGGAGGCCTCAGAGGCCACGGTCAGGGTGAATGATCATCCCAGTTTGCCCAGAACTGAGGGTTTCCTGGGATATGGGACTTGATATGTACTAAAATAGAGAAGGTCCTGGGCAAAACGGAATGAGCTGATCACCATAGCCATAGTAAGGGCTATGCTTTACTCAGGGTTTTAAGCAGGGAATTATGATTTTTTCTTTCTTTTTTTTTCTCTCTCTCTTTCTTTCTTTCTTTCTTGTTTTCTTTCTTTTTTTCTGTTTTCTTTTTAAATATGAATGACAATAGAGTGTATTTTGACATATACATGGAGTATAACTTATTCTAATTAGGATCCCATTCTTGTGGTTATACATGATGTGAGGTTACCCTGGTAACCCATGATATGTAGTGATTTCTGTTTCTGGAGGACACTATCAGCCTTCACGCGGCGCGTGCGTAGGAGAGAAGCAAGGTGGAAGCGGGGAGGCCAGCTGGCCAGTTGCTACAGTCTTGCATGCAAGAGTCACTGATAGGTTGAAGCGAACTAAGAAAGAGGGATGTGAATGCATTCAAAATACATTTTGAAGGTAGAGTGGTCTAGACTTTGGAAATTAGGTAGGGAGACTAAAGGAGTTAAAGATGACATGTGGGCTTCTGGTTTCATTAGCAAGGTGCAGTCAGCCCTCAGTATCCACAAGTCCCCCCTTTGGACTGAACCAACCATGGGTTGAAAATACTTTTTAAAAAAAATGTGTCTTTAATAAACATGTATAGACTTTTTTCCTTGTTGTTATGCCCTAACCAATATAGCATAACAGCTCTTTATGTACCATTTATATTTTATTAGGTATTACAAATAATCTAGAGATGATATAAAGAATCTGGGGATGTGCTTAGGTTAAATGCAAAACACTAACATTTTCTACCTATCAGGGACTTAAGCATCCTCAGACTGGTATCCTTGAACCAATCCCCCGTGAATACTGAGGCACAACTGGGATTGGTTTTGCCAGCAGAGGGAAAGCAGAGGTGGACCCAATGTGCAAATGTGGGGTGGGCAGGGATGGACGTACCCAGGGTCCCATGAGATGTGGGGTGGTGATAAGGCAGAGAAGAGAGCACTCTGATTCTTAATGTTCAGAGTATTTTGTAAGCAGTAGCTCATTAGTTCTCATAATAGTTCTTCTGAGTTGGTAATTACCCAAATCCCATTGTGCATGTTCTAGAGAAGAGCAAGTGTCAGTAACTTGCCTAAAGCTATAATAAATTATAGAACTAACAGCAGAACCAATTAATTACTGCTAGCCCTAAATCCTGCCAGTCTTTAAAGCTAGTAATGTTTTGGTTAGGATGAGTAAATTGAGTGGCATTTGAGAGAATAAGACATAGACCTTGAGGTCAACAGACCTGGGGTTGTGTTTTGGCCTTGCTCCTTACTTCTTACATGGACACACATATAAAAATATCCCTGAGGGGCTGAGGTTGTGGCTCAGTAGTAGAGCGCTTGCCTAGCATGTGTGAGGCACTGGGTTCGATTCTCAGCACCACATATAAATAAAGAAAATAAAGGTCTATCGACAACTAAAAAAAATATTAAAAAATAAGAATTAAAAGACCAAAATTTAAAAAATATCCCTGAGCCTCAGTTTCCTTATCTATAAAGTAATTCTTATCTTAGTAAAATATTAAACATGTTCTTACTTTCTGCTTTATCCTCTTCTTAGAAAAAAATTTTACCCAGAAAACTATCATCCTATTAGAAGGAACTTCCTTGATCACTTTATAAAAAATGAACAGCAAGCCAGGCACCGTGGCACAAGCCTGTAATCCCAGCACTTAGGGAGGCTGAGACAGGAGAATCCCAAGTTCAAAGCCAGCCTCAGCAATGGCGAGGCACTAAGCAACTCAGTGAGACCCTGTCTCTAAATAAAACACAAAATAGGGCTGGGGATGTGGCTTAGTAGTTGAGTGCCCCTGAGTTCCATCTCCAGTACCAAAAAAAAATGAACAGCAGCCACCTCCCCAAAGGCACCCGCCACCCCATTTCAGCCTCATTTGATTTCTTTGTATACCACTCGTCATCATCTGACCTATTATAGATCCATTTCCATAAGACCCAGGATGTGTCTATTTTATTCCCAGCTGTACTCCTATGTCTAGACCAGTGCCTGCCACAAGTGAGAGTTTAATGGTTGTTGAATAAGGGAACAAATTAAATACAATTAGGTATATAAAATAGTTTGCACAAAATCTGAACTTGCTAGCAACTCAATAATAGTTAACAGTTTCTTTATCAGGATAGTAATTGGGAAACACTCAATTTTATGCCTTGTCTAAAAAACTGTTTTAGCAATGCTTCTTTACATATCTATATTAAAAACAAATCTTCCTTGGGTGTGGTAACACAGCCCTGTAATCCCAATGACTAAGGAGGGTTGTGAGTTTAAGGTCAGCCTCAGCAATTTATACTTAGTGAGACCCTTTCTCAAAATTAGAAAGGATGGGTTCAATCCCCACTTTGACAAAAAAATAATAAATTCTGACATGCCAAAAGGTTGTTCCTTTATTCTCAGGTTACTAGCAATGTTTTCTGTGGCTATTGTGGAAAATAGATTTATATAACTTTGAGTCTATAGTTAACTTAAAAATAAAAGGTGAAGTAAACAAACAAAAAGAACTCTATGAATGAATGTATGTATGTATCATTACTGAGGGTTGAACCCAGGGGCACTACATCCCTAGTCCTTTATATTTTTCCTTTGGAGACAGGGCCTTGCTAAATTGCTGAGGCTGGCTTTGAACTTGAGATCCTCCTGCCTTAGGGTCCCAAGTTGCTGAGATTACAGGCATACACCACCGCACCCAGCTCTGTGTCTGAGTTTAAAGGTTTGACTCTTAACTACTGGAATATATTTTGAATTCTGGGTCCAAGCTGCACAGGGATTGTTTGATGATGGGCTGTTGGCCTGTGTTACAAGACACCTGCTTGATGTCCTAGAGCTGGGTCCTATATTTATGGTACAAGGAAATCAATAAACAGGAAAAAAAAAAAAGTAATAGTTCCACTTCCATGAATTAGGTATGGTTTAGGGAGCACCAGACTCTGTCAACGTGTAGGGTCTTTAGGCATGGATTCCTTAGGCCCTAAATAACTATGTCCACTGGTGGCCCAGTGAGCAGTTCAAATCCACCCTTTGGTGCCTTGCATTTGTAGATAGGGCACTGAGACTTTGGCTGGATTGGCTTACTGGCTTTGCCCCAGAAACCTGGAGAGAAAAGATTCCTTTTCCAAGCCCAGTTCTCTATTTTAGGAGTGAGTTTCCTTTTTTTCTGAACAAAGGCAGAAGCAAATATATGCTCTATAATCAGCAAGTGTGCAAAGCAAGGATTCCAGCTCTCTCTGACATTGTCAGAACTGACCATGCAAATCAACAGGCTCCTAAAACTATTGGTGAGTCAATTCAACAAGAAAAAACTGAAAATATGCTAACTGGCACGGCTGGGCCAGAGCCGGTGGAGGAAAGCTAAACTTCTATTCATAAAGTCTGATTCATTTAGAAAAAGCAAGTCACATGCTATCAGATTGAGATTTGTGCTCACTGCACTGGGGAGAAGTACAGAGCCTCCGTACTCTCAGGGGTGACTAAGCCATTATTTCACTCTGAACACAAAGAACTCATGCTTAGCACACCCCTCACTGTAATTAGCTCTTGCAAACGGGGGATGAAGAATCAAACTCGAGAGGTCCCTGGCTACAGGCCAAGCTTTCAGAATTATTCATTTTATTTTGGTTAAGGAAACAGAGGAGAAGAGGGCTATGTCCACGAGTCTTTTTCTTCATGGGCCCCTGATTTAAGGGCAATGGGACAATAATCGTGCGTTTCTTAGCTGGAGAGCAATAGATTTCTTCCAAGAGACCCACCAGGATAGCATATGCCAGTTTTCTGGTTGGTTTATTTGTTTGGTACTGGAGATTGAATTTACGGGAGCTCAACCACTGAGCCATGTCCCCAGCCCTCTTTTTTTTTTTTTTTTTTGTATTCTATTTAGAGACAGGATCTCGCTGAGTTGCTTAGGGCCTCACTAAATTGCTGAGGCTGGCTTTGAACTCGTGATCCTCCTGCCTCAGCCTACAGAATCACATACAGCCACCCACCCTGGCTAATTTCAAGCTTTGCACTTGACCTCACTGAATGAGGAATTGGGAAGAGACGCGAAGGGCACACCATCTATCTCACTCTCACCATTCAAATACAATCAACACACCTCAAAAACACAGACAGATGACTGTAACAAAATAACTAGGGGACCATAACTTTTAAGCATTTATGACTTTATTTAAATCTATTTTTAATTTACTTAGTTACACATTTACATAACTTCATTTTACTAAAGGTTGTATTTCTTTCTTTGTTTCTTTTCTTTTTTTTTTTTTGGTACCAGGGATTGAACTCAGAGGTCCTTGACCACTGAGCCACATCCTCAGCCCTATTTTGTGTTTTATGTAGAGACAGGGTCTCACTGAGTTGCTTAGCGACTTGCTATTGCTGAGGCTGGCTTTGAACTCTTGATTCTCCTGTCTCAGCCTCCCAAAGTGCTGGAATTAAAAGCGTGCGCCACTGCGCCTGGCTGGTTGTATTTCTTAACTAGCCTACCAGCTGACAACAATCAGCTCCCAAGAGCCTAGAAGAGTCAGTGCAGGGAGCCCCAACACATGGGTGACTTGAGTCTTGTGGCAGGGGCCACTGTGTAGTTTGGGTCAAGGAAGAATATGGCAGGCCTATTCTTTGCCAGGGATTCTCTTCTCTCAATCTGTGAGAGTAGTCATTCCAGTATGCCTGCCTCCCTTCCTTCCTTCCTTCCTTCCTTCCTTTCTTTTTATAACTCTAGTTACATATAACAATTTATTGGTACCTGTTGGGGATGGGGAGAAGTGTTAAGCTGGTATTACATTTGTGCTTAAAAGAATGATAATAATTGGGGGCTGGGGTTGTGGCTCAGTGGTAGAGCCCTTGCCTAGCATGTATGAGGCACTGGGTTCGATCCTCAGGACCAAATAAAAATAAACAAAATAATGATATTGTATCCATCAACAACTAAAAAAACATTTTTTTAAAGAAAGAATGATAATAACTGAAAGGACAATTGCCATGCTGATAACTGTAATGTTTTTGAAGTATTTCCACCATAGCCTCCTACTAATCTCTCTTGTGTTTTGTAATTCTTTGGCATTTGTTTGGGGGGTCATCTGTTCTATTGAGGAAGATACTCTTCTCTTTCCAAAATTACATCAATATTTTGCATCATAACATTTTTTTACATCAGTCACTTGACTTTTGACTGTCAAAATTATGCTGTCATCTTGATTTTTATTGTATATTATTTTCTTAAGGAATGCAGATGGTGCCACCTTACCCAAGGCATTGTCTATAGCACATAAGTAAGTGATTCCATTGATAAAGAGAGTATGATAGGTAGAGCTTTCCATCTGAATTATGGCCTTTGTTTCAGCTCTAAGAAGCACAAGTCTAAGGACTTTTGCTGCTTCCTGATAGGAGCCTCTGGTCAAGGCCAGTTATGCTAGGACCACTGGGCCATTAGCAACACAGCTGTAAGTGACTGTCATAATGGGAGGGGCAGTGGAGGAAAAGATCCTACTGGTCATTGATCGTAACCTCCGCCATGGCCTGGCCTCAAGTGGCCTTGCCTTTCTTTATCCATTAGCAAAACAGAGAAGATCATGCCCATTACTCATTATAGTGTGTAGGTTTTCTCCTCCAAGCCTCTGATTTTACAAAAAAGGAAAGTAAATCTCAGAGGAGTCAATAATAATAATAATTATTATAAATAATGACATTAATCAAACTCTTACTGGCCAGCTACTATACCAGATGCATTATATAGCATCTCATTTGAACCTCACAAAAGTAAGGCAAGCTTGGTGGCACACACGTGTAATCTCAGCCCCTCAGGAGACTGAAGCAGGAGTATCACAAGTTCAAGGCCAGCCTGGGCAATTTAGCAAGACCCTCTGTCAAAATAAAATTTTCAAAAGGACCGCGGACGTACCTCAATAGCAGAGCACCCTGGGTTCACTCTCCAGTACCACACACAAACACACACATTCATATGAGTTGGTGCTATTATTAATATTCTCATTTGCAGGTGAGGAAACTGAGGCACAGGTGGGTAAGCAGCATTTTCTGAGTCTATTTCTTGAAGGAGAGAAGGAAATGGAATGGAAATGCAGGCTGTTTGCTTACGTCGCTCATGCTCACAACTACTACTGTCATGTTCATGGCTTGTAACAGGTGAGGGGTGTCATCTTAGAGGCATAAAGATTGAGAGCAATGAATGCATTTTGTGACTGATTTATTATTCTTTTTTTTTTTTGGTTGTAAATGGACAGAATACCTTTATTGTATTTTTATGTGGTGCTGAGGAATGAACTCAGTGCCTCACCCATGCTATGCAAGCGCTCTACCACTGAGCCACCACCCCAGCCCCTTATTGTTCTTTTTTTACATGTGGAAATACAAAAGTTCTGAAGAGTTGAGCCACCTGGTCAAATGCATGAAATGATCAAGAATGAATAGGGGGCGGGGAATGAATATGGAGTCAGGCATGGTGGCACATGCCTGTAAACCCAGCAACTCAAGAGGCTGAAGCAAGAGGATCCCGAGTTCAAGGCCAGCCTGGGCAAGTTAGCGAGACCCTGTCTCAAAATGAAAAATAAAAAGGACCGGGGATGTAGCTCAGTGGTAAAAAAACTCCTGGGTTCAATCCCTAGTATCAAAATAATAATAATAATAATAATAATAAGCTGGGTGCAATGGCTCAAGCCTGTAATCCCAGCACTTAGGGAGGCTGAGACAGGAGAATCACGAGTTCAAAGCCAGCCTCAGCAATGGCGAGGTGCTAAGCAACTCAGTGAGACCCTGTCTCTACATAAACACAAAATAGGGCTGGGGATGTGGCTTAGTGGTCAAGTGCCCCTGAATTCAATCCCCAGTACCAAAAAAAAAAGAAATAATAATAATAATAATAAAGAATAAATAAATTCTAAAAGCACACAATCAGAAACAACATAAAAGGCCATAAAAGGGATGCTGATTCAACTTTGGCAAATCCATAAAGGAGATATTAACACGTTTGAAAGAGGGAGATGGATTCATAAGCTCATACAGAAACAAATTATATCTTTATGTTGTAACTGAAAGAAGCAGGGGCAGAAAAGCATGATGGTATTCTACCACTTATGCCAAACACAAACACACACAGTTACCTCTAGGAGCTTAGGAGACTGAAGTGGAAGCAAGAAGGTATTGTTACAGTATAGTATTTTGTATTATTTGGACTTTCACCATTTGCATTTATGACCCAATCTAATATATAACTTTTTTGGTGGGGAGGGGTACCAGAGATTGAACCCAGGGGTGCTTAACCACTGAGCCACATCCCCAACCTTTTTTATTTTTTATTTTGAGACAGGGGCTTGTTAAGTTGCTTAGGGCCTTACTCATTTGCTGAGACTGGCTCAGGGTTACTCAACAAGTGGCCAAGTTCAGGTGGAAACAGCCTGTGGCTTAGGGTGGATGGGACCGGACTCCAAATTATCTTACTCTCAGCCCTAGCTTGTGATTGACTCTCTGATGATTGATCATTGATTAATAAACAAGGCGAGTCAGTCAGTCCCAGAGGGGTTACAAGCACAAACTCTGGAACCAGGCGGCCTGGGTGTGAATCTGGTTAAATGACTCCACGTCTCCTTGTCTCAGATTGCATAGATACAAAATGAGCAGGAAGAGCAATCCTAAAAGACTGGTATCATGTTATAATTTTGAGGATTAAATGTGTTTCTGCTGGTAAAGAGCACTGAGGGTGCCTGGCACAGAATGTTATAGAAGCTTTTGTTAAATCAGGAAAAATACCCCAGTTCCCCAACCTGGGCAACATAGCAAGAACCTGACTCAAAGCAACAACTTTTTTTTCTTTTTCTTTTTTAATTTAGAAAGAAGAATATTCCAATGCCTTTGGGCACTTGAGGCATGATCTTTACTAAAAAGCAGCTCTGCCTCTTGACCTTGTGTTTCTATCACTCAAGCTGCAGTCTCTTCACTCTTAGAGAGCAAAGGGACAGCTTTGTCATTTTTATATACTCCCTCATACCCTACACAGAGCCTTGTATGCTGTAGGTGCACAATAAATAAAGTTTGCTAATTTGCCTTGAGATATTTGGACTCCAGGCCCAAACATGCTGCACGAAGTCTTGGAAAGCACAGCCCCAGTGTCTTTTCCATTAGCAGCAAGACTTTGAAAACTTTTTTTTTTGTACAAAATATTGAACCCAGAGCCGGGTGTGGTGGCTCACGCCTGTAATCCCAGCACTTAGGGAGGCTGAGACAGGAGAATCGCGAGTTCAAAGCCAGCCTCAGCAATGGTGAGGCGCTAAGCAACTCAGTGAGACCCTGTCTCTACATAAAACACAAAATAGGGCTGGGGATGTGGCTCAGTGGTCGAGTGCCCCTGAGTTCAATCCCTGGTACCAAAAAAAAAAAAAAATATTGAACCCAGGCCCTCAGACATGCTAGGCAAGGACTCTACCACTGAGCCACATCCCCAGTCCATTTTATTTTTTGAGTAAGGTTCTTGTTAAATTGCTGAGGCTGGCCTCAAGCCTGTGACTCTCCTGCTTATGCCTCACAAGTAGCTAGATTTACAGATGTGCACCACCATGCCTGGCTTAGAACTGTATTTTTCCTTTTCGTAGTAAAATATACATAAGAAAATCTACACGTTTAATTACTTTTATTTTATTTTATTTTATTTGGTACTGGGGATTGAACTCAGCGGTACTAGACCACTGAGCCACATCCCCAGCCCTATTTTGTGTTTTATGTAGAGACAGGGTCTCACTGAGTTGCTTAGCGCCTCGCTGTTGCTGAGGCTGGCTTTTTTTTTTTTTTTTTTTTAAATATTTATTTATTTTTAGTTGTAGGCAGACAGAATATCTTTATTTTATTTTTATGTGGTGCTGAGGATCGAACCCAGTGCCTCACGCATGCTAGGCGAGCACGCTACCACTGCGCCACAACCCCAGCCCCTGAGGCTGGCTTTGAACTCACGATTCTCCTGTCTCAGCCTCCCTAAGTGCTGGGATTACAGGCTGTGCCACCGCGCCCGGCTTAATTACTTTTAAATATAAAGTTGAATGGCATTAAGTACATCCACGGTGTTGTACAATCATCATCACTATCCATTTTATTATTTTAATAAATCAATATTCATTAGATTCTTGAACATTCAAAGTCATAAATATTCATAAATATTAAATGTACCAAAAATTTATATTGGAAATGTTATGTATTTTACAACTATTTATAAAAGATAGCCAGAAGCCGGGCATGGTGGCACACGCCTGTAATCCCAGCACTTAGGGAGGCTGAGACAGGAGAATCGCGAGTTCAAAGCCAACCTCAGCAACGGCGAGGTGCTAAGCAACTCAGTGAGACCCTGTCTCTACATAAAACACAAAATAGGACTGGGGATGTGGCTCAGTGGTCAAATGCCACTGAGTTCAATCCCTGGTGCTAAAAAAAAAAAAAAGAGTGTGGGTGCACTGAAGGAGGAAGGATGGGGTGAGGCAGCATCCTCTGCTACATATTTCACTAGACGAGTTCTGAGTTCTCTCTCACTTTTTTTCCTGCAGTGCTGGAGATCAACCCAAGCAAACACCTTACTAAGCCACGCCCCAGCCTTCTCTTTCACTTTTAACAGTCTGGATCTCTCTAAATGGATTGAAAATTATCAGGATTTTTTTACCCTTCTTTGGTGCTGGGATGGAACCCAGGGCCTTATCCATGCTAGGCAAACCCTCCACCACTAAGCTATGTCCCCAACCCAGTGCCAGAACTTTTAAAAACTTTTTAAGGGAACTTGAGAAATTGGAGTAATTGGACTGGGAGGTTTAGATCAGAAGGTAGATCATGTGCTTAGCATGCCCTGGGTTCCTTCTTTAACACGCCCACACACACACACACACACACAAAGAGTAATTGATAGGGGGAGAGCTCCTCACACAGGCATTGATACCTCAGTGGGACAGAAAGAGTTCTGGGTTGACTATGCACCTGCTCAAGTCTGGTTCTCACATCCTCTTTTTAAAAAGCTGTGCCTGGTTCCTTTGTACTAAGATTCAATTTTAAGTTAACATGGTTCAATTGGAAAAGGTCAAAAGGATTCTTTGTTGGCCTTGATGGTTCATAGACACAGTTTGTCAGCTATTTTTTTTTCTGACCATAACCCAAAATCACTCACTGATAGATGATGGAGTCTTTTGCTTGATTTTTTTGGTGAAGGAAAACTTGCCATCTGATGATCCCTGGTTATTTTCTGATGGGTTTGGCCAGATGGTACTTTCAGTAATAAAATTGCTCAAAGATGTTTCTCTGTGTCCTTTATCTTCTCGGCACTGTTTCTCAGCTATCCACATTTCTGCTCTTGCAAACTTTTTTCTGAGCCCCAAAACTTAGAAATTAAATGATAAAAACTCTAAGGGAAGCGTCCAGCTCCTCAAAAGCCTAGAATCATCAATTATACTTTGTTTGACATTCAAATAACATTATAGCCGGGCGCGGTGGCTCACGCCTGTAATCCCAGAGGCTGAGACAGGAGAATTCTGAGTTCAAAGCCAGCCTCAGCGAAGGCGAGGTGCTAAGCAACTCAGTGAAACCCTGTCTCTACATAAAACACAAAAATAGGGCTGGGGATATGGTTCAGTGGTTGAGTGCCCCGAGTTCAATCTCCAGTACCAAAAAAAAAAAAAAAAAAAAAAAAAAGCCAAATAATATTATACCTATTTTCTGTTTGGATACTCACTTTGCTTGTGAGCTTTTAAAAATCACTATTGTTGTTATTCCCTCATCATTATTGTTTATTTTTATTTGTTCTTTTTAGATATATATGGCAGTAGAGTGTATTTTGGCATATTATACATACATGGGAGATAACTTATTCTAATTAGGATTTTCATTATTGTTGTATTAGTAATGAATAGCATATAGGACACTTGCATATTGCCATTTGTAAAGTATCTTTTAAAGTATTACCTTATTTAAAACTAAAAAGCAATATAAAATATATATTTGATCTATACTATTATCCTTTGGAGAAGTATGGGAGGGTTAAATGTCAAAGAGTGTTGCCAAATTGGATTTCAATTGCAGCTCTGCCTTTCCTAGCTGTTTCTTAGACTTGGAGAAACTCCATCTCTTATCTGTAAAATGGAGATAGTAATATCTAATTAATGCAGTTGTGAGTGAATCTTGAGCTATTATACAAAGAGCCTAGATCAGGGGCCAGCATGTAAGGCACTCAATAAATAGTAGGTATCACTGTCATGGTTATAATTATTCTCTTTTTTCAATCCCCAGTACCAAAAACAAAAAACAAAAAAAACCAAATCAAATGTAGGAGCTGTGGATCAAATACAGGTCTTCTAGATTTAAAACCTGCCTGTGTTCTTTCCATTGCCACCCAAAAGTATTCTTGTAGTGTACTAAAAGTACCTAGTTTTGTGGCTGGCCTCAAACTTGGAATCTTCTTGCCTCAGCCTCCTGAATCACTGGGATTACAGGCATGCACTACTATGCCCAACTAGATATATTTTTTTAATAAATAGCACTCAAATTAGGAGATTTGGAATGCATAACAATGTAAATAATGCTCGAATTGTCTTCTGAGTCATCCTTTTGGAGCTAAAGAACTTGAAATAGCATTTGATTGCCCCTCTCTTTGACAGCCTGGAAAACTCCCTGAGACTTGGGAGCTGGAAATTCTTGTCTAGCATGGTTCCCTCATGAGGCCCATAACACAGTACAAAAGGTAAAGTGAGGTAAAGTGACTGTGGGCTTTGCACACCAGCCCAGGAAACCCAGAGGAGGAGCCAGACCCAGAAGCTGCACCTGCGTCTTCTAGTTCAGGGTTATTTCTTCCTGTTGTTCTTTATTGAACCAGATCCCTCCTCTTTCCTTTTCTTAAATCTAAGGGAAATTTTCATGTCTTATGGGATGGATGTGAGGACCATTTTCAATATCCATGGGTGACACACTGTGACATTCCAGAAACCATAGTCATGATACTATCAAGGCTTCTCTGAGGATCCAGCTTTCAACATGGGAGTCTCCTCCCCATTGCTTTGTTCTGGTCTTAGAGTCCTAACAAGAGCCTTTCTCGTGACATACCTAAGCCTTCCTGCTTGGGGCCAATTGAAAGTAGGGCAGTACTTGCCGATCCAAGGCCTTCCAGTGTCTCTCTGGTCCTAAGCAAGATTAAGAAGTAGGAAGTGTGAACGTTTAAATCCCTTGCTTGCAGGTTTCCTCCTTTCCTTCTCTCTCTCTCTCTCTCTCCCACTCTTTTTTAAGCCAAGCGCACTGCTAAACCCAAATTTAGAGATTTTCTAAAACTTAGGCCTCTCTATATTCCACAAGATCTTTCCCCACTTCTTTCTCCCACAGTATCCCATAGTGATTACCTCCCAATGCACCTAAGGGCGGTGAATTTACAAATACAGAGAAGGAAAAATTATGCACCCCAGTTTTGAGCCTTGAGTTTTGACCCCAAGTGCTCAACCTAAACCAGTGACGACTATCTTGGGTTTTGAACTGTGCATGAAATATTTCCCAATTCTTCTTGTCATTTAGAACTTGATTTCCTTGTTTACTAGCTGGGAGACCTTGGGCTAGCCATTTGACCTCTTTGAGCCATTTTTCCATTTGTGGAATAGCTGGATAATTGCTTGAAGGGCTGCTATGAGAAATAAATAACTGCTATTAGTCGGTGACATGGCAGCCTTCACAAAATGCTAATGCCCCTCCCTTCTCTACTTAATTAGGACCTCTCTTTGCCCCTTTTAATCATTCCTTCCCTTCTTTCCTTCCTCTTCAAATTCTTTTTCTTCTTTCCTCACTTCTGCTTCCAGTATCACTCAATATGGGGCCATTTTCCTTTGCCAACTCCCTATTCTTAATTCTTCAGGCTCTTTGGTTCATTTCCATTTCCACCCAGCAGGGAAGACCAACTTTCCACCTCGTGGCTCTGGACGCTGCGTTTCTGTTTGTTTGTCTGAAGTCTAACATTGCAAGGATCAGCCTGTGCTATTGATTCCTGCTCGTCCCGGATCTTCAAAGGGCACCAGGTCTTCCTTGGCAGTGAAATTTTAAAAGAAAAAAAAAAAAAAAAAACACCGCAGGCAAAGTGCAGAAAGTCAGCTGAAACCAGCCCTTCCCGAAGACCAGCTGCCTGCTCAACCCACAGCTCTGGATTCCTCTTGAGTTTCTATCTCCTTTGGGATGATTCATTTAGCCCTCAGTTTACTACCACAGCTGGTTTTCACTGTCACCCTGGGATAAAAACTACAAAGATAGCAGGTCTCTTCAGGCATCTTTGAGATGCCTGGAGTTTATCTGCAGTAATTTTCATGGGGCCATTTAGCCGGATCTGCACCAGCCCTTAGGCTCACTCCTTGCACCCTCAGAATTAACTCTACCACTCTAAAGGCCCAGGCAAGTTGACAAGGAACTTCTGCTTTGCACTAAGATCACAATCCCTGATCCCTATAGGTGGGGCCAGGAGAGCTTTCCTAACCACTTCTCAAGGCATGAGAATTCCCTTGGCCCAGAGCTGCGGGTCAGGAACATGGCTTCTGGCTTCTTGCTGTGTACACTAGGATTTTAGCCAGGAAATTGCAGCAGAGGGGTCATTTATTCATTCACCAAATATTTATTGGGCATCTATTCTGTATCAGACACCCTGCTCTGACTTTGGCTTCCACAGTCACAGTCCTAGTGGGCAAAGTCAAACACTCTCACACAGGACGACAGTGCTGCGTGATTGACATGCTGAGTGAGGTCTGGGTTAAGGTCAGAGGATCTCAGAGGACAGAGGTCCTCATGCTGTGGATGGTGGAACAGGGTGGACGGGACCTGGCATCACAAACAAGGTGATGTCTGCAGCACTTTCAAGATGAGGGACTTAGTCACAAGTGGCATAGGGCCATGTTGAGCACATGGAAGAGACTTGTTTGGCTTGGGTCCCTTCAGAACTAAGCCCAGAGACAAGGACTTGACTGCAGCAGTTGGTTTGGGATATGATCTCAGGAAGCAGTAGGGGAGAAGGTAATGCAACTGGGAATGGGGCGTGTTAACCAGGCCATTGCCATTGCGGGTGATTGGGGGTCCAACCCATCAGGCAGGTCTGGGAGTCAGTGTAGACCATGTCTCAGAGTCACCCCAGCAGGAAGCAAAGAAACTGGTGGGGTGTTGCCTCCAGGGACACCCTTACCTAAGCTACCCCCTTAGTCAAAGAAAAGCCAAAGAAAGGAGTGGTAGATGATGATCACAGCTTTTAGCCTAGAAGGGTAAACATAGATATCAGTGTGTGGGGGGTCCCCCACAGTAACAGCTACAGAGGACCAGAGGCACTGAGACACAAGAGTATCCTAAATTATGGACTGTTCATTGAAATGGCAAGAGATAAAAGGAAAGTGGGAGCCAAATTGTGCACTTTGCTAAGGAGTTGGTCTTTATTTGATAGGGGATGGAAGTCACTGGGAGATCTGAGCAGCAGAGTACCATGATCAGATGAGCTAAGTGTCACCTAAACACATAGGTTGTGATGTGAGAAGGCAAAGTGACATAGACATCAGCTCCATTGGCACACAGATGGGCCAATTGGCAGCACTTACAGGAAAGAGCGTGAATTGGAACTTCTGTACTACCAGGAAGAGAAGTGCCCTTATGCTATTATAATAATTCTCCATGCATGTGTGTGTTTACCTAACCAGACCATTGCAGATTGTAATTTCATTCACCATCTTGAGCCTAGCATCTAGCAAAGGTCTAGCACAGGGCAGGGACTCAGTGTCTGAGTGATGGATGACTTGACTGGTTATACTCAGCTTGACCCAGAGCTACTGACTTAGAGCTTATAGCAGGAGTACACTGATGCAAAAGGGCACCTGGTTCCTTCATGTGGTGCCTGCACTGTGGCAGTGGAGTAAAAAGGCAGCCCCGACAGGATGCTCTGAAGTATTTTGGAACTCCTTCCTAGTAAGCCCAGAGCTGGTCACAGAAGGTTCTTCCTTCCCCTTGTGCAGCTCCAGCAAGACCTCAGTGGAACTGTGCCTAATCGTCAGTTCCATGGAAGACATTTTGCTGTAGTCCTGATGTCATGGGAGGAGCCTGGACTTTCCCTCTGGCCTTGGCCAACTATGTGGCCTTGCCCCCTCTTTTCTGCCTAGCTAGTTGCTTCTGGTTGGCAACCACAGAAAGGGTCCATCATTGTCATTCAACAAAAGGATGATTTTCTGAAGTGGATGTGTGACCTTTACAGAAAATCCCCATGGAAAGGGGAAATGTCCTAATGTCCTAATGGTAAACAAGAGGAAAATAGAAGCAACCCAGTCACCAGAATCATTTCTGGAATGGGGCTCCACACCCACCCAGTGGATCTGACACAGATCTCAAGGTAAAGGGAGTTAGTTAACAGCATTCTCCCATCACAGAGCCCATGAAGGCCTTCTAGAGGTCATTTGATCCATCCCCCTGCTACAGGAACTACCAACCTGAATTTACTAAACAGCTCTACATCAGCAATTTTAGAAAAGTAGATTTTTTATCTTTTCCCATTAGGGATCAAAAAATATTTACAGGTAAGATGTTCTTTCTAGAAATAATAGAACATATGCCCTAAATGTATGCCCACTTCAAAGCTAAGGAAACTGAGGCAGAGCCAATACTAAAACATATCCCTTGACACGTGTTTTTCAGTCTTTCATCAGGCATTCCTCGGGTGCTTACCCCACAGGCCTCCACTTGGGGCTGGGGAAACATCTCAATAGACAGTTTCTGCACCCCCCCAGGAGGGGCTCATAATCCAGCTGAGCAGAAATATTGGCATTTGATGGACTATAACTGTCACCAATGCTACAATAAAGGCATATTCAAATGCATCTTGAAATCTGACCCATCATCCCCAAAAGGTGCTAAAACTATGACTGCAAATGCTTCTGCATCCACCTTCTGCCCCATCCTATGTCCACTAAGAAATGTATTCATGTGGGCAAACACTTCATGACAATTGTGTAAATCCCTGAATTTTATTATAAAAACAGAAAACACAAGGAAGAACAGCAGATTAAAGTGAATCTCTTGTAGACAGTGTGTAGTCGCAACTTGGGTTTTTCCCACATTTTCTATTAATGCACTGTAGTTGTACATATGGTGGGATTTGTTGTTACAAATTCAAATATGTACAAGATGCAACAATATGACTTGACCATTGTCACCCCCCATGTTTCCCCTTTCTGTCCCTCCTCTCACCCCCTGGTCCCTTCCTCTGTTTTACTGGTATACTTTTAATATCCATGAGATCTTCCACCATTCTTTTCCTTTTCTTTCTTTAGTTTCTACATGAGAGAAAACACATGACCCCTGACCTACTGAATTTGACTTATTTCACTTAACACAACGGTCTCTGGTTCCATCCATTTTTCTTCAAATGCCATAATTTCATTCTTCTTTATGGCTGAATACAACTCCACTGTGTACATACACCACATTCTCTTTATCCAGTCATCTGTTGATGGACACCTAGGCCGGTTCCATAGTTGGGCTATTGTGATTTGATAGGGATCTCCCTATCTTGCCTGGTTGTCCTTGAACTCCTGGGCTCCACTGATCTTCCCTCCTCTCCCTCCCACACAGCTAGGACTGCAGGCCATGCCACTGGGCCCACCTCAATACACACACTTCAGCTCCAAGGACAAAAACAAAACAAAAAACAAAACAAAACAAAAAAACAACAGAAAACACATGCCACCATCTCTAGTTTGCAAAGTCAGGTTATTATTTGTCCATAGCTCAAAAGAACTAGATTGAGGTCCACTTCCCTTTCTGCTGCTACAACCCTGGAAATTTTTTTTTGTTTTAAGAATGAGGAAAAAGAAGTTCTTACTATTTGCCCAGTTTTTTTGTTTAAAATCACAGTGCATATTTAATATTTTGAAGTGGAGGGATCATATGAGTCACTGGCACATGGATGGTTGTCTTTGCCAAGTAATTGGTCAAGGTTTTCTTTGAGCAATATTTTGTCAGTCATGCCCTGAAAGAAAGATGCTGGTATGCTATACTGGTTCTTACTTTTTTTTTTTTTTTAATATTTTTTTAGTTATAGATGGACACAATGTCTTTATTTTATTGCTTTGTACGTGGTGCTGAGGATAGAACCCAGGGCCTCACGCATGCAAGGCAAGCGCTCTACCGCTGAGCTACAATCCCAGCCCCTGGTTCTTACTTTTATAAAGAGAAAAAATGCAATCCCTAGTGCATGTGCACACACACCCTACAGAAAAAAGAAGAAAAATTAGAAGAAGAAAAATTGCACTAGTCTTTCTGAAGTTCAGAAAGAGATCCTACCAGAAAGAGAGCTGTAAGACCTGAGTGGAGAAGTACTCTAAGGACAGACAGCAAGTGTGTATGAATTTCACTAATATCCCTTTACTATTTCATGACTCTTCATTCAAGAATGGAACTTTTTTTTTTTTAATTGGTACCAAGGATTGAACCCAGGGCCTCATTGAGTTGCTGAGGCTGGCTTTGAACTTGTGATCCTCCTGCCTCAGCCTCCTGAGCCATTGGGATTACAGGCATGTGCCACCATACCTGGTAAGAATGGGACTTCTATAGTCAGGGACAGTGGCACATGCCTGTAATTCTAGCAACTAGGGAGGTTAAGGCAAGAGGACTGCAAGTTCCACACAACTTAGCAAGATCCTGTCTCAAAATAAACAGGGCAGGGAATGTAGCGTAGCAGTAGAGCACTCCTGGGTTCAACCCCCAGTACCAAAAGAAGGAGAAGGAGAAGAAGGCGAGTGGTGGCGAAAATTGGACTTCTGTGGCAAAATAAACCTTTCCTCTTAAAAAAGAAAGAATTAGACTTGAAGGTGTGAGTCACCAATGCGTTGCCGTAAGATTGCCACTTAGATCCTGAAGCTGAATGTCCTTCTGCTCCCTCCCAGTCAGTAATGACATAGTGTCAACTGCCTGTGCAGTAGCTGGATGCTGTGGAGAACCTGTTTTGAGCAATGCATGAGATACTCCACTCTCCCACCTGCCAATCTCCACCTTCTCTAAGAATCCTTCTATTGATTGATGGCCATATGAATCAGCATGCAACGGGTCGCCCCTTCTTTGTTTCTCACTGCCATCCACCCCAGTCTTCCTTATCACATTCAATTAGTGATCAAATTTTCACTTCTTTTTCTTTAACACATCAGGCAGGTTCAATTGCAACCAAGAGAAACTACTACAGCTGCTGGAAGGAGCAAGGGATTTACTTGTGCAATTATGTGCTTACACAATTGTTGGAAGAGCAGGTACTCTCCTGGACCATGAGGTATGACGTGTACAGTGACACTGCAGAATTGACCTGCCAGGGGTGCTGGTAGATCTTGAATCAATCTGGAAAGTGCAGAATCACAAAGCCACCCCCAGAAGTATTGCATTCAGGAAAATTCCATTTTCATTGCAATGGAAAGATTAGAAAGTCACCATGGCCACATCTGCAACAGTACTTTGCTATGGCAGATAGATCCATACTAGCAAAAACATAGGTGTCTCTTGATACTCCAAATGTAGAGCCAGCACATTGAGATGTTCCCACTCTATTAATGACCGTGCTTGCTGGAAGAAAGAGCAGAAGCAATCAGAAACTTGGCTTCTTCCTTTTACCTTCCAAATCTTGCACAAATGGATCTGTTTGTCAGAATTCACATGTTTAGAACTTTAACTGAAAGTGAATCTGGAAAATGTAGTTTTTAGCTTTCCAACCTCAGTATAGGAAGGCACACTGGAAAGAGAGTGGAATGAGATCAGCCAGAGCATCCACCACATCCAACATCTCTTGAGCAGCTGCTGCCCCACGTCGTCTCCTGCCTGTACCATTGCAATTCCCTCCCTGCTCCCAAGTTCTCCTCTTTTCAATCTCTTCTTTGTGTTGCTCTTGAGTTTTGTTCTAAAACACACCCTTGATCATGTCACTTCATGCTCAGAATCTTGTCACCAATAAAGTTCTTAATCATCTCGTCCTCACTCACCTTACCAGCTGCAATTCCTGTCATTCATCACCCCCCAAGCTTCCCTCCCAGTGGATGCTAAATGCTTTCTAACTCCTCTGTCACCCCTGTCTTCTTCTTCTTCTCCTTCTCTTCCTTCTTCTTCTTTTGGGTACCGGGGATTGAACTCAGGGGTACTTGACCACTGAGCCACATCTCCAGTCCTATTTTGTGTTTTATGTAGAGACAGGGTCTCACTGAGTTGCTTAGCGCCTCACCGTTGCCGAGGCTGGCTTTGAACTCGCGATTCTCCTGTCTCAGCCTCCCTAAGTGCTGGGATTACAGGCGTGCACCACCGCACCCGGCTCCTATCTTCTTGTTCATTTGGTTCCCCTGGGTAGAATTTCCTGCTTCTTGGTCCCCTCCCCACACACCAACTCTCTCTTTGGTGATACTTGGGATTGAATCCGGGGAAGCTTTACCCACTGAGCTATGTCCCCCAATCCTTTTTATTGTTTTTATTTTGAGAGAGGATGTTGCTAAATTGTTCCAGGCTGGCATCACACTTAAGATCCTTCTGCCTCAGCCTCCTGAGTTACTAGGATTACAGGTGTGAGACAATGTGCCTGGCTTCTTTTTTCATTTTTAATTCCCTGTCCAAACGTTACCACCTCTAGCAAGTTTTCCACATTTTCCCCCAGTCAGCATTAATGGATTCTTCCTGGCCTTTTGTATCCACTCTTACTGCCCTCCCTCGCTTTGTATAATATATAGTTACATATGTGTCTGTCTTTCCAATGGGAAGGAGTAGATCTTGTTTCTATTTGTGTGTGTCCAGGGCTTGATTCTTGGTGGACAATAAATATGTGTTAAACAAATGAATGAATGAATGAATGAGTGAGCCCTGGGTATCAGGAAAAAATTAGTAGGGCTCAAAGCCATGAGATCCCCCAAGATCTTAGGGGAACCAAAAGAGAAGTGGGGACAGGAATTCTGTCCTGGCAAAGCCCATAAAGAAGGCTAAAAACAAAGACCCAAGCCAGGCGCAGTGGCACAAGCCTGTAATCCCAGCACTTAGGGAGGCTGAGACAGGAGAATCGCGAGTTCAAAGCCAGCCTCGGCAACGGCGAGGCGCTGAGCAACTCTGTGGCTTAGTGGTCGAGTGCCCCTAAGTTTAATCTCCAGTACCAAAACAAAAACCAAAAAAAACAAAGACCTCCCTCCTTCATTATCTGCTCACTGCTCAGCCTCATTAGCCCATGGAATTCACCCTTGTCAAGGGCACCAGTTATCTCCTACTGGTTAATCAAAATGGTAGTCTTCCATCCTTCCCCTTCCTCACCTTTCCCCTCATCAGACTGTGTGAACATGTCTTCCTTTTTGAATTTGATGCTCCCCTGGACTGACATTTCATTTTGTTTTGTCTCTGAGACAGGGTCTTGCTACCTTGCCCAGACTGGCTTCCAATTCCCAGGCTCAAGTAATTCTCCTGCCTCAGCCTCCTGAGGCGCTGGGACTACAGATGTGTGCCACCACCCTGGCATTAACACTTTGTTTTTTTTTTTTTTTTTTTTTTGGTACTGGGGATTGAACTCAGGGGTACTCGACCACTGAGCCACATCCTCAGCCCTATTTCTATGTTTTATGTAGAGACAGGGTCTCGCTGAGTTGCTTAGGACCTCGCCGTTGCTGAGGTTGGCTTTGAACTCGCGATTCTCCTGTCTCAGCCTCCCTAAGTGCTGGGATTACAGGCTTGAGCCACTGAGCCCAGCTGCATTAACACTTTGTTTTGCACCTTCTTCATGGGCTCTTCTCCCTTTGCCAGGACAGAATTCCTGTCCCCATTTCACTTCTGGTTCCCCTAACACTTTGTGGGCTCTCAAGGCTTCAAGCCCTACTAATTTGCTGCCAAGACCTGAAACCTGAAAATATGGACGGGCTGTTTTGCAAGCCAGGTGTTCCTGATGAGCTGACCGATGGGCTTGTCTATGCAGGTGTCCCAGGGACCTCAGGCACCATTGCTGTGGCCTCCTACCTAGCCTCTCTGCTGCACTCTGACCCTTTGTGGTGTGTACTAACACTACTCATGCCTATAGTGACTTTGTAAAACCAGCATTGGACTGCTCCCTCCTCTACTCAGTGGCTGCACACACCACCAGAGGAAAGGTCAGAGTCCTCACTGTGACCTACGAGCCTCCTCAGGCTGGACACAATCTGCCCCTTTGTCTTCCTACCTCACTTCTTACTTCTCTCCCCATCCCCCCTGGCAGTGACACTAGCCTTCTGGCAGTTTTCTAAGGCACGGTGCACATTCTTGCTCTTCCTGGAGGGCACTTCCTCTGGTCCCTCACTGGCTTCAGTTCCTCTCAATGTGACCTTCTCAGAGAGATCTTTCCTGACCACCTCTGAAATATAGCAACCTGCCCTGGCTTTATTTTTCTTCCCTGCTTATTTTTATTCTCTTTCCCGCTTAGTTATTTATTTATGGTACTGGGGATTGAAACCAGGGTGCTCTACCACTGAGCTACATCCCTGGCCCTTTGGTTGTTTTTATTTTGAGACAAGGTCTCACTAAGTTGCCCAAGCTGGCCTGGAACTTTCCATCCTCCTGCTTCAGCCTCCCAAGTAGCTGAAAGTATAGGCATGCACCACCATAGCCAGCTTCTCTGCTCTCTTTATTTTCAGCACTTACCACCATCAAACATGCTTTATATTTTCTTGGTTTTTTTGTCTCTCTCCCTTGACCAGAAATAAGCTCATGAGGACAGGATTTATGCCTGTTTTGTTCATTGCTGTTTTCCCAAGGTCTTGAAAAGTGATTGACACCTAGAAGGTGTTCAATAAGTACTTATGGAATGAATGATCATCTTAACTCCCAATCTTCTATCTTCTCACTCAACCCATAACCTGATTGGTCACTAAGCCCTTTGACACTTCCTTCCTAAATGCATCTTGAATTTTCTCCATCTACTTTTGCACAACCTGGACTCACACGTAGAAATAGACTGCCAATCTGACTTCAGCACTCCCCATTTAAAACTGTTCTGGAGGCCTCGCTATGAGAGAGTTTCATGAACTGGGCCTGCCAGTCTCTCGTTTGCATCTCACACCATAGTCCTCACACCTGTTTACCATCTCTTCTGCCTCTTGGTGACTTTTGCTTAACTGAGATGTACTTTTCCTCTTCTTTACTTAACTCTAGGCAACCTTTAGACCTTTCAGCTCTGACATCTCCCCAGACAGGTCTTTACATCTAAGAATGTGTAAGCACCCCACCAGCACCCTAGGGTCACACATTGTGTGGCCACTTAACTGTCTCTATAAAATATGAGTATCTTGAGGAGATGAACCTTACATCATTTATTTTTCTATCTTTATCATGATGCACTGAATCTGACCCATAGTAGATGCCTGATAAATATTTTTGCATAAAATAACAAAGGGAGCCAGGCACCATTCACGCCTGTAATCCCAGAGACTCAGAAAGCTGAGGCCAGAATATTACAAGTTTGAGACCAGTCTCAGCAATTTAGGGAGACCCTATCTCAAAATAAAAAAAATCAAAATAAGTGAGGAGATAGTTCAGTGGAAAAGCGCGCCTGGGTTCAATCCCTAGGACCAAAAGAAAAAATAAAAAGACAAAAGACAGGCAGTAAATAGATAGACGAAAGTAGGCCTGGTCTGTTCCCAGCACCCTGCTTAGAATAAGACATGCAATCTTCCTAACGAGGAAGGAGTGAGGAGGAGTCTAAAGATACCGAGTGGTCAAGTTACTTGCTCACAGTCACACAGCTATTAAGTGGCAGAGACAGGATTCAGAGTCAGGCATCTGGCTTCCAACTGTGTTTTTAACTGCTGTGCTGACACTGGTAATGGACAGATGGATGAAGACATAGATGGATGGCTGGTAAATGGTGGATACACAGATATTAATCAGAGAAACTATAGAGGCAAAGGTAAGAAAGTTCACACTATTTTTATGTGGCTTTTGTGTCAGTAAATTTGGCCACACCTGCAATTAATGTCTTCCTGCAAAACACTCATTTACAGTACATCTCAAATTATAACTTTAACTCTATTTTTAAAAGCACACTTTTTTCATTTTTAAATGTGACCTTAATCCTCAGACTTAACTGAACTGGACCCTACCTCCCTTGACAAACACCTCTGAATATTGACATTATAACACTGAAATCCACCGCATTCACTGACTCATTCAAAAGATATGAGCCGAGTGTGATGGCGCACACCTGTAAGCCCAGCGGTTCAGGAGGCTGAGACAGGAGAATCGCGAGTTCACAGCCAACCTCAGCAAAAGCGAGGTGCTAAACAACTCAGTGAGACCCTGTTTCTAAATAAAATACAAAATAGGGCTGGGGATGTGGCTCAGTGGTTGAGTGCCCCTGAGTTTAATCCTTGTACAAGAAATACACGTATGTATATAATACAATTATAATACAATTAATCTTTTTTGAGGCCCAAGACTGCAATGGTTAGGATCACAGGCTCTGGAGCCAGATCACCTGCATTAAACCCCAGTTCTGCTACTTGGAGGTTATGGGACTTCAGCATCGTCACTTGCCTGCTCTGGGCTCTGGTCTCTTCCTCTATACAAGCCTGACAGTCTGCATCTTATGGTGGTGGTGTAAGGATTACACAGTTAATCCATGTAAAGTGTGTGGCATAGTGTCTGGCAAATACTCTAATCAGCACTTAATAAATATTAGCAATTTTATGTCGGTAATCTTTTCTGATAAATTATTGCTAAATGATTGAACTTCTTATGTGAGGCTGTTTTCCATTATAAAATAAAAAGAAATTTGGAGATCAGGTGGGGAGTAAGACTTAAAGGGATACAAAGGAATTAGTAGCATTTGTTGCCATAACAAAACCATTTCTTAGTCCTGAGTGGGCCTTTAAGGGCCTGTAATTTACATGAGCGCTCCCTCCCTCTCAGCAGGGCAGGCTTTGGGAGAGCTATTTGTGCAAGAAGAACGAAGGTCAAGGGACTCCTTGTATTGAAGGCCTTTCTCAAAATGAAGGATTTGGCTTCTGAGATTAATGTTGAGTGAACCCCTGCTATACTTAATTCCTTTTTCTGTGAACTCAGTACATTTTTAAAATTCAGTTAGGGGCCCTCCTATGGTGTGTCATGGAAACTGCCAACCCAGACTCTCTTCTAATAGATTTTTGAATGGCCTTCCTCGTCCTATGGTTGGATGACTGCATTCTAGGGTTAGCGGTGGGCTTAATCCTTTGGATTAGCGTGTCCTGGAATAACGTTTCTTGAATGTGCACATATTGGATCCAGTGGAGATTTAATATAAAAATTGAAAATGAAAAGATTTCTTAGGAAAGCTGCCTGGGGTTGTGTTCACCATATGGAAAACGGAAGGCTGCAGAAACTGTGGGGCTGAGAGGGCTTTCTGGTCAATTCACATGTTCTGGATAAAACAGGACTTCGTTTTTGAATAATTTCTGTTGGGAAAAAATATTACCAGCCTCAACAGAAAGCTTGGGCTCATGTGGGTGATTTTATTCCATCTAGCAATAATTGTTATGTTTCAGGTCAAATGAGGAGAAAGTAAAATCATTGAGAAGATATTGTGATTATCTTGCCCTGTAAGATGGTAACTAAAAAGTCAGCTCCCATTAGAAATAAATAATAACCCAGCACCATGGGGCACACCTGTAATCCTAGCAACCCAGGAGGCTGAGGCAGGAGGGTTCCAAGACCAAGGACAGACTGAGCAACTTAGCAAGACTTTGTCTCAAAATACAAAATAAAAAGGGCTGGGAATGAGGCTCGGTGGCCAGGTATTCTTCTGAGGTCTTTGCATTTAATTGTTGCATGGTATATTTGAGCCTCACATGGAGCACGGTCTATGATCTTTAAGAAAAATAACATGTATTGAAAACTTGTGGGGTAAAGAGCATGCAGCAGATTCTGGGTTTGATTCCCAGCAACTCAAAAGAAAAAGAAAGGAAGGAAGGAAGGAAGGAAGGAAGGAAGGAAGGAAGGAAGGAAGGAAGGAAGGAAGGAAGGAAGGAAAGAAGGAAGGAAGGAAGGAAGGAAGGAAGGAGGAAGGGAAAAAGGAAGAAAGGAAAAAAGAAAGAAAGAAAGTAAGAAAGAAAATTGGTAGATAAAATACTATTGTGTTGCTGGACACCATGGCATATACCTGTAATCCCAGCAACTCTGGAGGCTGAGGCAAAAGGATTGCAAATTCAAGGCCAGCCTGGGCAATTTAGTGAGACCCTGTCTCAAAATAAAAAATAACAGGAGTGTTAAAGCATCCCTGGGTTCAATCCTCAGTCCAAAAAAAAAAAAAACCAAAAACCCATGTTGAACACTGTGCTTTCATATGCACTATCTCATTTAATCCTCCTGAGGACTGGCCAGTTAGGATAGTCATCAGTCTGAGATTTAGAGAGTTAGGCATCTTGCCCATGACCCCACAACCGCCAGGGTTCCAACTTTGATCTCACTGACTTCCAGCCCCCACTCTTTATTTTGTTGTGCTTGTGTTTGTCACAGAGCTGGGAGCACTACTTCACAGGGTCAGCACACCTCACTTCTCACAGGGCACACATCTTTGTAGGGGTTTGCATGCCTCCAAAATGAGAAGTGTCCAAAACTTCCATCTGGAATCTCTTGGCTCTTCTCCAACAACACAACGAAGAGCTAAAGAAATCTTTTGAAGCTCCCTGATCCTGTTCCCTCCCTGGGTATAGGAAGAGTAGCCATAGTTCTAGTAGCACGCAATAGAAACAGGAAAAAAAAAATCTGTTTCTGCTGCTTACTTGAAACTTTGAGCAACTGCTGAGAACTTCAGTTTCCTAATCTGAGCAATGGGGTGATTCAAAATGAATTGTACCTTCCCCATTTTTACTTCACATAGTTATGATGACTGGAAGTTGTAATTAATGTGTCATTCTAAACATTATGTACTTGAGTAGCTATTATGATACTGTGGCTCTTTACAAAGGTCTAGGTCTTGCCCCCTTTGATAAGGGTGACTTGGCATAGTGTTATTTGAACTAAGATTTAAATATGAGAAAGACAATTCTTTGTGAGCCTTAGAATAGGTTTTTTCCAGGTACAAAAGGAAATGCTATTTCCCAAGTACTTTCTCCTTGCCAGGAATTGTAATGAAAATTTCCCTCTTGTTTAACTCTCAGAAATTCGGAGAGGTAGATGTTATTAATTAACAAGTGAAGAACCCGAAGCTCAGATCAGTTCAGCAGTCCGTTCAGCATCTCACAACTAAGAGATTCAGACTCTAAGGGAAACCAGTCTCTGGGTTCTTTGCACTCATTCCAGAACATTGCTTCATAGGCAGAAGGGAAAGAAGGAAGCAGAAAGCAAAAGGTAGGGCTTTGGAAAACTAAAGGGACACAGGAGAATAGGGTTTGCCTAAGAATTAACAATAACAAGCTGGGCTCAGTGGCACACGCCTGTAATCCCAGCACTTAGGGAGGCTGAGACAGGAGAATCGCGAGTTCAAAGCCAGCCTCAGCAATGGTGAGGCACTAAGCAACTCAGTGAGACCCTGTCTCTACATAAAACACAGAATAGGGCTGGGGATGTGGTTCAGTGGTCGAGTGCCCCTGAGTTCAATCCCTAGTATAAACAAACAGTGTAGTGCTGGGGGTGCAGGTCAGTGGTAGAGCACTGACCTAGCATGCCATCCCCAGCACCCCTACTATTACACTAGTAATAACAAAAATAGGCAATTGGATCAGTCACAAAAAAGAAATAATGAAAGCTTACCTTTCTTTTGCCATAGGCTGTCACTTAAAAAATCCATTTAGCCAGGCAGAGTCCCAGCTATTTGCAAGGCTGAAGCAGGAGGATGACTTAAATTCACAAGTTCTAGACCAGCCTGGGTAACATAGCAAGATCTTGTTTAAAAACAAACAAACAAAAAAAACCAATGGACTCAGAACCATGAGGAGAATTTGCTTCCTGGAAACTGCACCTTGTCCAGGGCCATCTTCCTTGACTGCAGCTCCAGTTCACCTGGTCACACTGACCTCTGACCTCATTCTAGGCAAGTGCTATGCCACTGAGCTACACCACCCCTGCTTTTCTACATTCATTTCTATTATTCCCCAGGCTCTTTGACCCAGTGCTTTCTATTGAAAATTCTGTTCAGAGGTGGAAACATCTGTGCTCCCAAAAATGTTTCCCCTTGAATCCTCTATCTCAGAGGGTCCCTGACATTGAGAGTCTTGAAGGCCACAATTTAGACTTTTCTGCAAAAGAAATGAAAAATTCAGGCTGGCTAATATGGAGTTGGTTTTCTTTGGCTTTTTTTTTTTTTTGATGGTGATACGGGGGATTGAACCCAGGGGCATTCTACCACTAAGCTGCATCCCCAACCATTTTTATTTTTGACACGGGGTCTCACTAACTTGGTGAGGCTGGCCTCAAACTTGTGATCCTCCTTCCTCAGCCTCATGAGTTGCTGGAGGTACAGGTGTGTATCACCATGACAGATTTCCAAGTTGTCTTAAGGTTGTGGAGCCCTTGGTCATGCTTGGCAGTGTCAACACTTAGGTTTGGTGCAAGAACTTAGGAGTGTTTCCAGTTGCCTGCTAGTCCCAGGGCATGCTGGCTTGTACTGACAAGAGATGAATCTAAAACTCAGAAAATATTGAATTGTTCTGGGTTAAATTTTTCAGGAAGACAAAAGGCTCTAAAATGTTTTTGTCTTATTTGGTTCCTGTCTGGTTCGAAGGAATCACTTTTCCTAGAGGTGGAAAAGGCTGCTTTTAGATTTAACCAGACCTAGGAACTAGTCCTCACTTCATCACTCAGGGAAAACTTGGGCTAATTACTAAATCTCGGTGACCTCAGTGTCTTCATCAGCAAAATGGGAATAACAGAATCTATCTATAAGGATTTAATGAGGTATAATAGGCTGGGCTTCATTAAGCTACAGGGATTATGATTTCTTTGTTTAAATGTCAAGTGGAGGATAAAGGTGGAGACATGATCACATTTTAGTTTTCAATAGTCACATTTTTAATATTTAGGAGAAGTTCTAAAATTATTTACTCCTAATACACACTGTGTTTAAGAAACCCCCCTGGTTAAACAGTAGGTCTAAGCAACTGCCTAAATCCAAATTCGAATTAAGCACACCCAGAGGCCGATCACTTGATCTTGAGTTCCCTATTACTAAACTTCATGGAATGTATAGCATACATGTTACTTGTCATTCTTATAACTTTTAAGTGAGATGAAAATCAGCTGTACACTCCTTTACAAAGACTTTATTTTCCATTGTATTGGAGACTGTTGGCAATGAAACTTAACTGCAAAAGTCCCATCCTTAGAATCTTCTAGAAACCGAAGGGGGTGCTTTTGAATAACTTGCTCTTGGCTTCACCCCTAGCAAGTGACAATGCTGAGTCTGGGGCCCACTTCTCACTCGGACTGCAATCTCCTTTTCAGGAAAAAAGAAAACCCACATAATAATAATAATGGCAACTCTCACTTTGTGCCAGGTACCCTTCCAAGCTCTTTATGTGTATAACCCATTTAACCAGCAAAAAAATATTTCCAGAGCATTTCTCCACTAAAGTAGCCCAATGAGAGTCAATATCCCTCTGGCCGCCTTCAGTTGAATGACACTGCAACCCGAAATCACAATTCAGTTTTAGGTTCCTGGTGGTGCCCGCTTCCTCTTCTAGTTTGTTTAGTCACAGAATTCGATTCCTGTTGGCGGATTCAGCGCCTACAAACAGGCTTAGGGCTCTATTGAAATGCGGGAGGCTCCTTCACTCTTGTATAAACAGGTAATGTGGGGGGTGGGGCACGGATTGCGGGCCCCGGGCGCGTTCGGTGCGAGTGGGGCCGGGGTCGGAGTTGGAGCCAGCTCCCCAGAGATCAGGCAAGGTTAAGACAGGGCTTGGCTGCCGTTTCTAAATGCACTGTTTTTGTTCCCTTTCTAGAAACCAGCTGTAACACCAGGTCAGAGCGCATTAAAATGAGCCACTTTGAACCAGCGGCTCCCAGGCCCCAGGCCCTGCTGTGAAGGCCCCGGCAAAGGTCAGGACTTGGTCCGCGTGACGTGCCTTCCTACGCTGGTCCGAGCCAGGCTCTGCCCCAGGTAAGGACGCTGGCGGAGGCCCCTGTAGCCTCAGGCCCGCCGCGGGGCTCGCCGCGAGCCTACCTGCTCCCAGGACTCATTTGCTAGTGAAAGGACGGGGGAGGGTGGGACTGCTCGGCCTGTGATTCGGCAGCAGGATTCTTAGTCCTGTCCTCAAACTTGGTTCTGGGCTAGGTTTCTCTGAGCAGCCCTGAGGCCGGACGCCTGACTCGCACAGATGTCCCCAGGTGGAGCAGGTGCTACTTTCTGGGGCCCTTTCTGGATGTTTGAAATGGATGTGACTTTTTGAGCGAGGGGAGGAGTCCTTCTGGTGAAGTCCCCAAATCTCTCCATCAAGGCCGATTTTTTTTTTTTTGTAACCTTCAGCTAAGGTATCTGCGCTCCTAAAACAACAGGAATGTTGCACTGGCCTTTAGCCAGCGGAGGCTCAGCGAGCAAGATAAAATTTCAGCGCAGATTTACGGGAAGTTGCCGGTGTTGGGAGTAAAAATCTGGTTTGGTGAGTTTAAGGGAAGGGAGTAGACAGAGACAACCTTGCTACTGTGAGGCGAATGGCCTCGGCTGGGGGAGGGCAGCGGGAGGCGGGAGGGAGGGAACAGGGAAGAGCCCGGAGACCAGACACCGAGCGCTCCCCGTGCACCGCGCCGGACGCAGCCGGGCAGCCCGGCCGCTGGTCTCCGCGGGGTGCGGACGCGGCGCCGCTGTGCTGGGGCCATCGCCTCGCTCTGCCGGTCTAGCTCCCGCCAGGAATTGGGCCCCACATCTGCCTTCGGGTTACCGTTCCTGCTCCCCACTTTGGAAGGCGCAGCCTGGGCCAGTGAGAAGCCAGGGTTTTGGGGAGTTGTCCTGGTGAGGAGTTCCTTCTCGGCTGGTCTCCAAAGTTCAGAAATTCTGACCAACTGGAATTCCCAGAGCCCCGGAGTTAAGCCTAAAACGATCTGTTGCTTTAAGCGGCGCGGTGGGGAGTAGCTGGACACTCCTTATTTTGGTTTTACATTAAAAAGAGGGCGGCGACGAAGATGATGTAGGTTACTTCCTAGCTGTGTAGATTGCTACTGAGCGGTGAATGGTTAATTTCTGCTGTGGGCCACTCCAATACTTACCAAAGGTAAGGTGGTTTTGGTAATTCTTCTCACTACTGTCCCTGAATCTTCCATTTGGATCTCAGTTTTGAAAGAATAACTTTTTTTCCCTTTTTTTCTTCGCTCTTTTGCCCTGTCTCCCTCACTCCACCGCCTTCCTTGTGATTCTGGTATATTGAGTGGGAAGTAAAGGGTTTATAAAAAGATTTTTAAAGCGTCAGCTTTTGGAAAAGCAGATAATCATACGGACAACCCCATCATGTTTCCTGTAGCAATGAGTTTTTTTCCATAAAAGAAACAGATTTTTTTTTTCACCCTTGAAAACACATGATTGGGCTGCCCAGAGGCACAGGTGACTTTAGACTCCGATTATTACAGTGAGATTGCAGAAGCATTCATGACTTGAGGCATCTCATTTAGGTGTTAACCAAGGCGGAGGGGGGTCTTCCTGGAGTAATTCGCCTCTGTTGGAAACACACAGCGGAGGCTTGGTTGTTTTTTCAAGTTGAAAATTCAATCTGTAGAAAAGGGTAGGGCCTGCGGATTATGACAGCTAACAGTCACCGGATATTTAAGAAATCAGCTAAAATAAATGGAAGTGGAATTTTCCAAATAAATGACTCATTTTTAAATTAGATAAAAGTTAAGTGACTCTGGGGGTACTGTCCTAGGCATTTAGGGACATGGCTTCTATTTTGAGGCTTATCAAAGTGATAGAAAGATAACCATTCTCTCAAGGTGCCTAATCAGGCCATTCCTGATTTGAACTAAAAGTCAAGTAATTTTTTCCTCCCTGGTAGTGTTCTAAGGACTCGTTTCGTTTTCTTTAGCAGGAATACAGATTAAGATTTTATTCTTTCAGCTTTAAGGTGAAGTCATACAGTCTTTCCAGGGGAGGGAAAGCAGAGTGTGGGCAACACAACAGAAGGGGTTCTCGCAGTTTGAGCACAAAAATTTGGTGATTAGACCAAGAGTGTTCGAGAATTGCAGGTGCTGATTCTAAAGACGAAAGGTTGCCAGTGGCGTAGTGTGCAATCACCAAAACCAGAGCACCTACTAAGGGACCGAGAGCACTTTGTGGGAGTTCGTGCTGCTATCGATTTAAATAATAATCTTAGGCTGATAATGTGATGCTTTGGAAGGAACAAAACCAACTCAATTTGAAAAGGAAATGGGAGGAGGAAGGGAAAGGAGAAGGTAATTTGGGTTTTCGTGTATTTTTGTGTCCACCTGACCCTTCACCTTGTTCTGATTACATACACACCGCAGGCCTCTTCGACTTCATTTGACGCCACACCTGGGGAGAACAGGGAATTAGAAACTTCACAAGTTCCTAGCTTCATGATTAACCGTCAGTATTTACCAAATGAAGGAATTAAATGACAGTGACAAAGCCTCTAGCCCAGCTCTGCAGTCCTTCACTTTTCTTACAAAATAACTGAATTTGTTTTCCAAATTCTACCTCCCTGCCGCATCCCAGGTGGTGCTGGGGATGGAACCCAGGGCCTTGTGCGTGCCAGGCACTTGCTCTGTCACTGAAGCACCCGCTCCCACTTAAATGAATCAGATCAAGAGTATTTATGAACATATTTTGAATATGAATCAAAATCTGGAGTTTTATTATCTTCTTTGTTGTTGCCTTTTCAGAAGTTTTGTAGGATTTAGAATAAAGTATCAACATTTTAAGCCGTGTCTATAGTTTCAATAGTTAAAATATTTGCTTTTTAATACTGCATTTTAATCTATCTCTGTATTTATTTATTTTTTAGTTGGGATTTCACTATGTTGCCCAGGCTGACCTCAAATTGACGATATTTAACAATCCTCCTGCCTCCTGAATGTATTTATTTTTGATTCCTCACTGAAGTGCTCTAGATTAAAATTTGAAGGGATTATACCCGAAGCAGTTAGTGACACTGAGGATGAGATGAGATGGAAATCAAGGAAGCTGCATGTTTCTGAGCACATGTTCTGAGCACTTAGTGTTTAAGACCATGTTTTTCCTCACATGATAAAAACATTCACATTAAACTCTAATCTTTGGCTTACTAGTAATCAAAACTGTTGTAGTAATGATTAAAAGTAATTAACGTTTGGGGTTGGGGTTGTGGCTCAGTAGTAGAGTGCTTGCCTCGCACATGTGAGGCACTGGGTTCGATTCTCAGCACCACATAAAAATAAATAAAGGTATTGTGTCCATTTACAACTAAAAAAAATTAAAAATATTTTAAAAAGATTAGTGTGGGTGAAATAGTTTTCTTACCAGATGATTGAATTTGCTTTATATATTCTACTTTTTTTTCTTTTTTCTTTTTTTGCAGTGTTGGGGATGTCATGGCCTTATGCATGTTAGACATGGACTCTACCCCTGAGCTACACCCTCAATTCTCAAATTCTGTTCTTGAGCCCCAAATTAAAATACATCCTGCCCCATTTTGCAGTTATGAAATCTGTATGCATGGGATTTCACACCTGTACCACAAGTAGACCCATCCACAGGCATTATTACTATGTCCTGTAAAGGGTCTATTTTGTTATGCAACACACAGAATGCTGTTTTTAGCCTTGTTTTTCCAGAATTGTGTTTTTTCCAGTCATTTCTTTAAGAGAAGCTGAAAGGTTTAGTTGGAGGGGAAAATATAAGCAAATCATGTCCCAAATAATTGTAACTCCCCCTGCCCTACTGAGGATTTAACCTAGGGTCTGCATATGCTAGGCAAGCACTCTACCATTTTTTTTTTCTTTTCCTTACTTTGAGACAGGGTCTTGCTAAGTTGCCCAGATTGGCCTTGAATTTGGCATCCTCCTGCTGCAGCTTCCTGAGTCGCTGAGGTTACAGGTGTGCCCACGCTGGGCCCATATCTTTGAGCTTTGATTGCTATAGAAACACTTTTGTCTGTTTCCATCTGCACATCTCAAGTCCTCTCCCCTGGTTTTTCGGGAAAGGCGAAGGGAATGAGTACAGGTGCTGGTGTGGGAGAGAGATTTCCTTAAAATTGGACCCAGGTTGGAGTGATTTTGATTACTCCAAAAAATACATAATCTTGAAAAAACAAAAACAAAAACCAAAAACGCTAGCCTGAAGAAGGCTTAAATCTGGGATTCATAAGACTTAGGAAAAATATGTTATGCAGAATTTGTATAACCTATTTATATGAAGTCACAATGAAGACATTAAATGCAGCTTAAAGTACTTGTCAGAATGAGTCCAAGTTAAAAGTTATGTTGGAACCTTCCAACTCCTGGCCTGATTAAGAGATATATTTTTCCTCTTGGGAGCAGTCTGTGTCTTAGGATGACGCTGATTTTCTGGTTTAATACTATCAGAGTTGTGTGTTAGTCAGAACAGCCACCTGCTCAGTAATGGCTTCAGAGAACAACCTGGTGAAGATTTTCTATAATGGTAGAGATGACTTGGGGTATAAATGATAGTAAGTAATCATTTTGTTGCCACCTCAAGTTGTTGGAAACATCTCATGCTGGAGACACGGTGGAGGGGGTGGCACGCTGCCAGCTGCCACTTTACAAGTGCCTTCCAGAATCACCTGGTAAGGCACTCCTGAGCTGGTCTGAGGTGGTCACAGCTTGATTCCGATTTGTTGCCTCTCATAGTTGCTTTCCTTTCTGTTTGGTTAGCCTCTGTGTGGGGAGAGGAGGTTGGGTGGGGACAGGAGATAACTTCCCCCTGGAGTCATTTAAGAATCTCTTTTTGCTTTGAAAATGGTGTAGGGGAGAAATTTTCCAGTTAAAGTAGAAAGGGAGAGAGGTCTAGAGGAATAGGTGGCCAAGAAACAGGTGAGCTTGGCATGTGCTAGTGTGGAATTCACCAGAAATTTTCACAGGGAAATTATCAATGCCCTCAAACTCTTGCAGGTGAATTGGCAACTGGAGGAATTTGAGGCTCATCCCCACCTTTGTAAGTGGAAGGTTTCTAGAGTGCCACAGCAGAAGCTGATTTGATTGAATTCAAGATGCCATCTCTTGGTACAAGCAAAACTAAACTGATGGCAAAAACACACGCCCTTCACCATACTCCCACCCTTTGCCTTTGCTTTCTGCTGGTTTCAGGACAGCACCCCAAATTACACTTCAGTTTATATAACTTACATATAAAATATGAGAATTCTTTTTATTGTTGGTGTGAATCTTCAGTGTTTGTACATTATAGGAACTCGGTTTATGTAAAAAGGGTTTGTGGGTGTGTTTAGAGGTATATAGTTTATGTTTATAAAATTTAAAAAAAACCAAAGTAACCTGAGGTTTAGGGGTGGGGTCATTTTAGAAACCAAAAGCACAATATCTACCTTTCTGAAGGCCACCTGGGGAGAGATACCATTGGAAGACAAAGTGGTAGCCTACCCCTGAAAACCTGTTGTATTTTGGGAAAATATCAACCCTCTGGTTTTCGTGGATTTCTGGTTCTGGAAACACGTATTTTGTTTATAGATTATAGTTAGTCACATTAATGAAGAAAATAACCCCAGTTTGCCCCAATCATGACATTTGTCTTTGGAGATACTGAATGTTTGTTGTTCCTATGAACCACAAATATTATCCCCCATGGTTGTGTCTTATGAAAGGGGGTCCCTGAAAATTGTAGCTTCCTAACTGTGTTTTGCCAGGGCTCTTGGTCATTTTTTTTTTAATTGAAAAAAAATTTTTTTAGTTGTAGATGGACACAATAACTTTATTTTTTTGTGGTTCTGAGTTTTGAACCCAGTGCCTCACACATGCTAGGGGAGTACACTACCACTGAGCCATAACCCCAGCCCTCTTGGTCAATTTTGCTCATGTTCCTTGAGGCTGGTCGGAAGAGAACCTCTTCCCAGGAAGGATGGATGACCCTCACACAGGTGAGCAAGAGCTAGCTATATATCCTAATGGGCAGTGCGTGACGTACAGCAAATGCTGGGCATTGTGCAGCTGACAAGGACAGGATGCTGGTGCCTGGCCCAGGAAATACCCACCTTAAAAATTATAATAAAAAAGTTTCTGTCTTGAGGCTGTGGATGTAGTAGCTCAGAGTTCGTGTTTAGCATGTATGATGCCCTGAGTTTCTGGGCACTATAGTCTGGCTCTCTTTTTTTTTGTTTTTTTTAAAATAACCTCCCCACACTCCCCCCCACCACACACACACCCCCAGTACCAGGGACTGAACCCAGGGGCACTCTACTACGAAGCTACCTCAGCCCTTTCCATTTTTTTCTCTACTGAGTCTCGCTATATTGCTGAGGCTGGCGTGAAACTTGTGATTTAATCATTCTTATAAAGCATGTTATGTGCCAAAAGAAAAATAAAATAGTACTGAAGTATTTAATGAAATGGAGAAGATTTTTTTTTTCAGGTGTTACTTCTCTTAGATCAATTTGATTCCTGTTCTGGGAAATGTCTATTTGGACTTTTCAAGCTCAGGTAAAACATTCATTTTTCTAAAAGTGAGGATCTTATGTCAGTGATGACAATAGCACTGTGATTTTTGAGAAGATAGCTTAAATAATATTTCTTTTTGTTGGTTGTCATTTATTTAAAAAAATAATGACACGGTTCCGGGTACACCAAGCCCTTGCCAAGATTAGGCCCATCTTCTCAGTAGCCTTCTCAAGACAAAGTTGCCTTTGTATAACTACCACTGAGAGGGTTTGGTGACACAGAAAACTCAATGGGGTGCTGCAAGTTATTATTAACGGAAGATTCGATGCCTGGTGTTTTCGTTTTTTGTGTTATATTCTACCAGCTAATATCCATGATATATTTCTTCACGCAGGTGATCTGACTATTGGGAAAAATATGCTGGTTGTGGATTTACCTTGGAGTTTAGTCAGATAATAAAAGCCCAAAGCCACAGCGTGCTCATGCAGAGAGCTCAGCCCTGTGGGCTGGCTTGTTCTCAGGGTAATCAGCAGAATTTGGTCGCATGTGGAGAGAGAGAAAAGGGATTTAACTAGAGTAAAAATGACAATTTGGGGGACAGGATGACTATTCACACTAAATGCAAACTCCATAGCCGAGTAGCTTAGGCATAAACCGCCTTGGTTTTCATCTCGGCTCTATCTCTTATTTCATGTGACTTTAAGTTGGTAACCTTAAAAAAAAAAAAAAAGATCACCTGGTCACTCAGTTTCCCCAACTGTGAAATGGCCTACTTCACAAAGTTCATTATGAGGATTAACCTACTGTATGTAAAGAGTGTTGAATGGAATGCTGAGCAGGGTGGCACACACCTGTAATCCCAGGCACTCGGGAGGCTGAGATAGGAGGATTGCAGGTTTGAGGCCAGCCTGGTCAATTTAGCAAGACCTTGTCTCAAAAAATAAAAAGGGCTGGGGATATAGCTCAGTGGTAAAGCGCCCCTGGATTCAATTCCCAGTTCTGAAAAAGAAAAATTTAGAATGCGGCAGGGGCTGTAGCTCTGTGGCAGAGTGCGTGCTTAGTATGGATTAGGCCCTGGGTTCCGTTCTTAGCACTGCCAAGAAAGAAAAATAAGTTTAAACGGAATAGTGGCTGACAGGTAGTCTGAACGATATGGTATATAGTCACTATGATGTGCATCACATTTGAAAGCATTTCAGTGTTTGAATCTTACCTCATTACCCTACTCCATGAAATAATTTTCTTGGGTGGCCTTTTCTGCTGGTTGGAATCCAGGATTCTCTTCCTAATGTTGTTCCTTGGCTTTGACCAAATGACCATTGCCACTGTAGGCAGACACAATTTTGCAGTTTTTTTGGCTTGTGTAGAGGAAAAGTTATTTAGAACCACCAGAGTGGAAGGGAGAGACTGTCAGTGTCATTCTGAAAATGGAGCATGGATTCTGGGATGGCTAATGAAAAGGAGAAGTTTTCAGTGTATAAAAATGTAATACAGGTAGGGATATAGCTCAGTTGGTAGAGTGCTTGCCTCGCATTCACAAGGCCCTGGGTTCAAACCCCAGCACCACAAAAATAAAAAAATATAATACATCAGCATCCGGTTGATGTATTACAGCGGCTCGGGAGCCTGACTCAGGAGGATCACGAGTTCAAAGCCAGCCTCAGCAACTTAGTGAGGCCCTAAGTGACTCAGTGAGACCCTGTCTCTAAATAAAATACAAAACAGGGCTGGGGATGTGGCTCCGTGGTCAAGTGCCCCTGTGCTCAATCCCTGGTACCCCCACCCCCAAAAAAGAAAGAAAATAGAAAAAAAAGGGGGGGGGGCTGGGGATATGGTTCAGTGGTTAAGCACCCTGGGGTACAATCCCTGGTACCAAAAAAAACAGAAAGAAAGAAAAGTTTATACTTCTTTTTCTGCCCTTGGATATATCCTTTGAAAAGGTCATGCTGCTTGCTAAGGGTTTTTTGTTTTCCTCTTTTCCCTATTTTTGGTGCTGCTGGGGACAAACCAAGGGCCTCATGGGCCTCTAGGCAGGCACCCTACTACTGAGCCACATCCCCAGCTCCAAAAGGGTCACACTTGCCGATGGATTATGAAGAAAAGGAGAAAAAAGTGCATGTTCTCATAATTAGAAGGAACTTACTAGATAATTCTTAGAAGAAAGAAGTACCTTTCCTCAAAATTAAGAGAGTGAACCAAGAAATCCCAAGAGGAAGGACTCGATCAGCTGAGCATCCAGGCCCGGGAGCCCTGGCAGTGTGGTTTTCTGGTAGACGGTGGTGTAGCTAGCTCTTCTTGGGGAAAGAGATGAGAAGGAGGACAGGTGACTGAAGAAATACTGAGAATTGCCTCTAGTGAAATCCTGTTTGCAGAGCGAAGGGAATCCAATTACAAGTCAGCTCTTCTCACTTGGTACAAACAATAGTTTGGCCCAGGGATCTCTCTTGCTTTTTGCCCCACATTGTGGGTTTCAGGATCTACCTCAAGCTATATGGAGATTTGCCAGTGAATAAACAGAAACTGCCAGCTTGACTGGTACTCATGAGCCTAGAATGGAAGCTGAGAGTCACTTCCCCAGTGGGAACTGTCAGAAGCACACAGACCCTAAAATTAAATGGTGACAACCGTGTTCCCCACATCCTGGTAATTTGAAGGGTCTTGCTCTTTGCCCACTGACTAACAGGAGCCAGTGAACTAGTCACTGGGGTTGCAGAATCTGCTCCTCTGTCTCATGCTTCTGCTCACCCATCACCCTCTGCACTTTGTTCTTGACCTAGTATCTAGAGTGACTCTTAGAACAGAGGTCAGATCTGGTCAGTCTCCTGCTGAAAAGTATCCAGTGCCTCCCAGTCTCACCCAGGGGCCAAGGAGGCACTATATTTCTAGTCTTGTTCCTTTTTTTTTCTTGTGGCGTAGGGACCAAATAAATCCAGGACCTTGCTCATGACAGGAGAACACTACCGCTCAGCTATATCCCCAGCCCTTGCCCTATTTTCTGTTTATCTCTTACCACTCACCCTGCTTTTATCACACTTGCTTTCTCTGTGTGATGTGCATGACACATTTGTGCCACAGGGCCTTTGTACTGGCTGTTCCTTGTCCCTGAACCGCTGTCCCCAAATATCCCCATGATTTATTGATTTACCTTCTTCAAGTCTTGGCTCTGGCTCCCCCTGTTTATTTACTTATTTATTTTTGAGATGGGATCTCACTACAGCTGCCAGGCTGGGCTTGAATTCCTGGGTTCAAGTAATTTTCCCCTCTTTGCTTCCTGAGTAGCTGGAACTACAGGGTGGGGGGCTCCACCACAATTGGCTGCTTCCCCCTTTTAAAAACAGCAATTCCTGCATCCTCTTGGTGTGCTGTGTCCCTTTTTAGCATGGTACATAACTTTATGACGTATGCTGTCTGTCCAACTAGAATGACTGCTTCATTTATTTATTTACTTATTTTTTGGTACCAGGGATTGAACTCAGGGGCACTCGACCACTGAGCCACGCCCCCAGCCCTATTTTGTGTTTTATGTAGAGACAGAGTCTCACTGAGTTGCTTAGCACCTCGCCATTGCTGAGGCTGGCTTTGAACTCGCGATCCTCCTGTCTCAGCCTCCCTAAGTGCTGGGATTACAGGCGTGTGTCACCGCGCCTGGCTCTGCTTCATTTATTGATGTATCCCAAGCACCTTAGAGGTAACGTCTGCCACAGAGTAGGCACCCCATAAATATTTGTCTAATGAATGAGTAAAACACTCAGGCTTTTCCCCTAGCACATGTCTGACTGAAACTGTCCAATAACTTGTGTGTTTTCCTCAAAGTGCAACCCTGCAGATGTCCTTCTGAGTAGGTGAGGGTTTCGTCCCAGACCTCTTTTCCTAAGCTGCCATGTTTCCTGCGGTTTCATAATTTTCTGTGCCACCACAAGCCCTTGATGGAGGTGATGACTAAGGAGCCAGCAAGGCAGGGCCCATTGTGGAGTGTCGCAATCCTTCCAGCACTTCCCCATTTCCAAATCAAAGCCTGGCTTCACGCAATTTCCATCGAAGTCTCCCAGCCCTGTTTGGAACCAGTCTTGTGAATTGCGTTCCCTCAGGTGATCCCGCTGGACTAACTCATGATACCTTGCTATCCATCACCTCTTCTGTTGTCATTTTATTAGAATGAATGATTCTTCTGAAAGTAACTGTCCCCACGTTCTTTCCACTATCTATCTCTTTCAACCTCTGAGGCTTTTGTTTTTGTTTTATTTTTTTACCAGATGCCAACTGCCACTACAGGATTCCATCCAGTTTTTCTTGGTTGTAGAGCTCAGTTAGGTATTTTGCCTAGACCTGGCATGAGACAGAATTTCTAGTGTCATTGTCTGAGTCTTTAGATTTCCCTACAACGTTTACATCAGACCTTGGTTTTGCCTTTTTTTTTTTTTTGGTACCAGGGATTGAACTCAGGGGCATTCAACCACTGAGCCACATCCCCAGCCCTATTTTGTGTTTTATGTAGAGACAGGGTCTCACTGAGTTGCTTAGCGCCTCGCCATTGCTGAGGCTGGCTTTGAACTCGCAATTCTCCTGTCTCAGCCTCCCTAAGTGCTGGGATTACAAGCGTGAGCCACCGCACCCGGTGGTTTTGCCTTTTACTAATTAAAAAAAAAAACAACTTTCTAATCAACTGTGCTTGCTTGCTAGCCTGGCCTCTTTCCTTGGATAATCACCTGGGTTCAGTAAAATTGCATCCTTTGGCCTTTGGAGGTACGGTGCCCTCTGTGCTTTCACCTCCCTTGTTTAGGCCCATAACCCACTGCAGAGGGCCTCCCCAGGGGCTGGTAGGATCTTGTGGCTATTAGACTTGGGGCCCCTAGGACCATCTTGAAGGTGTGTATAGGATCCAGGATGGTTCTTTGAAATTAAAAAAAAGAAAAAAAAAAGAGGCCATAGTACATCTGTTCTTCTGAGGGTAGGTGAAGACCCCGGCTTTAGTTTTCCTCTGGTGGTTTTTCTATCCTCTGCAGGACTGAGGAGTGAATCCAGAGCCTACAAGCCAGGCAAGCGCTCTACCTATGAGTTACTTCCTTGGCCCTTGTTTCTGATATCATGGTTTATGGCTGATTTAGAATTATTTGGGTTTTTAAAAGTTGATTTGGAGGCTGGGGTTGTGGCTCAGTGATGGAGCACTTGCCCAAGAAATGTGAGGCACTGGGTTCAGTTCTCATAATAAATAAAGATCCAACTGCAAAAAAAAAAAGTTGATTTGGGGGGTGTACGTAGCTCAATGTTGGATTTCTTGCCTTACGTGCATAAAGCCTTGGGGTCAATCCTCAGCACTAAACAAACAAACAACCACTACAACAAAAACTCAATAAAAGTTGATTTAGAAGCCATCCTTATAATCAATAGTAATTGAACAATTTATGGAGGAGTTAAAAAACAAACAAGAGGCTATTGTGGCTCAGTGGTGTAGTTTGCACACTTAGCAACTGTGAAGTCCTGAGTTCAGTCTCCAGTACTAAAACAAAACCCACAAGCTATCTTTTTTTTTTTTTTTTTTTTTTTTTTTTTTAAATTTTTTAATATTTTTTAGTTGTTGATGGACACAATGTCTTTATTTTATTGCTTTGTATGTGGTGCTGAGGATCGAACCCAGGGCCTCACGCATGCGAGGCAAGCGCTCTACCGCTGAGCTACAATCCCAGCCCCCACAAGCTATCTTAATGAACAGTTAGTATCTGTTGTACTTTCTGCCAATAATTTTATTATTTACCATATATACTGAATGGGGCATTAGAAATGAATAGCATATAAATGTTGTTAGACTTGTCTTTAATAATGTACTATGTATGTAAGCTGAGTGCCTGTAATTCCACCCGCTTGGGAGGCTGAGACAGAAGGACTGCAAGTTCACGGCCAGCCTGGGCAACTTAGTGAGATTCTGTCTTAAATAAAATAAAATAAAAGTTTGGGGATAAGACCTGTGTGGTGGCACACACTATAATCCCAGCAACTTGGGAAACTGAGGCAGGAGGATCACAAGTTTGAGGCCAGCCTCAGCAACTTAGCAAACTTAGTCAGCCTCACTTAGCAACTTAGTGAGACCCTTTCTCAAAACAAATAATAATGATAACAGTAATAATAATAATAATAATAATAATAATAATAATAATAATAAGTCTGGGGATGTAGCTCAGTAGTAGAGCACTTGCCTAGCATTTGTGAGGCCCTGAGTTCAACCCCCTCAAAATATATGCACATAGCACATATATATATGTGTGTGTATATATGTAGGGATATATATAAACACACATAAGTATATATTTAAATATATATACACACATAAACACACACACACATGCTGTGTAGACGGAGCTTGTGGTAATTTATCAAACAAATAAAATCAGTAAATGTGACTTAAACTAGTTTAAACTAGATACATTGAAAAGACCTGTTTTTCTTGTGTGGACACAACCTTGACTTACTTTTTTTTGAGCTTTGTGCCAGACACTGGTTACTAGGTAAGCAATAGTAAAGAAAAGTTCTCTGCTCTCAAGGGGCTGTCTTTGGGTCTTTGCGGGTGGAGGGGTGGAGACAGGGATGTTTCTGAAAGAGCCAACAGGGACTAGACAATAGGAGAGGTAGCGGGTATTTAGAAGGCTCCTTGGGAGGTGTGTGATGGACAGGAAGTGTACCGTTGCTGAGTGGAGTGGCATTTGTAAAGGTCCTGATCCTAGAAAAGCCTGGTGTGGTGAGTTACTTAAGAAAGCCCATGTTGGGCTGGGGGTATAGCTCAGTTAGTAGAGTGCTTGCCTCTCATGTACAAGGCCCTGTTCAATCTCATGTTCAATCCCCAGCACCACAAGGGAAAAAAGAAAAAAGCCCATGTGGCTGCTGTGCAGGGAGGGCAGGTATCCAAAGCATGCAGGGCCCCAAGACCATGGGGAAGTTTGCATTTTGTTCCACCAAACCTAGGGAGGAGCCATGAAAGAGGGTTTACTTGTAAGCAGAGATTCTTGTAAGCAGAGAGCGTTGATTCTGAGTGAATACTGGATGGGAGGGACTGTCCAGCAGACACAGCAAGACGGTGGATCCCTCTGAAGGCAGAGGGAGGGAAGCCCTCCATTGGGTGGGAGTTCAGGCCTGGCCAGGGCTTCACCAGTGGCTGGCAGAAACAGCAAGCTTCAACAGCCTGGATATAGGGGTGAGAGAGAGGAACGGGGATTCTGGCTTGCGTTACTGGGTGCAGTGACAAAGATTGAGGGAGAACAAATTTGAGTTGGAGGTCCAGAATTTGTTCTGGGGCGTGTTTATTGAGATGTCTCTTAACCTCCTAAGAAAATGTTATGCTGTGACTTCTGCAAGAGCAAGAGACATCTCTAGTGTCTAGTGTTCCTCTTGGCAAGTATTTTATATTTCATTGTTTCTCTTTTTATTACTGTGTCCAGATATGCAATTATAAAGTGTGTGGTTTTTATTGATGTGTCACAAATTAGAGGATCATACTAATTGAGCATCTCCTAGTATCTTAGTCTGTTTTCTGTTGCTACAACAAAATACCTGAGACCAGATATTTATAAAGAATAGAAGAGTATTTGGCTCACAGTTCTGGAAGCTGGTGCTGGAGAGTGCTGGTATCTGCTTGGCACCTGGTGAGGGCCTCCTTGCTACATCATAACAAGACAGAGACAGAGCAACTGTGCTAGCTCAGGTCTCTCTTCTTCTTCTTATAAAAGCCACTAATGCCATCATGAGTTCCCCTTCCTCTTGACCTTGTCTCATCCTAAATGACTTCCCAAAGACCCCACCTCCAAATAACATTAACCATAAACTTCTGGGGGACACATTAAAACCATAGCCATAGTGTATAGGAAACTCACGGGGAAGTGGCTTAGAAGAGCAAATATTAAAAACAAACCAATCAACCCCAAACCAAAACCAAAACAAAAACCCTTTAAAAGGGACTGGGATGCAGCTCAGTGGTAGTGCCCTTGGGGGGCCCTGAGTTCCGTCCTCATTACCCCAAACAAAACAAAACAAAACTTAAATGTAGTTTCAGTCATCAAGAACCTTCTGGGGCTAGGGTATATATAGCTCAGGACTACAGTGTTTCTCCAGAATGTGCAAGGCCCGGAGTTAGACCCACAGTCCCACAAAAAGAAAAACTAAAAAAAGAATCTTCTGATTCAAATTAATCATATCTGTTTACCAAAAAAAGTAATATTCACATTATATACAAATATATAGTTTGTAGTAATAAATGTATTTAGTAATACATTAAATATTATGTAGACTTAATATAGTGAATATATTTAACATATGAAGTATATTTTACATATATTCAGTATATATTTACTCAGACTATAACATTAGATGACATAATCACTAGTGGAAACTAAATATAAATCATTTCATGAATGAAGAGATTCATTCAGCATTACAAAAGATAAAAGAAAATATTACGAATTGAATTGGTGAATTTCCTTATGAGCTATAGTCATGCAAATTCATCCTCTAAGTGTGGAGACCATAACAGTGGATCCACTTAGAACATGCAAATCTATTTCTTGTCTCTTCCTTACCTAACTTTAAGGTCTGTTGCACTTCTGCATACTCTGTGGGAGGAAATTGAGGTCAGCACAGACACTTGAAAAAAAACATGTATGTATTTATTTATTTATTTTTGAGGTAGGGTTTTGCTATGTTGCTGAGGCTGGTCTCAAACTCTGGGGCTCAAGTGATCTTCCTGTCTCAGCCTCCGGAGTAGCTGGTATTATAAGTGTGCACCACCACACCCTGCTGGATTCACTTTCAACTACTAAATGATGAAAGTCTGGTGTGTGTCACTAGCAAACTCAGTTTGGGAGCAAGAACCCAGAGCAAGTACTGGGATGTGTTAGTAAGTAGGCAAAGGGCTTTAGGAGCTTAGAGCCATGGAAGTTTTATATGTTTATTTTTAGAACCACAGCTGCAAGGCCCCATCTCCTTACCATGGTTATTCTTTAAAAAAAAAAAAGAAAGAAAGAAAAGAAAAATGAGCTTATATTTTCAAAATCATAGGAGTAAAATGGTATGATTTGGGATTGAAGCAATAAGAAACTTCAGTCTAAAAATGTGATGTTTGAAGATGTGTTAAACCATGAGGGTTGGGTGGAGGAAGGAGAAGAGGTTATGGTGGATGTTTCGCAATCAGTTATAGAAACTGTCAACGGCTGCAGCTGTTTATTTTGGTGTGTCAACACCAATGGAGCCCATCAAGTGTGATCAAATTTATTATTGCTTAATTGGACCCAATGGTGTGGTTGTTGATTTTGCCCAGGATGGGTCACTTTCCAAAAGGATATGTGGCACCTGAAGTTTTCACATTTATTTAAATTCTGTTTTTAACATTTGTAAGAAGTATTTTTGGTGAGGAGCTGTGTCAATGTATACCTATCATTCACATAGAGAAAGGAGGAGGCTGTGTTTGAATAACTGCTCACCGGCTATTTGTAATAAAATACTTGAAAGTTGATGCAAGAAAGTAGTGATGGCTAACATTTATTGAGCACATTCTATATGCCAGGAATTACCTTACTTAATCAACAAAACTATTCCTAATGAGTAGGTCCTACTTATTATCCATTTGACAGGTGTGGAAATGAGATACTGACCTGCCAAGTAACTTGCCCATGGTAAATGGTTGTTAGTTCAGACTTTCCTAAGACTTCCTGTGTGAGGTCGGGTTTGGAAAAACCTGGACCAGGACTCAGTCTTCTTACCAGGATCTGCCTTTGGCTTTTATCACCTCAAACATTTGACCTTGAACATGGCACTTCATCTTCTTAGCTCTCAATCTCATTAACTTTAAAATTGGAAAGAAGGGAGGAGAGGTTTTGAACTAGACCTTGACTCTTACACAGCTCTAAATTTCTCTTTGTCTTTTTTCCGCACACTTTCATGGTTCAAATCTGTGGTGTTCTTAGGATGTTTAAGGGAGAAGATCAGAAAAGGGATGGTTGGGAGCAGTCACCCTGGCATTAAGTCACAGGAAGGAAACTGCTAGGTTAGATGATTTGTTCCAAATCCTACAAAGTTCTTGCAGACTTGATTCTTGACTCTGGTATGCCATCTGAGATGGTCAAAATGGCTGGTGTATAGTGTGGGGCTGCACCGGTCAGTGGTTCTCTACAGGGGAAGATTTTGTCTTCCAGGGAACATTTGACAATGTTTGGAGACATTTTTGGTTGTCACAATCTGGGTGGTGGTGGGGGCCGAGGTGTTACTGGTGTTTAGTTGGTAGAGGCTGAGGATTCTGGTAAATATCCTTCAGTGAGCCAGAGAGCTGCTCACAGCAAAGAATTCCAGCGTAAAACGTCCACAGTGCCAAGGCTGAGAAATTGCATTCTAGATGAGACTGCTTTCCACAGCCACTGCTGTCCTATACACCCAGGACAGTGTTCCTTCCTTTAGTTGTGTGTGGTGTGTGTGTGCGTGTGTGCATGTGTGTGTTTGCAGTCCTGGGTGTGGAACATGCTATGTAAGTGGTCTACCACTGAGCTACACCCCTGCCCCTTCCTTTAGATTTTAACACCAGGCTCTCTTGTGATGATTCAAGGTTCAAGGAGAAGTGAGAAGATGGTCAGTGGCAAAACCATTGTTCTCTGTTCTTAAGACATGAGTGGTCACCAGCAGCCTGCTAGAAAAGCCCTCAAATTAATAGCTTATTTTCCCCTTTGAAGCAGATTCTGTACGTAATGGCAGTGTCTCCACTCCCTCCTTCTCAGATTCTGAGCATGTTTCCTTAGGAACTTTCGGTATCACTAAAATATTTCCAGATTGTTATCCTGGTTGTTTATAAATTTCTAACAGAAGTTGGGCGTGGTGGCGCACGCCTGTAATCCCAGCACTTCGGGAAGCTGAGACAGGAGAATCTCAAGTTCAAAGCTAGCCTCAGCAATGGTGAGGCGCTAAGCAACTCAGTGAGACCCTGTCTCTACATAAAACACAAAATAGGGCTGGGGATGTGGCTCAGTGGTCGAGTGCCCCTGAGTTCAATCCCCAGTACAAAAAAAAAAAAAAAAAGAGCTAGGCTTTGAGAAAGTTTGTTAGCAGGATTTTTCAGACCTAAAGATGCCTGAAGTTTCAGGTTTTAGGTTAGATAGAATGAAGTTGTCCTGTGCTTTATCAGATCTCTAGTTCAAGTTCATTTAAGATGAAAAGTGCTTACACAGAGCCCTTAACTCCTTGGAAGGACAAGATCTAGACTAAGTGAATATGTGCAGTGATCCAGCTGCACTGTCAACAACTTTGGAAAACGGCAAACATGCAAGGATGGCTAGAAATGAACTGTACGTACTGGGCTCCCATTTTCCTTTGAAGAAATGTTTTGGTCAATATTTAATGTTCTGTAGATTTGAGGCAGAGAGATAAATGCGTTTGTAGTTGTTCTTGGCTGAAGAAAGCTGTTGACCTGGTTTCCATAAGAAATTCATTACAAACCAGGCGCTGTGGCACATGCCTGTCATCCCAGTGACTCAGGAGGCTGAGTCAAGAGGATCACAAGTTTGAGGCCAGCCTAGGCAACCTAGTGAGACCACTGGGTTCAATCCCTAGCACTGCGAAAAAGAAAGAAAGAAAGGAAGGAAGGAAGGAAGGAAGGAAGGAAGGGGAAGAGGGAGGGAGGGAAAGAAAGAAAGAGAAGGAAAGAAAGGAAAGAAAAAGAATTGCAATTAAGGTGGAGAGGAAACCCAGAAGCCTAGGAGATGGAGATCACAGGGGAATGAGGATTCCCTCTAAAAATCACCATGTGTTCAGCTTTGACTTCCCTGTGGTGGAAATAAAATATAGCTACCATGACTTTCATTTTTTTTCTATGTATAAAATACCTTCAGATTGGATAAATGGGAAAATGATGTGCCCTGAGATACTAGGAAATTCTCTCATGACCTTTTGTGGAATGCCATATCAATTAAGATCACAACAGCTCTAAACACACCTTATTGGTTCAGATGAAAGAACTGCCCATCCCAGCTTCTGCTTCTGGTGAGCTTCAGAGGATGACCTGGATGCTGACCTTCCATGGAGTCTCTAGCTATTCTTTTCTTTTCTTTTTTAGTACCAGGAATTAAACCAGGTGCACTTTAGATTAAACCCAGGTGCACTTTACCACTGAGCTACACCCCCAACCTTTTTAGTTGTTGATTGACTTTTATTTATTCATTTATTTATATGCGGTGCTGAGGATTGAACCCAGTGCTTCCCACATGCGAAGCAAGCGCTCTACCACTGAGCCACAATCCCAGCCCCACCTCCAACCTTTTTTATTTTTGATTTTGAGACAGTCTCACTAGGTTTCCCAGGCTGGCCTCAAATGTGCAATGCTCTTGCCTCGGCCTCCCTCATTGCTGGGATTTTAAGGTGTGCACCCCTCTGCACTCAGCATCTAGCTATCCTTGAATGTCAGATGTGGACCCTGCATAGCATTCCCTCTCCATGCTGCACATTATGGATTTATGGTCTCTTGATTCATTCAGATTGCCTGGGAACTTCTTGATAACACAGTCTTTACATGTATTCCTTGTAAAGCTAACTTCAGAGGCTTGTAGAAGTAGCTAATTTAACTTCACTCTGACTCTTGATGGTTCATGCTTCTGACAGTTGAATCCTAGTCCATCTTGATCTTCATCTTTCTGTTCTGAAGAGGTGTGAGTCTTTGCATGAAAAGCCAGCACCCAGTGCTTGATTATTTTAGTTGATCGTTTCATGTGTCTTATTGGATATATATTTTTTTCATCAATGATATTTGGGGGGGGGTACTAGAGATTGAACTCAGGGTCACTCGACCCCTGAGCCACATCCCCAGCCCTATTTTCTGTTTTATGTAGAGACAGGGTCTCACTGAGTTGCTCAGCGCCTCGCCATTGCTGAGGCTGGCTTTGAACTGGCGATTCTCCTGTCTCAGCCTCCCAGAGTGCTGGGATTACAGGCGTGTGCCACCACGCCTGTCTTCTATTTACTTTAGATCATGTGCTCACCTAGAATGTGGCTTCCATGCTGGCATCTTAGAATTGTATCTGCTTTACTAACAACAGCTTTGAAAGGACAGTATTCTTGGAGTGGAGATTGTTATTGTTCCAATAATCTCTACATTCGAGATTTGTGTGTTTGCCTGGCATAGACACGCCTAGTCGATAGGAAAGAAAAAAAAAATCCAAGCCTATGCTTGCTTCAGTCTCAATGGCAAAAGAAAGAGTTTCTTAGGCGGTTTTGTTCGTGGCCCAGAGCAGAGACAGTGATCCTTTTGCTCTTGGGTTGATCATTCCCAGCCTGCACACTTGAGGGAATAAATCATTGTCATGCCCCTCATAGTAACATTTTGGTTAATGACTGCATAATAAGATGGTGACCCTAAGCCAGGTGTGGTGGCTCACGCCTGTAATCCCAGCACTTTGGGAGGCTGAGACAGGAGAATCACGAGTTCAAAGCCAGCCTCAGCAATGGCGAGGTGCTAAGCAACTCAGTGAGACCCTGTCTCTACATAAAAAAACACAAAATAGGGCTGGGGATGTGGCTCAGTGATCAAGTGCCCAAGTTCAATCCCCGGTACCAAAAAAAAGATGGTGATCCTGTAGTAGCCTTCTTAATTTGTGTCGGTGTACTCAATGATGTTCACGTGACAGTGATACATTTCTCATATCCTTGTTATTAGGTGATGTGCTCTCTTATATCCATGAATATTTACTGGAGCAACTCTAGGTACCCATTGGTCACTCTGCTAGGTTCTGGGGAGATGGAGGTGGGCAGTACACTCTTCCTACCCCCACGCTGCTTGCTTTTCAGTGGAGACAAATAACTGCGCTATTACAGGACATGTGATAGGAACAGGGAGCCAAGGGGAGAGGACACTCAGGGAAGAGAGATAGTGTTTTAGCTAGATTTTTTTTTTTTTTGAGATATAATTTACATGTCAAAAAATGCACCGTTTTAAAGTATAAAACTCAGTAGTTTTTAGTATGTTTACAAAGTTGTGCAACCATCACCATTATCTAATTCCAGAACATTTTCATTACCCCATAAAGAAGCCCTGTAGCAGTTAGTTAAGCAATTAACTCCTCATTTCCCTCTTCCTGACTCCTGACAACCACTAATCTATATTTTGTGTCTGCTATTTGCCTGTTCTGAACTTTTCATATAAACAGAATCTTATTTCACTTAACATACATGCTTTCAGGATTTACCCACGATTTAGCATGTCTCAGTACTCCATTCCTTTTTGTGGCTGAATAATATTACATTGTATGGAGATACCACTCTTTTCAGGGGGAGTACTGAGGATATAAGCCAGGAGCACTTTACCACTGAGCTACATCCCCAACCCTTTTTATTTTGAGACATGGTCTCACAAAGTTGCTTAGGACCTTGCAAAGTTGCTCAGGCTGGCTTAGAAATTGTGATCCTTCTGCCCCAGCCTCCCTAGTCACTGGGCTTACAGGTATGCACCACCACCCCCGGCGAGATACCACTTTTGGTTTATCTGTTTATTAGTTGATGAGCATTTTGATTTCAGCTGAATTTGGAATAAATAGAAAGCTTTTTGCAAGGCCCAGAAGGGAGGGTACAATCTGGGGTAGAAAGCAATCATTTTAAGTAACATAGGTATGTTGCCAGTTGAGGTGGCATACACCTGTGATCTCAGGAACTCTGGATGCTGAGGCAGGAGGATCACTTGAGCCCAGGAGTTCAAGACCAACCTGGGCAACATAGCAAGACCCCATCTAAAATAAACAACAGTAAAAAAACACCACATTTATTTAAAATGGAACTTATTAGCTTCCATGGAAAAGTGGTATTTTCCTAATGTACGTTGAAATAAACCAACCATTAAAATGGAATGCCCCTACTCATTTACCACCTAAAAGTAACATGTGCATCAGTATTGGGTATTATCTGGAGTAAAAGATTGAGACTTACAGAGTGATATTTGAATACTGTGTACTGGGCCCATCAAAACCCCACTTTGGTGTGTATCCCCGCCCCAGAGCTGGCTCCTATACTTTGATACTCCATGTGGCAGTTACATCAAATGTGTCTCCCCTCCTCCCTGGACTCTGGATGCCTTTTCATTACAGCATATTGTTCCTTGGACTCTCCTTCTTCACTTCCAACTATTGTTTCTTAGACTGGCTTAAACTATCCCCCACTCCCACACTCGGCTGGTGCTGGGGATCAAACCCAGGGCCTTGCACATGCCAGGCCATCAGTCTACCCCCCAGCGACACCTCCAGCCCCTTCCTCCTCCCTTAAGCCTTCTCAGACCTTCTGGGTCCCTCCATAACTTGACTCTGACGTGTGCTGTTACATTGCTGTTACTTGTTTAATGTGTTGGATGGACATTTCCAGGCTGGGGTAGTATTTGTTGAATGAATAAATGATTGGTTAGGGGCAAGACCTTAAATGTGATGGCAAGTGTTATGAACTGCAGCATTCCCCAAACACAGGATGTTTAAAAACATAGAACACAATCAATGTCATTTAAAACAATTTTTTTTAAATATATTTTTTTAGTTGTAGGTGGACACAATACTTTTATTTTATTTTTTTTCTGGTGCTGAGGATCAAACCCAGTACCTCATAAGTGCTAGGCAAGCGCTCTACCACTGAGCCACAACCCAGCCCCAGTCAATGTCATTTTAAAAAACTTAAGTGTGGTCAGGTGTGGTGCATGCCTGTAATCTTAGCTACTTAGGAGGCTGCAGTGGAAGGATTGCAAGTTCAAGGCCAGTCTTACAACTTAGCAAAATCCTGTTTCAAAAAAAAAAAAAATGGGGGTGTGCTGGGGTTGAGGCTCAGTGGCAGAGTGCTTGCCTAGCACATGTGAGGTGCTGGGTTTGATCCTCAGCACCACATAAAAATAAATAAGGGCTGGGGTTGTAGCTCAGTGGTAGAGCTCTTGGCTAGCATACGTGAGGCACTGGGTTCAATTCTCAGCACTGCATATAAATGAATAAATAAATAATAATAAAGATTCATCAACAACTAAAAAATAATATTTAAAAATAAATAAATAAAATAAAAGGTATTATGTCCATCTACAACTAAAAAAAAATAAATAGCTCAGTGCTAGAGCATCTCTGGGTTCAGTCCCCAGTACTGGAGGGGAAAAACAGCTAAGTATGGAGATCGAACAGAGTGAGATCCTGGAGGCAGGGACATAAAATAAGCACTGTTGAAATGTCTAGTGCCAAAAAGAGGACCCACTAAATCTAAAAATATTTGACTCAACTATTCCACTCCCAGGAATGTAAACAACACAAATTTGTATGTACGTTCACCAAAAGGCAAGGTTAGCAAAGTTCTTAGCAAACCAGAAGCAATTCAGATATCCGTCTATAGTAGAATAAATGAAAAACACTATGGTATATTCATTCAGTGGGATGCTAATATAATGAGAGTGAACAACTACGACTACATGCAAAAATCCACTCGAAATTCACAAACATAATACTCAATGAAAGAAGCCAGACTATTAGGGGATGTGTTGCAAGATCCTGTTCATGTAAACTTCAGAAACAGACAAGATGAATCTCTGGTATTAGAAGGCAGGATAGTGGTCAACCTTGGGTTGGTGGTGACTATAAAGGCACATGAAGGGAACTTCTGATGAATCCACAGTGGAAGCCTCGTGGCACCCTTCTGGGGTGCTAGTTATATAAGTACCTTTGGTTTGGGAAAATCAATTGTGAGATATTCTGTTAACATATGCATTTTCTGTTTACATGTTTTACATCCATGGAAAGTTTATAGTTAAAATAATGGGAAGAAAATAGTGATTCATAAAATATTAAAAATATGAAAAGCCTTGTTCTAGAAAGAAGGAACATACCACCTCAGTGAAAAACAGAGAAACTATCCCTGAATACAGGATCCTGAGCTGCCTCTGTCAGTTGTCCATGTGACTTGGTTGGTTGTCTTGGGATTTC
>CM053408.1:91363431-91385215 GCA_028644305.1 Xerus rutilus
TTTTTTTTTTTGGTACTGGAGATTGAACTCAGGGGCACTCGACCACTGAGCCACATCCCCAGCCCTATTTTGTGTTTTATGTAGAGACAGGGTCTCACTGAGTTGCTTAGCGCCTCGCTGTTGCTGAGGCTGGCTTTGAACTCGCGATTCTCCTGTCTCAGCCTCCCTAAGTGCTGGGATTACAGGCTTGCGCCACCGCACCCAGCCTGTCTTGGGATTTCTTATCTGCCATGTGTTAGCTGTAAATGTAATAACTATCAACAATTGCATTTCATTTTACAACATTCAAACCATACGGAGGCATCATCCCTTTCATCTTTAGAACATCTCTATGAGGGCTCATTCTTATCACCATTCTCCTGATGAGGAAACTATAAAGCCCAGAAAGATTTAATTTGCCCTGCCACAAGGCTTGTAGGTGACTTGACCTGAAATGATTTCCTCCAAGTCCTGTGTTCTTTTTCACCACAGCTTGGGAACACATGGGCTTGGCAATTGTACTTGGACTTTGCATCTCCAGGAATAGAGAGCAACAAAAGGAGGCTGGCACCCAGAGAAGAAAGAATGGCACAGGGTCTACCTGATGAATCCACAGTGGAAGCCTGGTGGCTCATTGTGTCGAGCCAACACACGAGCAAGCAGAGCATTGTTTGGGATGCAGGATTAATCCATTGCTATTTTTGCTGCTTCTCTTCTTAAATAATTAAGGGTCTTAAGTACAAATGAAATGACCCAAGTTAACAGAAAGAGAATGCCATTGGCTTGATCAAGTGGCCATTGAGAATCTTGGGTTGCTTTCAGTTAGCTTTCTGCAGATGCAAGTTTTCCAGGAGTGGTCATAGAATCCTGCAGCTTGCTTTCAGTTGGACAGGACCTCAGGGGCTTTCTGCCTTGACATTCCATCCATGCAGGCATGCCTCTCACTCTTAGTGATAATCATGATCTGATAAGTGTGCCCAGGAGCTTCCCATGGGCGAGGCTCATAGTTCTCTTGGGTTGCTCTTATTAGAATATCTGTTTTACAGATAAGCAAATAGACTCAGAAAAGTTAAGCAGTTTGCCCCTAAACCATGCAGCTAACTATAGCAAGACAGTTCCGTGTTTGGGGGTTAGCTGCTGTGCCATCCACAGCTTCCATCCTATCCTGGAGTTCCTGCAGGGAGGGGTGCACTGTCATTTCCATGAGGCACTGCAGGCTGTGGTTGGAAAACCCTCCTGGGAAGATCTTTTTTCTTTCTTTCTTTTTTTGGACTGGGAATTGAACCTAGAGGTATTTAACCACTGAGCCACATCCCCAATCTTTTTATTTTGAGACAGGGTCTTGCTAAGTTCCTTAGGGCCTCGCTAAGTTGCTTGGGGCCTCACTAAGTTGCTGAGGCTGACTTTGATCTTGATCCTCCTGTCTCAGCCTCCTGAGTCACTGGGATCACGGGGGTGCACCACCATGCCTGGCATGGGAAGGTCTTCCTTACATTTAGCTGGAATCTTACTTCTTGTAACTTTCACCCATGGGGTGTAGTCTAGCAAGAGTAATACAATTTGGCTGGGCGTGGTGGCGCATGCCTGACTCCGAGGCTGAGGCGGGAAGAATCAAAGCCAGCTTCAGCAACTTAGCAAGACCCTAAGCAATTCACTGAGACCCTGTTTCTAAATAAAATATAAAAAAGATTTGGGGATGTGGCTCAGTGGTTAAGTGTCCCTGGGTTCAATCCCCATTTCCCCTGCCCCCCCAAAGAAAAAGAAAAAAAATAATACAATTTCAGACTTTTGGGGTGAAAGCCATCCCTCCAGAAAAGTGGAGAGTTACATTAATTGTAATGATGTTAAGGACTCTAGTAATCCTTTGGTATCTAACACACTGTCCCATATCTCAGGAGACCAATCAATCACCAATGAGTGATGTGGGCAGGATTTAGGCAGGGCTCAACTCAGGGATTCCCCTGCTACTTGTGCATCACTGGGGTCTCCTGAGCTTGTAGCTAGACTGACCTGACCATTCAAGATGGTCTATCCACATGCCTGGCACCATGGCAGAGACAGTCATAGGGCCTCTTCATATGGTATCTCCTACAGGGTAGTTAGATTTCTTACATTTTAGCTAAGAGCTCCAAAGGGAAGTGTTCCAAGAGTTAAGATGGTGAAGCTCCTACTACACCCTTTGAGCCTGGGCTTAGAAGCTGGAACTATCACTTTCAAGTCAAAGGAGTCGCAGAGCCCACCCACAGTCAAATGGAGGGGCCATGGTCCCCACCTCTCAACGGGAAGAGAGTCAAAGAATTTTGCAGCTATGTTTAAGCTGCCACACTGAGGGTCATCCTAAATGTGTACTCATTTTGCTGGGTTGGGAATGGTAAATACCTATTTGAGTTTGGAAGTCCTCCGGCTGAAATTAACTATTTTCACTATTTGGGGGCATTTAACTTATTTTTCTAACAGTTATTTTAATTATGTAGCATAGTTTTTAGCAGCATTAATTATTTGCTGAAGTTAAAGGATGACGAATCCATACTCCTATAAGGACAAATCTCACCTCCCTTGTTCTTTAAGTATAGAAGTTTCTGATAATTTATTTGTAGCTAGAGGAATGGATGCTGTCGAATATAGAATCAGATATCCTATGTCAAGAGGTTTTTCAAAATAGCTTTACTTATACTCTAATTACATCATTTTCAGTTTTTCATTCCTGCAAAGCATTTGTGTTTAGATTCCCTAAAGCAGCATTTTGAAGTCTATGATTCTGGTAAATAATAAACCTCTTATGTGCATGCTTTATTTTCCATTAGAACTTGAGGCAGAATTCAGTGGTCATTCCTCCCCTGATATTAGCAGAAGGAGTTAATTTGAAATTGTTTCTAATCTTTTGATCCTTGTCACACTGCTCTGTTATGCAATAATACACTAAAGAATTTTCAGAAAGTAAATGTTGGGGACTTACTGTAGCTCCCTGCCTCAGAAATTCCATTTTGTGGAGTTACACTAGCAGTTGGTATGTTACACTGACCAAAAGGTACTGTTCTAGAAAACAGACAATAATATATGCAGATGTAAAACGAAGATGCTTTGGATAAGGGATGTGAATTCATTCATTGCTCCTTATTGCATGGGCTACTGAGCAAAATCTTTCTTGGTGACTCAGAAGCTGAAGTAAGAGCTTTTTTATGGGCAGGTGATGTTTTTGTTTGCTTATTTATTTGATTTTTTTTTACTAACATTTATTTCTGTAAAAACAAATTAACTTGGGTACATTCATTTTATATGCCTTTATCTATTTTTTGCTAAAAATTCAATATTTTACTGAAATATTTTGGGTCTACTGAAAAATATTTTGGGACTGGCACACCAAAATTAAATAAAAAGTGCTCAGGATGTAACTCAGTAGTAGAGCATAAACACTGGCTGCTTTTGCATAATATGGCAGATTTGAGTAGTTATGCCGGAAACTGTAAGACTCAAAAAAACAAGATATCTGACCCTTTAGGAAAAAAAATGTTTTCAACCCTTGTTGGCATATGGACACGTACCTACATGGTAAATAATCTGACTAGAGTAAGAGTGGTATGTAGCCTTGGCCAGAAGTAGGCTGAAGTGGTCAAAAGAGTTTATTTTTAAGTCCAGGAATCTTCTTGTCCTTTTCTCTTGTCTCAGGAGATGAGAAATAATTGGCCCTCCCAACCTCCATCCCCTGCATGCTTATATCTGATTCCTCTGCTCTAAGCTTCTTTTCCTCTTGCTCTTACTTTCCCCACCCTCATGTCTACAAAACCAGCAAATTCCATTTATTTGTCCTGTGACAGAAAGTATGGCTCCAAGGACAGTCACCTCCCTGCTCCTGAAAGTGCTCGGCTTTCTCAGCTTAGCAATAGATTTTGCCTGTGCTTCTGGTTGGGCACATTGGGTCCCCTTTCTCTTTCTTTCCCTTCGCTTTCTGGCTTATTGCACACAAGGAGACTATGTCCACACTGGCTGTAGATAGATGAAGATCACTAAAGAGTCATTGGGCAAATGATGCTTTAAACATAAACTGTAGAAAGAGCTGATGAAAATATTTTAATTTCTTTTCTCTCCTTCCCACCCCCTCTCTCAGTATTGAGGATGGACCTAGGGCCTTACTTTAGCTAGGCAAGTGTTCTACCACTGAACTATATACTCTTAGGTCCCCTTTTTAAAAAATGTTTATTTTTGAGACAGGATCTTAATCAGTTGCCCACACTGGCCTTGAACTTGGATCCTCCCACCTCACCTCCTAAGTAGCTGGGATTACAGGTGTGCAGGTGTATGCCACCTCGCTTGGCTGGATATTTCAATTTTTTTTGCAAATAATAATACCTCTTCCTTGTCTTTTATAAGGATGGATTTTTCCCTTTCTGAAACCAGAATCATGCCGATAATTATCCCAACTGATTATTTTATCTTCCAAAAATAGCTGAAGGATGCACAGTGATAAGCATGGATGAGGGTGCAGTGGTGAGGTTCACGGGCTTTGAAGCCAGGCCGCCCATCTGTTAGCCACCAGACCTTGGAGTCCTGTTGGCACTGGAAAGGGGAATGACTGTTACATGGGTCAAAGTGGTGTCTGCCAAAAAAGATATTCAAAGATTAATAGTATAATAGTGCTTAGTTTTCAACCTCAAAGTGCTTTTAAATAAGTGAAATAAAATAAAACACAGAAAAATGATAAATGCTACAGGGTGAAAAATCAAGGTAGTGATAAAAGTTACCAAAGAGGAAAGAAAAGATATTGGAGAGGAAAGGAGGGGGAGGAAACAGGCCTTCTTGAAGGAGGTGGCAGGAAAAACTGCAAGAAATTAGATGAAATTTAGCAGGAATGTTCTAGGCCTGGGGACAACGTGAGTAAAGGTGCTAAGACAGATACATCAGGTTGCACATAGGAATAGAGCAGATGGTCTGTTCGACCACCTATGTGGGCAGTAGAAGGCGGGAAGAGGATGTAGATAGGGTTAAGGTCCTAGGCAAAGTCTTGAATGTGGCAGAGAAGGTTGTTAGGTCTGAGTCTATATGCTCCTCCCAGGAAGATGGGTAGCCATATATGGATAGCTCTGTAGTTCAGTCCTCAATCTGGAAGACTGTCGCATTACAAGGCCTTGACTTTTCCTACTTGTTCCAGTGTTACTCCACGCAGATTTGCTATCTCAGTAACAGAAGACGCGAAATGCACTGGAACATGCTGTTTTACAAAACATCTCAGAAAGAACCACATTGTGCAATGGCCCTCATCTCTTTTATCACTTTCAAATCAAAAGAAATATCCCTGACTATAATGGAATACACTCTCTTTTGTGCTCTTTGCTCTTACACAGTCCTTGCAGAGGAAAGAGGCCCAAATGGAAACTTTCATATTTGAAATGAGTTGAAGAGAGGAGAGAAAACATGATTTTTGAAACTATTCCCTTGGGGTTGGTAGGAATATATATTGATTAGTGTTTCAGATACTTGTGAAGTGGTTTCTCCTTCTCTTACAGTGCTTTCATTTGTAAAGTGGGTTCATTGAATAAATAGTCGTTTAATGTTTTATTTTATTATTTGACCACTGAGCCACATCCCCAGCCCTATTTTGTGTTTTATTCAGAGACAGGGTCTCACTGAGTTGCTTAGTGCCTCGCCCTTGCTGAGGCTGGCTTTGAACTTGTAATTCTCCTGTCTCACCCTCCCAAAGTGCTGGGATTATAGGCGTGCACCACCGCACCCAGCGTAATGTTTTCTTTTTTTTAAAATAAGGTATGCCCCTGGGCTAGGATTGTAGCTCAGAGGTAGAGCACTTGCCTTGCATGTGTGAGGCACTAGGTTCGATCCTCAGCACCACATAAAAATAAATAAATAAAGATATAAAAAAATTAAAAAAAAAATAAGGTATGCCCCAAGTTGTTTTCATTGATACTAAATTAGATAAGAAGGTTAGTAAACCTAACTAGGGTTCAGAATGTCAACATGAGGGAACGGGGTGGGGTGGTGGGGTGGGGTGGGGGTGAGGTCTCTGAGTGTAGTCTGGGCCCCTGCATCAGAATTGCTCAAGGGCAGACTGGGGCTGTGGCTCAGTGGTAGAGCACTTACCTAGCATGTATGAGGCACTGGGTTCAACCCTCAGCACCACATAAAAATAAATAAATAAATGTATTAAAAAAAAAAAAAAAGATTTGTACAAGGGCTGTCTAAACATTCAGATTCCCCACCCTAGACCTGCAGAATAGGAATCTCTTGGCACAAAGCCTGGGAATTTTGACTTCTATGTGAATTTAAGGTGATTCTTTCAATTTTTTCCTATTATGGTAAAATGTACATAAAAGAAAAGCCATCACTTGAAACATTTTTTTGGGGGGTTGAGGATGGAATCTATCTAGGACCTCTTGCTTTCTAGGAAAGTGCTTTACCACTGAGCTACACTCCCAGTCACCCAAACCATTTGTAAGTGTACAGGCCAGTGGTGTTCAATACACCATTTACAATGGTGTAAATACAGCACTGTGCAGTCATCACCACTATCTGTCTCTGGAGTGTTTTCATCTTCCCACACTAAAGCTCATTAAATACTCACTTCCCATTCTACCACCCCCTGGCAACCACAATTCTCTTCTCCATCTTTATGAATTTGACAACTCTCCTACCTCATCTCAGTGTTTGGAATCGGACACTGTTTGTATTTTTGTGACTGACCGATTTCAATTAGTTTGATGTCCTCAAAGTTCTCTCATGTTTTAGCAAGTTTCAGGATTTTATTCCTTTTTAAGACCGAATAATGTTGCATTACACACACATACACACACATACCCACCCCACATTTTGTCTATCCATTCATCTGCCCACGAACAAATAATTCTCCTATGAATTGTAAAGTACAAACATCTCTTTGAGTCTCTGCTTTCACTTGGGAGACGCTGGATCATTGATAAGTTTTGGTAGTTTTTTGAGAAGCTGCCAAACTGTTCTCCAGAGCAACTGTACCATTTTCCATTCCCATGAGCAGTGCACAAGGAAGGGCTTCGGATTTCTCTCCATCTTTGCCACCATTTGTTGCTCTCTTTTTTTTTGAAACAAAACAAAAACAGCCATCCTGGTGGCTTTGGTGAAGTGGTATAGCTCTTTTTTTATAGAAAATTTGGTAAGAGAAAGTTAATTTATGAAAGTTGTAAAAATGACTTCATAAATGCCAAAGAAAGGTTAGAAAAACATTTTCAAGTGATACAACCCAGATATATTACCAAGTAATTAAATGTGAGTGTGATAGAGTGTGTTGTGAATAATAAGAGGCCAACCAACTAGTGGTTATGAAAGGGTCCCTCCCCTGTACTTCACCTCAGTACTATTTTTTGTAATTGTTAGGACTGAGATCTACCCAATCTAGGGAAAAATATGGCCTTGGAACCAAAGGGCAAAGCTTCTGAATTGCTGTCTGGATAGGAAATGGCGGACTGACTCTGAAAAGGAGGAGACACATATTACAGATTAGTGCACCACCACTTTGTCCATGAACAGGCCCTTCCCTGAGTTGTAAAAGATATTTTGGGGATGTGACTCACCCTGGGATTACCACAGGGAATCTCTCCTAGGCATTCCAGATATATATTATAACTTCAGCAAATTCCATTTCCACAGGCTTACCTCACACCAAGTTGTTGCCCGTGCCTGAACCTTATGTGCTCCTTCCACTACACCCTCAGGCTATATCTGGTGCCCTCTTGTCTAGCTGGAGAACCCCACTCCTTAGCCTACCCTTTGGGAACCTTCTTCCGGTACCTCAGGAAGAACCCTTCCCTCACCAGGATAACTGAAGTTGTCCCCACGTACCTGCCACTGCTTGATTTTCTTGCCCCCAGTTTCTGTGGCCTTTTTAAAAATTGAAGTAAAATCCATACAACATAAAATCAACGACTTTGAAGTGTCCAGTCCAGTGGTGTTTAACGTAGTCACGGTGCTGTCGTCACTTCTGTCTAGTTCCAACACATTTTCATCACTCTTGAAGACCCTCCCCGCCATCCACTTAAAAAGTCACACTTCATCCCAGCTTCCTCTAGCTTCTGGCAACCACTAATCTGCTTTCTGCCTCTCTAGATTTACCTATTCTGGAAATTTCATATAAATGGAGTCACATACTATGTGACCTTTTGTGTCTGGTTTCCTAGCATGATATATTCAAGGTCCATCCAGTTATGGTATGACCAATACTTCACTGATTTTTAACACTGTGTACTATTCCCTTGCATGGACAACACCATATTTTATATGTAAAATATTTTATATTTTATTCCTCCATTGATGGACATTAGGTGATTTCCACTTTGGGGGCTGTTGCTTTTTGAGATAAGGACAAGCAAGCTACATGCTGATCTCTTGTATGCATGTCATTCACCAGGTGAGACAGCGTGTCTGCAGCTCGAAGACCAGACCCTTGCCCAGGGAGAAGGACCTCTACTAGGACTGCTTAGGGACCTTACATTAGAGGCAGCAAGTGTGCAGTTTACAGGTAATATGAAGTCCTTAATATGACTTTTGTTTGCTTCTCCATGCTCTGTTGTCTTGCACCATCTTTAAGAATTGAACCATTTGCTCACTTAACATTTAAGATATTTTACACACATAAAAATCTAAAGTTGTCTTATTACAATAAAATGAAAGCTTTGTCAGTACTTGGCCTATACTCACCTGGCATCTCTCGGCTGGAAAGGAGCATGGGCTGTTCAGTTCATCACGGTCCTTGCAGCCAAAGTCAGGAACCGTTTGAGCTGCTCTTTGTTCTAATGGTGGGGTTGAGAGGAAATTGAAAGATTTCTTGGGCCCAGGACTTGTTTCAAAGGTAGAGAAAAATAATGGAAGTGCCTGCCTCCCTCGTGGCCTGACTTGTTCACGCAGACACTTCACGATAGTGTTGCGTCTTATGTGTTCATCCTGTTCCTAAATACTAGCATTAAAATAAAAAAAAAACTTTATTAAGATATTCATATTCTGTATAATTTACTCATTTAAAGCGCATGATTCAGGACTAGGGCTGCTGCTTGTGGTGGAGCTCTGTAGACTCTCACAGGCAACGAACGACCTCGTCATGCTTCAACAGCCATTGCATTGGAATTTTGGCTGGCACATTTAGTGTTGTGCCCTTTCAATATTCTCTGTGGTGCCACCAAAATATTCTGGCACAGATAGTCCCAACTTGTGACAGTTTGACTTATGTTTTTTTAACTTTATAGTGATAGGAACGTATACCCATGCACCTGGGCATGGTGGGACATGCTTCCCAGTGACTCGGGAGGCTGAGGCAGGAGGATCATAAACAAGTTCGAGGTCAGCTGCAGCAATTTAGCAAGGCTCTAAGCAACTTAGCAAGACCCTGTCTCAAAATAAAAAAAAATAAAAAGAGCTGGGGATGTGGCTCAGTGGTTAGGTGCCCCTGGGTTCAATCCTCAGTGCCAAAAAAAAAGGCGGGGAGGGGTTTGCAGACCCATGCAACTATTCTGGTTTTTCCTCTCAGAGCAGTATTCAATAAATTACATGGCATATTCAGCACTTTATTATAAAATTGGCTTTGTCTTAGATGACTTTGCTCAACTGTAGGATAATATGTGTTCTAAACACATTTAAGGTAGGGCAGCTTAAGCTGTGCTATTTGGCAAGATAGGTGTATTAGGAATATTTTTGACTTGGGATATTTTATTTTTCTAAGCAATATAATTTGTTTCTTATAGTTTTGGAGGCCAAGAAGTCTAAGATCTAGGTGTTGGTGAAATTGGTGTCTGGTGAAGGGGCATCTTTGTAGTGGTGCTTTCTTGCTGTGTCCTTACATGGTGGGAGGGGTAAAGGAGTCCTCTGTGGTTTCTTTTATTTTTAAATCTTTTATTGGCACATGATAACAATACATGATAGAGGCATTTGTTGTTACATATTTATACATGCAATATGGCAGTATAATTTGGTTAATTTCATTCCCTAGTGCTTTCCCTTTCCCTCCCCCATCCTCTTTCTCCACTCTTCTGGGCTCCCTTCTATTTTCGCAAGATTATTCCCACACACACACACCTTCTTCCCCACTTCTTTCCCTTTAACTTTCTACATATGAGAGAAAACATATGACCTTTGACTTCCTGCTTTTGGCTTATTTTGCTTAACATTAATATTCTCAAGTCCCATCCATTTTCCTGCAAATGACATAATTTCATTCTTCTTTATGGCTAAATAAAATTCCATTGTGCATATATACTATATTTTTGTCCATTCATCCATTGATCGACACAGGCTCGTTTTATAATTTGGCTAATATGAATGGTGCTTCTCTAAACATGGGTATGCATATATTGCTACAGTATGCTGACTTTAATTCTTTAGGATAAATACCAGGGAATGGTATAGCATGGTCATATGGTGGTTCCATGACTAGTCTTTTGAGGAACTTCCATACTGATTTCCTTAGCAGTTGCGACTTGTGAGATTTTAAACTTGTGATGGGTTATCTGGGGTATAACTCTACTGTTAAGTTGAAAAGTACCTGATTCATGATTGCTTAGATCTGAAGAGGACTGAGACTTAATAGCCACAGGATTTCTTTTTAAGGTGATGAAGATGTTTAAATTTATTGTGGCAAAATAATTGTTTATTCCTAAACTGACAAGGGTGATGATCTATGAATATACTAAAATCCACTGAACCGTATAGCATACAGCCAGGCCCCATGAATTGTCCAGGCAAAGGAGAGATTCTGACAAGTTACCGACAGAAGAGAACCACATAGACAGACTGCAATGCTACTCACAGTTCTGGTGAGTTTACTTGTCTATTTAATTAGCAATCCTAACTAGCCAGGCATCTCATTTAACCTTCACCTTTAAAGGGTATTGGGTCTATTATACAGACAAAGAAATCAAAGCTCACAAGGGTTAAGAAAAGTGCCAGGAGTTCTTTGAGTATTAAGAAAAGCAGAGACTGCTTCATCCCACCCCCACACACATAGTGAATGTTATTTGTTGAAATCAAGTTAAAATAAGCTCTAAACATGACTGGAGGGCAAATTACTCATAGAAGTAAACGGCGGCTTTTTGTCTTCATGTTTACAGTGTCTTCTTTCTCCCTTCCTGTGTATTCTCCTATTCCATACCTCTAGCATCTAGTACTGGGCACATATTATTAATAATGTGTATTGAATAGGTAACTGGAAACAGGGAAGGTCGAGTCAGGGCCTTCTGGTCTCTTTCTTAGTCTTCATACCCTATCTCTGCCCCATAGTTTTTCCTTAAGGACTGTCTGTGGTCTCCATCCAGCTTCTTAGTCTCTACCCCCCAGCTCCACCCTCCCACCTCAGCAGGGAGGATTTCCCCAAACAAAGCACCCATGTTCCCAAATTCTGCCCACTGAGTCTTCTAATGCTTCTTGTCTCTAGATGCCTAAATTCTTCTTGTCCTCTGTCTCAATTCAAGTCCTTACTCTTCCACAAAGCCCTTCGCAGCCACCCTGAGGATGGAATCCTCCTCTCTCAACTCCTTGAGCAAGTTATCAGTGTCACACATTGGTGTATTTAGATTGGTGGTTCATGGCAGAGCAAGAAATTCCCTTTGGTAATATCCAGTCCAGATGGCTCATTTTATAGATGAAGACACCAAGTCCTAAGGAAGTCATGTGATATGCACAAGGCCACAGTGTTATCTAACATATTTGTCCCCTGCTTGCACACAGTCATTCTGAATTTCATCTGTTCATCGTGCTTCCATCTTGGATTCACCAGCTCTGTGTGTGTGCACAGGAAACCCAGAGAATGCACTTAATAAAAGTTGGTAGTGGAGAGAGGGACACCAGTGGGGTGCCTGGCCTGTCTAGCAGTGATTTGTTTCCAAGGGCCCCCTTCTCCTTGGACAGCTTTCATCAATTGCCATCGCCCCCACCTGCCTGTCTCAGGAGTGCTGCTCTAGGATACTTGAGGGGATGAAATGAACACTGAAAATAAATGTGCAACTAGGCACCCTGGTTAACAGGGTAAGTCTCTTCTGTCTTTGCCTGTAGTTAGGCCTTTACTCTAGGTCAGTCTCTCTCCCTTCCAGGTGAAGGAGGTTACTGTTAACCTCGTATTACCCAGGAATGCCCTCCAGCATGCCTGCTTTCCACAGTATCTGACTCCACATCCAGAGAAAACCTAAATAACAGGAGGTTCTGTTCCTAGTGGTCAAAGTCTCAGCGTCTAGATATTCTTTCTGATTGGAGGAGCTGCCTCTTTTCGGAATATTTAGCATTAGGAGTTATCATATTCTTTTGAGATGACACCTAGTACTGCCAACAGCTCAATGGCGTCTTTACCTCAAACCCCAATAGGGGGAGCCTTTGTGTGTGGGTGTGTGTGTGCGCTACTGGGAATTAATCCCAGGCTCATACTACCAATGAGCCATATCCCCAGCCATTGTTATTTTGAGATAATATCTTGCGAATTGCTTAGGCTAGCCTTAAATTTGGTGATCCTCTTGCCTTAGCCTCCTGAGTTGCTGGGATTACAGGTGTAACCACTGTGCCTGGCACAGGGGGTCCCTTTTAAATCATAATGCAGCCACCCTCACATTCAACGCATACTGCAGAGGGGCCATTTATGACATCTCCCTAACACATTAATTCTCCAAGAAGTGTACCTTCTCTTATGTACTTAACATCAGTCAGGGCATTTAGTGAACATTTGCTAAACTGAGCGACTTTGACGCATCAAGTACACTTTAGGAGAGAAGAGCTGTGGATTGAGAGAAGAGGCCAAAGGACAAGATTGTGGGTGGTGTGGGCAGAGAGATGCCAGCCTGCCTACCACCTCCCACCCCACCAAAGAATGCCCACTCAGTCTCTTCTCCTTAGATTGCATTCATTCATTCACCTGGTCAACATGTATTTCTTGAGCGCCTACTATTTGTCAGGCATTTTATTTATGTATTTATTTTTGTTCTTTTTAGATATACATGACAGTAGAATATATTTGGACATATTATACAGACATGGAGCATAGCTTATTCTCATTAGGATCTCATTCTTGTGGTTGTACATGAGGTGGAGTTTCACTGGTCGTGTTTTTGTATATGAGCATAGGAAAGTTATGTCCAGTTCATTCTACTGTCTTTCCTATTCCCATCCTCCATCCCTTCCCTTTATTTCTTTTTGTCTAATCCAGTGAATTTCTATCTCTCTCTCCCTTTATTGTGTGTTAGCACCCACATATCAGAGAGAACATTTGGCCTTTGTTTTTTTTTTTTTTTTGCCAGGCATTTTATTTGGCCATCAGCAATGAATAATTGTCCTGTGTCTCCCCCAAAGATGTAGCTCACTGTGTTATGCTTGATGGATGGCCCGATCATGATCTCAGGGCTAATCGGAGCATGATAATGACCTGGCTTGGTCATATTCTGAAACACCTCCATGTTATGGAGCTGCCTGAGTTCGCTCTGAATTTGTTTTGAAGTATGAATGATAAGACAGGTTTTGCCCTGAGAAGAACCACCATTGTGGTTACTCTGGTTAAGCATGACGGCCAGATGAGGCAAGGTAATAATAGGCAGTTGTAATGTGTGTACTTTTTCTTTTTTTTTTCTGGTACCGGGAATTGAACTCACGGGCACTCGACCCCTGAGCCACATCCCCAGCCCTATTTTGTGTTTTATGTAGAGACAGGGTCTCACTGAGTTGCTTAGTGCCTCGCCATTGCTGAGGCTGGCTTTGAACTCGCGATTCTCCTGTCTCAGCCTCCCTAAGTGCTGGGATTACAAGCGTGAGCCACCGTGCCCGGCTTTGTGTACTTTTTCTTGACATAAGACCTTTAAAAGTATTTATTTGAGGCTAATGAACAATTAAAAATATATATGGGGTAATTTAGTAGCTTTCTTATTTCTACAATAAAAGTTAGAGTTGGTGATGGTTACAAACCTATTCTGATGTTCTGAAATGGAAAGGATGCATAAGAACTTGATGTTGTTTTCTTTTCTTTTTCATGTGGCACATGAATGCCATATCATATCAATTTTTTCCTCCTGTGCACAGCTAAATTTTAAAATAAACAGCAAAACCTCTATTTTCCTGGCTCAACTAACATGGAAACACCTAATCCTCTTAGTTTTCTTGATTTTGCAAACAAGGATTTGTGGGAATAAAATTTTTAAATACTCTAGTCATGTGGACTAGGTATTCATTTAATGGCCTCAAGTAAAACCTGTTAGAAAAGGAATGAATTAATAATGTCCCTCAGAGGGGCTGGGGTTGTGGCTCAGTGGTAGAGCGCTTGCCTCCTATGCATGAGGCACTGAGTTCAATCCTCAGCACCATATAAAAATGAATAAATAAAATAAAGATATTGTGTCTATCTACAACAAAAAAATATTTAAAAAAAAATAATGTCCCTCAGAGTCATTTTCTTTGGTGATTTTCAACCACAAGTTGAACAACTTTTAATGGAAGCAGTAAATGCAGTCAGTTCACCTCTATCAGGAGTCAGCAGTCACTTCACATCACTAGGTAATGCTCCATTCAACTTTCTAACCTTTCCATTTTTAGTGCGTGCACATGTATGTGTTGTGGGGGGCTGCGGTCTGTAGCTACACTGCTCAATACAGTAGCCCCAGTAGTCACTGGTGACCACTGAAATGCGGCTAATGTGACTGAGCTGATTTTAAATTACAATGAATTTAAATTTAAAAACAAGTACTGCAAAGTCTTTTTTGGTTAAACACAATTTCATTGGGATGCTTATAAGTACATTTGAAACAATGTGTGTGCATAACTTTTTCAACTATAAATTGCATGTAATATAGATTATTTCTGATGAAAATTTAGAATCCAAATTGGATGTGCTGTAGGTATAAAATACATCTCAGATTTTGAAGCTTTAGTAAGAAAAGAAAACTGAACCATTTCAGTAATTTAGTATTTTTCACATTGTTTACATGTTGAATTGATGTTTTGGATGTGTTGGGTTAAATAAAATACATTATTAAACTTGTTACCTGTAGCTTATGCTTTTTAAATATAGCTACTAGGAAATTTAAAGATCTTATGTCTCCCATTATGTCTCTGATGGGTAGCACTGGTCTGTCTGGTTGGAACAGAAGGTTCTAGTCATGGTTCATGGGGTTTTTACCAGTATTCCTTATAATAACATCATGAGCTCAGTTTAAAGCATGAGTAAAACAGAGGGATTGATAGTAGATTTACATTTTATTTTTTATTTATTTATTTTTTGGTTTTTGTTTTACTTTTTTTATTTATTTGTTTGTTTATTTATTTATATATGTGGTGCCGAGGATCGAACCCACTGCCTCACGCGTGCTGGGTAAGTGCTCCACCACTGAGCCACAACCCCAGCCCCAGATTTACATTTTAAACAAATTCTGTTTCATGGAAAATCAGAAAATGTTTTTAATAATTCTGTTTAAAAAACTTTTTTTTTTAAAACTTGGCAACCCAGGTGGTCTTTGATACATTTTGAAAAAGCAAAACTGTGTCACACGTTTACTTCTAATTACCAAAGGAAACCTCACGATCTTCATTTTGAAATTTTAAAGAAATCCACTGTTTTAAGAGGGTAATTTACAGTGTGGCTTAATTACAAATAATTCTAATATATTTAAATAATACTTTTTGCAATAAGCCCCATGGTAATTGTGGTTAAAAGCTCAGATTTTGGAGTTAAAGGGCTTGAATTCCAGACCTTACATTTTCAACTTGCATACAGGTTGTGTTTGTGTTGTGTTTGTGTTGAAGTGACTTGGGCTTACTCTCCTTGCTGTTAATCCCGATGATCTGACTTGACCTTGTTTTTTCCTCCTCTTCTTTCTTTCTCCTTCTGCAAGTACCCTTAAACCCTGAAATTCTTCCTCTTCTTCTTTTTTATCTTTTCTGCACTCACCCTAGTCTGTATACCAAATTTTATTTGGGAGTATGTATTGAGCACTATGTGGCAGGCTCTCTGCTAGCTGCTGGCAATACAGAGATGAATAATGGCATTTCTGACTTCAAGTAGCTTACTAACTAGTAGATGGAGAGAGTTATAAATAAAAGCACTAAATTAATCACAAGTGCCCTGATAGAAGTTGAGAGCAAGTACTTTACAGTGTGGACAGGACAGGAAGAGACAATGGATTCTGCCAGGATGGTGACTAGAAGAAGACTTCAAAGAAGGGACAAATGAATGGTTTTGGTCAATGAGTAGATATTGAGAATAGAATATAAGGATGAAGGAAAAACAGGTAGAGGGCCCGGTGGAGACACTGGAAGCAGCCTGGAGCCAGAAGAATGTGTTCAGGAAATTTCCATAGTCTGTAAGGGATAGTTGGGTCAAAGTATGAAAAATTGGAGTGGAGTAGAAACCAGACACCAGACCTGAGAGGTTTTTAATGATCAGATCACTATATTTTGTTAACTAGTTGGTAGTGAGTGACACATTGGATCCCAGTTTGAGGAAAATCACTTTGTCAATAACTACTTGCGTTAGAGTTGGAACCTGTCGGGAAGCTATTGAGAGAGTCCAGTTGAAGAGGCTGAACTAAGATATTGGCTGGGGTTGGGGGGGTGGAGTGTGATGAGCCGGGCGCGGTGGTGCATGCCTGTAATCCCAGCACTTCGGGAGGCTGAGACAGGAGAATCGCAAGTTCAAAGCCAGCCTCAGCAAGGGCGAGGCACTAAGCAACTCAGTGAGACCCTGTCTCTACATAAAACACAAAAGAGGGCTGGGGATGTGGCTCAGTGATCGAGTGTCCCTGAGTTCAATCCTTGGTACCAAAAAGAAAGGGGAGGGGGCAATGAGAGGTACAGATTCAGGATAGGGTCTGGAGGTGTCGGTGCTTGAGTGAAGGGAGCCAGGGGCAGGAGTGCGGCGCCCTCTGGGATTCTGGTGTAGTGACTTAGGGGATGGTGATCCACCTGCTGAGAAGGGCCAAGAGGAAGAGAAGCAGATTTAGGGAAAAGATGAGGTTAGTGTTGGAGATGAGGAGTTGGAGGCACTGCTCCAAGGATGGATGTCCTGTTGCTCATTGGGGCTGGAGTTCAGGAGAGTGAATGGAGTCCACAAACCGCAGCTGCCGTAGCCACTGTGGCTTTGTTTGGATTCTTTTCCTTCCTGTGGGACTAGTGCCTCACACGCTCTCAGTTCCCTTAAGGCACTTTCTGCCAGGGGTTTATGAGATGTCTTCTGAAGGACTGATTTAAGGCTCACCTCACCCTATGTTTTCCTCTCACAGACAGACTGTACCTACTCAAAAAGAAGTGTACCTCCAAAACACCGAACAGACCATCGCTATGTGATCTCTGCTAATTCTTCTTCCCAAATGTCCCCTGCAAAGCTGACCAATCTCCTTTTATTTAGAATAAAACCCAAATTCCTTACCTTGGCTTATAATAAGGTCCTTCACCTTGTGGCCCCGGGTTCACCTCCTCAACCTCAGCACACCTCCACCCTCTTCACCATGCTGAAGCCACAAACTTCAGTTCCTAGAATTAAAATCAAAACAAGCAACTTGTTCCTGCTGTAGGGCATTTGCTCCTTTGTGCCTAGATTGCACCCCGCCCCTTCTTGTATCTCAGAGCTGCCTCCTCTGACCCTTCCCTGCTTTATTTACCCCACAGTGTGTACCATTGTCTGAAATTATCTTATTTATCTGTTTACTTATGTATCCTCTTTTGCCCCAGTAGGGTGTAAATGCTGGCATCCCCAGCACCTAACATAGTGCTGACATAGGGTGGGGTCTAAGAGCCCTGGAGAAACAATCCCTAGTTTAGATGCTCCCCTCCCCCAGCCATAATTGCTAAATTGTTTTGAAAGAAACTCCAGATTCTTTGGGGTGGGGGAATGAGTGAGTGGGGAGAAGCAGGTACATCCATCAGATTCTCTCTCTTTTTTTAAAAAAATTTGCACTGTTGAGGATTGAACCCTGGGTCTCATGCATGCTAGGCAAGCACCCTATCTCTGAGCTACATCCCAAGCTGAGATTTTTTTTTAATAGGAAACAGACTTATATTCAAACAGAATAATTGAACTGAGCTTAATAAAGGGATTATCAGGCCTAGGGATACCAAAAAGGAAATGTAAAGTCCTGCCAAGAACCCAGAAGAATTAGTTCTGTGGAGAAAGCCCTGGTGGGAACCTTTGGTAAAGAGCTGCAGCTTGCTGGGCGCAGTAGCGCATGACTGATAATCACAGTAGCTGTGGAGGCTGAGGCTGAAGGATTATAAGTTCGAGGCCAGCCTCAGCAATTTTACCGTAAGCAATTTAGTGAGACTCTGCCTTAAAATATAAAAAATAAAAAGGAATAGGGGGGTAGCCCAGTGGTAAAGCACCTCTGGGTTCAATCCTTAGTACCAAAAAACAAAACAAACAAAAAAACCTGCAGCCCCTCTGCTGTCACAGAGAAGGGAAGGAACTGGGGAGTCCATACTCTGACCCTTTCGTACTCCTACCCTGTCATCTTCTGCCAGTGCCTTCAGGGGCCGATTTTGATGGAGTGCCAAAGGGCGAGGGGCACAGCTGGTGGAAAGGAGATCAGGACAGGCAAGAGGTGGCAAATCGTATAATGCCTGGCCATGTATTTTGTCCCTTAATCAAACCCAGTTTTGTACTGATATTTACTTATTTCATACGCTCACGTGATGCCAGTGAGAGAAAAGGTATTTGAGAACCAAGACTGCTTACAATTCTTTTGTATCCACTTAAGCCCTAGGATGGTCTGACAGCAGATCAGCTTTTAGTGTGTGTGAATGCTGAGCCTAATTCAATGATATGTGAAACCTTGTTAAGTAATACATTCTGAAACAGGAGTATTTTGGGTAAATCTTAGGGATGACAATTAACCCTCCATAACGTAACGGCATTTCCATAGTGCTCCAATGTGCAAGAACAACATGAGGTCTTTTTTGGGTGTTGGTTTGCTTGTTATAATGCATCATTTATGGCCACAGTCATAAAACTCCATTGTCTTCTCAGATCAGACAAAATTCTCTGTAGGCTAGTGGACCATTGATGAGTTCCAGGGTCCTTCTCCACCTCAAAACACTCTCCCTTGAAGATTATTATTACTAAAGAGTTAACAATGCATTGTCCTGTCATGGAAAATATTTTTAGAAGAAGACATAAGTTAATTGGATTTTAAAAAGTTATAGTTATGCTCTAACACAATCCATTCTTTACATTTGCTGTGGGCTCAACAACAGTAACAACAAAAATACTCCCCCTCCCCTTTTTTTGGTACCGGGGATTGAACTCAGGGGTGCTCGACCACTGATCACATCCCCAGCCCTATTTTGTGTTTTATGTAGAGACAGGGTCTCACTGAGTTGCTCAGCACCTCGCCATTGCTGAGGCTGGCTTTGAACTTGCAATCCTCCTGTCTCATCCTCCTGAAGTGCTGGGATTACAGGCGTGCACCACCACGCCCAGCCAAAAATACCGCTTTTGAGTGCCTTCTGTGTTAAGGTGCTAGGCTACTTGGCATAAAACAACCTCATGTAGTTGATATTATTATCACAATCTTATAATTGAGATGGACTCAGACTCTGAAATCATGAGCTTGAAAGGGGTAGATTCAGAATTCATACCTATGTCAGTCTGAAGCCAAGGACCAAGTTCTTGCTCTAGTTTTAGATGCCATCAGAGCAGGATGGCTGGAACCCTCATTAGAAGTTTGCTGTGGGGCTAGGATTGTGGCTCAGTGGTAGAACGCTTGCCTCGCATACGTGAGGCACTGGGTTCGATCCTCAGCACCACATAAAGATAAATAAATAAAGATATTGTGTCCATCTACAACTAAAAAAATATTTAAAAAAAAAGAAGTTTGCTGTGGGGCTGGGGTTCTATCTCAGGGGTAGAGCGCTTACTCACACGTGTGAGGCACTGGGTTCAATCCTCAGCACCGCATAAAAATAAATAAATAAAGATATTGTGTCCATCTACAACTAAAAATAATTTAAAAAAAAAAAAAGAAGAAGAAGAAGCCTGTGGTGGGTTGAGGGTGAGACTGTGAAGCTGGCCAACCAGGAATACAGGACCGAGGAGGATCATGGATCACTCTCTTGCTCCGCAAAACTTTGGGAAATTTGGAAAAGGATGCCCTTGCTGGAGAGATCTTGTGAACACAGATCACGATGAACACAGCATACAGCCCACAGTTGATTGAGAGGTTGGATGCTGGGGCGCCGCCAAACTTTCAAGTCCCTTCTCCCCCCACCTTGTAGACCTGCTCTCTCTGTGCTTATGGTCATTGGGCTTCCTCTTAAGCCTCCTCCTAATTATCTAACCTCACCATGTGCCTGAGATTCCTGATCTCGTCTCCACAAGGTTATCCCTGTAGTGTTCTGAGGAGTTCTCAGGGGCCCCAAACAAGGCAGATTTGAGAATTTGGAGCATTTCCTTTAAATGAGGAAACTAAACTCATTTGTTGTTCAATTTGATTACCTTTCATAACAAAGAGAAGGTAATAGAAGCTTGGAGGGAGAAAATGAGGAAATGTAAAGGATTCAAGTACACAGGCAAGTCACTGGATCTAAGATTATTTTTAAAAGTATAAGGAAACAAATTCAGAAAATATCCACGAAGTGACTGGGCGTGATAGCACACACCTGTAATCCCAGTGATTTGGGAGTCTGAGGCAGGAGGATCCAAGTTTGGAGCTAGCTTCTGCAATTTAGCAAGACCCTGTCTCACAGTAAAAGCTAAAAGGGAGTAAGGATGTAGCTCACATGTAAAGTGCCCCTGGGTTCAATCCCTATTACCCACCCTTCCAAAAAAAAATTCTCCATTAGGTGAAATCATTTCACTTTGCTAACTAAACCAAGTTTAACTAGAGAAAGATTTCCTATTGATGACATCCTGTGCTATTTGGCATGTTGGAGCTTAGACTGAGTTAGGATCTGGGATTTCTCTAGAAGCATTTCTGGATTCAATGAAAGATGGATTTGATTTTCCCTAAGATTTTCTGTATAGCAATGGTCAGATTGGGAGAAAATGCTGTTTACCCTAAAGTTCACTTTCCCAACAGAGGAACTCCAAGATCAGCAGAGCAGAGGCAACAAAGGAAGGCCCGCAGGGGAAAATGCTTCATCAGTTTTCCCCAGGGCTCCTTGGGAACGTGGGTCTACCCGTGTGCAGGGCAGTACTCTGATTTGAATGACCCTCCATGAACGGGGGCCAGTGAGTTATATGCAGAATGTAACCTGCATAGAGAATCTGAATTAGTAGGTCCTGTCCAAGTGAGATTTTCAGCTCGTCGATTTTAGCTATTTCATTTTGGGCACCTACTATGTGCCAGGCACTGTGGGAAGGACTCAGTGTACATTGTACCTGTCCGTCTTCGGCAAGTCCTGCTCACAAGACCATTTCCAGATGGAGGAACTGAGGCAGAGAGAGCTCAGGGCCTTTGTCTTCTTGGTACCCTAAGTAATATAGTAACTCTAGAGGTTAAGGCAAAAGAAAAAATGATAGAAAAGGCTCAAAACAAGATAAGTGTTTAGATATAAGAATGGTGGAATTTAGCTACCTTACATAACTAGGTAAGAATGTGGAAAGAAAATCAAAGAACACTGAAAATGAATGAAAGTAGAAAACAGAGGCAGAGAGAGGTTATTTAGTTCAGGAAACATCTATGAAGTGCCCAGGAAGTAACACCAGGGTACCTCGTCTGTCTAACCATAGGGTTTGTCCTGAAGGAGGGAAAACCACAGTAACACACTCACAAACTCAGAGTTTGAAACTGTCTCTGATAAGGCAGAGATATGGTTTGGTTTCTTGTTTGGCTTCATTCCTGTTTTCTGGTAACCATAACATTATTTCAGGTATTTTTTTTTTTAA
>CM053408.1:91385315-91399156 GCA_028644305.1 Xerus rutilus
GTACTGGGGATTGAACTCAGGGGCACTCGGCCACTGAGCCACATCCCCAGCCCTATTTTGTGTTTTATGTAGAGACAGGGTCTCACTGAGTTGCTCGCTTAGCGCCTCGCCATTGCTGAGGCTGGCTTTGAACTCGCGATTCTCCTGTCTCAGCCTCCCTAAGTGCTGGGATTACAGGCTTGAGCCACCGCGCCCGGCTGCGTTCTGCATTTATTTGAACTGTCACTTAGGCTGTTTTCCAGTGGCATCTTCATGTAACTATTAACTCCTTGATATTTCTGAGGCCACCATGGAGGTGGTTTGTCTGCACACAGGCTGTTGTCAAGGTGCCTCGTAGCAGGCCGTTCCTGGTTCGAGGAAGTCCTTGTGGCAGAGTTTGACTCACCAGCATGCAGAGAGCTGGAGCGTGGGCACAGGCATTGGCTAGGTGGGGTGCAGCCTCTTTCCCAGAACTGAAACTGGTGCCAGTCCTTCCGTTGGCCCAGTACTCGAGGAAGGCTGTTTCAGGAAGCAGACCCATGAGGAACTAAGCACAGTCATGTGTTTGGGAGCGACTCATGCAGAGTTCTTCGGCAGCACGTGACCCTCCTTGAGTGGGCTGATTCATGTCCTCCAGGGGCACTTCATTTGAGCAACTCCCATTTTTCTCCTGGTGAGAGAGTCACAGGTAGCTCTCAGTGTGGACTTTGGAAGCCAGACTGTCTCAGTCTAATGTCCAGAGAGCTCCACCAGCTCAGATCTTGGGAGAGTGATTTACTGGTAGCCTGACTCAGTTTCTTCATCTGTAATGTGGGGACCATCATAATAACACCTCATAGGATTTTTGTCAATATGATGTGACATAACATGCGCAAAGCATGTGTAACAGTGCCTGTCACATGGTGATCATAAATGTTTAGAAAAAGAAAGGTAATTGCTAACTTCAAAGGCAGAAATGATATCTCAATACATTGTTAATATGTTAACATTTGTTTGGTATTTTTAGCTTGTGAAATATTATGTATGTGTTATGTGAGCTGATTGGAGGATAGATAATAGTTTCACATTCGGAAGAAATAGGCAGAAAGAAGATGTGGTAGCACATGCCTGTAATCCCAGTGACTATGGAGGCTGAGGCAAGAGAATCACAAGTTCGAGGCCAGCTCCAGCAATTTAGAGAGACCCTGTCTCAAAAAAATTTAAAAAAGACTGGGGATGTCAGTGGTAAAGCATCCCTGGTCCAAACTCCAGTACTAAAAAGAGGGAGAGAGGGAGAAGTGAGAAGAGAAGGAAAAAAGAAGACTGATTATAATCTGGGATAGATCAGGAAGAGCCTGAAAGGTCTCCTTTCTGAAAGAATGCATTCCATTGCCTGGGGTTCTGCCCCAGGAGTTTAAGAAAGCTGACCCACAGTGCTGATTGCACACCCTGACCCTGCCTCTCAGCCAGCTATGTGGGCCTCTGGGTAGGAGTGTTTTTCCCAGCGCTGTTATCCAGAGGCCTCCTCCACCACTGCCCTGGATGGGGTGGGAAAGATGAACTGTCAACAACACCCTTCCCAGTGGGGCTGGCTGCTGGAGAAGGCCACCAGTACCCCCTCCAGCACAGAGCACCTGAGATCTCAGCTCTGTCTTTCTCTCCTGGAGCCAGACCTCAGGAGCATGGTAGCCTGTGAGGAATGCTTAGAGAAAACTGTGAAGGAACCAGATGTTTCTCTTCAAGCAAGAACAAATTCCAAATGACCAATGCCTGTGTGCTTCTGGCCAACAGCTCTGTTTGTCCTTTCAGTGCTAAAAGTGGGACAGGCCTACGCAAACTGGCACGGGTTAGTCAACCTGCACCTGGTGGTCCTGAACAAAGTGGTCTGAGGGGGTTAAGAACAAAGCCATGAAAGATTCCAATTCCAAGGCTGGGTGATTTGGTGAGACTTCCTTAAGTAACTTTGGTAAAATATTCCTGTGTGAATTAGTGTTTGTTGAGTGTTTCTGTGGCTGGTATCCTTCAAGGTCAGGACTTTTCAACCTCAGCACAGCTGCTGTTGTGGACAGTTGTGGGTGGTTGTGCATTACTGGATGTTTGGCAGCATCCCTGTCCCTTGTCTACCAGAGGTGGGTGGCACCTACCACCAGGAATGTCTTTAAGGATTACCAAGTATCTCCCAGTTGAAATCCATTCCTCTGAGATTCATAGGCACTCCATGTTTTAGGAGAATGAACAACTGATGGATGATCTTTGTAACCTGAGTTAACTTCCTGTTCTTTCCTTTGAATTTTATACCTTCTTATATTTTGATAGCTGCCTTGCCTTGTTCCCCCTGGTCTTCTTTGAGCTTGTGATAATGAAGTTATGAAATTCTAAAACGTGCCTACAAAACAGTTTGCCTAATAGTCTGGGAAAAGTCTTTTCATTGAGTATTTATTTATTTATTTATTTATTTATTTTAGAATCTCGTAGCATCTCACTTAGTCTCATTAGGGTGTCCCGTGATGTTAATTAGAGTCAAGCTAATAAGTCTCCACTTCTTAGAAAAACCGTAATTGAACTTGATCTTACTAGAGAGTTCATTTCCTCTCATGTACTAGCTATGCCCAGGCTAAATTTCACATATTGAATGTGTCCTCTATGTGAAAACATTGGAAGGAGTCTCCTACACTCTTGGAGAATATTTTAGATCTTCTAAAAGTCTAATAACCACAACAGCTGCAGAGAGGCTGAGAAGCTATCTGGACTCTGTGCAGCCACATTCTTTCCCATTATTTAAATGAAAATTGTTCTAAGCACTGCTCTTCAGATGCTATGACAGCTTTGTAGCAAAAGGTCATCTGATTTGCCATTTTGCCTTTAACAAATGAAAATTTAACCAAAGATGTCTAATACTATTTTAATAAAATTTTTCAGAAACAGGAAATCCAATTATCTTAGTTTTAGTTCCAATTTTTAATTACCCTGAAAGTGAAAATTTATTCCCCTTCTTAACCACTGAAGACAATTTCTCTTTATCATATTTACTTTATTAGAAATAAATTTTAATCTAATTATAAAAATGCCAGTAGCCACTAGAGAAACAGAACACAAAGGAGAACATAAAACACCTGTAATTATGCTACCCAGAAGTGACTGTTTTTGGAATTACATGTCTTTTAAAAATGCATGTAATATAAGCTTATCAGATTAACTTTTCTCTTGTTTATTTCTCACTAGGGAATAGAAAACACTTTCATGATTTTGTGCCACACTTAAATATGGGGTCAGCACCCTAATTCTACATCTCTAAATCCTAAATATGCCAAAATTCAAAACATTTTTTTTTTTAAGTGCTGGAGATTGACCCCAGAGGAGCTCTACCATGGAACTACATCCCTAGCCCTTTGTATTTTTTTTTTCTTTTGAGATGGGATCTTGCTAAGTTGCCCAGGTTGGCCTCAAACTTGTAATCCTCCTGACTCAGCCTCCAGAGTAGCTGGGAGGGAGCACCTGGCTTGTGTGGTACTTTTAAATGAATACACATGGAAGCTTTTTGTAAAATTAAAGAATGCATAATGATAAAGATACAACACTTTTTCAATGTGAAGTTGTTGTTTTATTGAAATAAACTAGGTATGGATACAACTGCTTTTAGTTTCTAATCTTTTCTTTGAGAATTTCTTAATGCTGTGTAAGCAAATATGCTCATAGCCTCTGTTCTTTCTCCTCTTTTCCACAGAGGTTGAATATTAAGTGAATTGTTTTTCTTCACTTAATAAGAAATCTTGAGATCTCTCAATAACAATACATGGAGAACTCACACTTTGGTTTTTTTGTTTGTTGTATGTTTTGTTTTAAGTGACAACATAGTTTTCATTGTATATACATACTATCATTTATTTAATTAGCTCACTCTTGATGGACATTGGTTTGCTTCCAAATTTTGGCTGTCACAAACAATACTATAGTAAATTCTTGTACACATTATTTCATAAGCATAAAATGTATTTGTAGGATGAATTCCTCAAATTAGAATTGTTAGATTAGATTATACATGTTAGCCAGGTACGATGCTACATGCCTGTAATCCCAGCGATTTAGGAGGCTGAGGCAGGAGGATCACAATTCAACTTAGTGAGACTCTATCTCAAAATAAAAAATACAAAGGGGCTTGGGGTGTAGCTCAGTGGTAGAGCTCCCCTGGGTTCGATCCCAGTACCAAAAAAAAAAAGTATACACATTAGTAATTTTTAATAGATAACTGCCAAAGTGTCCTCAGTAAAGGTTGTACCATTATATACTTCAGCCAGAAATATCTGAGAGTATCATTTTCCCTAATAGCCTTGCCAATACAATTTATTATCAAATTTTAGGTATTTACCAATTTGATAGATGAGAAATTATATTTCAGTATAGTTTCAATTTACATATTTCTATAAAGTCAAGCATCATTTGTACTTTTTTAAGTCAATTGTCCTATTTATTGCCTGTTTTTCTATTGATTTATTCATTATTTTATCATTGATTTGTATAACTTTATATGTTACAGAAATCAGCTCTGTGATGTGAATTGTGGCTTTTTCCCTCTGTTAATCATTTGTCTTTTGATTTTGTGTGTACTTTTAAAATTTTTTGTATGTATGCAGTTTATCAATATCTTTTTTTAATATTTATTTTTTATTTATAGGTGGACAGAATATTTTATTTTTTATGTGGTGCTGAGGATCGAACCCAGTGCCTCATGCGTGCTAGGTGAGCACGCTACCACTGCGCCATAACCCTAGCCCAGTTTATCAATATCTTATTATGGCTTTTGAATTTTCAGCCATAGTAGAAAGGTCTCATTTCAAGGTTGTAGAAGAATTCTCCCATGTTTTCTTGTGGTACTTTTGTGGTTTCATTTTACACATTTACGTATTTGATCTCTTCAGGACTTGCCCTGATATGAGATGTGGGGTGAAGATCCAACTTGTCTTTTCCAGTGTGGAGATCCAGGTGTCTTGAGCCATTGACCCGGTAGTTCCTGTTTCTACCAGTATAACACACTTCCCACAGTACCTACTGAATTCCCAGATGTACTTGGATATATTTCTGGACTTCTCTTAGTCTGTTGCTCTGACTGCTTGTGTCCCATTCATGTATGGGTGTCTGTGTTGCATCCTTCTGGCTTTTCTTTTATTAGTTTGAAAGTCTGTCTTTTAAAAAAAATCTTATTAGCACTTGCCTTAGAAGTTACATTCTTTACTTACTGAAGTCCAATATTGTTCCTTTTACCCTCCTTACAGATCTTCAACCCCTGGGCTCCTTGGAAGCTTCTTCCCAGTTACCCATATCTCTTCCCCCACACTGAAGATCCTGAGGCCTCAGAGGCCCACAAGACTGGTGTTGCTTTTAGAATCATTTTCATTGTACTTGGACCAATAAAAAAAAAAGAGGCGGGATGGTGTGTGATGGGGCCTGAGGTCCTAAACATCATTTCTAGCATTCTTTCAAAAAGGCCTTCTATGTTTCAAAGAGGAAGTGAATTTTTCTAAGAGCAAGACGAGGATTTCTTGTATTCTAGAAGAAAACTAAATTAGTGTATTATACTAGTTTTACTCTTCCCCAAATCCTGTTGATTCCTGTTGATTCCTTTGTGTTGATAAACCAACAGACATATTACTTGTGCTCTTTATTTCTCCTACTATACAGCTACGATTTCCCCAATCTTCAGAGATTCCTTGTATATTCATTTGGACAGACTAGATGTGACATATAGATCCCCAGATATCACAGACCCATTAACAATATTTCTTGCTTAGGCTGCGATCCCGAGTGTGTGTGAGGTTGGCAGGATGGCTCACCTCCATGGACTCATTTGGAGACTCAAACTGACAGTGATTTTAGCTTTTTCAACATGTGATTTTCTGGGTGTTCTGGGCATTGCCATCCCAGTCAGCCAGGGGAGGAAAGAGCCCAGAGGATAATGTATGGTAGATTGTCACGGGCAGCCCATCATCTCAACCTGATGGCGCACGTTATTTTGTCTCCATAAATTGGCCAGAGCAAAGTCACATGGTCCCACCTCACTGAAATGTGGGAACTGTGGCCTCTCTGTGGGTCACAGGAGCAGGTGACCTGTCCACATTGTATTTTTAATGGCTTTTGAATACACTTGGCAGTTACCCTTGTAAATATGCCCCCTGAAGGGTGTACTTGGGGGATGGACCACTGCATTTCTATCACTCTTTTGTTTTGATTTCAAGGGGTAGCCTGGGGAATGTTCATGCCCTTCCTGGATGAGGTAAGTCCAGAGTGTGGATCAGGCGGGCGCTTGGCATGAGGGAAGCGCACCTGGGTCTCATAGCAGGCAGCACCCACTCTGAGCACCACCATTCTCGTGTGCTGTGGGAAAGGCCTCTTCCGGGGCCCAGCAGAGCACTGACCTGCCATGGAAGCCTGGGCAAGCCCCCTGCTCCTCTGAATCGCAGGTTTCTTATCTAGATCAACTGGCAGGTATCTCCAGTATTTCACCTTCTTAGAAGGCATGACTCTAAGCATTTCTCCCATGGGTCATCCTGTAGTATAATTACAACATGATCACAACTTGTCAAGAGCATTTTGTGGATTTTATGAGCATTCATGATATTTTAAAGAAAGGAGAAAAAGAAAAGAAAGCAGCATAGATCATTAAAGAGTTTATCAGTTAAATAATGTTTAGGAAACAAAATGGATTTATGTGGGGTTGGCTTAGTTGAATAGTAAGCAGCTCAGAGGTCACCAGCCACACTAAAATGTGCTCTTGATTTTAGCAAGGGCTAAAACGGTGCCCATCTAATATAACATATAGATCCACTCATTTTGGATAATTTAATTAATTAATTAATTATTTGCAGTGCCAGGGATTGAACCTGGGATCTCACACATGCTTAGGCAAGGACTCTACCACTGAGCGACACTTCCAGCCCCTGGGATAATTTTAAGCAGCCTATTCATACTGTCTTACTGTCATTTCTGACTCTTGGGGGTGTGACATCATGCTTACCAAGTACAGCTGTCGCCCCTTAGAGGAGATTCTTCACTGCTGTTGTCTCTTCTGAGAATAAAGTTTCTGAACAATCCTATTTGTTTTATCGTCAGTGAAACAAGTTTTAGTTTCTAGGATGTAGTAGTCATAGGCAGGAAATGTTTTGTGGGTGAGTTATGTGTATATGTGTACAGTAACTGTTCTAAGGAACAATGTATTGTGCACAGAAAAATGTCTGTAGGCTTTGTCTGGGAAAGAAGCAGGCCAGGTTTCTGGTGAAAGTCCTGAGTGCGTGCACATTTGCTTAAGGCACTGGGCCAAGGGCTGTGTTAGCCTTTCAGAATATAAACATTAGCGTGGGCTCCCTGACATTCACTGGTCTCTGAATGTCATATCATGGGGAATTTCAGTGGGGCAGGATTTAAATTTATGACATTATTTGGTAGATTTGGGGGCGAAGGAGTGAGGAAAGGGACCACTGGTTTGATAATAAAAACTGTTTGTTGTATTATTATTTCTCAAAACATTTTTTAAAAATCCTAAATGTCTAATGCATCGTGTTGCATTGAACGTATTGCCTCTTCCTGGTCGACACCCACAACGGGCTAAGCGAATGCTCAGAGAAATGTGGTTGACGAGCTCCCTAGTGATTAGAATTACTGAGGTATTGTTGAAACTGAGAGATTTCTAGAGCTTTCCTTTGGAGGTGCTGACACAGAAGATCTGGATGAAGGTGCAGGAATCTGATTTTCAAACACTGCCGCAGCATTGTTTCCTAACCTTTCAGGAAAAGGGTGCTGTGAGAGGCAGTGTAAGGGTGAGAAGTGCCCCCACCAAAGGGCCCAGGGGACAGAGGGTCTAGATGAACCTCTACCACAACAATGGCTTGGAGCAGCCCTCTCCAGTATTTGTGGAATTTTTTTTTTGGTACTGGGGATTGAAACCAGGGGCACTTAACTACTGAGCCATATCCCCAGCCCTTTTAAAAAATATTTTATTTAGAGACAGGATCTTGCTGGATGGTTAGGGCCTTGCTAAATTGCTGAGGTTGGCTTTGAACTCGAGATCCTCCTGCCTCAGCCTCCTGAGTTGCTAGGATTACTGGCATGCGTCACTGCGCCTGGACATTTTTTTTTTTCAATTTTTTATTTGTTCTTTTTAGTTATACGCAACAATAGACTGTGTTTCGACATATCATACATACATGGAGTATAACTTCCCAATCTTGTGGTTGTACATGATGTGAAGTTACACTGGTCATGTGTGAACATAGGAAAGTTACCTGATTCATTCTACTATCTTTCCCATTCCTATCCCACCTCCCTTCTCTTCATTCCCCTTTGTCTAACCCAGCGTTAGCACCTGCATATCAGAGAGAGCTATAAGGTCTTTTGGGGAAACCAGCACATTCTTCCCCTGCATGCAGCCTTGGGTAGGAGAGGCCAGATCATGCTCAGAATTCTGCTGGTGAGCATGGAATTCGAACTGGGGAGGAGAGAGATCTATAATTTAATGGCGTGTGCCTCTGTAGCCTGGTGCAGCCCTGTCTGTTTCCCAGGATGACCTTGTCTTTGAGACCAGGCCTCCTGCCTCTCTTGGTCTGTGCTCTAGTAGACCCTGTCAACTTTTACTTGTTTTACTTTTTCTAAGGCTTCCAAAGCAGGACCACTCCTCCTCCTGGTAGTCACATTGTTTTCTTTATCCATGTTACTCTTACAGTGTGATTATTCACCTTTGTGGCTGGTCTTGAAGCCAGGCAGACCAGGTGGCCTCTTTCTATATTGATTTAGCGTATCTTACATCTAGTGGATCTTGCAGATTATCTCTCAAGGGACTTGTTCCCAGAATTGTAATCTTATGGTACAGATTGTAATACATTGAACTGACTAGCTTTACAATGGGTAAATAAACACATGGGCTCTTTGAGAACTGTTAAAATGTAATATCTGGTGTATTACAGAGTAGAAGAAACAGATTTAAGTCATGGAGGGGACCGTGCATTGTGGTCTAATAACTGTCAACTGAAAGCTGATGGAATAAAGGAATGAAGGAAGAAGAGATTTCAGATCTCCTAGTGGAAGATCTCTCTCTCTCTTTCTCTCTCTCTTTGGTACCAGGAATTGAACTCAGGGGCATTCAACCACTGAGTCACATCCTCAGTTCTATTTGGTATTTTATTTAGAAACAGGGTCTCACTGAATCACTTAGCACCTCGCTTTTTCTGAGGCTGGCTTTGAACTCACGATCCTCCTGCCTTAGACTCCCAAGCTGCTTGGATTACAGGTGTGGGCCACCAAGCCCGGCTAAGGATCTCTTATTTTAAGACAACAGAATAGTGGCAGAACGACCATAGTTGAAGTCCTGGCCTGCCTCTTAGGAGCCTTTTAGCAAGACAATCTCTCTGGGCCACCATTTCCTTTACTGAAAATGGGTTTAACAATGCCTATCTTGCTTGGTGGTTAGGAGGATTAAAACCAGGCACTTGATTTGGCTTTACACAATGCCTGGCACATAACCAGTGTCAAAAGTGTGAAATAATGAAAGACAAAGGAACGGCAGCAGTTTTGATTTGGTGTAGCAGCTGGCAGTCAACGTTGAGGTCGGCAGAACCGACAAACAGAATATATGAAAACTTCAGATGGAGACTAGACCGGGGAGGGGCAAGTGGCATCGTCTCCTGGCTGCTCTGGCTTGCAAGTGACCAAAGGCTGGCAGGGACAGGAGCAGGGAGAGCCAGGGGATCAGTCACTCAACATCCAGGGAATTGGTCGTATGGTGAGCTCCAACTGGATTCGATTTTGCATTCAATTTGGCGAGGACACTTTGAGCTCTGTTGGTCACCTGAGTGGGATGAAGGGGCTGGTCTGTACTCTCGCTCCTCAGAGACATCTGTGCCTGGGGACAGTGGAGAGGACCACAACTCCAGGCCCCTGTATTTCAAAGACTTTAGTAGGTGTTAAAAGCACTTTGACGGGTTTCAAGGGGTGGATTCAGATTCCGCCTGTGATGCTGCTGAAACCTTTAACTCTCAGTGGCCCTGGCCAGGTAGGAAATTCCTAACACTCCTATGAGTGGCTTCCGGTGTTTTGACAGCAGTGTTTTGGCTGACTGGTCTGGTTAGTGCATCTATAAAGGATCTGGATAGAAAAATGAGAAAGAGGGTAATGTCCCGAAAGGTGAGTGCATGGTTATAAGTGAATGATTCACAGACCGTTTGCTGATGTGTCTAACTGCCATCCGGCTCTTGTAAGTGAGGTACATCCCGCCCCCCAGAGTGGCTCAAAACATATAGATTTGAAGGAACACTGACTGATCTACTTAATGTGAAGTTTGTTGTGCACAGGAATCAGATTGCGCTGCTGGGGAAATCAGGAATTGAGAAATCAGGAGCATTTTCTCTATTTTGTCATAGAGGGCCTGACTAAGCAAAAACAACAAAAATCCTACTTTTGCACCACCCAGTCTTCCGTTTTGGGTGGGGCCTTAGAAGATGGTGGGGGAGATAATTCACAAAACTCTGGAGAACTTTGCTGAGTCAACCTTTTCTCTGTCCTGAGGTTGGTCATCCATGGCAGCGAAGATAGAATCTCTGTTTTACATTTAAACAACTACTCGATTTTCCTTCCTCAGCCACTCTCATTTTTTAAAAAAATTGACATAAGATCTCCAATGCTTACTTCAGGTTTTCTCATTTGACACTCTTGTACTTTGGGGTTGGGGGGAGAAAATAGCGCCAGTTCATCTGCATAGTTTGTAAAGCTACATATTATGCCCATGTAACTGGATTCCTTATTAGAAAATTAACACCCACGTTATGGGCTAGCATCTTATATTCTCTAATTTGCCGCCTGTGATTGTTTTAGAAGACAGACTGATTCATGTTAGGTGCACTTGAAAAATGTTTACTGAGCCCCGTTTCTACGTGCCAAATGTGTGAACAGGGCAGGCAGAGACCCTGCTTTCTCTGAGCTGATGTTCTAGCATGGTTAAGCAGCCTCTAAAGAAACAATGAGTCTTGAGAGAAAAATGAGATCTACATGATGGTAATATGTTATGTAGTATGGATAAAATAAAGGATGCATCTTTCCTGTACGCTACAGGGACCAGCCCAGTACTTGGCACATAAAGGGGCTCAGTAGATGTTAAAATCCATAAACTTTAATAGAGTGTAAAGTAAAACCAAAGACCAAAAGTGCACACAACAGGAAGACTGATTTCTGATGAGACACCTCCGTTTTAAGAGAAGATCATGAATATCTGTATTCATTTGCCACCTCTGACAAACGGAACTGAATTTCTCTGAGCCCTGGTTTCCTCGTTTGCAAAAAAAAAAAAAAAAGGGGAGAATAATACTACTTGTTTGGCGTAGTAAATGCAGCGACACTATAAAAAGGGTAGATGTAACACACCACTATGGGAACTTTGAGGAATTCAAGATGGTATAATTTACACTCAGCATGTTTATAATCTTTTTGGGAAGACAAGATCTGAACAGGGTGAAAGTTAAATGGGGACAATAAAGTTAAGCAATACTGTAAAACTATAGAGATAATAGGTCACTGGGTAGCCTATGGTGAATTGCCAAATTGAGTTGCCCAGGCAAGCACACTTGCACAATTCAGAGGTGGGAGAAGGCTGTGGGTGTCCCCTGGGGATGTGCCAGCCCACCCCCAGCTTTCTGTCATGAAATTCAAGCCTCCTTTATTTTTTCATTCCTTCATTTATCCAACAAATGTTTAAGGAGCTGTTAGGATGTGTCAGGTGCTTGATGCAGCTGGGATTACAGAGCTGGACAGAGACAAGAATCCTGTCCTCATGGAGATTGCTGTCTGGTTGGGACAAGCCGATGGTTAACCAACTCACAAGTATTTAATTACAATCCCTAACAAGTGCTATAAGAGAAAGCTTATTGGGAGGCTGAGACAGGAGAATCGCGAGTTCAAAGCCAGCCTCAGCAATGGCGAGGCACTAAGCAACTCAGTGAGACCCTGTCTCTACATAAAACACAAAATAGGGCTGGGGATGTGGCTCAGTGGTCCAGTGCCCCTGAGTTCAATCCCTGGTACCAAAAAAAAAAAAAAAAAAAAAAAAAAAAAAAAAAAAAGAGAAAGCTTATACCAATATGTGAGCAAGAACAGAAAAGGGGGGAAACCATCACTTTCGGGAAGTGGGAGAAGGCTTCATCAAGGAACTGAGAAATGACGACTGGAGTCAACTTGGAGCACTTGGTAAAGAAGAATACTGCTGGCCCCAATTAAGCAGCGCCTTTTTTTTTTTTTTTTCCTGCAAATGATTAGTTTAGGGGATAGAAACAAAAACGAAAACCCACTTTATCATTGTTCTGCTCTGGACATTAGTGACAAAAATCAGTCTTTGAAATAACCTATTTCCACACTTGTACAAACCTCTATTCTCACGCTCACACCGCACCCACAGCATTCCCATCTCACGTCACTCTATAATTTACAAAAGAATGTGCAAAAGAAAATGAAAGTAAAAGAATGAAAAAATAGAAAGGAGTAGAAAAGAAAGTGGAGGGGCTAGGGGATGTAGCCCAGTGGTGGAGCGTGTGCTGAGCACATGTGAAGCCCTGAGTCCAGTCTCTCTCTCTCTCTCACACACATACATACACAGAGAAAGGAGAAAAAGAATGTGGAAGGGGGGGCTGGACTGTGGCTCAGTGATAGAGCGCTTGCCTCGCATGCGTGAGACACTGGGTTCGATCCTCAGCACCACATAAAAGTAAATAAAGATATTGTATCCACCTACAACTAAAAAAATATATTTTAAAAAAATAAAAAAAAAGAATGTGGAAAGGTTATTCCAGATCACTAGCGGGTCTGCCTGGATACTTCACAGTGGATCCTGGGGGATGTTTCAGGAAGGACCTGAAAATTTGATCACCAAGACTTTGTGTGCCCTCTTGCATGACGTGGACCATGCCTGTCTGTCCCTCAGCACTGTCAGGCAGGGTCGTCACTAGTCCAGATCACAGGGGCAACATAGGCTGCCCTGACCATTGCTTTGCTGCATCCTCTCTCTTTCTCTTGCCTTCTCTCCTTCCCTTTCTTTTTTTCTATACTGGGGGTTGAACCCAGGGGTGCTGTCACTGAATTGCTTCAAACTTGCCATCCTCCTGCCTCAGCCTCCCAAGCCACTGAGATTTCAGGCATGTGCTGCCATGCTCAGCAGCTCATCCTATTTCCTGGAGCAGCATCAGAAAAACAATTGAAGTGTTTGGATCACACACCCATCGACTAGAAAGACAGCTTGTAGCAGGTGGCCTGTAGAGTTAGACTGGACAGCATTCCTGACTCTGTTACCTAAGATGTGGTGTGACTGTGGAGAGTTTACTTCTCCATTGGTGTAATTCTGAGACATCTCCTTCTCTGAAACCTGCTGAGCCAGATGTATTCTGGAATCTAGAATATTTTAGATTTTAAGAAACAATATGTTGCATGTACCCTATATTGCTTAATACAAGTTGAATATCCCTTGTCTGAAATGCTTGGGACTAGAAATGTTTCAGATTTTGTAATATTTGCATGTACAAACTGAGATATCTTGTGGATGGGACCTAATTCTAAACATGAAATTCGTTCATGTTTTACATACATGCACCTTCTGCACATAACCTGAGGTAACTGTATACGTTTTTAGTGCTGCTGTGTTTGATTTTGACTTGTCCTGTGAGGTCAGATGTGAAATTTTCTACTTATGGCATCACCGTGGCTGTCAGTCTCGGATTTTGGAGCATTTAGGATTTAGATTTTTGCATTAGGGAAGCTCCATCTCAACCATTATTCTGGGACAACACTCCATGATCAGGCATGTCATTCTTTCTTCAGTAAAGCATCTGGATACTCAGACCTCTTAAAATAAATGAAGTTGT